>FR989976.1:2489827-3689827 GCA_905404175.1 Anthocharis cardamines | reverse complement strand
AGATGAAACTCTTTGTTACTCAAGGCGGTCTACAATCTATTGACGAAGCAGTAGACGCAGGAGTCCCCATGGTGGGGATACCCATACTATGGGACCAGTGGTACAACGTCGACAAAATGGTGGAACTAGGAATTGGGGTGAAATGCAACATTATGTCTGTTACTGAAGATGATTTTAAAAATGCTTTGGAAAACGTTCTTACGGATCAAAGGTATCTAATCCTGCTTCTACACAAATACTAAAGAGAGAAAAGATTTGAATTTTTGTTGGTCTGTAATGGATAACCTCAAAAACTCCTGAACCGACTTTTAAAATTCTTTCACCATGAGAATCTTCGATCAACAATACACAAGTCAATGATTAGAATGTATCATTATATCATTAGAATCTAACATTATCCTTAAGTATCATAACTCCGTAGATAAATGATTGTTCATATCAGACAACTTTCAGATTCAGCCTAGCATGACAACCGCGACAAAATTTTGTCGACCGTTTTCTCGTATTTTAATCGATTATCGCTCTATTTATTTCGGGTCTAACATGACAATTTCACTTAAAACTCGACTTTTAATATCAAAAATAGATATTTAAATAAAATACTGTATACCGGATTAAAACGCGATTTATTATTTATATTGTTTAAATTATTTATCCCGACGTTTCGGATGCTTTTCAGCAATTTTCTATATTATGACAATATTGACTAACGGTGTCCTCTTGTTTTTTCAAATCAAACATACTTAAAAACAAGAGGACACCGTTAGTCAATATTGTCATAATATAGAAAATTACAGTAAATATCAACTCCGTAGGAATAGATGGCGTTAATATGTAATGATTGTAAAACAAAAACTTGGCGATTAAAAAGAGTGGCGGCGAGTTTCTTGCCAGTTCTTCTCGTCCGCTCTACGCCCTTGATTTGTGAACTGGTAGTAAATGTAAAATTGGGAGCATTTAATATGTATTATTTTTTGTTGACGTTCATAAGTGTACATTGTGTTACCTAAATTAATAGATTATTTTTGAATTGAATTGAATATGGCAACTTTGTGACATTTCAAATATCAGACAACTGTCATCTTTCTGTCTCCCCGCGACCACGGTTGCTGAAAAGCATCCGAAACGTCGGGATAAATAATCTAAACAATATAAATAATAAATCGCGTTTTAATCCGGTATACAGTATTTTATTTAAATGTGTGATACTCGCGTTAATAAAAGACAATATTAAAAATAGATATATTTGTCGATCGAGATATCTTTTCTATCAAAATTGTCGATGTCGAGATATAATATATCGAGATATTTTTCACCTTGCTACGTTTACTGAAAAGCACTCGAAACATTTTATTTAATTGACATAAAAATAGTTTCTCGGTCAAAAGTACTATTGACGTATTAAAAACACGAGAATTACTTAATTCTCACAATATTATCCCTAATCCCTTTATTATTAATTTTCAGTTATCGAGAAAATACCAAAAAGCTTCGAGAAATAATAAATGATCAACCGCAAACGTCAGTCGAAAGAGCCGTATGGTGGATAGAACACGTCATACGGCATAAAGGCGCGAAATATTTAAAATCTCCCGCCTTTAACATGAGTACCACAGATTATTTTGAAATGGAATTAGTGTTATCTGTGCTTTTTGTGTTTTTAGTCTGTGTTATAATTATAATTGCAAGCATAAAATATGTATTGTTTAAAAGCAGTAAGTTTAAGACGGAATAAATATATATAGATGTATTTTATGGTTAGTCGAAAAAAGTGCCGAACCATGCATTAATTCTAGGTAGAAATTTCATTGCACCTCCTTTTAGGGGGACCTAAAAAGAAATTTCGAAAATATTGTTCGTACATGAAAATGTGCAACAAATAAAATATAGAGAATGGCATGAATAACAATAAGAGTCCTTACTATTTTTGTTGAAATGTTTAAAATGACCGAGTTAAAGGAATACCTTTAACTCAATTTTAACTTTAACTAATTAAAAGTACTCGTAACCGACGAGTGTGTATGAAAGCATTGATGAAAGTAGAAGAAGCGAAAGTAGTATGTAAGGATCGGAGCATATGGAATTCCGTGATCTCTGCCTACCCCAATGGGAAAGAGGCGTGATGTATATGTATGTATGTATGTAATGCATGGGTTGAATTTGGTCGCCATTTTGAATTTAGACTCCCACTGGCCCGCTCTAAAAGTTTACGCAAAAACCTTCTACCTAGAATTAAGGTCAAATGATAGTTTTTTTTTTTTAAGTATTTTGAAATAACACATTTACATTTATAGGTTTAGGTTATCTATATTGTTAAAATTATGATCACTACAGTATTTTTTTAAATTTATTTATCATTTAAAAATACAAATTCAAAAGTTACATTGAGAATATTCTCAATGTAACTTTTGAATTTGTACTATTTAGTAATAGGTTCCATAGATCATACGTACCTATACGTTCCTTTAAATACTCTTTTGTCGGTGAATATATGTATAGTTCCCATTTTCACATTTATATTTTTGGTGGGATATCATTATTTGTAAATAAAGTTATTTTAAAGTGATGTATTTATTAAAAAATCCTGCGTATACGCTGTATAGTTTTAGTTTATGTGTTATTTACTACATTATCTTGAATTGAAAAAAAATTTTGAAATATTAGTGCGGTGCGATTGCCAATTAATTCTCCATATTTATTTTATAGCATATTCTTTAAATCCCTAAAGCTGTCTGTCTGTTTGGCCGGATGGTGCATCGCAAAAATGCCAAAATCTATCTATTAGCACCCTGCTATACTGCTGGAAGCGAAAGACATTTTTCTAAAGCTGGCCTTGTTTATACAGACAAACAAAACCGCTTTTTACCTCTGAAATTTCGATACTGCGAGTACTAAATCATTTTCTAAATTGTAGAATGAATATTTTGTGATTACTGATTGTGTTTGTTAAGTGATATAAATAAAGTCCTTACCTTAATTGTATATTTCGAATTTTTTTTTAATCCGGCCGGATACCGGATAGCAAGCGCCTATCCGGCCGGATACTAGAGGTGGGTCGTTGACGGTTTTTGTGTTAACGAAATGAAACTGTTAATTACAAACTGATAACCTGTTAAAAAAGCAGCTAATTTTATTAGCTGGTTTGCAGTAATGTCAATAGATTTTACGTAGCAATCATTAGTTAATAATAAATTAACAGTTCATAAATTCAACTACAATAAAAAAGCTGCTTCGGATGATGTCAACGACTACGCGTTGAATGTTCGTTGAGCTACCGCGCGTTGCGTTCGAAAATCGTTAATTTAACGGCTTTTGCGGTAAACGAAAAGCGGCTAATTCGTTAACATTAGAAAAGCGGCTTGAAAAAGCTGCTTATTGAATGAACGCACACTCCTACCAGATATAGGCCGATACCGGATAGTTTCCGGATATCCGTTTCATCTCTAGTAATAATACTTTAAAACAGGGACTGAATACCGTTTAATTTACTATGGGAGTTATACCGGTATAATAAAGGTTTTTGTTAATATTCTTTCATTTCTATTCATATGTACTGAAAAAAACTACTGTGGTAAGTTTAGTGTGTATTCCTCTTTAAAATTAATATCGTGGTATCTCAGTCAGATACGTATTTTGGAAAATAAAAATTAACCGGTTTCAGTCCCTGCTTTAAAATACAAGAAACCTTACCTTAGGTAAAACTGGTATGTTAGCGTCTATATGGTATCCCCCTATTTCAATAAGGTTCGGTGGTATGCTCCTAGCTGGTGCGAAAGAGGGATGGCTGTTAGAGAGCAGGATAGATACATTTCTGTTCACCTCTTCGAAAGGCGGAAGAGGTATGCCCCTGGCAGCTGCCAAAGGCCCAAAGTTCTGCTCATAATCCGATTTAAATAACGAATGGTCCTTCCTGGAAGGAATAATATTACTTATTGTACCTATTTATTTTACTGTACTTTTTTGTCCATTAAATGAATCCCTATTTCCCTTGGTCACGGCATCACGCGTGAACGGCTGGACCGATTTCGCTAATTCTTTTTTTGTTGTATTTGTTATTGTCAAATAATTAAGAAAATTGCTCGGAAAAATAGAAAATTTAAGAATACTTAACCACCATATTCAATTATTTCTAATGTAAGAATTTAACGTTGATTACTGACAAATAAATTTAATAATAAATAGAAAAAAAAGGTGTGTGTACTTATGTATACGCGTTAGACGTTATACTTCTTTGGCGTCTGAAGAAAAATTTTAAAAAACAAAACTGCAGTAAATATCGAAGCAAAATGTTAAAATCAATCAAATTCTATTCTGTAGCCAACTTCATCATGTCATTTTTTTGGGACATCTTGCACGCGGAGGTCATCTGTAGCCAACTTCATCATGTTAATTTTGTGTCACAGATGCGCGCGCATCTTAAAATTTCACTCTCATCATTTTTTCATAACGCGCCTAAAGAAGTATAACTTCAAAAATAATTATCTAACAGCAACAGCTCTCTGTTATTGACAATTAAATACATCTACATATTTATTATAATTATATGAAGAAAAAAAAATATCCATTAACAAGTTTAATTAAATATGTTTTATTTTCCTTATAATATACTTATATGGAAAATAAAATAACGTTATTGACTATCTAAGTAAATTATATATTATTATATACTAAGAATGTTTTAACAACAATTATATATAAATATACTTGATTGTACATTTATACATTTGTAAAACAAAAACTTGGCGATTAAAAAGAGTGGCGGCGAGTTTCTTGCCAGTTCTTCTCGTCCGCTCTACGCCCTTGATTTGAGAACTGGCAGTAAATGTAAAATTAGAAGCATTTAATATGTATTTTTTATTGACGTTCATAAGTGTACATTGTGTTACCTAAATTAATAAATGATTTTTGAATTTGAATTTGATTTTTAAACATCATATCATCTCCTCCTAACTCACCATTCGTCCACAGTCATCATAATATAGATGAAGGTGTTCTGTAAACGCTGCCAAAAGTTAATTGGTGTTGGGTGATTGGTGTGAATTAGGGGTATGATGGGAACTGTTCTGACAGCATCCACCAACTGCTCAACCTGAGTGTGGAGCACGTTCCCACTGAGGACGATCCATGGGACTTGTAAGACAGCCGCATACCTAGAATAAGAAATAAAATTATCTTTAATATTAATTGATTTATTCTAGTACTGTTATTTAAGCCGTACAGATTATCGACTGATAGAGATTTCGAGAAGCTGTACTCTATGAGTTAGTTGCTATCAGTTCGTAAGTAACAGGAAAAGTAGTTCTACTCTTGACCTGTAGAGCGCGCGGCAATGTATTGGTGTGACACACACATCTAAGCAGTCCGCTGACCCCTCCCTCCGCGCTGTCTCGCTTGCTCTTACGAGCGAACGGCAATAACGCTCTCGCAGTCTTAGGTTTTGGACCCGAAGCACCCTGAGCATTGCCAAACGTGTGAGAGCGAGTGAGAACGCACTACCCTAAGCACGGAAAAGCGGCTGGGTGTGAGAGAGTGCACGCTATGACTCCAGCGTCAGTGTGTGCGTTCACACGGATACATAGCAGCGCCGCGGTGGCTGGGGTAATAACTACTCTTACTCCAGATAAACTAACAAGCGTGCTTGTAAAGCCTATGCTTCCATGTAAATCTATGAAAGACTTACCCTCCCTCTAAGTCGGAGAAGAACCACTCGGTGACAACAGCGTCGAATTTTTCCTTCACAATAACTTCTCTAAGGGCTGGTGACTGAACAAGAGAGAGAGATATGTTCCTGGAGAATGCCTTTATATCCGCTATCGTAGTTTTCGGATCTGACATGTCTATACCTAGAAAAATAAAGTTTTAATAAATAGAAGTTAGTATGTATTAGCCTATTTAATAGATTCGTATGAATTTGCATTAGCAGTTGAGACTGTGGGTCTTTGCTTGGTATAAGATAGTTTAAATTATTTATTACGACGTTTCGGATGCTTTTTTTTATGTCAGATATCGACGGACGAGCATGAGTTTCCCTTGATGGTAGGTGATACCCTAGCCACAGAACATCATTCAATGATGCGCTGTCAACCTACTTTTTACTACGAGCATTCGGATATCCATAAACTGAAACCGAAACGCACAATATGCACTTCACGGTTTTTCCATCTATGAACGGTGGTTCGTTACCTGTTCGGAATTTTGATATTCCTTCCACCCGTTCAATGCCCGAATTTACGAGATGTGGGGAAGACATGCTTATAGAAAATTATAAACATGTCATACCGGTGCGATTCGAACCCACGACATATCGATGCGCACAGAAGGTGTATTACCGAACGCGCCAACGAGCCCGTCAAAATACTAGACTGATCTAAACATATCGGGGTGGGATTCGAACCCACGACCTATTGAAAGTAAGTTCCCATGGAAATGTTGAATGTCAACTCTAGTTTCAAATAAAATGATTATCACATGTCGCATCCGGGTCATGAGTGTGGATCGTCAACATCACACAAACGTCAAATTGACGTATACAGAGAGAGATTTGGAGAGGGAAACTATGGAGGGTAGAGATTAGGAGTACTCTCTCTTAATATTAGAAGTGTCCATAAAGTCATGTGATATTATGGTGGCGCTGCTGTAAGCTGATGACTGCATTTGAAAGAAAGCGCCTAAAACTGTTAGAGTAGGACAGAATGAAACGAAGAAAGATATATATCCGGTGCGTAACGACTTTCAAAAATTTAGTTGTAAAATTTAAAAATTTATATAGTAAAGTAATTTCTTACATTGATTAAATATATAACAATAATTTCAAAAATTTCAGATTTTTTTTGAATAATGACGTTTTCAATTGCATACTCATTTACTTTACGTAGAAAAAAATATTCACATACCCTCTATAAATTGTTTGGAGACGCTAAAATCTAAGACTTTGAGGTTCTTGTTCGCTTTCACAGCTTCCGGATACACGGTCAAGAAGGTTACCTAATAGAAAAACAAACATAATTTTAAATTACAGATACATTTTTTTGTAAGAAACATAATAAATAAAATACTTGGTAACGTATTAAAACGCGATATTATTTACATTATTTATCCCGATGTTTCGGATGCTTTCCAGCAACCGTGGTCACGGCAGACGGAAAGGTGACTGCTGTCTGATTTGAAATATCACAAAGTTGCCATATTAACGCCAAAGAACATGGATGTATAATGTATATAGAAGAACAGGCCTTATAGGCGCGCTTGGCACGGGTTCTCTGGGGTAAGAGTAGTTCTCCCCCCAGCTACCGCGGCGCTGCTAGTATCCGTGTGGACGACACTCTGACAGTTATAGCGCGCACTCTCTCGCACCCAGCCGCTTTTAGAGGGTTATTGTCGTTCACTCGTAAGAGCAAGCGAGACAATGCGAGGGGAGGAGTCAGTGGACTGCTTAGATGTGTGTGTCACACCGATATATTGCCGCGCGCTCTACAAGTTTGTATGAGCCTGTTCTTTTATGTTCTTTGTGAACGCCATCTATTTCTAAGAATTTGATATTTACTGTAATTATCTATATTATGGCAATATTGACTCAGTGTCCTCTTGCTTTTTAATATGTTTGACTTGTCAAGTTACAGTAAATATCAACTCCGTAGGATAAATAATATTTATTTTAATCCGTTATAAAGTATTTTATTTAAATATGTGATACTCGCGTAATAAAATACAATATTAATCAATGTAATGTACAAAAAGATCTTAATATACATATAATACTAGTTTCTACCCGCGACTGCAACCGCGCACACTTCGATTATTATTATATACTAGCTGATACCCGCGACTTCGTTCGCGTGGGGTTCACTTTAATTTTATTAAATTTAATTAGTGGGGAAGATACTGTATCCTGTACTACTATTACTGTACGGTGTACCTTGATATTTATTTCATTTAATTGCCGTCCTAGCATGACAACCGCGACAAAATTTTGTCGACCATTTTCTCGTGTTTTAATCGATTATATTTTTATTTCTTTCGGGTCGAACATGATAATTACACTTAAAACTCGACTTTTAATGTCAAAAATAGATATATTTGTCAATCGAGATATATTTTTTATAAAAATTGTCGATGTCGAGATATAATATATCGCGATATCTTACATCTTAGTTTGTCTTCTCTCGTACGCGACATATCTCGTGGCAGTCATGCTAGGCCGGTTGATATTTTTTTTTTAAATTCCCTTTTCTCGGGATTCCTACCCGGGTTTCCGGGTTACTATTTCAATATTCTAACATTATTCTATTCTATTTTCTATTTATTTTTGAACAAAAAAGTTAATTAAAATATTATGATAATTTTTTTAAAGGCATACCGTATCTATGTAATAGGTACGTAGGCTATCTATACTAATCACTAAGATATAGTATATTATCTAGCCGCGATTAGAATATTGAAATAGTAAGGATATTATATAACAAAAACCCCGAATTAACAAATTCTAGCCGGACGAATTCGCGGGCAGAAACTAGTATAGTTTATTCCTTCATATCCCCGAAGGAACCAATTTTTTTTTTTTTAGTAGCGCCAGTGAATGAATTTTAAAGGTAATCGTTGGCTTGGTATGGGCATGTTATGAGGAGAGATGAAGGGCATGTATCTAAAAAAGTTTTGAATTTGAAAGTGGATGAGTATAAGGGAAGAGGGAGGCCAAAAAAAACATGGATTTGTAGCGACATCTATGATCAGATACAAGAATCAATACAAAAAAAGATATCAAATCCTGAATCACGCTATCAAAGTTTCTGTGCGCGCTAAGTATATCTATACAACATCTCGACATCAACCACTGGGGCCTTAGGGCCGGCCAGTCAGTGGTTCGACTGGTCGAGGTCCTCCCTTTAGGTTCGAGGAAGACCACACCTCCCTTCCTCTACAGATTGACTGTGTGAAGAATGAAATGTGTTTGAAAGGTGTAATGATATGGCGAGTGAAAGGAGAGAATGGAAAAAGGGAACATACTGCGCCGACCCCAAATAAAAAAAAAAGAGAACAGGGCAGGACGAAGAAGACGACAAAAATAAAAATAATTAAATTCAATACAATAAATAATAATCGATTAAAATAATAGTACGTTGAGTCTATGACTAACCTGATGTCCAGCTTCCAACAATGGCTGGACAATTCCTTTTACCAAATGGAAGTGACTCTTGGAAGGTACTGGGTGCAGGCAGAGAATGCTGTAGCCAACAGCTGAAGACACCAGCAAACTAAGAAGAAGTAACTCCTTCATCTGTAAATACATAGGAATTCCAAAAATCAATGTCGATGTTTATGATGTTTTCTATTTAATGGCTGTGTAACTTGATAGTTCTTTGATGTATCTGGGTTCGAATCCCGCCTGATTTTGTATTTTCTATACGAACATAATGAAAGTAACTAGAGAAAACTTATTTATTTATTTTAAAGCACAATAAAGTCTTGTGCTTTAAAATAAATAAATAATTTACTAGTCATGATTATTAACGAAGTCAGTTTAGAGTTTCGATACTAAATATTTGTGCAACTATTTACTTTCCGGGAGTTCTTTGCGCGGAGTTAATAAAATAATGTTATTTTATACAGAAATCATCCATATAACAACGTGAAATATTTATTAATAAATATTTAGATTTTATAAGATGGTTTAACTAGTAGTATACGTATCCAACTATCTTTCGTATGTTATTATTTAAGTGATGCTTCTGTTTTGTTTCCCAAATAAATAAATATTGTAAATAGGGTCATATTTAAGTTACGTCATCTGGCTTGATTCATCAATATGTAAACAACATGTTTTTTTGAAGTTATACTTCTTTTGGCGCGTTTGGATGAGAGTGAATTCATGACCTGCGCGCGCGCGATGTCCCAAAAAAACGACATGATGAAGTTGGCTACAGAATAGAATTTGATTGATTATAACATTTTTCTTCGATATTTACTGCAGTTTTGTTTTTTAAAATTTTTCTTCAGACGCCAAAGAAGTATAACTTCTAACGCGTGTACATAAGTACACACATACCTTTTTTTTGATCTCCGAATATGCATCATCTTTTTTAATTTCTTACTTTTTCAGGAAATTCATTCTATTGATAAATAATAAACTCGTTTTTAAGAACCTAAAGATAATTTAAACGAATACAAACGAAACTAATTTAAGATAAAATATCTGATGGTTTTATCAATCTACTGTATAAATGAGATAAAAAAATAACGTCACTTTACATTTCATATACATACCTATATGTATATGTTTTTTTTTAAACAAATACATATGCCTGTATATCAATGGTATAGGGCTTAAGCTAATGAGTATGATATTTTCCTACTAATCCTACTAATTCCTACTATACCTATTCCTACTAATATTATGAATGCGAAAGTTTGTGAAGATAGATGGATGGATGGATGCTTGTTACTCTTTCGCGTAAAAACTACGAAACGGATTTTGATGAGACTTTATAGTTATATAGCTTATACATGAGAATAACATATAGGCAACTATTTATAAAGAGTTTGTGTAATTTGGCTATAATATTACGCTAAGTATCAAGTAAGTCGGAAAATTTCCTGTCCTCTGAGAGCTATCTTGGCGTGCGCTGCCTAAACAGTTGGAATTACTTGAAAATAATGTATCGTGGGATCGTTTGTCTTATATAGTTCTAAATAAAAGTTCGCGACAGCATATATTTACCTTTTATGTGGGAGCCAATATACCCTAAACTATGCCATAAATACATTTAAATTCGTATTTAGCTAATTCTTATCAACATTGATACATTTTTCGCTTTCAGTATTTAATATAGATGAACTTTGTCTTTTACACTAAGTAATTTGGTCGAATAGTTTACAAAATATCACGATAAGATTGACTTGAGTGGAGCGCCATGCGGAGATAGCGGATAAAAAAACAGCTCGGTTAAAAAATAAGCTACCCGTAGTACTAATTCTACGCAAACGAAGTCGCGGGCAGAAGCAAGTCCAATATATTCCAAATTATGAGCCATAATACATATAAAACTTTTTTTTTACTATGAACATTTTAGAAGTGAATTCCCGAGTCCCCTAGTGGGGCACGGGGCAGACCCATTTCTGTGTCTGTTTCACTGATCAATTTTCTTTACAAGCAAAGTGATCAGCCAGTTCTATGCCCAACCCGGCCGTAATTTTTTTTAAATATTGTTTCCCCGGGATTCGAACACAGAACCTCCAGTGCTAAACACATCGAGCTTACCACTGAATCACGGAGACAGATGCACATTTTAGAGTATTTAGGAGTACATTATGAACGCCCAAAGTTCAGGTAATTTTATACTGAATTTATTTCTGAAAATTTTGATCTTTTGTTTCGATAGAAACCTAGATATAGTGTACGAGATACCTATTAGTTCAAAAGTTTCAAAGAAAAATCGGTTACAACGCCATAATCACATACGAGCTTTTGTATGAAAAGTAAGACGGATTGGCCGCTCTAAACACGCTTACATTACGTCATTGGACAGGAAATCAAATATGATTATGTCACGTCACTCGATGACTTGGTATTTTTATCGTCATTGACTCAACATCGTCTGATGATAATTTTCCATAGTTACAATAATTATTTCTTCATATACCTATCCGTTTGGCTTTGAATGGTGTTAGGCGCAGGGCTCGGAAACCGGTAAATTTACTATGGGAATTTAACCGAAATAATAAAGGTTTTTGTTAGTATTCTTTTGTTTTTAGTTACATTTACTGAAAATATTAGTGTGGTTAGTTTAGTGTGTGTGTCTTTAAAACTAATATCATGGTATCTCAGTGAGACACATATTTAGGAAAAAAAAATTATCCGGTTCCGAGCCTTGGTTAGGCGTTTACAAATAATTTTTTTGAGTGTGCGTTACCTCGGGAGCGCACTATGACGCACAGTAAAACAAATTTTTTGGTAGAGAGTACATACTCCCTACCAAAAAAAAGGTATGTGTGTACTTATGTATACGCGTTAGAAGTTATACTTCCTTGGCGTCGGAAAAATTTTAAAAAACAAAACTGCAGTAAATATCGAAGCAAAATGTTAAAATCAATCAAATTCTATTCTGTAGCCAACTTCATCATGTCGTTTTTTTGGGACATCGTGCGCGCGCAGGTCATCTGTAGCCAACTTCATCATGATAATTTTGTGTCACAGATGCGCGCGCATCTTAAAATTTCACTCTCGTCATTTTTTCATAACGCGCCTAAAGAAGTATAACTTCAAAAATGAACCTTTATCGCAGAACAGAAGAAGTAAGTAGAAGTGCAATGTGTCATAATTTGTACAGGATCGAGTGTCGCCAAATTTACACAAATGAATGGAGTATTTAACACTAACTATTAACGCTTTGCTATATAAATATTTTCTAAAAGCAGGGGTTGGTAATAGAAGAGTGAAAATATAGGGTTGTATGTATATTTTAATGCCACATTATAAAAAAATAAAAACAAAAAATTTCGTCCAAAAAATAAAAATAAAAATTTAGGGGTGGACTACCCCTAACATTTAGGGGGATGAAAAATAGATGTTGGCCAATTCTCAGACCTACTGAATACGCATATAAAATTTGGTAAAAATCGGTCAAGCCGTTTCGGAGGAGTATGGCAACGAAAACTGTGACACGAGAATTTTATATATTAGATTATAATAAATCAGTAGAGGTAAAAAGTCTGTACATAGAAAAATAATGCTAAAAACCGAGTCAGGGAAATGTAAGAAGAGAAATAGAACAAACCCAGTTTTTTTTGTTTCTCTGTCTGTTTGTCTGTTTGTACGGGCTAATCTCCGAAGATAGTGAACCAATTTTCATGCAATTTACACAAATATAAGTAATAAATTAATTATATATTATATAATTATATAATATATAAAATAATAAGCAAAGCCCGGGGCAACATATAGGCTTTGTTTCATCGAAATCGGCTGTCGGAAAGAGAAGTTATCATCATTTAAAGATTATTTTAAAGGCACCATATCAACAAATCGCAATGCAAACTGACTCACGTCGAACTTTTCGAATTATTATCAGATGTCAATAACAGTTTGATATGGAAATGAAACAGTTGGATTATTTCGCCACTTTGAATATGTATTAGTGGAATAGTGGATATGAATATATCATACTAGCGTCTGCCCGCGACTTCGTCTGCGTAGAATTAGTACTAAGGGTAGCTTATTTTTGAACCGAGCTGTTTTTTAATCAATCTTCGCTTAATGACGCTGCACTCAAGTCAATAAAATCGTGATATTTTTTAAACCGTTCGTCCAAATTACTTGGTGTAAAAGACAAAGTTCATCTATATTAAATACTGAAAGCGATAAATGTATCAATTTTGATAATAATTAGCTAAATACTCTAAAAATGGCATTTGAAAAAATGAATCAAATTTAAATGTATTTATGGCTCATAGTTTAGGGTATGTTAGCTTCCACATAAAAGGTAGATATAGGCTATCGCGGACTATTTAAAATAAACAATCTCACCATACATTTTATTCTTGTATGTAACTCCAACGGTTAAGGCAGCGCATGCCAAGATAGCTCTCAGAAGGCAGGAATGTTATGTAATATTAAAACAAACTAATATATAATTACTAAACTAAACTTTATGTGAAATATATAAGGATAATTGGACGCTGTTCAGCAATACAGTGTCAACCCACAAAATGATAAAAATGTAAATTTTGATACCAATCGCTTCCTTATGAGCTGGATAGCAAATTTCAAAAAAGATATCTATCATTAAAATCGTTTTAATAGCAAAAAATATTGAAAAAACTAGCGAGCACGAAAACTTTAAATGTTTAAAATATTTAATAATGCATAAAATTCAATTACTTTGATTGCTACCAAGAAAAACGACACATATTTAGTCTAATATTAATAATTACAAAAAAATCTTTAATTTCATTTATTTTTTAAAATAAATTTTATAAGACCTAATTAAAACTTCAAACTCAATTTTCTCAAAATGGCAACCATGTTGACACAGTATTGCTTAACAGCGTCCAACTTTGGCTAACTGTGATCGATTAAGCGTCACCATGCTTAATTGTGACACGCGTAACACGCCTACTTCGCACTTCCACTTATTTTTCTTGTTCCGTGACCTTTACCCTATAAAGGTTCCGTTGATGGTCACTTCATTGTCAATCTGTCTGTCTGTCTCTCTGTCTGTCAAGAAGGCGAGGAGCGCGAATCCGACTCATATTACCTTTTATATTTCTACCGGCTGTTCTGCTTTTATGTGTGATATCGACAGACAAGGATGAGGTTCACTTGGTAGGTGATACCCCAGCCACAGAATATCAGTCAATAATGTGCTGTCGACCTACTTTTTTCTTTGAGCGTTCGGAATATATAGACTGACACCACGTTCACGTTCACGTTTTTTCCATCTTTGAACGGTGGTTTGTTACCCGGTCGATGTTCCTCCCACCCGTTCAATGCCCCAAGTTGCCAAACGTAGGGAAGACATGCTAACAAAAAAATATATACATGTTGTCCCGGTGGGATTCGGGGCGAGTTGCTAGTTTTTAATAAAATATTTCTTATTATTTTTCTTACGCATGATAGCCATTGTTTTCAACAGATAATTGGGTATACGTGTTTTTTGTAGATTTAGTTTTTTACATACTCCCAGAATAAATAATCTAAGGAGGTAAGATCCGGTGACCTCGATGGCCGCGAATAGGGCCGGCTGTGAGGATAAAATTTAAATTAGGAGCACAGTTATATAATAGTTTACCAATAGAAATAATAGAATGTGATAATAATAATATTTACAAAACTAAACTTAAATAGTAATTTTAAATAGTAAGTAAGTCAGAATGTAATTAATAAGGAAAACTTTTGTATCTCATTTTAAGTGAACTACATAACATGTTCTTATGAGAAATAAATTCTTTAAACCTAAAATTTGAAATTAGAACATTATGATGTGACGATGACTGCGCTGTGTTGACAAAAATATCGAGCATCATTTTAGGAAATGTCCTATTTTAAAATATGAAGCAGTTTATTAAAATACCTACATTTTCATGAAGTTTGGGATACGTCATTACTTACTTCCCAAAATACGTTCTTAATTTTGTTAGTTCAAAGGTACAACTCAGTTCAAGTGTAAATTTGAATAATTTTTTTATTTTTTATTATTGTTTATTTTAAGCGTACATCTCCAGATTCCTTTTAGTACTTTTCGCTAGTCTACTTAATTATGTATTGTAATAATCTAAATACTACATTATTTTTATTATTAGTTATAACTAATCTGTGCAAATTCAAATTCAAAATAGGTAACATAATGTACACTTATGAACGTCAATAAAAAAATACATATTAAATGCTTCTAATTTTACATTTACTGCCAGTTCTCAAATCAAGGGCGTAGAGCGGACGAGAAGAACTGGCAATAAACTCTCCGCCACTCTTTTTAATCGCCAAGTTTTTCGTTTTACAAAATTTTTGTAAGGATAATGATGAGGTGAGATGCATAATTTTAAAGGATAAATAAAAAAGATTTTATTAGTTTGTGGTCGGCTGGCACTAATTAACATGTTTATAATATATTCCGTAGGACGTACTTTGTAAACAAATCACTAGGATTTTTATCATAGAAAAATATTTGTCACCAGTCAGTTTTTAATTAATCTACACTAATATTATGAAGAGGAAACAATTGTATGTTTATAACGAATAAAATCAAAAACTACTGGACCGATTGCAAATATTTTTTCACAAATAGAAAGCTACATTATCAGCGAGTACTTTTTCTTGTGTATAGTACATCTACATTGCATCCGTGTGAAGCCGGGTCGTGTTACTAGTCTACTATATCAAAATAAGTCGGGTTTTCTTTCCTGACGCCATAACTCCAGAACGCACGAACCGATTTCCACGGTTTTGCATTTGATGGAAAGGTCTCGGGCTACGTGAGGTTTATAGCAAAGAAAATTCAGGAAAAATTTCAACAGAAAAGCGGGAAAATCTTTTTTCTTTAAGAATAATTATATAATTTCGAAGCCAAAATTGTGGCAGAACAACGTCTGCGGGGTCCACTAGTTGTTTATAAAAGTGTTACTATATGAAATTTAAAAATCGAATCTATTTTTTTTAAAGGTTAACAAAAGCGTTCGCCCAATACTTACGATTTAAAAAAAATAACAGTCACAACAAATTTAAAATTAGAACTACGCGTTCATCTGACACGCATCTCACCACACAACTAGTTTGACTTGTTATCACAATCAATGACGGCACGCGATTCTTATCTCAATGACTATGCAGTAGGGTCTAAAATTAAAAAACAGTATATTTATTTAAACTAAAGTCAATCTTATGACAACAAAGTTAAGATATTAATTGCCCAATAAATTGTTAAATCAATTGCACAATATTACTGCCGGAATAATAATATAGGTATTACCTTGACTGTCAGATTATTTATTATCATAGGTCCATAGTTTATAATTAATTATTCTTATTTTTATAATAATTAATTACTCTTTAAAATCATTGTGATCGCGCGTTACCTATTGAATCTTTTCTGTTAGTTTAACAAAATATATCCCATAGGTATTTTGTTTTTAAAATTTCGAAATTCGTATAATAGTTCGCATTGTATCTTTATCATAAGCGTTTCACAAGTAAAACGGACGGCATTGTGTAAATGATGTCTTCTATTCTAGTGTGTGTAATATAATATAACTAGCAACGCGCCCCGGCTTCACACGGGTGCAACGTAGATGTATTATACACAAAACAGCGTATGTTACTCGCTGATAATGTAGCTTTATTGGTGGAGGAATTTTCAAAACCAGTCCAGTAGTTTTTCAGTTTATTCATAACATACAAAAATACAAAATTTCAAAAATACAAATCTTTCCTCTTTATAATATTGGTATAGATATAAATAAATAAATAAACATACTTAAGAGGGCCCAACCCGTCTTACTTTCCATACAAAAGCTCGTACGTGATTATGGCGATGTAACCCAAATTTCTTTGAAACTTTTGAACTAATAGGTATCTCGTGCCCTATATCTAGTAGTAGTCTTTACAAGTTTATGAAATATTTTTTTGTAATTTAGAATCTCCATTATATTTGCAAGGTTTCTATCATAACAAAATATTTACTTTCACAATTTATGAGTACATTATGAACGCCCAAAGTTCAAGTAATTTTTTTTGCAAAAAAGCTGATTTTTGGAGGCTTATACTGAATTTATTTCTGAAAATGTTGAGATTTTGTTTCGATAGAAACCTAGATATAGTGCACGAGATACCTATTAGTTGAAAAGTTTCAAAGAAAAATCGGTTACATCGCCATAATCACGTACGAGCTTTTGTATGGAAAGTAAGACGGGTTGGGCCCACTTAAGGGTTAAAACTTAAATCACGTCCATCCGTGAAAAGATTTTTTATTTATGATGCTTGTGATCTCAAAAGATTACAAATAAAAAAAGCATAATACTAATTGTAACTAAAAAAAAATCCCCTCACCCCTCAAGCCGCCATAATGGGGCCCACGGGATCGCGATAGCGTACTACCGCGAGCACCAGCGGTCAGGCCAAACGGCCCCCCTCCTCAACCCGCTTGTGCATCCTTCCCATGCTCAACATGGGAGGAGTCCGCGGGACGAAATTTTAGTCAAACTTGTTTGACTCACCACTAGTGTTAGTTTTCCGTTTCAAACTTCCACCATTTTTTATGTTATCAACCTTTCCGGGCGTCAAACATTCCTCAAGTTCTCAAACTCCGATCACCAAGCATTTCCACACTTTTAAAAGCGAGAAACAATAACCAACCTGGGAATCGAACCCGGGACGTATGCTCTTACGGATGAACGTGCGACCGCAAATACGCAGTTATACTAATTGTAACTATCTTACATTGAGACATATGTGCGTTTGCTTTAAATTAAAAACAAAAATTCAAGTTAATTCAATTTTATTAACAAAGTAACCATCTTAGCAAATGTAATTAGTATTAAAATTGTGAAAAGTTTAAAACATTATCTATCTAATATATAAAATTCTCGTGTCACGGTGTGCGGGACCGAACTCCTCCGAAACGGCTCGACCGATTTTCGTGATCCTTAGCGTGCATATCGGCCAGGGTGGATATTCGATCAACATCTATTTTTCATCCCCCTAAATGTTAAGGGTAATCCACCACTATTTTTTTTTTAATTTTTGGACGAAATGTTTTGTTTTTATTTTTTTATAATGTGGCATTAAAAAATACATACAACCCTAAATTTTTTTTATCACCAACCCCTGATTTTTAGAAATTATTTACATGGCAAAACAACGATTGCCCGGTCAGCTAGTACTTAATATACAAATTTACCAAATGGACTGAATTTTCCAACTCAGCGTGTATAACCAAATCCGAAATGAGGAATAGCGAAAAGTATTCAAAGGATCATCGAATTATTATTCCCAAAAAAAGACGATAAAGTTTGATTGTTTTAATTTTCACATTTGTCATTCCATCATGAAAATATTTGAAACTATACACATTATAACAGAGACACATATTTTTGAAAAACTTCCGAATTCTTCTCGTTTAGTGCGTTGATCTTGTGTATTTCGACATCTCCTTCCATATTTAGTATCGCCTGTAAATAAAAAAAACCATCAATATTATTATTATATTTATCCTACCTATATACCAAGCATTTCCGGATTTAAAGGTTATCCTTGGGGCAACAAAGGAGTAGAGGCCCCGGGCCCCAAATTATTTTCCAAATAAAATGAACATTTTGTATTTTAATAATTAAGAACAATATAATCATGATTGTACAGAGTTCAGTACGTAAAGGTAAAACAACGAAAACAATTGTTTACTCGTCGGAATTTTAAAGTAAAACTTCTATCTCACGCTGGTCTTGGCGAGTAAAATGGTAAAAACGAGACGGGAGCGTTACGAAAAGTGTGATCGGTCGAGGCGAACGAAAGTTTTTATTTGTTATTTTTTTATGTTATTTATTTATTTATCATATCGTCTTGATCGTAGAATAACGACGGTTCTGATTTTTTTACGATCTTAGTTCTATTGCATTAGTCATAACATGAAACTCCTTGACAGTTCTATATTGTATAATTTAGAACTGTCTAAAAACCCTTTATCAACAGAACAAATAAAAAATGGAGATTGATAATTAGTCAGATAGTTTTATGCAATAAAACTAAAACCGTAGAAAATCAGAACCGTCGTTGTTCTACGATCACGACGAGATTTATACAATGGATTTGGGGCCCAAACTTGATTAGCTTGTATCTTGGAGCCCCAGTACAATAATACAGTACGAGGTGGGATGATGTGGTTTATATTTATTTATTATTTGTAATGATGCATGCATGCTATTTTCTTTTTATTCATTTTTTTTTATTAATTAATCAATTAAGTAATTAATTATTATTATTTATTATTGCATGAATATTTCCTTTATTTATCTGACACGTCAATGTTTGTGGTCTAAAGCACACACACTTATTTTCGAAGTCTATTGGGGGCCCTCTTTTGTGGAGGCCCCAGGGCTGTAGCCCCAGATGCCCTAAATGCCCCTAAATCCGGACCACGGAAGTCCACAACTACGCTATTCGTTACACTCTGATTCGCACAACTCTTTTTTTATATTTTTTTATATTAGAGGAGGCAAACTGGCAGGCATTATTACAGAGCAGCCACCCGTGGTAGGTTATCTGATGGTAAGTTATCACCATCGCCCATCAGCGACTTAAGGATCTCAGATGCGTTGTCGGCCTTACTCTGTAGAATCAACTGTCGCCGGCGGTTTTTCCGAACCGAAACAACTTGGGGACCTTCAGAGAGTACCTTCCTTAAAGGCCAGCAACGCATCTGCAAGAACTCTGGTGTTGCCAATGTCACTAACCATCACGTAAGCATTACATTGGTATTTCGATAACAAACAAAAATATCAACGGAAAATACATATTTTGCGAACCCTACATACTAGAAAAATGCAGAAAAATATAATTATTATTAATGTGATTACAACCTCGTTAGTTTTAAGAAACGAGCCTATAACTTTTTAAAAAGCCGACAACGCATCTACGACATTGGATTTTTTTATTAATAACCCATCTGGCGGCCTAGCACGAACGACTATCGAAAAGTATTCGAATCGTCCATCTGTCAGTTGTATGAAAAATCATTTGAAATTTCATACAAATGACAGTTCGACGATACGAATACTTTTTCGGTAGTTGTTCGTGCTCACCCCTCAGTTGTCCGCTCTGTAATTAGAAAAAAGGAAAAAAAGAAAAAACTTTTTTTTTAAATACACACGAAATAAAAATATATGCGTGATGTCTAAAAAGGGAGCCTCTCAGACCACTGAGTCAAAATATTCTATGCTACTAAATTACACTACTAAACCAAACACAAAAACAAGAACAGACATCCAGCCGGGCTAGCATGACCGCCACGAGATATGTCGCGGACGAGAGAAGACAAACTAAGATGTTAGATATCTCGATATATTATATCTCGACATCGACAATTTTTATAGAAAAGATATCTCGATCGACAAATGTATCTATTTTTGATATTAAAAGTCGAGTTTTAAGTGTAATTGTCATGTTAGACCCGAAAGAAATAAAGCGATAGTCGATTGAAACACGAGAAAACGGTAGACAAAATTTTGTCGCGCTTGTCATGCTAGGCCGGCTGATTATAATAAAAAAAAACCATCAACCCACCATATTCCTGTCTCTCGCTGTGCATTTCGAAGCAGCGTTCTCGTACACCTTGTACGGGTGTATGTCACTGTGAGACAGCTTCCACACGTCGATACGACCCTTCGTCCCCACCACGATACAGAACGGGTCACAGTGAGACCACACCAGCGATGTCACTGCTAGCTGTAAAAAGTAGGAGTGGGCGTTAATAGGGGCTCAGGGTATCGATACTTTTGTTTCGATACCAAGTACTTTAGGAATCGATACTTTTGTTCCGATACTTTTGAGGTATCGATACTTTCTCAAAGTATCGATAGGTATTTTAAATGTTTATATTATATTATGAACACTCCATAAAGTTTTTATAAATGTATTAAAAAGTACTCGATACCTTGAGGTATCGATACTTTTGATACGATACTGGTATCGAGTAAAGTATCGATACTTTTGAAATTTTGCGTATCCCTAGGCGTTAATTCAACAAGCGGCTTTTCTAATGTTAACGAATTAGCTGCTTTTCGTTTACCGCAAAAACCGCTAAATATATTAACTGTTTCATTCAACAATTTTCGAACGCAACGCGCGGATTAGCTCAACGAACATTCAATGCGTAGTCGCTAACTGCAAACCAGCTAATAAAATTAGCTGCTTTTTTAACAGCTTATCAGTTTGTAATTAGCAGTTTCATTTCGTTAAGACAAAAACCGTCAAAACCCCACCTCTAGTAAAAAGGCTTTTTGAATAACGTTATTTGGACGCTGTTAAGCAATACAGTGTCAACCCACAAAATGACAAAAATGTAAATTTTGATACCAATCGCTTCCTTATGTGCTGGAGTACATATTTCGAAAGAGATATATATCATTTAAATCGTTTTAATAGCAAAAATACTGAAAAAACTAGCGGGCACGAAACACTTTATGTATTGTACATCTACATACATTGCACACGTTCGAAGCAAGGGCGGATCACTAGTAATATAAAGAAAACATCAAATCCGATCTTTTTTGGAACGAAGTTCCTTATCGCGCGTTGTGAAAGGGGGCTATACGGAAAAAAATCTTACGAAAAGTTGTCACGACACTTTTTGCTATAGTCCCGCGCATCTATGACGTGTATGAAAGAATAGACAGACAGAGTACATCTATCTATATATATAAAAGAGATTCCCACCTATATAGTCACTCATCACGATATCTCTGGAACCATAAGGCGTAGCGACTTGAAATATGGTAGGAATATTCCTTTCGCCGAGTAGAGGTCAGCTAAGAACGGATTTTACGAAATTCAACCCACAAGGGGGGTTGCGGGGGCAATTGCTAGTATATATATAACTTCGTTCCATCCGGGTGTCCCTTGACACCTCTCAACTTTTTTTTTCGTATTCAACCTTCCAAGGTAACATCGTAAGGTACGGCGAGTTATGACTATTAATCCATATATTATACTTACTCTGGATTCCATATGTCTATCGTCATAATTAATTTTTTTAACTGCTACGGAACCCAAAAACCGTCCCTTGCTATCCGCTTGGCACTTTTCTGTCATCATTGTTGGTGTGTTACTACAATAATATATTAAATAGAAATATATAAAAAAAACATTTGACGGATGGACAAAATTGTAAGGAGAATAGGGCAATCCCTATTTACCCCTGCGAATAGGGCAACAAAAAAACACTGCCGTTATAAGAAAAGTATGGAGGGTAGAGACAAGGAGGAATTTCTCTGTATATTATAAGTGTCCATAAAGTCATGTGATATTAAGGTGGCGCTGCTGTAAGCTGATGACTGCATTTGAAAGAAAGCGCCTAAAACTGTTAGAGTAGGACAGAATGAAACGAAGAAAGATATATATCCGGTCCGTAACGACTTTCAAAAATTTAGTTGTAAAGTAATTTCATACATTGATTAAATATATAACAATAATTTTAAAAATTTCAGAATTCTTTTGAATAATGACGTTTTCAATTGCATACTCATTTACTTTATTTTTATAAACTACTCTATTCAGTACAACTACTTCTGTACTTTACTGTTTCCGTTTGGCATACTTCACTTCATTAATAATCGCCAATCACATCGTGGTCATCAGCGCCTTTTTAAGTTTTTAGTTGGTTTTGTAACTATAATCTAACAGCTTATCATGGACACTTTTGAAAGTAAAGCCCCATATGAGAAATTCCTCCTTATCTCTACCCTCCATAAAGAAAAGGCTGAAAGGTAAATACAGATTAGATTTTTATGAACACATTTAGAATCAGTAAAAAAAGATAAATCTTCTAGTATTTCTTTTCTTCATTTCAAATTTTACTAAATTTTTTTTTAATAACGGCGAAATATCCCAGCATGGTTTTGTGCTTAGATTAAGTAGGTCCTATAGATGTAACACTAAAATATTAAAGAAAACGAACCACGTTCGTAGATAGAAAAACTGTGAAGTGCATAATGCATATTGCACGTTTCGCTTTCAGTCTATGAATATTCGAATGCTCGAAGTAAAAAGTAGGTCGTCAGCGCATCATTGACTGATGTTCTGAGGCTGAGGTATCACTTACCATCAAGTGAACCTCATGCTCGTCTGTCGATTAGTAACCAAGAAAAAATATCCTACCTAATTTAATCCTTCCTCCAATCCTCCTACAATTTAAAACCTCCCCACAGTTTTTCCCTTTTAAATCTAATATATAAAATTCTCGTGTCACAATGTTCGTTCCCATACTCCTCCGAAACGGCTCGACCGATTCTTATGAAATTTTTTATGCATATTCAGTAAGTCTGAGAATCGGCTACTATCTATTTTTCATAGCCCTAAGTGATAAGGGTTGTTCATCTTAATTTTTTTTTTTTAATTTTTGGACGAAATTTTTCGTTTTTATTTTTTTATAATGTGGCATTAAAAAATACATACAACCCTAAATTTTTACTTTTTTATCACCAACATTTACATGGTCGTCAACGTCAACGGTCAACGTTAGCCGGGTCAGCTAGTAATTTATATACTCGTATGTATTAATCATTTTAAATGCACTACAAAATATACCGCCCTCCCAATTCGTGTAAAACATTCTTTATTCTGGCAACACTCTTCGGTCTTTACCAGTCGGAACTTTAATTCTACTGTTCTATTAAATGTAGCAATCTGTGCTTATCTAAAGCAAATGCAGTTTATTTTGTAGTCAAATCTAAAATAATTTTTGATATCTCACCGACAGTCCAGTGTAAGAAGAACTCTTGCTTCTAATAACGAACATAAATGTATGGTTCCAGAGTCGGTGGCTGCCAAAAAGTATGGCAGATTGTTGGGGGATGGCTCTAATACTGTTATTGTTGACGCATCACCTATAATACAATAAGAGGTATTTAAGAAGTCTTAAATGTAAAAATAAAAGTTTGACGGACTCGTTGGCGCGTTCGGTAGAACCCGCCGTGCGCATCCATGGGTTGTGGGTTCGAATCCCACCGGGATGACATGTTTATAATTTTCTGTCAGCATGTTTTCCCCACGTCTGGTAACTTCGGGCATTGAACGGGTGGGAGGAATATCGAAATTCCGACCGGGTAACGAACTACCGTTCATAGATGAAAAAAACGTTAAGTTCACATTGCGCAATGTGATGCGAACTAAAAAGTAATTCGACAGCGCATCATTGACTGTTGTTCTCGAACTTATTTATCACCATCAAGTGAACCCCAAGCTCTACAAAAACACTACTCACTATATATTATTATGTAAATATATCTACAAGTAAAAGCTTTAATAAAAATAATAAATTAAAAAAAAACAATAGTATAACTCACCGGTAATATTAAATCTGTCGACTTTAACAGTTCCTCCAATCCTCCTACAATTTAAAACCTCCCCACAATTTTTCCCTATTAAATAATTATCAAAACTATTGACGTTAATAATTTTCAGTGTACTGCAAAGTATTCCGTTCTCCCAATTCGAATTTCGGGGAAAAACATTTTTTATTCTGGCAGCACTCTTAGGTCTGTCATTGTCAAACGCTATGTCAGATTTTGGGCGGGAAATATTGCTTATTAAATTACGCTCTTGTCGTTTATTTATTAATCTTTTCTTAGCTTTATTTAAATTAAAATTAATTAAATTATTTTTCGAATCAACTTCCTGTGTTGTCACTAGAAAATCGCTTAAATTAATAGTTTGATATTTTTCTAATTTGATCTTTGACCAAAACGCCTTCCCAATATCTGAAAACGCGTTTTTATTTTTTTCTTGAATTATTGAGTATAAAATAAGATATCCCCGTTTCAGTAATGTGCAAATCTGAAAATAAATATATTTCATTGAATTTTATTTCCTCTGTGTAATATAGCGGGAAATATTTCTATAGTAGGTATTACAATAATTATTCTAAGATTTTCTGGAAAAATATTAAGGTTTTTTTTTTCAAAAATACACTATTGTTTTTGGCACATATGGCCTTAAAAATCAAGGACTGAAACCGGATATTTTTTATTTTCCATAGTACGTGTCTGACATCATGATTAATACACACTAAACTTACCACGGTAAATTTTTTCAGTAAATATGACTAAAAAACGACAGAATATTAACAAAAACCTTTATTATTTTGGTTAAACTCCCATAGTAAATTCACGTGAGCCGTCTGCCCGTTTGCCCCCTATACTATAAAAAAAAAAAAAAAATTCAGGTATTCAGTCCCTGTTAAAAACTAACCGGACTTTAAATATTAAGGTCTATCATATGAAACACACCTGCCCTATAACTTTATTCCCATTTTCCAAAGTAACAGTGTTGCCAGTAACAAACTCCAAACCAACAACAGTATCCAATGTATATTCCACGTCCATATTCGAAGCGCTACTTGTAAATGCACACGCTTGTAATTTATTGCCAGTTAAATAAGATTTATTGCCATTCTCAATAGTTTCATCTATAGATTCATTATTTTTTGCATTGCCAGTATCGGTATTAATCCAGTGTGCCTCTTCCGATAGGTCCCATAAATGTACTGTACTGAAAACTTACCAATTTTTTTATACAAATAAACGGCTAAGTTTTAAAGGCCGGCAACACATCTGCAAATCCTCTCGTGTTGAAGATGTTCATGGGCGGTGGTGTTCACTTTCCAACAGGTAAGCCCCACACTCATTTCCCCCATTCTATAAAGAAAAGGGGGTAAGGGGTATCTTTCTGTGTCTGTTTCAATGGTAATTTTCCTTTACAGGCAAGTAGTTGATCAGCCTTCTGTGCCTTGCCTGACTGAAACCATTTATTTAAATTTTGTTTCCCTAGGATTCGAACCCAAGAGCTCCGGTGTGAAAATCGTTGCGCTTAACATTGAGCCACGGTTGGTCATAAACATACAAGACATGAGCAATTTGTAAATTTAAAGGCCGACACCGCATCTGCAAGTCCTCGGGTGTTGCAGATTTTCATGGGCGGCGGTGTTCACTTTCCATCAGGTGAGTCGCAGGCTCGTTTACTTTTAGTATAGTATAGGGATACTATAAAAAAAAGTTTATACTGCAAAAGACTTCAAACACACACAAATTTCCACCCCCTATTACTAATATTTAGACTAATAATTAAAATATTTCTATCAATCAAATCATTTTCTTACCCATCTTTCAAAGCAGCAACGAAAATGCCATCAGTGCTCCCTCGGAATATACCAATTTCAACCATTTCTGACGCAGACAATAATTTTAAAGGTTGTAAAATGGCAACATTCAAATCCCATAAACATAGCACGCTTTTGTGCTCTGAAATATCTTTAGTTTTCTCATGTATTGTAATTATTACATTGCTTTTTGTCTCCGAAAATATGACACCGGTAATCTTAGTACTTTTTAAAAGATATTCTTTTTCATCAACTAAATTTTTACTAGAAATAGTAACGTAGCCTCCACTAAAAGGATATTTTGATGTGGCAATAAAATTTGATGGCACTATATTGCCAGCATTTTTACTTAAAATATTACTCATTCTGGCTTCAACTCTCTTTAGAAATTTACTTAATTTTTTTACATTAAAATCAGTTTGCTTCGTTTTAGATATATATGTATCATATGGCAATATTTTGTCATCACCAGCGCCATCTTTCTGTTCTAAAAATATTCTGAGAGGATTCATTTCATAATTACGATCTACATTCGTATCAACTAATCGATTATCAAAATTTATTAAGCTACTTATTTTTATTGCTATTTCATCGCTATTCATATTTTTATTTATTTTTTTATTTACGTGGACAGTATTGTTTGAAAATCTTATGGGATGTTGCGTCCATCTATTGTCATATTCAACCTCCTCAGTCTGCACTTCCACAGTGATACCATCATCAAATGTTTGAACTGCCACTTGCTTGTAATTCGTTCTTCCGAATGTAGCCATAAACAAATCGTATGGAATCGGTTTCATTTCAAATAACGTAAATGACATTTCGTGCAATGTTACCATACTCAAAATATCTTTAGCTCGTTGCTTAAGTTTTTCAAATATGCGCCGCTTTCTTCTGTTTTCTCTTGATTTTGTGAAATCAATAAATAAAGGTCTGAAAATAAACTCATTTATTTATTTCCCTAAGGTCATATATTATTTACAAAGTTGAACTTGGGAATAAATGTGAATTCAGAAGACCCGTGGGGCAGATGTGTCAAGAAGATGATCTTGATGAAGAGTCTACTCTCTCTGCCCGACCGAAACAATTTTGTTTGACTGCGGTTTGAATCTTAGACCAGCGGTGGTTAACGCAATGCGTATACCATAGGCACAGCGGCAGTAAAACATGAAAACTGATACACGTATAATAATCATCAAATTGTCTTTTGCGAGTATCACACATTTAAATAAAATACTTTAATAGAGAAGATGATTTGAGACTTTCCAATACCTGGGATCCAATAATTAAAAATCTAAAACCCCAAGTCAAACATAATAAAAAACATCCAAACACTGTTAGTCAATATTATCATAATATTATAGAAAATTACAGTAAATATCAACTCCGTAGGAATAGATGGCGTTAATATGGCAACTTTGTGACATTTCAAATCAGACAGCTGTCACCTTTTAGTCTGGCCGTGACCACGGTTGCTGAAAAGCATCCGAAACGTCGGCATAAATAATATACCTAAATAATAAATCACGTTTTTATCCGGTATAAAGCATTTTATTCACACATTAAATTCCTGGCAAATGTCTAGGGTTATCCAATCAAAATCATAGGCTTTATTTGCCCGAATGTTCCATAAAAGCAGCAACGAAAGTGCCATCAGTGCTCCCTCTGAATATACCAATTTCAACCATTTCTTACGCAGACAATAATTTTAAAGGTTGAAAAATGGCAACATTTAAATCCCATAAACAGCACGCTTTTGTGCTCTGCCGGCCTAGCATGACAACCGCGACAAAATTTTGTCGACCATTTTCTCGTGTTTTAATCGATTATCTCTTTATTTCTTCCGGGTCTAACATGACAATTACACTTAAAACTCGACTTTTAATATCCAAAATAGATATATTTGTCGATCGACATATCTTTTCTATTATTAATTGTCGTTGTCGAGATATAATATATCTCCATATTATCTTACATTTTAGTTTATCTTCTCTCGTCCGCGAATCTCGTGGCGGTCATGTTAGGCCGGCTGAAATATCTTTAGGTTTCTCATGTATTGTAATTATTAATATCACAATCAAAGGCTTTATTTGCCCGAACGTTCCATAAGCAACATTACCGTTCCAACACATCCACGTGGACGGTTCTCATACTGGAGACAGTACTCGAACTTGACATATCCTGGAACCCCTCGTCCGTGAGAGACGCTTTCTTATCAGCGTCTTCTAGAATGAACTCCATTGGCTTAGACTTGGTCGCTGATCGATCACGAAGGTCAAAAGCTCCTGTTATGCGTTAGAATTGTATAAAACGTATTAGTTATAGATAAACCGCCTTATTCATAAACGTATTATACATACATACATACATATACATCACGCCTCTTTCCCATTGGGGTAGGCAGAGATCACGGAATTCCATATGCTCCGATCCTTACATACCACTTTCGCTTCTTCTACTTTCATCAATGCTTTCATACACACTCGACGGTTACGAGTACTTTTGATCTGGCCCTTTTGCAGAACGTCCCCGTAGTAGTAACGTAGTCTATTTATATTCGATAGAGCGAGATAAAACATATTGTAACTATATCAAGCTTATAATACGTTTATAGGCCAGGCCATAAATTTGCAATAAAATCCTATAGAATCTCAGAGTTTAGTACAATCATTCTCTTCGAATTATATAGTGTAGTGCTTCAAGTATGCCATGCTTTGTGGTAAGAACGCCACTTTTTGGAACAAAACGCGCGATTCTACAAATTATAGTTAATAATATACATTAGATTTTTACAATTATAATTTTACTTCATTTTATGATATCTGAAATAAATATTTAAAATTTTTAATTTCTCTATATTATGTTAAATATTCAAAACATAGCCATATTTTGTTCTTGTAATATATTGTAATTATTGTAAATTTTAAAATGACAAAAATTTATTCTGGGCAAAAGCATTACCCGAAATAAACACATTTTATTATATTATGAATATATACGCAACCGACACGACATTTCAATCAAAAATCAAATAAAATACGATAATATATTTCTTTATCAGATGAATAACCAATAATGGTGCATTGTCGATCATTTGAATTTCAATTCTAGCTTTCAGAAAGAAATATCTGAAAATCGTCATTGTAACTCGGAAGAAATTTCGATATTCCTCCCTCTCAGGGTTGCCATCTCATTCTTAAGACAAATAAAGCATTTGAAGCTGACTTATTACTGTTATATTTTTTTTTAAAAATAGTCCGTTGAATAAAAAAAATTGATCAAATTTACTTAGGTGAGTTCATTAATTAATTTCGTTCAATGGCACACTGTATACGATCCAATAAGCCCACAAAATTATGCACCTTCCGTACTATCTACGCTACAAATCTTACTTACCCGAATCCAGCATACTCTCTTCTTTTAACTGAGTACTGTACTCCTTTTCATTTTCTGCTTTCTCTAATTCTTCAGCACTTTGGCCAGAGCTGTGATACGAATCAAAGTCCGACTCGTAGCTCTCGAAATCGTCTTCGTAACTGATGTCTTCCTCGCTACTGTTATCTTGCTTTGGCTATAGATGAAATAATTAGTAGTTAAGTCTAAATGTCGAGACTTAGGTATTATATGTATAAGTCAGTTTTAAAATCAGTTTGTTCCACTAAGACGGAACTAACATTACCGTTCCAACACACCCTTGGCAGGGTCGGATTTAGGGGAGGGCATCCGGGGCAACCGCCCACAAACGAGGGGCCTCCACTATAGAGACTAGGGGGCCTAGGGGGCCTCCTCTCATTTGTTGCCCCAAAGCCGTGGAGGCTCTGACCTCTAAATCAGGCCGCAATATATGTCAAAAATCATATTGAAAATAATTGAGAACCTCTTGATTATTTGAAGTCGGTTAATCGGCATAAGAACAACCATACGTAAGACGTGTAAGGCAGTTTTTGTACATGGCTGACAGTATTTTGATTTTTTTATGTATTAAAATAAAATTACATTCAAATTGGCATGATCTCCGAATTGTCGTCGATTCAAATTATTTGAGTAAATGCATCCTTTTTTAAAATTTAGCCAGTGCTATAGACATCAACACTGCTTCTACTTGTGTACATAATTCATCATAATCTGACCAAAGCATTAATTGGGTATGTAATAGATAACGAATTCTTCCAATTTTACTACTCTTTATGAAAAAAAATTAAACTTACCTTTGACTGTTCGCCATTAAGATCCACATAAAAAGCTTTTGGCTGAGCATTTAGCTTTTTGGACAAATTCAACATTTCGGCATTATTATCCACTATTTTTGGCGTTAAGATCTTAACTTCATCATCTTCTAATGTTCTTGTATGAGTTCTTTGCCTTTCAACCTGTTTTATTGGTGTCTCATTTTTCAAAACTTCTTGTAATTTTGTTTTATGTTCTACCTCCTTTTTTGTAATCTCCTTTGACGACTTTTGTGTACTTTGCTGATTGGTTTTCGAAGCTCTTTTTATTTCTGAATCGGTACTAAATTTCCTTTTAGTTATTGGTGAATTGACAGTTATATTTGAAAAAGGCAAAGTTTTCGCAGGTCTTGGCGTTTTCGTAACCGTTGATCGAGCGGAATCCATTTTTATCTTATTGTTAGAATTTGGCGCCATTTTTTTACTTTTTAATTGCGTTACAGAAGGCGATGACTTTAGCACATCTGTCATTGGTGACACATTGGTTCGCGAAGATGTTTGTATAGATTTTTTTGGGGTTTTTAATGCGCTATTTTGTCTTGAATAAATGTCCGCTGTTAAAGACTGTTGTCCGAAAGAACGTGGAGTAGTAATACTGTAGATACTTTTCTTTAGCTTTTCATCTTGTTTCTGAGGGCGTAGATCGTCCTGTGATTTTTCTTTTACTTTTTTGGTCACCGTCGTTTTATTTGTTGGATGCATTATTGAATCTATAAAATACGTTTTTAAAGGATGAATTTTATAAAATCAATGAAAAATACATCGACATTCAGGGCGTCACGTGTTCGATTCCCACTAAATCGGAAATTATTACATTATATATGTATTTCTTGAAACATAATTAATAGGCAGAATGAAACAAAATCCACCTCGAGCATATTATAGACAAGCTGTGAAATGCAGCCTCTGTTATTTGTCAGTAGTCTATAAATTCTCAAATGTTCGAATTACAAAAAAGGCGATAGCGCATTATCGATTAAATAAGCCTGCTGCCTGACACATCATTTTATTACAGTCAAGATTATTTATTTATTTAGTCTGTTTAACATTAAAATTTAGATAAAGGTACAGAAACAAACTCAACAATGTATTGTGAACAAAACCATCAACATAAAATAAAAAATCCTTAATTTATTTATTAAAAGTTCTTGGTGCCTGATTGCTGAATCAAGTTTTCAGGACTTAGGGCGCTTTTAGTGTCACGCGGATTTGCTCACGCACGCGGGATTGGACCGCATGCGTAGCATCCGCAAAGAACAATTTCATATAGGTATCTATTGTAAAGCGTGATAAACGCACGCGGGACGCGGGGCGCTGTGCGGGGCGTCACCCCGGTGCGGGGTATCCGCATGCGTAAGCGCTGCCTACAACTTCAGTGCCCATTTTAGAGTCGAGCGGGGCGCACGCGCCGTATTGTACTACCGAAATGAAAATCGATACAGAACGAGTAATCATTGAAGTTCATCTGCGGCCCGTTTTGTGGGATAAACGCAATGAATTATACAAAAACAGGGACGCGAGGGAGGCTGCATGGAGAGATATTTTGAAGGAATTGGCACCTAACTACGAAAATTTGAGCGAAGAGGAAAGAAAAGAGGCGGGTATGTGTTTGGTTCATTATTTTATTTATACAAGCATCATTACTTTATTAATATAAGCATAATTATTTAATTCACAAATAACATCAAAAACCTTCTAAAACCTTTTGAGTTTAGTTAATTAATTATATATCGGTGTTGCCAGGAGACTTTTCCTTCATTGATAAAGTAATCTGCAAATATATCTCTGATATTACTTGCCGACGTATTACTACTTTCAGTCTGCTGCCTGGGTAGTGGTCCCGTAAAACCATTTGTGACAAATGTATGGCTGACCTTGTAGCCATCCCGTTTCCTTATGAAATTGTGAAGTACACATGCCGTCTTGACTATTAATTGTGCTAGATCTAACTTGACATTCATGGATCTGTGAAATATTCTAAATTTATTTGACATAATTCCAAAAGTGCATTCTATGTACCTTCTAGCTCTGGACAGACGGTAATTAAATATTTTCTTTTTGTAAGGTAAATTATCACGAGCATAAGGCCGCATCACATGTGATGATAAACCAAATGCCTCGTCTCCCACTATCACGAACGGCAACTTTGCTCTTACACTAGATGGATAAGCTACTTCGGGGCAAATAATAGGCAACTCTTGCGGGTCAGGGATACCCAACGTGTTACTTTCCAGTTTCGTATACAATTGACTCCTTCTAAAGATGGTTGAATCGGCGTTGCTTCCACTGGTACCGACATTAATATATGTAAAATTATAATCAGCATCACACATTGCGAGGAGCACTACAGAATAATATTTCTTATAATTAAAATATAGTGATCCACTGTGCGGCGGCCGAATCACTCTTATATGTTTTCCATCAATTGCACCCAAGCAATTAGGAAAATTTGTATATGTGAGAAATCCCTCTGCGATTTCTTTCCATTTGATCCCATTAAGCTGTGGAATACATTCAGACTTTAGTTCAATCCATATTATGTAACAAACTTGTCTTACTATTTCGCTAATTGTTGCAATTCCAATCACATAGGAATAGTGTAGATCAGTGAATGTATTACCAGTTGCCAAATATCTGAAAACAAAAACAATATATTAATAATATGATAACATAATATATTAATAATGCTGACATCAGACATAAGACAGCATGCACCGCTCGAATTTTACTTCAGAAGAAAAATAAATACCCTTAAGGTGAAAGGGCACGGAAGTAGCTAGCGCTAGAAGTTTTTAATTCGTTTTAACTACAGTACTATAGCTACGTTAGATTTCTATGATTTGCCGAAAATTTTATCATAGGGGGGTATTTATGCAGTTATGATTTCATATGAAAAGTTCGAAGTATAGTTATGTATCTCATATCTGCTAAAAGTGGCCACTTTTAGCAGATTTGAGACACATAACTATGCTGTAAATATTTTATAAGAAATCTTCTCTGTATAAATTAACCCCTATGGTAAAATTTCCGGCAAATGAAAGGAATCTAATAAATATATATAATATAATATAATGAAATATCGTTTATTTCAGGCAATATTTACATTACAAGATGTCCTCCTTCATGAAGGTTGACAGATGCAAATAAAGCAAATTTTTGTTAAAACAAATTAAAAACTTACAGCGCTAGTGACTTCCGGAAGTTTTCACCTTAATTTTGATGATGGCAAATTTTACTGTAACAAATAAACAAATTGCCCGATTCAATCCGGTGTTTTTCCAAAAATCCTTAAATGAAGTTCTAATTATTTTTGTAAAAAATGAATTTGTACACACGGCCACAGATCAAGCTTCCCAAAACCAGTATAAACAGGACTCATGCGTTGTTTATTATCGTAGACGACTCGGCGCCCGGCGAGGCCCTAGCAAGTTCCGTTTATTGGTACTGGTTTTGGGTAACTTGATCTGAAACTGTGTGTACTTTTGCCACTTACTTATTATATTTTGTCATTTCAGACAAGAAAATACAACAACGCTGGCGAACAGCAAGGGACACTTACCAGAAAGACAAGATATCTGAAAAAAATCAGCCATCCGGCTCTGGGAGTAAGAAGAAGAAGAAGAAATATTCTTACTATGACATTTTGACTTTCTTAGACAGTACAACGGAAACTGCTGGAGAAGAGTCACTCTGTGAAGAAATGTCTGAACAAAGTAATTTAGAAACACCTAATGAGTCCACGCAACCAGATACTTCACGTCAAGAAAGTTCTCACCCAACATCAAAACAAAAACAAGTAAAATCTAAAAAGCAAGCACCATCTGAATTTGAGGCACAGTTATTAGAATGCTTAAAGACTAATCAACTGGAGCTAGAAAGTGAGGATTTGGCTTTCTTTCAGTCTCTGCAGCCTTCATTAAAAAGATTCACTAGATATCAAAAACTAATGTTCAGAACAAAAGTGTTAAATATAGTTATGGAAATGGAAAGTCAAACACAACCTGCATACTACAGTCCCATACCTACAACAAGTTCTAGTGCTTTTACTGAGCTTGACAGTTTGTCACCGATAAATCAAGATTACCAAACCAATAGTATAATCCAGGATACTTCGAGTCTTAACGACAATGCTATTAGTTCTGCTGCAGTGAATGACAATGAAACTCTTATTTCGACTGAAAGCGGCCTGTTTAATATCACGTCTTATGACGTAATTTATACCCCAGCAACAACATCATCTACAGGCGAAAGTAATGTCAACGCTCAGGATACAAATTTACAAAGAAATGAATGATGTAAAATTTGATTTTTTAATTTATGAATAAAACTCTTTTTATTAAAATGAGTACGATTAACTTTTTTTCTCCAGTTTCTCTCTAATTGTTTGTTTAGTCATATGAGTGCGGTTGTACACACGGCACAGATCAAGTTACTCAAATCCAGTATAAGCGGGACTCCGACGGGTTACCTAAGTATGATAATACGCAAGGCGCGAGTTCCATTTATGCTGGTTTTGGGTAACTTGATCTGTGGCCATGTGTACTTTATCAGATAAAAAAAAGGATTGTGTATGTAGGTTGAACGTACCAATCCCAAACCAATTAAGGACTTTTTTTGACTTTAAATTACTGTCATGTGCAAACCTATAACTTTTATCTATATTATAATAAGTAGCGTGTGATGAAAGGTAGGAATGATTCCACTTTAATGGCGACATTTTATGAGTGAAATAATCTTATTTAATGAAATTTCAACATGAAATTGAATGAAATTATGAACAATGAAATTTCAGAGTACATGACAAAATTTTTTTTTTGCACATGTAAATTTACACATGACAGTAATTTGAAGTCAAAAAACGTTTATCCTACCTGTTCAAATCCCTTTCCACTAAATCATAGCAGGAAATTAAATATTTAAAATTTAAAACTTACCTTAATGTAATAGCGAGCCTCTCAATCGGTTGTATTGTAATCCTTCGTAAACTGCTTTTTTGTAGCTTATTCTCAATTTTACACAACAGTTCATCAAAAGAACGAATGGACATTCGAAAGTAATTTTTAAATTTACGTTCATTATTTTGTAGTTTTCCAAAGCGTGTAACAAACGCCCCAGCAAGAAGCCTATTTTCAAGAAAGGGATCAACATGTACTCTTGTCTTCTTGTTTCGTCGTTTGTAAAGTATGTAAGCGACACATATTCTTCTGACATTGATCATTTTTGAACACGTCTATACCGTTACGCAGCCCGTAGAAAACTGAAACTCATGCTGCGTATGATCCGCAGCGTGAAATTTTACGCATGCGGTCCAATCCCGCGTGCGTGAGCAAATCCGCGTGACACTAAAAGCGCCCTTAAGTAGAAGTGCTTACCTTTCTTCTTATTGACTGGCCTATGTTTGCGATTTCCTGAGGCTCTAGTACGAACACAATATATAAATTATAAACAGTTTTAGGGTCTCAGAAAAATATTTCTCCCGTATATATTTATAGAAATCGGTCAAACTCGTTGGAGTTAAGCGATTTCATATTATTACAATCCGTTTATATTAATAGATAAGCTCCCCACCCGGATTTGCACGGCTACACTAATGCAGAAAATTATTTCTGACACTCTAATTACGGTATGAAATATATACTTTCGACCTATGTATTTTCATACCTATCAAATATAATTTCATCGCTACAAGTACATAAAAATTCATAAAAATCGGTCGAGCCGTTTTGGAGGAGTGTGTCCACAATAACTGTGAGACGAGATTTTTAAATATATTGATTTTAAAATGTGATATATTATTTTACAAATGGAAAAAAATTAAAGACATTAAATAATAAGTTGTAATGTATAATTGATATATAGGCTTCAAAGTAGACCAAAATATTCAACTTACCATGGCGTGACAAAACTTCAATACCTATATGAAAATGAATTTTTTCTTGTACTCTTTTGGTAATAACTCTTAGCAACAATTCAACTAAAGCCAACTAGCTAATTATGACTACAAATACTATTTACGTAATATTAAATTAAACGTGTTGCTAATTTAGAATAACAACGACGTAATAACTTTTGTAGACATACGGTTTCCATGGCAACACTTTACCACAGACTAGCCTAAAATACTAACATAACCTCGTTGCAGCCATGTACATATTCTCCCAATTTATTGCGTTTTTTTATGTTATATTTCGACGCATGAGGTTCACTTGATGTCGACCTACTTTTTACTTCAAACATTCGGAAATCCATAGACGCGCAATATGCACTTCACGGTTTTTTTTACCTATTCACGGTGGTTCGTTACCCGGTCGGAATTTCGATATTCCTCCCACTCGTTCAATGTCCGAAGTTACCAGACGTGGGGAAAACATGCTTCCAGATATAGTAGTATTCTATTGGCTGCACGATCGCTTCGACACTCTCTCTTACTTTCTTTACAACTAGATAGAAAACCGTTAAACCATTATCTTTGTCTATGGTTGGCACTAAAACTAGAGAGGGTAGCCGTATGGTATATAAGTTATGGTTGTATCATTATGAAGTTGGTTGCCAAGACTCAAAAGTTAATAATTTACCAGAATCTTGGAGGGATAAGGATCCTCCAAGACTGCCGATAGGCGGTAAGTACTGAGATGTACATTGAAGGCAGGTCAATTGGTATACGATTTTAATTACAAAAATGCGCTCCAATTATATTATGTTATTAAATATTTTTAAAAGAAATGTAATGAATGGAATCGTTAAATCTGTATCTTAAAAAAAACATATTAATGTACATATTAATTTGATTTTATTTTAATAAACTTGACAATGCGAGGGATTGCTTAAAACGGAATGCCATCTGTCATCTATAAACATTTTTATTAGTGACAGATGGCAAATCATAAAAATCAGAAAAAAGGCGGGAAAGTCATCAATAAGTAAAGGCGCGCTCTTTTTAAAATTAATTTTTAAAAATATTTTCTATACTTTTGTTCTATTTCAAATACGTTACTAAGGTTCTACTAATAAAGGTTTAGTCCAAAATAAATAAAATGACCAAAAAGAGACGGTGGAAAGAAAATCCACCAGACCCACGGATCGGGTACTCTTCGGACTCAGACTCTGGAGAATTGGATAATGCGGACAAGTACTTAACTTATAAAGTTAAAGGATATGTCCGCAAGTATCCCGAAGATATTCCGCAAAAGGACTTGGTTGTGTTCTTAGCACATAAGGAGGAAGGCAAAGTATTCAACGACAGGGATCGTATGGCCTTGTCTAAGGGCATTCGGGAACATGGTGTGTCTGGAGTTATGCATTTGCGCTCCATCAACAAATATAAAGTCGGTATAACTTTTGATTTACCAAATAATGCTAATATGTTTATTCAAAATAAGAAATTATTAGATCATCTTACATTAATAGCCACAATACCAGCTGGAGGTACCGAAGTTACTGGAGTTCTCACTTCAGTGCCAAGCGATATGTCTAATAAGGAAATTTTTGGTCTGATAGGCAGCTCGAAAAATGTGGTACAAGTAAGGCGTTTCATGCGCAGAGTCAGGGGTGACAACGGAGCAATAACCTATGCTCCTACACAAACAGTTGCAGTTACCTTTGCCTCCCCCATCCTTCCAGAATATGTTTATTTAGATTCTTGGCGTCACGAGGTTAAAAAGTATATCCCTCCAGTTAAGCAATGCCTCAAATGTATGAAATATGGACACATAGCTAAATTTTGTCGCAACTCTGAGGTTTGCTCAATATGCACATTAAACCATAACTTTAAGAACTGCCTAACCGATTCACAAAATGCAAAATGTGTCAATTGTAACGGTAACCATATCGCCATCTCCATTCAGTGTCCTTTGAAAAAACAAAAAATTGAAGAAAACAAAATTAAAACAAAGAGTGTAAACTATTCTGAATTATTTAATCCAAATGCTTTTCCAGCTCTTTCTGCTCGAACCTTAGAAGTACAAATAAACAATTTAATGAAATCTAACACATTTATCAACACTTTAGTTGAAACAATTATTAAAATAGTCAGTAATAAAGATATACCAGTAAATACAACATCAATTAAAGAAGTATTAAAATCTACCTTAAGTAACAAGTTCCCATCTGCCTCATAATGGATTTGTCATATTTAAATATCATTCAGTGGAATGCTCAAAGCCTCAACAGTAATAAACATATATTTAGTAATTTCCTCTATACACATAATATTGATATAGCTATAATTAGTGAAACATGGCTTAGGCCTGAACAAACTTTTAAAATAAGTAATTACAACATAGAAAGGAATGATTGCGGTAACATACATAATGGAGTCGCAATTATAATTCATAAAAACATAAATTATACAAAAATTGACACATATTTTGATAATTCATTACAAAATATATGCATTAAAATAGCAGTTAACAACAAATACTTATATATAGTAAGTTTTTATAGTCCCTTAAACTCAGTTCCTGTCTTCAATAAAGATAAATTTGAGCAATTATTGAGGTCTATTCCTCAACCTTTCATATTTGCTGGTGATTTTAATGCACATCATACTTCTTGGGGATGTAACTATGACTCTCCACGAGGACGTAAACTTTTAGATGTCTTCGATGAAAACAACTTAGTTTTGCTCAATAGTGGTCAACCAACAACTGTAGGTTCTACAACATGGCGTCCGAATGCTCTTGACCTGACATTGGTCTCTTCATCTCTTGCATGTAATTGTGAATGGAGTGTAAACGATAGTCCTCTTGGTAGTAGTTATCATATTCCTGTTTTAATAAAAGTAGTAATTAGTGAAAATCATAACAATAATTTGAATGGAGGAAATTGTTCTAATGCTATGCATTTGCCTCTCTATCCCAACTATAAGTTAGTTAATTGGCAGAAATATAGCAACCAGGTTGATGATTTGTTAGTTGATCTAAAAATAGATAGATTCAATCCTCTTGATTCATATTTACATTTTTGTACAATTTTACGCAAAGCTGTTTCTAATTCTATTGCAAATAGTTCAAACCGCAAACCTACCAGTAATACCATTGATTGTTCTCTTTTTAAGAATAAAGGTAAAAAGTCCCCTCTCCCTTGGTGGAATCAAAAGTGTACTGAAGCTGTATTAAACTTCAAAACTGCATATTTAAATTTTAAAAATGATCCAAAAGAAGAAAACTATATCCATTTTAAAAGACTTAGAGCTGTAAAAAAGCTTGTCATAAAATCAGAAAGACAAAAAAGTTGGTTTTCTCTATGTGAAACTTTTAATAGGAATACGCCAATATCTGTCATATGGAAATTCATGCGTAAATACAACAAAACATATATTTCCAATAATTGTGACAATGATACATGGATATTAGATTTTTTGCAGAAGTACACACCAGACTATGTATCAAACACTATGTCAAATCACAATAATAACAACATTAACTCCAGTAATAGGTTTCTTGTCAGTCCATTCACAATTAATGAATTAATATCAGCCATAACCTCAAGAAGAGATACTGCTTATGGTCTTGATGGAATACCCTATATTCTACTTAAAAAAATTAGCATTGCCAGTTTAGAATCATTTCTAAATATACTGAATTTAATGTGGGATAAAAACATTATACCAGAAGAATGGAAAAAGGATTGTCTTATACCAATTTTAAAACCAGACAAGCCTAAGTTTTGTCCCGATTCTTATCGGCCCATAGCACTTACTTCCTGTGTTGGTAAATTATTTGAACAATTGTTAAAACAACGATTAGAGTTTTACGTAGAAAATAACAACATATTACCTTCCAATCAATTTGGTTTTCGTAGAAAATTTTCTGCCAGGGAAAGTATTTGTCAACTACAGCTTGATGTTCGTAACTCTTTGTCGGATCGTAAAAATCTGGTAGCTGTATTTTTTGATGTAGCAGGTGCATTTAACAGTGTTAATATAGATATTCTTTGTCATGAATTATTATTGTTGGGAATTCCTGCACAATTTACAAATTGGGTAAAAAAATTCTTAACCAATAGGGAAGTATTTGTTAAATTAAATAGACATCTTTATGGTCCTAGACTTTCATTCAAAGGAGTATGTCAAGGAGGGATACTATCCCCACTTTTATTTATATTGTACATTCATAGATTAAATATAATCCTAGGATCTCAAGTTAAAAATCTTCAGTTTGCAGATGATTTAGTTATATACACATCAGGGAAAAATCAGTCGGAAGTAGTTCAAATTATTAACAATGCTTTAACAAATCTGTACAAATATTTTACTTACCTTGATCTTAATGTGAATCCATCTAAGTCTAAAGTCATTGTATTTGGCAAACAATCGCGTGACATGCCTACCATACTATACAATTATCATTCTTTGCCGGTCTCGCTTGAAGTAAAATTTTTGGGAGTTATTTTTACTCATAAGTTAACTTGGAATAGTTACGCTAAGCACATAATAACTAAAGCAAATAAAGCCTATAACATCTTAAAATCTCTTTCAGGTTCATACTGGGGCGCTGATCCTAAAATTCTGTTGTTGTTGTACAAATCATTAGTTCGTAGTCATTTTGAGTATGGTTTTTATTGTTTCGCTGCAGATACTAGTGTTGTAAATAGTTTAGATCTTTTGCAAAACAAATGTTTACGTCTAATAACAGGAGCTTTCAGAAGTACTCCTATTAACGCATTGCAGATTGAATGTAATATCCCACCGTTAGCCATTCGATTCAACTATTTAAAAGAAAAATTCTTACTTAAACTTTATAGTGTATGTGGTAATCCATTTTTGATCAATTTGTTACACTCTGCATCTCATTCAAATGTTAAATCATTTTATATGCTGCAAGGTCTTCAAAATTTCACTGATTTTATAGAAAATACAAACATTCATCAATCTAAGCATGTCTTGCCATGTTACGAGGGTTCTTATAGTGGTAAATTTCCAGCAATTAATATAGTTATAAAGAATAAAGTAGATTTATTTTCAAAAGAAGAAGTAAATGCAATGCTATCAGAATGGTCAGATCATAAATTTATTTATACTGATGGATCCAAAAACAGTGAATCCGTGTCTTTTGCTATTTATGAGCCTTCCTCAAAAGTAGGCATAGGTCAGAAAATCAATAAAGATGCAAGTATATTCACAGCGGAAGCTGTCGCTATCTTAAGTGCTTTGAAACATATCGAGAATTGCTATATGGAGCACACAAAATGGGTTGTTGTAAGTGATAGTATGAGTGTTCTACAAAATTTAACAAATAATAATCTAAATGCTCATACTAATTATGTCATATTCTTAATAAAACAGTTATGGGTTGAACTAACTCATTTAAATGTAGTAATTAATTTTGTGTGGGTGCCTTCGCACATTGGTGTTCAAGGTAACGAACATGTTGATTACTTGGCTAAACAAATTGTAATGTCAGGAGATTCTCCTATTAATATGAGTATTCGTATTCCTTATACAGATGCAATTAGTTTAATCAAACAGCGGATGTGCCAAGCATGGGGAAAACATTCATATTATTGCACAAACGTTCAAAACAAAGGAACTTGGTTCGCCGGTCTCGATGTCCAAATAAATTCTACACCTTGGTTTTGCAAGCACAAAATATTCACAAACAAGAAATTTTATACAACTATTTCTCGCATGCGTTTTGGTCATTGTCGTTTAAATTACCATCTTCATCGTATTAAAATGGTTGATTCTCCATATTGTGTCTATTGTCAATCATCAAAAGTACAATCACTACATCATATCTTCTTTGAGTGTTCGTCTTTCAACATTCAGCGCCTTGTGTTGTCTGATGGGCTTTTAAAAATTTACAATAAAGTTGAAAGTATCCCGCATTGCATTCAGGAGTTACTTAAAAATGCCTCAACTTTTATATTTTTGTACAGATTTGTTATTGAAACTGTTAACGATATTTAAAATTATATTTATGTACTCTTTGTTACAGTAGTAAAATAATAGGATAATAAGTTAATTATAATATTAAAGCTGTAAATATATTTTTTCTAGTAAATAAGTTTTTTCAGAATTTTTAAATTAGATTCTCCGTCACCACTCTTCGGGAGTCCTGACGGACAAGATAACGGGATTTGTAAATGGAAATGTGCCTTTTCTACTCTTTGTTGGGTAGTAATAAATAAAGAATTGTACGTACGATATGTATGTAAAATCGGATTGAACAAAATGTATTTAACTGAGATTTTAAAATTAAATGACATACGTCAGACTTATGGCCGCGTGGAAACAAAGATATGATAATAACTACTTATATTACGAAAAATACTGGATATTGGAAGATTCCGTCTTTGACGGGGGTCGTCATTAATTAAAAGAAGAAGTACTATATTACAATACATATAAAGGATAAGAAACGTAAGACATAAATAAGGAGAGATAAAAGGAAAAAAATAACATAAGACAAGGCGGTATGGTCGAAAGACTTTAGCCTGCCCTATGGGCAAAAAAAAAAAAAAAAAAAAAAAAAAAACATAAAAATCAATAAACAATAAATGCCGCAAGGAAGGTTATCTTCTAAATAAAACAAATTATAATAAATCGTCGTTAGAATTACACTTTAGTTTAAATAACAAAAATGTCTGATATCGAAGAACCCGCGGCTAAAATATCGAAGATGGATGTAAGTTATTTTAGAATTAAAACTTGAAGTCTATACTCAATATGGACTACTAAATAACTATTGCTAAATAAATAATATTTATCAAGACTGTTTGATAGGTATCTGACCAAGTAGTTAAATTTAGTAATAAATTCTCTCAATCTTCAAGATAAATAAAAGTATGAACATTCCTTATAATTGGTGTACATTCACAGTCTTAAATATACTTCTCTATAATAATGTATTACTAAGTGTAACGTATGTTAGTAAATAATTACCTCTAAATAATTAAAAAAAAAAACTTCCTTATTGTCAAAATGTTTGGTTGCACATTCGGTTATTCAGAATTTTCCTACTGTTATATAAACAAAATACTCTTATAGCTTCTATCAGTTCCCAAATAATGTTTCTTTCATATTTAAGTTCAACCTACCTCATGCCTCCTACATAAATTATAGTAACCAACAAAGTTAGTGTTCTACTTAATGTTACGTTTTGTAAACTGTCCACTTTCTAATGAATTATTTTTTTTTTATAATGATACAACCTTATATGTCTTGTATGTACCTAGAAAAATAAGGTGGTATAGTTTAAAAAAATGTAAATATTAACTATGTTTGTTTACCATAACTTACATGAGAACTACTATGCTAGATATGATAGAAGAAGTTGATATAGTAAATGGAATGTTTTATGTCTATGCCTACACTTAGCCTATTGTAAAGTGGCATAGTGTGTGTAGGTAAATGATAAATACAAGTCTTAAGCAGGGATTGAATACTGGTTCATTTACTATAGGAGTTTAACCAGTATAAAAAAGGTTTTTGTTAATATTCTTTCGTTTTGAGTCATATTTACAGAAAAATTTACTGTGGTAAGTTTAGTGTGTATTACTCTTTAAAACTCATAACATGGTATCTCAGTCGAACACGTATTATGGTAAATAAAAATTAACCAGTTTCAGTCCCTGGTTTTAAGGACTAGCCAAAAAAGAAACTCAAGTTTGATTCTAGTTTTGTCCGACACAAGTATTTGACAAGAATTTCTTTTGTGACTTAAAAATTTTTAAGTAAAGGTAATTTTACAGACATCCCAAGGCACAGAAGAAGAATTATATGATGGACAAGAAGAATGGTTGAGTGAAGAAATTCTAACTGACGATGATGGAAATATGGTAAGAATTGTTGTATTTGTGTTTTTATGGCTTCATATATAAAAAAATATATATTACTTAAATAGGGTTCAACTTATGTATATGTGCATCGAACTTTACACATTACCAGGTTCTTGGCTGCTGTTTCATCTGATGGAGAGAACACGTTTGCTCATTAAAAACCTATGTACACATGCTTTGAAGCAACCAAAATTATAACTCAGCAGGAAGATAGACACCGGCAGGGACTCCTTACAGGTCCTTGTAATAAAGGATAATTTGAATTGTTTTGTATTGCTATGACCAAATTACGTATAGATGGAGGCACAACCTACCTCTAGTTCAGTTTGCATTCAGTTGAAAAACGTGATGCTAACACTCACTAAAGATTGTCCATGGTCTAAGCTCTGTAACATTGCTGAGACGAGTATATCATCACCAATTAATTTCTTGGCTCGTTTTTCTATTGAATTATTCATTACTCATGTTGCCACTTATGTTGGGTATTAGATGTTATTGTTTTAAATTACAGACTGAACAAAAAGATCAAGCCAACACAAGCTTAAACAGCACAAAATCGGATATATCAGATATTGAAGCTATGCAAAATGACATGCAAAACCACTTACAAGACAGTCAAAACGAAACTAAAATTGACTCACATAATACTAAAACTCAGGATATTGAACAAGCGTTGGATAATATGGAGAATTCATGTGAGGTGAGCGATCATATTCTGATAAACTTTTGATAAATTCAAATCATTTGAGTCGTATAGAATCAAAATGGCTATCTGACTTATGGCTGATTGGTAGCAATTTAAAAAAGAAAACGTTTTTCTCCTTTATTTTTGTATTAGGTATCATTCATTGCATGTTTAAGGTATCTGTTAATATTAACAATTAAAGATAAAACCAAATATATAAAAAAACATAACAGTCCAAACGACAAGAACTTATTTTCTTTTGGTAGATTGCTGGACCAAAAATGTCAGATAGCCGCCTTTGATTCTATACGACTCATTTATTCATTTAGGCAACACTAATATACACTTATGAATATCAATAAAGAAACAAATTTAATGATTCTAATTTTACATTTACTGCCAGTTCTCAAATCAAGGGCGTAGAACGGACAAGAAGAACTGGCAATTAAGAGGATATGTTGAGAAAAATGCGGTTTTTCTAATACGTGTAACTTGTTCAAGCTGTGGATTATGTATATGAAATTTTGGAATTTGATTTTTGACTATACTTTGTAGTATCGCTCAAAAGGAAAACATGTTTCAATGAAATTTTCTCGATAAAAAAAAAATGTGAAGTTATGTCTATTTTTACACTTCTTTGGATCCCAAGGCATAACGGCAAAGAGTTATTTAATTTAATTTACTTTAAAAAAAGAAGAATAAATGTCTTTAAGATTGCTCAAAATCGTTTTTTAATCAAATAAAGTATTGTAAAGTTATGAAATGAATTAGTTTTGGCACATACATTGTTTTATTCCGAGCGCGTTCAAGCTACAGCTATCTCCTTTTTTTACATGTCTCAAGTAATTATTTCAATCTCGCTCGCTCACATTCAATAGAGCGATTTGTCAGCCTGCGAACCTCATCGACATAGGCCCTTAATTGCCGTTCTCCACCACTCTTTATAATCGTAATTTTTTTTGTTTTACAAAATGTTTGTAAGGAGCTGCAACTATTACACCATGTTCCACATGACATCTTGAAATAATTAACTATAATAAACAATTAAAAACGAAGGTTTGTCCTCTATCAGCAGTAGGCATGGTGAAATAGGAGCACGCACTTACATTATCGGGGGAACAACATGCAATCACATGCTTATATGATAATAAAGATAGCTGTTAATTGTTCACACCTCTTTCCCATTGCGGTAGGCAGAGATCACGGAATTCCATATGCTCCGATCCTTACCACTTTCGCTTCTTCTACTTTCATCAATGCTTTCACATGTTACATACATTCAGGTTTTTAACATTTCAGAACACTCTGCCTGAAGACTTGGGCGCGTTTCTAGTTCGCAAGGCCGGCAAGGACGAAGGCAAGGATGAGAGCGAATTGGATGAGTCCGAAAAGCAGTCGGATGATGATGGTCACTCTACGGATGAGTTACTGGTATGTCATTTATCTGTCATTCTCAGCAGTATTAGACAGATATAGACTATTTTAATGTTAGATATTTGACGGGCTCGTTGGCGCGTTCGGTAGAACACCTGCCGTGCGCATCGATGGGTCGTGAGTTCGAATCCCCCCGGGACAACTTGTTTATAATTTTCTGTAAGCATGTTTTCCCCACATCTGGTAACTTCGGGCATTGATCGGATGGGAGGAATATCTAAATTCCGACCCGGAACGAACCACTGTTCATAGATGGAAAAACCGAGTGCATATTGCGCGTTTCGGTTTCAGTCTATGGATTTCCGAATGCTCGAAGTAAAAAGTAGGTCGACAGCGCATCATTGACTGATGTTCTGTGGCTGAGGTATCACCTACCATCAAGTGATGAGGTTCACTTGTGCTTGTCTGTCGATATCTTTTTTTATTTTTTATAACCAAGCACTTACCAAGTAAGCACTTAAAATACATGCAATCTAGCCTAACACTTAAGGCTAATAAACAGTTTATTTCTATCCTAAACTACCTAGATTTTATGTTCTTACTAAGATAGTGTCCTTTAACACTTTTCTTATTGTCTCTATCATAGGGGGACACTTTTTTGTTGTGTTCCTTGCACAGCACTAAACTTTTTCACTATCACTATACACTAACTCGAAGGGGTTGTCGATATCTAACATAAAAAAAAATACGTTTCAGAGAATGCTCGGTGAAGATGATCAGAAAACTAAAATAAAAGAGATGACTAAGAGGGCCAGTGACAAAACCCAGGACGAGGACTCCACGGAGGATGAAGAAGATCTGTTCCATGTAAGAGAATTCCCATAAGGGGTTGTCCAGAAACTTTTTAACCCTCTACCCCCATCATGGTGGTATGGACGCTGTTAAGCAATACAGAGTCAACCCACATGGTTGCCATTTTGAGAAAATTGAGTTTGAAGTTTTAATTAGGTTTTATTAAATTTCTTTTAAAAAATAATAGATTTATTTTTGGCATTATTATTATTACAAAACATTTTAGGTATCGTGCTCACTGGTTTTTTCAATATTTTTGCTATTAAAACGATTTAAATGGTATATATATCTTTGGAAATATGTACTCCAGCTCATAAGGAAGCGATTGGTATCAAAATTTACATATTTATCATTTTGTGGGATGACACTGTATTGCTTAACAGCGTCCATATGTGGATATCAACTTGATACCACGCTTCCTAAGAAAAAAGATCTTGACAGACAGACAGATGGACAATGATCCTACAGTGACAGTGATCCTATAATGGTTCCGCTTTTGGTACGTTTAACAAACAAATGATTCTTCTTTATAATATTAGTATAGATAAGTATACGAGAATTTGATCCATTCTCGGGTAAATGCCTCCGCCGACTTGTTCCATAATGGCCTGCCTTTATAATAAATAAATTTAAGATGATTTGATCCCTTACCGGGTAATAGCCTCCGCCATCTTGTTCCATAATGACCAGCCTTAATAATAAATAAATTTTTCGAGAGTTTGATCCCTTCTTGGGTAACGGCCTCATCCATCTTGTTCCATAACGGCCGGCCTTTATAATAAATAAATTTACGAGAGTTTGATCCCTTCTCGGGTAAATGCCTCCGCCGACTTGTTCCATAATGGCCTGCCTTTATAATAAATAAATTTAAGATGATTTGATCCCTTACCGGGTAATAGCCTCCGCCATCTTGTTCCATAATGACCAGCCTTAATAATAAATAAATTTTTCGAGAGTTTGATCCCTTCTTGGGTAACGGCCTCATCCATCTTGTTCCATAACGGCCGGCCTTTATAATAAATAAATTTACGAGAGTTTGATCCCTTCTCGGGTATAGGCCTCCGCCATCTTGTTCCATAATGTCCGGCCTTTATAATAAATAAATTTACGAGAGTTTGATCCCTTCTCGGGTATAGGCCTCCGCCATCTTGTTACATAATGGCCGGTCTTTGTAATAAGTAAATTTAGTTGAATTTGATCCCTTCTCAGGTAAATACCTCCTTCATCCTTTTCCATAATGAATAGCCTTTATAATAAGTAAATTTACGAGAATTTTATCCCTTATCGGGTAAAGGCCAGTCATTATAATAATCAATAAGTATAGGAGAATTTGATCCCTTCTCGTGTAAAGGCCTCTTCCATCTTGTTCCATAATTACCGTTCTTTATAAAAAGATTATTAACAAATATTAAAACATATAATTTAAGCAGGAAGGCGCGAATATAAGACAATTGCGGGTGGCGAAGAATGTTATTATGAAGAAACCCGCGACTAAAGCTGAACCGGAGGAGATGAGTGACGGAGACGAGGATAGCTTTGAAGTGAGTAAGGGATATAATTCAAATCATTTATTCACTTAGGTAACGCAATGGACACACTGAAACCGGTTAATTTTTATTTTCCAAAATACGTGTCTGACTGAGATACCATGATAGTTTTAAAGAGAAATACACACTAAACTTACCACAGTAATTTTTTTCAGTAATAGGGAATATGCATGCATTTTTTTTATATTTTTTATCGACTTGTTACATCATTTTACCCTAATAAAAAATATAAATACTCTTGGCAATGTCCAAATTATTTTTTAAAATTACTTTGAAAACATCGATAAAATTTGATCTGTTTAAACGCGGCCATATTTCGCGGGCTTTGGATGACGTCACATTACACGCTCAGTGACGGATAGAGTGAGGTAACTATGGTAACCAGTGTTTAACGCCATCTTCGATGTCAATGGACGCCATAGATAAATCGATGCCGATAAATGACAGAATGTGTAAGGTGACGTCACGTTTTGTTTCGACCAATGGTGATGCGTTTTGCAAACTTGAATTTCTCTCCCTTATTTTACACATTTTAATTAATATTTTTTGCAATTAAACACGAACTAAATAAGAAAATAATTGTTTAGGCATAATATCTGGGCCATAAGGATTCAAGGGAAAAAATATCAAGTAAATTTAAACAACATGCATATTCCCTATTATGAATAAAAACGAAATAATATTAACAAAAACCTATATTATACCGGTATAACTCCCATAGTAAATTAACCGGTATTCAGTCCCTGCTTATGAACGTCATAATTATATATTTATTGTTCACTAGCAACGCGCCCCGGCTTCACACGGGTGCAATGTAGATGTACTATACACAAAAAGACTATGTTACTCGCTGATAATGTAGCTTTCTATTGGTGAAAGAATTTTTAAAATCGGTCCAGTAGTTTCTGAGTTTATTCATAACATACAAAAATACAAATCTTTCCTCTTTATAATATTATATACATCTTCTAAAGAGGGGAGCAGCTCCGGGATCGTAGAAACAATCGTAGAAACAATCGTAGAAACAGTGGAGCCGCTCTTCCTCACAATGGACTGGGATAGGACGCTGGCGGGATACCAAATAATACAACCTCTTTGTTTCTTCCTGGTTCCTCCTCGATGTTACTACGAGGTTGGTTGATCGCCGACTGACTCACTAGGCCGAATCTGGCCGCTTTTTATTTGATAATTTTCCCGCGCTTTTTCGTGCGAGCGAGACAGTGTAATTCTAGCGCGAGAGGGACGCACCTATGTGCAAGAATAGGATAGCAATATCCTAGCGGGGGGGTTTCCAACCTCTTAGTATACCGAGTCGAGAACTTTTTATTTATATTCTCATTTTAACCTATTTTCCAATGAAAAACAATAATTTTCTCGATTTATTTCTACACTTAATCTATGATTCTATACACAAAAAATATCAAACTTAAGATTATAGCACAAAATCAATTATATAACGAATTATTAGCATCACATAATAACTATATATACAATTCTTACAGATCGACAATAATACATAATTAAATCTTATTTCTACTTAATATTCTAGGTAGCGTCGTTTACATCTTCTAATATATCAAATTCTCGTGTCACAATGTTCGTTCCCATACTCCGTTCCGAAACGGCTCGACCGATTCTTATGAAATTTTTTATGCATATTCAGTAAGTCTGAGAATCAGCTACTATCTTTCAAACCCCTAAGTGATAAGGGGTGTCCACCCCAATTTTTATTTTTTTTTGGATAATTTTTATTTTTTTTATTATGTATACATACAACCCTATATTACCAATCCCTGCTATTTTTTGTCAAAAAATCTAGACCCGTGCGAAGCCGGGGCGGGTCGCTAGTAATATAATAAAATAAGTATAATTATAAATATAAACGTATAGAATTATAGATAGGTTTCGCTAAAATCGTGACATTAATTCGACACACGGATGATTTTTAAATCATTTTTTTGACTGACTGACGCTAATTCTATTTCTCTCTTGTCGATCTTCGCCCATTCGTTCTGCAGCTCTTTGTCGGCTCCCACGAAGTTCGTGCCGTTGTCGCTGTATATTTTCTTCGGACTTCCTCGGCGCGCCGCCAGTCTTCTGAGCGCCATTATCATGGAGCTGGTGCTCAGCGATGCAGCTAATTCCAGGTGGACAGCGCGTGTCGTGAGACAGGTGAAGAGTACTCCCCATCTCTTTTCTTTTCTTCTGCCGATGGTCACGTTCATGGGGCCGAAGTAGTCGACGGCTGTGCAGGTGAATGGGTGTGTGTTGTGATGCAGGCGTTCTTCAGGTAGGTCTCCGGTGATCGGCATCTGTGGTTTGGCTCGGCGAACTTTACACCACTGGCATTGGTGCACGATCTTCTTTACCACGTTCCTCAAGCCCAGGATCCAGTATTTCTGCCTGACTTCGTTGATCACCGTCGCGTGGTTACCGTGAAGAAAGCGTCGATGGTAATGCTCGATGATGAGTCTCGCTATCTGATGCTGTCCGTCCAGGATTACTGGAGCCATGTCGCGGTTTTCCACCATCTTCATCTTCTTTATACGGCTGTTTAGCCGCAGCAGTCCATCGGCGTATACGGTGACGTCTATCCTTTTCAATTTGCTTGATCGGTTAATGGACGATCCATTCCTTATTTTCTTGACGTCTTCATAGAACGATTCGTCTTGGCTCATTCTTAGCAGGGCTATTTCCGCCTTCCGCAGGTGCTCTTCGTCGATCGGCCTCCAGTCTCGCTTTTCCCGTGCCGCATTTTCAATTCTGGCGCGCGTAGCCTTCTTCTTCGTATACGGTTTCCAATTTTTGTCTCTTGTAGCGTTGACTGGAGTCTTGCGCGTCTTGCACAGGTCTATGAACATGAATACTCTGGCGGTTGTTCGGAGAAGTCGGTTCCATGAAGAGAATCTCGCAGGGTCAGGTAGAACTCTCTCATTTATTCTCACTGTATTGACGACTTCCTTCTTCTTCTCTTCCTCGCCAGTCGATGTTGCCTCCTCGAATCTCCTCTTCGGCCACTCTGCGCTCGACAGGTACAGGAAGCTCGGGCCGGTGAACCATCGCGAGCCGCTGTCGAAGTTCTTCGGCACGTTCCTCGTGGCGTCGTCGGCTGGGTTGTCTTTCGAGGGTACCCATCTCCATTCGTTGGGCTTCGTGATGTCCTCTAGCTCGGCGAGACGATGAGCGACGAAGGTCTTGAAGCGACGCGGATCTGACTTCAACCACTGGAGCACGGTACTGGAATCCGACCAGAAGACCCTCGCGGTGATCTCCAGGTCGATCTCCCTGGTGATGGAGGCGGCTAGTCTTCCTCCTAGCAGCGCGGCCTGTAGCTCCAACCTCGGGATAGAAGTGCTCTTCACTGGCGCCACTCGAGCTTTCCCGGCGATCAGCTTCACGTGTACCTTTCCATCTTCAGTCTCTGCTCGCCAATAGCAGGCGGCAGCGTACGCAGTCTCGCTGGCATCGACGAAGGTGTGTAGTTGACCCTTCCCAGCTTTCGGTGTTATGTTCCTGGGGACTTTGAGGCTTTTTAACATATCAATCTCACTCACGTATTCCGTCCATAGTTGTCGTTGTGCTTCGCCAATGACTTCGTCCCATTTCGATCCCGTTCGCCATACCTCTTGTATTAATCTCTTCCCTTTGATGAGAATCGGGGCGACGAGACCCATCGGATCGAAGGTCGACATTACTGCGCTCGTCACCTCTCTCTTCGTCGGCGCTCTGTCACCGCTGACGACTTCTTTCGGTGTGTTGCGCAGTCCGATGTTGAAGGCCAAGGCGTCTTCCTTTACGAGCCACCTCATGCCAAGAGTCTTCTCTTCTTCTTTCCCCAGCGCGATCTCGCTGGGTGTCTTTTCTTGAGCGACGTGCCGCAGGACCTCTTCGCTGTTACTCGCCCACTGTCGAAGTTCAAAACCAGCTGTTTTATGTACCTCATTTACCGCTTTGATTGTCCGCGTAGCCTCTCCGATGTCATTGAAGCTCTGTAGATAATCGTCCATGTAGTGGTTACGGACGATCGCGGCGGCTGCTGCTGGATGTTCGGCCTCGTGCTCCGACGCGTTGAGGTTCTTCACGAAGATTGCAGTGGCGGGTGACGAAGCTGCTCCGAAGATCACGGATGTCATCCTGTATTCCCTGGGTTTTCTTTCGCCGTCTTCTTCCTTCCTCCACAGGAACCGCAGGCTGTCTCGGTCTTCTTCCCTAATTTTGATCTGTAAAAACATCTCTTTTATATCGGCTACTACTGCGAAGGTTCCTTGGCGGAAACGAAGAAGCACGCCGAACAGAGACTGAAGCAGATCCGGTCCTGTAAGTAAAGCGTCGTTCAGACTCTTTCCCTGAAACTTTGCGGCGGCGTCAAATACTATTCGTATTTTCTTCTTCGTCGGATGCGTCACGGCGAAGTGTGGCAAGTAGAATGTTCTTTCTGGATTGGATTCTTCTGGCGCCTCTTCCGCGTATTTATTCTTCAGCAGGTTTTCTATCTGGCTTGAGTATTCTTTCTTCAAGCCTTCATTTCTTTCCAGTTTTCTCTCAATGCCCTGGAGTCGGTTCAGAGCCTGCTTGTAGTTGTGCGGTAGAGTCTCGTTTTCCGTCCGCCATAAGAGACCAGCTTCGAATCTTCCATCCGGGCGTCTTTTCACGGTTTGTCTCAATATCTTCAATGCCTTTTCGTCTGCATCGTTGCTCGGGTATCGATTCTGTATCCCCAGTGAATCCAATTCGAAGTGTTTCTTGATCATTGATTCTATACATTCTTCTTGATGGGCGATACTGCAGTGGTTTACCGAGTTCATTGCTGATACATTTCCGCGCCCGTGGAGCACCCATCCAAGGCTGGTGAGCGATGCGGCTGGTTCATTCTGTCTTCCTTTCAGGATCTTTCTTGACACGATGAGATCCCAGTTGTCTTGTCCAATCAGCAACATGGGCCTCTCGTCTTCATATACGAGCTCGTGGATCTTTTCTTGCAAGTGACGACACTTCTGTAGGTCTTCTCTCTTGATCTGCTGCGACGACAGTCTCAGATCTTCGACCGTTCTGACGTTCTTCAGTGTCCTCTTATCCGCTTTGTGAAGACCTCTTATCTTCAGATCCATCCGCTGAGAGTTCTTCTTCTCCACTACTCTCCCGCCAACCGTCTCCAGTACGAGGGCTTCCGGCTGTCCCACCGCTCCGATGTTCTTTGCTATGCTGGCGTCCATCAAGGTCACCGTCGATCCTTCATCTAGGAGGGCGAGAACGTGCGCAGATCCTTTGGAGCCGTACACCTCGACTGGTATCATTTTCAGATACGCCTTGGTTCCTTCGGAAGCAGCGTATACCGCTTTCGTGACAACTTCTTTGTCTTCCGTCGGTCGGGGGTGCGATGAGGTAGAAGGCTGCGCTTCCTGGGTCGGCGCAGGCTGCGGACGATCGGCGTGCAACATTGTATGATGCGGTCTTCGACATCGCTTGCATGGTTGTCCCTTGCAGTTGATCTTCGTATGTCTCTTCTTCAGGCACTTGAAACAGAGCCTCTTCTGTTTTACTATTTCCCAGCGCTGATTGGTAGTCGCGTCCTTAAATTTTCTGCACTCGGTGAGCCAGTGTTCCCCTTCGCAGGCCTCGCATGTTCGCTCCGTTGGTTGTGTAGGTGCCGCTGCGTATCCGCTTCGGCTGTCCTCGTAGGTCGTGTGAACCTGGTGACGTCCAAACCTCTTCTTGGAGTCGAGCAGTACGGCATCTCCGCACAGGTCGGCTTCCATATCCAGGAACGTCTTCAGCTTCAGTAGTTCAGGTTCATCTTCCTGTCGATGAGACTTAAAATCATACCAACGGTACCTTAATATCGGTGTAAGCTTTTCGACGATGGCTCTGCTCAGCTCCGGTGAGTACAAGTACTGAGGCTTCTTCAAAGCCTGTATAGTCGCGACGGCGTTGCTAATGCGGCTGGCGAAGACGCAGGTATCTCGTGGGTTGTCGTTGAGCCTTGGCAGCTCCTTTATCTTCTCGGTCTCGACGAGTACCAGCTCTTCCGGTTTGCCAAATCTCCTCTCTAACGCCTTCATAATTTCTTCGGGGTCGGTGGCGATGAAGAGTAGGCTTCTCACAATTTCTTTTGCTGATCCTTTAATAGTTTTCCTCAACCGAGCCATGTTCTGTGTCCTGTCGAAGGATGTCTTCGTGTCTTCGTATGCCCTCTTGAAAGGCAGCCAGTCTTCGAAGGCTCCATTGAAGTCTGGTAGCTCCCAAATCTTCTGCGGTGCCGCTGACATCCTCGTGGCGCTGATGATGGCGTCGGTCAGTTCTCGAATGTCGTTTCTCGGTGCTTCTTCTCTCGGGGGTTCTATGTAGCTGGTGGATCGCTCGACCCACCGCTCGACGTGCACCGATTTCTCGTGTTCGAATTCTTCGTCGAGATCGTCCTCAGAGTTGTACTGCGCGATCTCTAGCTCTGTCTGAGCGAGCGCGGCGGCAGCCTGCGCTAATTCCATGTTTCTTCTATGTAGCTCTCGACGCGCTTCTAGTTCCGCCCGTTTCGATGATCTCGTTGACCTCGGCGCAGCCGGCATGATGGTTTCCGAAGACGCGAACGGTGGATTCTGTAAACCTCCAATGTTCTTCGTTACCTTTCTAACTGTAGCTGACGTTCCGGCGTATACGCTCGAGTCGGTAGTCTGGGCGGCGTCCGGCCTGGCGCGCGGTACGGCGCGCGATGCGGGCAGTGACGCGACGGGTGGCGCGACATACGTCGCGGCGTGTGGCGCGACACGTGACGCGCCTTGTGTCGCGACGTACGGCGCGACGTTCGGTGCGGCGTGCGGCGCACCCCGTTGCTCGACGTGCGGCGTTGCTCGTGGCTCGACGTGCTGCGCAACCCGTTGCTCGGCGTGCTGGGTAGCTCGCTGCTCGGTATGCTGCGTAGCCTGTTGCTCTGCGTGCTGCGTGGCCCGTTGCTCGGTGCGCGGCGTAGCCCGTAGCTCGGCGTGCTGCGTAGCCCGTTGCTCGGCGTGCTGGGTAGCACGCTGCTCGGTCTGCTGCGTAGCTCGCTGCTCGGCGCTCGTCGTGGCGCGTGTCTTCCGGGCGGGTGCGGCGTGCGTGCTCGGTGCCCTCGTCGATTCCGTCGCCGTCGTTCCGCTGGTGACTGATTCGGCCGGTGTCTCCATTGACCAGTCGGTAGATTCTTCACAGCGCGATCTTGAGCTCATCGGCGATCGAGATCGTAATATTGGCATCATTTATCCCAATCCGGCAATTTCGAAGGACCACTAAAGAGGGGAGCAGCTCCGGGATCGTAGAAACAATCGTAGAAACAATCGTAGAAACAGTGGAGCCGCTCTTCCTCACAATGGACTGGGATAGGACGCTGGCGGGATACCAAATAATACAACCTCTTTGTTTCTTCCTGGTTCCTCCTCGATGTTACTACGAGGTTGGTTGATCGCCGACTGACTCACTAGGCCGAATCTGGCCGCTTTTTATTTGATAATTTTCCCGCGCTTTTTCGTGCGAGCGAGACAGTGTAATTCTAGCGCGAGAGGGACGCACCTATGTGCAAGAATAGGATAGCAATATCCTAGCGGGGGGGTTTCCAACCTCTTAGTATACCGAGTCGAGAACTTTTTATTTATATTCTCATTTTAACCTATTTTCCAATGAAAAACAATAATTTTCTCGATTTATTTCTACACTTAATCTATGATTCTATACACAAAAAATATCAAACTTAAGATTATAGCACAAAATCAATTATATAACGAATTATTAGCATCACATAATAACTATATATACAATTCTTACAGATCGACAATAATACATAATTAAATCTTATTTCTACTTAATATTCTAGGTAGCGTCGTTTACATCTTCTAATATATCAAATTCTCGTGTCACAATGTTCGTTCCCATACTCCGTTCCGAAACGGCTCGACCGATTCTTATGAAATTTTTTATGCATATTCAGTAAGTCTGAGAATCAGCTACTATCTTTCAAACCCCTAAGTGATAAGGGGTGTCCACCCCAATTTTTATTTTTTTTTGGATAATTTTTATTTTTTTTATTATGTATACATACAACCCTATATTACCAATCCCTGCTATTTTTTGTCAAAAAATCTAGACCCGTGCGAAGCCGGGGCGGGTCGCTAGTAATATAATAAAATAAGTATAATTATAAATATAAACGTATAGAATTATAGATAGGTTTCGCTAAAATCGTGACATTAATTCGACACACGGATGATTTTTAAATCATTTTTTTTTAATTCACACACACTTATATTTTGTTTAACTTTGGTAAATTGGAGATTGCAAGTGAAGAAAAGTGAATTACCGAGTCCCCTAGCGGAGCAGATGCATTTCTGTGTCTGCTTCGTTTATATATAAAAAAGTAGGTCGACAGTGCATAATTGACTGTGTTCTGTGGCTGAGGTATCACCTTCCAAGTGAACCTCATGCTCGTCTGTCGATATCTGACATTAAAAAACATAGGTCGACAGCACATAATTGACTGATGTTCTCTGGCTGGGGTATCACTTACCATCAAGTCAATCTCGTGCTCTTCTGTCGATATATAACATAAAAAATATATTCACAGGCTATTAGGTCTATCAGTCTTTCTATACATTGTCCGACTAAAACATTTTTTTTTTTCTCCGGGTTTCGAACCCACTATACCACTTAGCCACTGACACCATGTATTATATATAATATTCCAGTCATCGGATGAAGTAACTACAGTGAAGCGTATGTTCGGTGTTCCTAAGAAGTTGAGTAATGTAGCGTCGAAGAGTACAGCTAAATCGAGCGTCATAAGACCAACTATCACGGTTACCAAGAAAGTGGTCACCGTTGATAAGAGTAAGGGTGAGTCTCTTACTGTATGTAATATTAAGTATGAGTGAGTCTCGTGTATGTAGTATTGAGTAAGGGTGAGTACTGTATGAAGTATTTGAGTAAGGGCGCGTCTCTATTGTATGTAGTATTGAGTAAGGATGAGTCTACTGTATGTAGTATTGAGTAAGGGTGAGTCTGTTGTATGTAGTATTGAGTAAGGGTGAGTCTACTGTATGTAGTATTGAGTAAGGGTAAGTCTCTATTGTGTACAGTATTGAGTAAGTATGAGTCTGTATTGTCTGTAGTATTGAGTAAGTGTAAGTCTCTATTGTATGTAGTATTGCGTAAGTGTGAGTCTCTATTGTATGTAGTATTAAGTATGGGTGAGTCTCGTGTATGTAGTATTGAGCAATAGTGAGTCACTATTGTATTAAATATTGAGTAAGGATGAGTCTCTACTGTATGTAGTATTGAGCAATAGTGAGTCACAATTGTATTCAGTATTGAGTAAGGATGAGTCTCTACTGTATGTAGTATTGAGTAAGAGTGAGTCACAATTGTATTCAGTATTGAGTAAGGATGAGTCTCTACTGTATGTAGTATTGAGTAAGAGTGAGTCACTATTGTATTCAGTATTGAGTAAGGATGAGTATCTACTGTATGTAGTATTGAGTAAAGGTGAGTCTTACTTGAGAATAATGACTTTAGTTTAGTTATTTAGTTTATCGTATATTAATAATACACATTTTTATTTTATTTTTAAGGTTCATAAACAATAACCATAAAAAAAAAACAATATAATGATGTATTTTGAAAGTTATTGATAATTTTTTGGGAAACAAAAGAATTTTACTTTTCTCTAGAGATATATGCTACGTATAAATAAATATTTATTTTAACAGATAAACCTGAAATAAAAACAATAAGCCACGAAGTAAAAAGCATAAAACATGAAGTTAAGAAACCGGTGTTTGTGAAACGTGAACTGACGAACAAGGCATCGGATGTGAGGAGTCCAAAAGTGGAAGTGAGAAATGCGAAAGTGCAAGTGAGGAGTCCAAAGGTGGAAGTAAGAAATGCAAAAGTAGAAGTGAGGAGTCCAAAGGTGGAAGTGAGAAATAAAAAAGTAGAAGTGAAAAGTACAAAGGAAATGACGACTTCCAATATGGAGGCTAAGTCGGAATCGGACAATTTTAATGAGGAGTTCTTGGATGAAGAATTGGACGAGGTATTTTTATTTATTTATTTTTATAACAGAGCGGACAACCTGATGGTAAGACTTAAAAGTCTCAGATGCGTTGTCGGCCTTTTGAAAATTTAAGAGGCTCGCATTAAATTTTTGTAATTTTAAACAAGTTTGTATTGGCTTCGTGGCTCACTAATATAGCCCGTTGCGTTAATCACAGGAGGTCGCAGGTTCGAATCCTAGCGAAACAAAATAATAAAAATATGTTTCTGTCAGGCAAGTTGAGAACTACCCCATAGCCACTAAGTAGCAGATGATCTTCCCTAAACATTTATTTTTTTACTCTGGGATTCAAACTCGAGACTTCCGCATATGCATACTTGAGCCAAGTAGTCTGTTCTTAAAATTTGGCATTTGGTCAGATGAGGTATTACAGAAACTTTCTGTATTTTAGGAGCTAGCTCGCCCCGAACAGAAAAGAAAAGACCAGGATCTCATGAAGCCTGAGGAAATGGACGAGGAGGTGCCTTCAGACTGCGAGAGTAACAACTCTGAAGAAGATTCGCTCTTTGACGTGAGTATTTTTTTACTATGTAAATGAAAAAAGAAATTGGCGGCCTTATTACTAAGCTGTGACTTCTTCCAGGTTATTATATCGTACAAATATGTATATAAAATTTCGTATCTGTACTGTTGACCGTTGAGGAGTTCCCTCATTGAGAGACAACCCTAAGTCCAGAAGTTAGGTAATGGTTCATCTTGCGACGGGCACCAAATTTTGAACAAATGGGAGTTTTATTGGGAGCGATGGCAGAAGAGTTTTTAAAATGATACTTCAGAGCTACTGCTCCATCCAAGTGTTAATACATGACTGATTCAATTTGAATATACAGAGCAAAGAGTCTTATAACTATTGTTACAGTGGTGGGCTTATCTCTAGATGTAATGGGAAACTATGGAATGTTAATCTGCTTGGGTTAGCTGGGTTACAGCTATGTAACTTGGGCATGTACCACTTTTTTATGTCTATGCTGTTGACCCTTGAGGAGTTCTCTCATCTGAAGACAGCTGGTGCAGATGTCAGATAATGGTGCATCTTAAAACGGGCAATTAACATTATGTACAAACATTTTTGTGTCTGTGCTGTTAACCGTTGAGGAGTTCTCTCATCTGAAGACAGCTGGTGCAGATGTCAGATAATGGTGCATCTTAAGACGGTCAATCGAAATGGTGTACGACATTTCGTGTATATGCTGTTAACCGTTGAGGAGTTCTCTCATCTGAAGACAGCTGGTGCAGATGTCAGATAATGGTGCATCTTAAGACAGTCAATCGAAATGGTGTAAGACATTTCGTGTATATGCTGTTGACCGTTGAGGAGTTCTCTCATCTGAAGACAGCTGGTGCAGATGTCAGATAATGGTGCATCTTAAAACGGGCAATTAACATTATGTACAAACATTTTTGTGTCTGTGCTGTTAACCGTTGAGGAGTTCTCTCATCTGAAGACAGCTGGTGCAGATGTGAGATAATGGTACATCTAAAGACGGTCAATCGAAATTGTGTACGACATTTCGTGTATATGCTGTTGACCGTTGAGGAGTTCTCTCATCTGAAGACAGCTGGTGCAGATGTCAGATAATGGTGCATCTTAAAACGGGCAATTAACATTATGTACAAACATTTTTATGTCTGTGCTGTTAACCGTTGAGGAGTTCTCTCATCTGAAGACAGCTGGTGCAGATGTCAGATAATGGTGCATCTTAAAACGGGCAATTAACATTATGTACAAACATTTTTATGTCTGTGCTGTTAACCGTTGAGGAGTTCTCTCATCTGAAGACAGCTGGTGCAGATGTCAGATAATGGTACATCTAAAGACGGTCAATCGAAATTGTGTACGACATTTCGTGTATATGCTGTTGACCGTTCGGGAGACACCCTGGGTGCAGAAGTTATGTTATGGTTCATCTTAAGACGCCCAATCGAAATCGTGTACCAAATTTCGTATCTGTGCTGTTGATATTTGAGGAGTTCCTTCTTTGGGAGACAATCCTGAGTGTATCATATAATGAAACATCTTAAGACGGCCAATTGTAATTGTGTAGCCCCTGGGCATTGAATATGTGGAGGAAGGGAGGTGTGGTCTTCCTCCAACCTAAAGGGAGGATCCTCGACCAGTCGAACCACTGACTGGCCGGCCCTAAGGCCCCAGTGGTTGATGTCGGGATGTTGTATATATACTGAACGCTCGGAAACATTTATATAGCGCGATTCAGGATCAGACGTCTTAAGATATTTTTTTACACGCTTTTTATTAGCTTCACCTGTATTTTTATTATGTGGCATTAAAGTATGTATTTTTTAACCCTATATTTTTCTATTACCAACCCCTGCTTTTTAGAAATTATTTACATGGCAAATCAACGTTTGCCGGGTCAGCCGGGATAGCATGACAAGCGCGACAAAATTTTGTCTACCGTTTTCTCGTGTTTCAATCGACTATCGCTTTATTTCTTTCGGGTCTAACATGACAATTACACTTAAAACTCGACTTTTAATGTCAAAAATAGATACATTTGTCGATCGAGATATTTTTTCTATCAAAATTGTCGATGTCGAGATATAATATATCGAGATATTTAACATCTTAGTTTGTCTTCTTTAGCCCGGCAGCTAGTTATATCTATGAATTCTAATAACGTAGATTATTACAGGATTTCCCATCGTCAGATTCGGACGACATAGACGAGTGGTTTACGCTGGACATCAGGGACGAGAGGGCCGGGGATTACATACCGCTTTTAGGTGAATATTATATAATAGTATACTTTTTTTCATAGAATAGGGGGAAAACTGGCAGGTGTTCACCGCCGAACGGCTATAAAACAATGTACATAATTCTTCTGTGTGTCACTGACCTCCTCCTAAACTGCTGGACCGATTTTGATGATTTTTTTGTGCGTGTTTGAGCCGAAATAGGATCCTGATTGCAACTCTTTTATTTTATTTTTGCATGCCGACCTTTGGACAGAAAAACTCTGTCAGAAATAAATGTGAAATTAGTCAGAAGTAGTTTTAGTTTGTTTCAGTACTTTCATCTCAAACGTAACAGGCGAATAATAATAATCAGCCTGCCCGATTAAAACGAGTTATTTTATTGCATTCGTTGCCAAATAGACACACACATACATACACACACTAATGCATACACATACATACATACATACACAGACGCACACATACATCCATATACACACGCATACATATACATACATTCATACACTCACGTATTCATACACACACATCCAAACATACACATCCATACACTCACTCAGTACACACACATCCATACACTCACGCATACATACACACATCCATACACACACACATATGTTAATTGTTGATAGTATAGCTTATAGGCCAGGTAGCGGATTGCATTTTAAGGTTTTCAATCTGTATTCTCGTTATTAGGATCAAAAGCCCATAAACTCCTCTCGGAAGAGAAAGAGAGAGTGGTGGAGCGTCTGGCCAAGCTGAAGGAGAGTCTGTCCACGCTGTCCAGCAACGGGAAGCAGCAGGCTGAGCAACTGAGAAAGGCGACTTCGACGCTGGCTGAGTTGGACGCTACCTTGAAAGCTTCATGATTCCAATAAAGATTTATAATTATGTTTTCCTTGTGTTTTATTTAAGGAGTCTGGTAGCGCCAAAATATAAATTAATTTAAATAATATAAAAAAAACTAGCGACCCGCCCCGGCTTCGCACTGGTCAAGATTTTTTGACAAAAAAAGCAGGGGTTGTATGTATTTTTTAATGCCACATTATAAAAAAATAAAAACAAAAAATTTCGTCTAAAAAATAAAAAATAAAATTTAGGGGTGGATTACCCTTCACATTTAGGGGGATGAAAAATAGATGTCCGATTCTCATACCTACCCAATATGCACACAAAATTTCATGAGAATCGGTCGAGCCATTTCGGAGGAGTATGGCAACGAAAACTGTGACACGAGAATTTTATATATTAGATATTAAACCCATTATTTTTGTACCTTGCAACACTGAATCCGCCGCTGTGGTAACACTGGCCTACGGCGCCATCTTGTTTGTTGCAAAAAGTCCCTGTTCAATTCACCGCACGAGCAACACTGTGTTCTCAATCTATACTTCTATACTAATATTATAAAGAGGAAAGATTTGTATTTTTGTATGTTATGAATAAACTCAAAAACTACTGAACCGATTTTAAAAATTCTTTCGCCAATAGAAAGCTATATATTTTGTGTATAGTACATCTACATTGCACCCGTGTGAAGCCGGGGCGCGTTGCTAGTATTTTAATAAAATCCCGACGAGTTGAGGCGAGTGTGGAAAAAGAGAAAAGTGACAGTGCAAGGACTTGTAGCGACATCTATGATCCGCTACAAGAAACAATACGAAGACGTCTAATCCTGAATCGCGCTATCAAAGTTTCTGTGCGCGCTAAGTCCAATGTGGAGGAAGGGAGGTGTGCTCTTCCTCCAACCTAAAGGGAGGATCCTCGACCAGTCGAACCACTGACTGGCCGGCCCTAAGGCCCCAGTGGTTGTAGTCGAGATGTTGTATATATACTCAGCGCGCACAGAAACTTTGATAGCGCGATTCAGGATTAGACGTCTTCGTATTGTTTCTTGTAGCGGATCATAGATGTCGCTACAGACTGAGTGCTGTAGAAAACGAGTTGCAGGTATTGTGTCCCTTCTTCCTATCCGTTCCAGTCCGATCCTGACCTTCATCCTTTATCCGCCCTAGTGTTTCCACACACCCCGCGTACAGTCCAATTATTTTTGAAGAAGATGTTATAACATAATTGGCCCGTCCGGAGTCTGTCCAAGGCCGTGCTATCAATGTATCGGGAATGGAAAAAAAAATCATTTATTGTAGGATTTTTGATGTATCGTAACTGTAAACGACGCTACCTAGAATATTAAGTAGAAATAAGATTTAATTATGTATTATTGTCGATCTGTAAGAATTGTATATATAGTTATTATGTGATGCTAATAATTCGTTATATAATTGATTTTGTACTATAATCTTAAGTTTGATATTTTTTGTGTATAGAATCATAGATTAAGTGTAGAAATAAATCGAGAAAATTATTGTTTTTCATTGGAAAATAGGTTAAAATGAGAATATAAATAAAAAGTTCTCGACTCGGTATACTAAGAGGTTGGAAACCCCCCCGCTAGGATATTGCTATCCTATTCTTGCACATAGGTGCGTCCCTCTCGCGCTAGAATTACCCTGTCTCGCTCGCACGAAAAAGCGCGGGAAAATTATCAAATAAAAGGCGGCCAGATTCGGCCTAGTTAGTCAGTCGGCGATCAACCAACCTCGTAGTAACATCGAGGAGGAACCAGGAAGAAGCAAAGAGGTTGTATTATTTGGTATCCCGCCAGCGTCCTATCCCAGTCCATTGTGAGGAAGAGCGGCTCCACTGTTTCTACGATTGTTTCTACGATTGTTTCTACGATCCCGGAGCTGCTCCCCTCTTTAGTGGTCCTTCGAAATTGCCGGATTGGGATAAATGATGCCAATATTACGATCTCGATCGCCGATGAGCTCAAGATCGCGCTGTGAAGAATCTACCGACTGGTCAATGGAGACACCGGCCGAATCAGTCACCAGCGGAACGACGGCGACGGAATCGACGAGGGCACCGAGCACGCACGCCGCACCCGCCCGGAAGACACGCGCCACGACGAGCGCCGAGCAGCGAGCTACGCAGCAGACCGAGCAGCGTGCTACCCAGCACGCCGAGCAACGGGCTACGCAGCACGCCGAGCTACGGGCTACGCCGCGCACCGAGCAACGGGCCACGCAGCACGCAGAGCAACAAGCTACGCAGCATACCGAGCAGCGAGCTACCCAGCACGCCGAGCAACGGGTTGCGCAGCACGTCGAGCCACGAGCAACGCCGCACGTCGAGCAACGGGGTGCGCCGCACGCCGCACCGAACGTCGCGCCGTACGTCGCGACACAAGGCGCGTCACGTGTCGCGCCACACGCCGCGACGTATGTCGCGCCACCCGTCGCGTCACTGCCCGCATCGCGCGCCGTACCGCGCGCCAGGCCGGACGCCGCCCAGACTACCGACTCGAGCGTATACGCCGGAACGTCAGCTACAGTTAGAAAGGTAACGAAGAACATTGGAGGTTTACAGAATCCACCGTTCGCGTCTTCGGAAACCATCATGCCGGCTGCGCCGAGGTCAACGAGATCATCGAAACGGGCGGAACTAGAAGCGCGTCGAGAGCTACATAGAAGAAACATGGAATTAGCGCGGGCTGCCGCCGCGCTCGCTCAGACAGAGCTAGAGATCGCGCAGTACAACTCTGAGGACGATCTCGACGAAGAATTCGAACACGAGAAATCGGTGCACGTCGAGCGGTGGGTCGAGCGATCCACCAGCTACATAGAACCCCCGAGAGAAGAAGCACCGAGAAACGACATTCGAGAACTGACCGACGCCATCATCAGCGCCACGAGGATGTCAGCGGCACCGCAGAAGATTTGGGAGCTACCAGACTTCAATGGAGCCTTCGAAGACTGGCTGCCTTTCAAGAGGGCATACGAAGACACGAAGACATCCTTCGACAGGACACAGAACATGGCTCGGTTGAGGAAAACTATTAAAGGAACAGCAAAAGAAATTGTGAGAAGCCTACTCTTCATCGCCACCGACCCCGAAGAAATTATGAAGGCGTTAGAGAGGAGATTTGGCAAACCGGAAGAGCTGGTACTCGTCGAGACCGAGAAGATAAAGGAGCTGCCAAGGCTCAACGACAACCCACGAGATACCTGCGTCTTCGCCAGCCGCATTAGCAACGCCGTCGCGACTATACAGGCTTTGAAGAAGCCTCAGTACTTGTACTCACCGGAGCTGAGCAGAGCCATCGTCGAAAAGCTCACACCGATATTAAGGTACCGTTGGTATGATTTTAAGTCTCATCGACAGGAAGATGAACCTGAACTACTGAAGCTGAAGACGTTCCTGGATATGGAAGCCGACCTGTGCGGAGATGCCGTACTGCTCGACTCCAAGAAGAGGTTTGGACGTCACCAGGTTCACACGACCTACGAGGACAGCCGAAGCGGATACGCAGCGGCACCTACACAACCAACGGAGCGAACATGCGAGGCCTGCGAAGGGGAACACTGGCTCACCGAGTGCAGAAAATTTAAGGACGCGACTACCAATCAGCGCTGGGAAATAGTAAAACAGAAGAGGCTCTGTTTCAAGTGCCTGAAGAAGAGACATACGAAGATCAACTGCAAGGGACAACCATGCAAGCGATGTCGAAGACCGCATCATACAATGTTGCACGCCGATCGTCCGCAGCCTGCGCCGACCCAGGAAGCGCAGCCTTCTACATCATCGCACCCCCGACCGACGGAAGACAAAGAAGTTGTCACGAAAGCGGTATACGCTGCTTCCGAAGGAACCAAGGCGTATCTGAAGATGATACCAGTCGAGGTGTACGGCTCCAAAGGATCTGCGCACGTTCTCGCCCTCCTAGATGAAGGATCGACGGTGACCTTGATGGACGCCAGCATAGCGAAGAACATCGGAGCGGTGGGACAGCCGGAAGCCCTCGTACTGGAGACGGTTGGCGGGAAAATAGTGGAGAAGAAGAACTCTCAGCGGATGGATCTGAAGATAAGAGGTCTTCACAAAGCGGATAAGAGGACACTCAAGAACGTCAGAACGGTCGAAGATCTGAGACTGTCGTCGCAGCAGATCAAGAGAGAAGACCTACAGAAGTGTCGTCACTTGCAAGAAAAGATCCACGAACTCGTATATGAAGACAGAAGGCCCATGTTGCTGATTGGACAAGACAACTGGGATCTCATCGTGTCAAGAAAGATCCTGAAAGGAAGACAGAATGAACCAGCCGCATCGCTCACCAGCCTTGGATGGGTGCTTCACGGGCGCGGAAATGTCTCAGGAAAGAACTCGGTGAACCACTGCAGTATCTCGCATCAGGAAGAATGTGTAGAAACAACGAAGCACTTAGAGCTGAATGCACTGAAGATACAACATCGATACCCGAGCGATGATGCAGATGAAAAGGCATCAGAGATACTGAGACATACAGCGAAGAAACGACCGGAGGCAACATCGACTGGCGAGGAAGAGAAGAAGAAGGAAGTCGTCAATACAGTAAGAATAAATGAGAGAGTTCTACCTGACCCTGCGAGATTCTCTTCATGGAACCGACTTCTCCGAACAACCGCCAGAGTATTCATGTTCATAGACCTGTGCAAGACGCGCAAGACTCCAGTCAACGCTACAAGAGACAAAAATTGGAAACCGTATACGAAGAAGAAGGCTACGCGCGCCAGAATTGAAAATGCGGCACGGGAAAAGCGAGACTGGAGGCCGATCGACGAAGAGCACCTGCGGAAGGCGGAAATAGCCCTGCTAAGAATGAGCCAAGACGAATCGTTCGATGAAGACGTCAAGAAAATAAGGAATGGATCGTCCATCAACCGATCAAGCAAATTGAAAAGGATAGACGTCACCGTATACGCCGATGGACTGCTGCGGCTAAACGGCCGTATAAAGAAGATGAAGATGGTGGAAAACCGCGACATGGCTCCAGTAATCCTGGACGGACAGCATCAGATAGCGAGACTCATCATCGAGCATTACCATCGACGCTTTCTTCACGGTAACCACGCGACGGTGATCAACGAAGTCAGGCAGAAATACTGGATCCTGGGCTTGAGGAACGTGGTAAAGAAGATCGTACACCAATGCCAGTGGTGTAAAGTTCGCCGAGCCAAACCACAGATGCCGATCACCGGAGACCTACCTGAAGAACGCCTGCATCACAACACACACCCATTCACCTGCACAGCCGTCGACTACTTCGGCCCCATGAACGTGACCATCGGCAGAAGAAAAGAAACGGCACGAACTTCGTGGGAGCCGACAAAGAGCTGCAGAACGAATGGGCGAAGATCGACAAGAGAGAAATAGAATTAGCGTCAGAAGAAAAGAACATCGTATGGAAATTCATACCCCCCGGCGCTCCGCACATGGGAGGAGCTTGGGAAAGAATGATTAGAACAGTGAAGGTTGCGTTAACCGCCGTTCTTTTCGAAAAGAGTCCACCTGAAGAAGTATTATATACCTTGCTTACAGAAGTCGAGCATACGGTGAATTCCCGGCCCCTCACACACATCAGCAGCGACCCAGCGGACGAAGAGAGCCTCACGCCGAACCACTTCCTGATCGGGAGGTCATGCGGATCCGCAGCGGTGGGAGACTTCAACGACTCATCGCTAGTCGGGAAGGCCGACTGGAAGACCGCGCAATTGCTGGCCGACCACTTCTGGAAGCGTTGGCTGAAAGAATACCTGCCAACGCTCATGCCGAGGAAACTGGGAAGAGGAGCTGTGAACCCAGAAGAAGGCGACGTCGTGATCATCGCGGACTCTTCGCTCCTGCGTAACACCTGGCCGAGAGGAGAGATCGTCGCTACACATCGGGGTCCAGACGGAAGAGTTCGAGTAGTCGACGTGCGGACTGCGGGCGGCATCATGAGGCGACCCACATCGCGTCTCATCATCGTGGTCCCTCAAGCAGCAGCGTCGTCACCGAGTGGAGGAGTACCCGGCGGAGCGTGCACTGGGGGGGAGACTGTAAACGACGCTACCTAGAATATTAAGTAGAAATAAGATTTAATTATGTATTATTGTCGATCTGTAAGAATTGTATATATAGTTATTATGTGATGCTAATAATTCGTTATATAATTGATTTTGTACTATAATCTTAAGTTTGATATTTTTTGTGTATAGAATCATAGATTAAGTGTAGAAATAAATCGAGAAAATTATTGTTTTTCATTGGAAAATAGGTTAAAATGAGAATATAAATAAAAAGTTCTCGACTCGGTATACTAAGAGGTTGGAAACCCCCCCGCTAGGATATTGCTATCCTATTCTTGCACATAGGTGCGTCCCTCTCGCGCTAGAATTACCCTGTCTCGCTCGCACGAAAAAGCGCGGGAAAATTATCAAATAAAAGGCGGCCAGATTCGGCCTAGTTAGTCAGTCGGCGATCAACCAACCTCGTAGTAACATCGAGGAGGAACCAGGAAGAAGAAAAGAGGTTGTATTATTTGGTATCCCGCCAGCGTCCTATCCCAGTCCATTGTGAGGAAGAGCGGCTCCACTGTTTCTACGATTGTTTCTACGATTGTTTCCACGATCCCGGAGCTGCTCCCCTCTTTAGTAACAGATATTCAAAGATAACAGTTGTTCCTGCGGTTGTGATATATCTGTTATTGAAAATATCATGCAATACTAAATAACAACTTTTCCACAAATACTAGTAACAACCAAGCCAATACAAAACAACTGTGACTGTTACCTGTCTCAGTTCATCTGTGATTGTCGTGTGATAAAACGAGACGCACCTAGTATTTATATAAAAAAATACAATTGAACGTTTCACAGGAAGGAAATCACCTTAAAAAGTCACTCCTAAATAACATCGTATTATCTGTAATTTCTTTAGTAGAGTGCTCGCCAGATAAGTCTGCGCGCGACGGGTGGCGTACCAAATATTGCCAGGTATGGAAAGCAAACTCTCAACCACTATGCAACACCAATAAATCACCGGCATTCTGAATGTTAATTCGTATTAGGTATACTTAGTATACAACAGAAAACAAATTTATATTTAGATATCACGTCGAATTAACTACTAAATTTGACGTGATGTAACAATTTTATTTGTAAATTTCAATTAGTTTTAGGGTGATGAATAATAATTACATACTAAAACTCAGTGAAAATATATATATTTTTAATTTGTTACATATTGTAACTGAATAACTCCTTATTTACCTGCTCTATAAGAAATATTTACATAATCTACAATTAAATAAAACAACACCAAATTTAGTTAGAGTTAGAGTTATTCAGTTACAATATGTAACAAATTAAAAATACATATATTAATAATATGTCTCTATCTAATAACTATGGTCCATCAGTGGGTCAATCTTTCCATTCTATTTTCACATGTTTCTGATTCACTTGACTCGTTATTAGAAGAGTTTAAAGTTTTACTGTCACTTGCATGATCAATTATAAATTTGTCCAGTTCTATGTCCAAAAGCCTGTCAGATTCAAAATATTGGTCTACGATTTTTTCAACATGCTGACACACATTATCGAATTAAATGCCGCTTCAGATTGAAGATATTTCACCTGTGGCTTGATTTAATTTTTTTTCCACAATACGACTTTTTTTTCAATGGGGTTTAAATCCTAAAACAAACTAAATCATTAACCAACAACAAAGTAAAAATATGTATCGTATAAAAATACCCCACATAAAGACAATACCATGTACTGGTCACCCCAAAAATTACCTGTCAAGTAATAAAAAAGTTTTGAAAATGGTACAATCAGCCCTTTATTTTGCCGTTCTGCTTCATAAGCACGTTTTACTTTCAATATAACATCTCTACCAGCACTTTTTATAACCTTAGGCATGATGATTACCAATAAAATCAAATAATAACGCCACTGCTGCACACTAATTCCGGAAAACAATATGACGGAAAGAAATTTAGTTCCAATTTTTGCCGCGCGCAGACTTATCTGGCGCGCACTCTACCTATCTAAATAACATATTGTTATTTTTATAACAGATATTTACATCTGTTATTATTGAGTAACAGGTATAACAGATATGTTAGATCTAACAATATCTATGACAATGCCTATAGATATGATCGATTGAGATTTAAAATAAATAATCTATATTTACCATTGACATAGTATGTATATCTATAAAGGTCAACGAACGGTGTCCTAGCAACCAATAATGTTTCCGATTTATTATTTAATCAATAGCTGATAACATTATGCTCAAATCTATTAAATCTAACAAAATATAAACAGTATGAGTGGCGAGACGATATATGAGGCTCCGAGACGATATAATGTATCGCAAATGCGGGTACATGACTATTTATATGGTAAGTGTCTTTTACTACAGCAGTTTATTATTTCCTGTTTTTACATAGATGAACAGGCCTTATAGGTGCGCTTGGCACGGTTTCTCTGGGGTAAGAGTAGTTCTCACCCCAGCCACCGCGGCGCTGATAGTATCCGGGTGAACCCACACTCTGACGCTGGAGTCAGCGCGCACTCTCTCGCACCCAGCCGCTTGTAGAGGGTTATTGCCGTTCGCTCGTAAGAGCAAGCGAGACAACGCGAGGGGAGGAGTCAGCGGACTGCTCAGATGTGTGTGTCACACAGATACATTGTCGCGCGCTCTACAAGTCAAAAGTAGAACTACTTTTTCTTTGCCAAAAGATTGTATGGGCATGTTCTTTTATATACATCTATGTTATTTGACTTAATGCACAGGGCTTATGGAATAAAAACCGACCAAAAAACATTTTTTTTAAAAAAAAAAATACACTTTAGAACATTAAGCTTTCACGTTGTTATTTTAAATTCTCGATTATATTCGAGTATGAAACTTAACTCGAGCGCACAACTTAAGAGGGTTTGAGGGAAGTGGTGGTGCGATCCTTTGATATGGGAATGTTATTTATAGTGATCTCAAAAGAGAAGTCGGCAGAGAGTTCAATGGCTATGTGGACAAGGGGGTTTCCCTTGTACAGAGAAATAAAAATGATTAGTAAAACGGATAGAAATGTGCCTGACTATAAGATTAAATTCAAGTGTGTATCTCATTTTACACTAATAGTAAAAACTCAATTTTCTTTTGCATTGTATAGAATCTCTGTATACCTTGCATTATATAAACTTCTCAGCCGATTATTACTATTGTAACCGAGTCTTTGTAAGCTAAACCATTGTTGAAAAGAGTGTCCATGGAGTTTCTTGCCGGTTCTTCTCCATGAGACCCACTTTTTGGAACCGTGCAACTAGAAGTTTCATAAGAGCCTGCAAAGGCCTATTTGATATAAAAAACTTTTGATTTTGATTTTGAAATCATTTATTCATTTAGGTAACAATGTACACTTATGAACGTAAAAAAAAAAACAAAATTAAATGCATCTTATCTTACATTTACTGCCAGTTCTCAAATCAAGGGCGTAGAATGGACGAGAAGAACTGGCAATAAACTCGCCGCCACTCTTTTTAATCGCCAAGTTTTTTATTTTACAAAATGTTTGTAAGGCTGCAACCATTACACCATATTCCACGTGACATCTTGAAGTAATTAAATATAAAAATAAATGAATAAAAAAACGAAGGTTTGTCCTCTATCAGCAGTAGGCGTGGTGAAATAGGAGCATGCACTTACATTATCGTGGGAACAACACGTAAAGACATAGTCGGCATAACTAAGAAACTTAAGATGGCTACATACATAATTTTATCATTATAGATTCAGCATTCATAGTTTCCGGAGCACGAGATTATGCAAGAACTGCTTTCAAAGCCGCCATGGCATCAGCTCAAGTGGTGAGTATTTTTTATGACATGGATGGCCAGCCGGCCTATCATGACAACCGCGACAAAATTTTGTCGACCGTTTTCTCGTGTTTTAATCGATTATTTCCTTATTTCTTCCGGGTCTAACATGACAAATATACTTGGAACTCGACTTTTAATATCAAAAATATTAGATATATTTTTCGATCGAGATATCTTTTCTATCAAAATTGTCGATGTCGAGATATAATATATCGAGATATCTTACATCTTAGTCTCTCGTCCGCGACATATCTCGTGGCGATCATGCTAGGCCGGCTGGAAGAAATTGCTAACATGTAATAAGTCACCGAATTGATATTTTCTTATTTTTCAATCGTTTCCCAAATTCAATATCCCATATTGGATCCGCTATCATCAATTTTGATTGATATGAGCATTCATTATCAGCCAGTGGCGGCGTAAGACCTAAATTTGATGTGGGCAAGATTCATTTTGCAGGGCCCTCTGCCAAAAAAATGAAAATGAAAAAAATTTTTTTGGCGCGTTCGCGGCTTTTATGTAATTCATAAATTTTCGCGGCACGAGGCCCCTTGGGTCGCGAGGCCGTAGGCGGTGGCCCACGTCGCCCACGCCTTACGCCGCCACTGTAATCAGCGACCCCAAAAACCCAAGAATTTTCATCATGTCTGTATCGTTTCGCGAGATTTTAATCCGCCATATTGATGCCTATGTTACTCGCTGATAATGTAGCTTTCTATTGGCAAAAGAAATTTTAAAATCGGTCCAGTAGTTTTTGAGTTAAATCGTTACAAACCAATCATTCCTATTTATAATATTAGTATAAATATATAAAAATAAACTGAGGCAATTTTACCACAGGTCATCCAGCCAGTATATAAGACTATGTTCTCAGAACTCCGAAAGTTTCCAAGGATGCAAGTTGGTAAGTCAATGACTGACGCTCAGCAAAGTAAAATATAATAATCTAAAAATATTAAATTAAATCTAAATAAGTAGTTCGTTGGCGCGTGGGATATTTTTTTAATGATAGATATCGACAGACGAGCATGATGAAATGTATTTACTTGATGGTAGGTGATACCTCAGCTCAGCTACAGAACATCAGTCAATGATGACGCTGTTGATCTAATTTTTACTTCGAGCATTCGGAATCGGAAATCCATAGAGTGAAACCGAAACGCGCAATTTGCACTTCACGGTTTTTCCATCTATGAACGGTGGTCGGAATTTCGATATTCCTCCCACCCGATCAATAGCCGAAGTTACCAGACGTGGGAAAGACATGCTTACAGAAAATTATAAACATGTCGTCACAGATCTCAATCAATATTTACTATTGCTTGCTTTAATATGTTCGTTCATTTGAAATTGAACCAATCAATAGATTGAACGGGTCGAACGAACCAGATCATTTTGACAATGGCTCAGTATTGATGCAGTTCTTTGTGATCGAACGAACTGAATCAATAATGAGCGATACGATTGTGAGTTTTAATGTAATTCACATACTTAACAGTGTATCACCCAAACTGCCGTCTCCCCCATCACGTGGACCGCTCCTATGGCGCGTACCTTCGCAAAGTAAGAGAGGCGAGAAACGTTCCAGTGCCACAACTAACTGGGAAGGACAGATTTAAATTTAGCGCTGTGTGAGTATTATTAATAACTAACTGTCCTCGTGAACTTCGTACCATTCGTCATTGTTGTGAAAATTTAACCGTTTACGTAACAGCGCACGCAACAGAAGCTCACAAGAGGAATAGTTTTTCCTGATACTCGCGTTAATAAAAGACAACTTATAGTACTTTTCATCGTGGGCGTGTATGGTCAAATCTGAAACTATGAGGAATAGCGAAATGTATTCAAAGGAGTCTCGAGATTGATTTTAATTAAAACTAAAACTGCATCATTGCATTTAAAAAAAATCAATACTCTTACCCAGATGTTAAACCATTAGATTTGAATAAAAATCTATACTGTACACTATAAACTTTTACAGACCTAAGAAGCTGCTAGCTGTGCCGTGCGCAACTCCTGACTTCCAACCCCCCACTCCGACTTACACTCCTGGTCCTACTAAACCCAAAAATAGGGGGACGCAGAGTGTGTACCGGTAAGAGAGACTGGTTGTTTTTAAATATATACATTTTTTCTCTATAGAATTTTGACATAATTTGACAGTTCTCAAGAATAGATTACCACTTTAGTGACGTTTTGGAATACGGGCTTTAATCTCACATTTCTTATGATGGTATGTTTCTGCATTGGCAATGTTGTGATATTTCAAATCAGACATTCATCACCTTTCAGTCTGTCCGTGACCATGTCACTGAAAAGCATCCGAAACTTCAGCATAAATAATAAATCGCGTTTTAATTCGTTATAAAGTATTTTATTTAAATGTGCGATACTCGCGTTAATAAAAGACAATATTATGGCATGTTTCTGATTAAATCTCTTTGGATTGCAGGGAGTCTTCAGCGCAGACGGTACCCTGGCAACCCGATGGCAAACCGGCAGATGGATGCAAGGAAAAACCAGAAGTTCTTTATTTAGATAACTTGCAATGGGGTAAGTTTAAACAAAAATAATTGCTGATGGTCACACTAAGTATGTGTCGTTCACGATTGAACGATCCAAAAGAACCAGATCTTCTAATCTGCGCGATCGAATGGATCACTTTGTGAAAAATGATTCGTTCGTTCGATCAGTCAGGCATGGTCGCGGCGATCCGAGGTAGGCTGATTTTAGTCTCACGCTCACAGTCAGCGCTCATAGCTCAGCGCGTAGTTTGTCAGCGCTGAGGCTCAGCGTGGCTCGATTTAGTATCATGCTGACCGCCTTACTGTACAGACGACGACCAAAATGCGCTGACGACGTCCGCTCCGCTCGACACTAGAACGCTCACTGAAAGCAGAGGCGCTCGTGCGATCGTCAGCGCCGACAGCTACGCGGGCCGACGCGCGACGCGTACGACCGCGTAGCTATCAGCGCTGACGACCGTGCGCGCTGATAGCTACGCGTAATTCAAAAACGCTTCCTAGAAATTCATATACCTCGGCCATCAGCGCTGACGGTGCGCGTGCCGTCGGCGTAAGACTAAAACCAGCCGTAGAGTGAAAGAAGGGAACGAACGGCGATCACAGATCTCAATCAATATTTACTATTGCTTGCTTTGCTTTTTTTTTTATATATATCAGATATCAACAAACGAGCATGAGGTTCACTTCATGGTAGGTGATACCTCAGCCACAGAATATCAGTCGATGATTCGGAAATCCATAGACTGAAACCGAAACGCACAATATGCACTTACACGGTTTTTCAATCTATGAACGGCAGTTCGTTACCCGGTCGGAATTTCGATATTCCTCCCACCCGATCAAATTACCAGACGTGGGGAAAAGATGCTAACAGATAATTATAAACATGTCGTCCCGGTGGGATTCGAGCCCACGACCCATCGGTGCGCACGGCAGGTGTTCCACCGAACACGCCAACGAGCCCGTCACATCTGTAGCGACTACATTCTTGCAAATAAAGATTTTGAATTTGAATTAAAAGGGACCAATAAGGGCCTAAGGTAGCCTGAAGCAAATGATACCCATTTTTCTCATATCTCTATTGTCGCGTCTATTTTATTTTAATATTGTTTCTAGGTCCTGGACAACCGTATCGTGTCGGAGATCTTCCAGCCGACTTTCATACAACGGAGATCATAAATAAGTTAGTGTTTTGGCAATTAATTGCTGGTATAAGCCCTATCATAACAACCCGCGACAATGTGCAGCTAATAAGCTTCTCATGCAGAAGCATAGGTGTACTGGAACCACAGGTGCATTTTCCATAAAAGCGAGCAAAATATGGAATAGCCTACCGCCTCCCTTACGTCAACCCATTTCATTGATTACTTTTAAAAAAAATTGCCGTTTATGGTTATTGGGTTCACAATTATTGTTCGTCTAGTAAAATATAAATATATTTATCTATCTGTTTTAATTGTCTTACATCACTCAGCAAGCAATCCGTGAAATCTAATTTAAAGAATAACATACTTTTTTTTTATATTTATATTTTTACACTGTCGCCACATACTCGTTTGTCAAAGTTTATATTATTTTTTGTTTAATTAACTTTAATTTCAAATTCAGCTTGTTTTACCAATAGTCACATTTTTATTGTTTCATTGCTGTACTGTTTTTTTTTCTTTCATTTTTTTAACGATATGCGGTAAAAATTGATTTTAAAAATGTGGAATAAGGACTGGCTGAAAATCAGCGCTGTACAGACCCCGGTTTATCAGCTTTATGCTGAGCCTGCTGCCTTTTGTCACGAGTCTAGTATAGTATTTAAGCTTTTTGTGTATGTACTTGTGAGTTGTGACAATAAAGATCATATTATTATTATTATTATTATTAATTCCTATTCCTATCTTTACTTTAATATAAAAAAACTGGTTTTTTCCCTAATTCTCTTTTGTGGAGGCCCCAGGGCAGTGGCCTCGGATGTACTTCCCTAAATCCGGCCCTGACTTTAGCCAATTTACTTTGGGCTTGTGGGTGTCGGCAACTCATGGCCCTAGCCAGAAGTTTCCTATTATTTTATAATAAGACATCGTTATCGCGACACGAATTAACAAGTCAAAGAATATCTATCAAGAATATTCAGCTGTAATGATGATACATCGCTGGGACGCGTGGCGTGTTCTCGCGCTATATTAGCGGGACGCTTGAGTGCATTGACAAATAAGACCTAGTTTTACGCATCCACTGAGAGTATTTTTCTGTGTGAGTAGTGTTTTTTTTTAAAAGATTCTAACGAGTAACCACTAGTAAACAATTTTTTTCCTTTGATAATATTTTTTCGCTGTTTAACCTACTGTACTGAAGAAACATATTGTTAATATGAAAAAATATTTTTAAGCAAAAAACAAAAACCGACTTCAAAACCACAACTTGCACTAAAAAGTAAAAAATAATATTTTAATTACTTCAAAGCATTATTTATTACCAGTTATTTTTGAAATCGGTGCCGCTCCATACAGTTCCAAAACTTTTTGCAAAAGCAGGATTAAACTGTCCTTCTTGGCTGGCACCAACTCCAAAAATAACTGGTAATAAATAATGCTTTGAAGTAATTAAAATATTATTTTTTTTACTTTTTAGTGCAAGTTGTGGTTTTGAAGTCGGTTTTTGTTTTTTGCTTAAAAATAATTTTTTTTCAAAATTTTTGTAGGAAGTGTATGTATCTAAGTTTATTAATCCTTACATAATAATTTAGTAGACCTACCACTAAACATGCTGCTCAAATGAGACAGCTGCAGCGCCGTGAAAGGAAGCACGAAGCAAAACATCATCTACGTATAAGTAAATTTTTGTTATTGTTGATTTTCTTAAAAAAGTACCGAACCAATGCCGATAAAAATTATATGGGACCACCTCTGAAATATCCCCTACCAAACAATAAAAGAATCATCCAAATCCATCCATTACTTGCGGAGTTATCCCGTAACAAACATACAAAAAAAAAAAAACAACATACAGACGAATTGAGAACCTCCTCCTTTTTTGAAGTCGGTTAAAAATAATTTGGGGCCATGGGGTCTCCACTCATTTGTTGCCCAATGCCACACCTCTAAATCTGGCCCTGATAATAATAATTTTATTTAGGATGCGTCACGCACGAAAATGGACCCAATTGATTGAGAAAGGACAGTTCCCCCGATGGATGAAGCGTCAGGACGCGATCATAACTGACATCGAGACTAAAGATTGGATATTTAGGGAAGCTGTGAGTTTTTTTTTTCTACGTACGTTACGCTACGTACGTTGCGTGTTGTTCCTACGAGAATGTAAGTGCGTGCTCCTATTTCACCATACCTACTGCTGATAGAGGACAAATCATTGTTTTTTTTTTTCGTTTATATATTTTTAATTATTATAGTTAATTACTTAAAGATTTCATGTGGAACATGGTGTAATGGTTGCAGCTCCTTACAAACATTTTGTAGAACAAAAAACTTCGCGATTAAAAAGAGTGGCGGCGAGTTTATTGCCAGTTCTTTTCGTCCGTTCTGCGCCCTTGATTTGAGAACTGGCAGTAAATGTAAAATTAGAAGCATTTAATATGTAAGATTTTTTATTGACGTTCATAAGTGAATAAATAATTTTGAATTTGAATTTGTTAGAAACACGTTATAAAAGGGGTGTGAATTTGAAATTCAATTGAATTTAATTGATTCGTGAAATGCTATAGTCAAATTGACGTATATGTGTATAGAAATTGGTAATGATCAAAGAATATAGATGTACATTGTACATATAAGTACAGGTCTTATAGGTGCGCTTGGCACGGTTTCTCTGGGGTAAGAGTAGTTCTCACCCCAGAGGGGGGCTCGTTGGCGCGTTCGGTAGAACACCTGCCGTGCACATCGATGGGTCGTGGCTTCGAATCCCGCCGGGATGACATGTTTATAATTTTCTATAAACATGTCTTCCCCACGTCTGGTAACTTCTTGCATTGAACTGGTGGGAGGAATATCGAAATTCCGACCGGGTAACGAACCACCGTTCATAGATGGAAAAACCGTGAAGTCCATAGCGCACGTTTCGGTTTCAGTCTATGGATTTCCGAATGCTCGAAGTAAAAAAGTAGGTCGATAGCGCATTACTGACTGATGTTTTATGGCTAAAGTCACCTACCATCAAGTGAACCTCATGCTCGTCTGTGTAAAAAAATATAATACGTTATTCTTCTGTACGTGTGTATGTCACTAAATTCCTCCTAAACTACTGGACCGATTTGTGTGATTTGTTTGTTCTAGGAAATAGACGAACTTCAAGACATCAGGCTGTCTCTCCTTCACAAACTCCAGAGTGAGAAACGGGACAAGCAAACTGGTAGGACTGGCAAAAAGTTGGCCAAACTTTGGGCGTACAAGAAATCTGATATGGAGAGAAAGATCGAACATATACGACGGACTCGAGACAGAGGTAAAATCAGTATTATGAACCGAGGGCCATGGCCCGGGGCGGCTTGAAAGTTCATTGAATATATTTTTCAATTAATTTATGCAATCGAATGAATGGTGTTTATTGTTTCATGAGACATGCTTACAGAAAATTATAAACAAATCATCCCGCCGGGATTCGAACCCGCAAGCATAGGAGCGCTAAGTAAGTATTCTACCTAACGCACCAACGTAAGTTTCATCAAAATTTGTTCAGTAGTTTTTACGTGAAACAGTAACAAACATCCATCCATCCATCTTCACAAACTTTCACATTTGCTAGTAGTATTTGATATCGGTATTCTGCGTCTTGAACGTTTACATCTTCTAAACTATATATCGATGGCAGCAAAGTAGATACGGACATCTAAATTTTTTCGAAAATGCTTTTTTTACAAAAATGAGCTTATATCAACCATATCTACAAGTCTGTATCAAAATTATTTCAAATTTCAAAATAGTAAAGAAAATATGGTAACGTAAATGAAGACATCTACACACGATTTTAAAAAACGTCGCAGTAAAAACGGACATGTGAATTTATCCGTCTTTACGTCGGAGTTTTGACAGATGATCTAAACATCAACAAGGTCATCTGCAGTGACTTGTCACATTCTAGATGTTTACCCGTTATCTATTCGTTCTTTTTTATTGAATTGACATTGTTTAATGCATTCTACCTTAAATTGATCCTTAAAATATCAGTTGGAAGCTACTTTCCTATGAATTTCCCGATAAATTATGCAACTGGGTTGCCAGTTTTCTGGCAGAAAGGAGTATCAAGGTTGTTGTTGACGGTGCATGATCGGACTCCAAATCTGTCAATGCTAGTATTTCACAAGGCTGTGTGCTATCTCCTACTCTGTAAGATACGATATGCTGTAGATTAGCGGCATTAATTACTATGCAGACGACGGCACTGGAGATGCCTCATACTCTGGCCTCATACTTCTGAAAACGTCGTCGAGTACCAAAAGATACTTGTGTCTGAAGTCGAGTCTTCGTTAATCAAAGTCTCGGACTAAACTTAGTCCAATCTAACCCCAAGAAGACACAAGTCTGAGCGTTTACCGCTAAAAAGTCACCGTTCGTCCGTAATCTCCTTATTTCAAGGGTACTCCCCTGACTGCCGCAGCTAGTATCGAAATACTGGGTGACGACATATCGAGCGACGTTCAATTTCATGGTCACCTGGAATGAAAGGCCAAATTAACCTCTAAAAAGCTTGGTGTGCAATACTTTTTACCAACCCATCGCCATCGCATCAACATTATAAGACGCAAATTTGGCCACACACCCCATGTGTTCATCTAGCCCCTTCCATTTGACCGCATCCAACGAAGAGCGGCTAGTTTCATCGATGACCACCTCTTTCCGATTGGCGCTGCGTAGAGATGTTGGCTCGCTCTGCATCTCCTATCGCATTTATCACGGGGAAGGTTCGGAAGAATTGTTTGGTTTATTCCCGGCCGCTGAATTTCGCAAAATACCACGCATACCATCTCGAAGTCTGGAAATCTACAACTGCACTATTCTTATGTCACTTACTACCTCGCACAACCACTCTGTGGAACTAGCTGTCGCCGGCAGTTTTTCCGAACCGATACAACTTGACAACCTTTAAGAAACGAGCCTACATCAACCTTAACCTAGAAAGTCCTGTGTTTTTTCAATAGCAGTATTCATATCTGCCGGGTGTACTTGCCTACCAAGTACAAACTAAGGGTACTGCTTCAGTACGAGATAATAATTTGACGGTTTACGTTGTTTTTGAAGTATTGCTTTGTTTTTTTTTAATTTTACTGTAAATTTAGCATATTCTGTAGCACCCTCTTAAATAGGATTTTTTTGAAAATAGTTTGTACTCCTGTAAGTACATATACATATACAGCAAAATATCTATTATTCAGTATATCAAAAAGACATCAATATGTGTATGAAATTTGTACTTGGGTAAGAACAGTAGGCAGTTACTCTTTCTATATAGTAAATGTTAGATCTGAACTACTATGCTTAGTTTGTATTTGTACAAGTACGTGGGAACTTACGAGGTTTAAGGTCGGAAACGCACCTGCAAGTCTTCTAGTGTTGCGGGTATTTATGGACGGCGGTGATCACTTACTGTCACGTGAGCCACCTGCCCATTTACCTAAATATATATGTTAAAATAGTAATATAATGCATTTTCATTTAAAAAAATATATTTTGCGTGGTTTGGGGACTTAATAAATGAGTTTAACTGATAGACATAGATGAAATTTAATTGTAGATAACTCGTTTTATGATATGTATAAAATGTTAAATGCAAAGTAGATGAAGACATCTACAAAATTTGGTCAAAAAAAGGGGGAAAACTGTTTGTATTTGGCTTAGATTTTCTTTAAATATCCTTAAAAGTATTACTGGAAATTATTATCTTAGTTTTTTAGATATTTAAGATGGAATGGGCGCTTTTCTTATCACAGCGTATAAACGGATATCAGGCAGATGTCTTCTTCTACGACAAATATTTTTCAGAGTAAAAAAAGCCATCTACATTATTTCGGTAAAACAAGCATATTGCGATAAAACTAGTTATACAATCAATAAAAAAGCCTATTTTAATGCATCTTAGAAAATTTCATGTAAATCGGTCCATAACTCTCAAAATGGTCACTATTTTTTACTAAATCTGCTCTCCTGTAAAATTGCGATTTTGTAGATGTCTTCTTCTACTTTGCTGCCATCGATATTACATTATGATTCTGTAGGTCTATTATGAAAATTCAAAAATCATTTATTCATTTAGGTAGCACAATGTACACTTATGAACGAATCGAACGCAACGAACGGAACGAAACGAAAGAACAACCAACTTCGTATTTTAACTTATTCTGAAAACATTTTTAATTCTATTTACGATTATAATTACTATCATTGTAGTGTTAAACGAAAGATTTAATGTCTAATTGGCAAAGACGGATCGATCATCGGATTCGTATTGGAAAATGTACGATCCGTCAGCCGAAATTTCAAATTTTGTTTTGGTAATAGGCCTCCTGTTACCGCCATTTATCTGTATAATATTCGTTCAATATTTTATAATAGAAATGCGCAAACTGAAGTCGCTGCACAGTATGGGAGGTCGTTCGGGTTTGGTTGAAGCGCAACGCGCTGCCCGGGGCGCTGGGGCCCCCATCGCGGCCGCTACGGACCCCACGTCGGATGTGCACGCGCCCCGGGCACGATACGGCTATCAAGCCAGGCGGAGACACGCTGAGATTGTCTATGATCCTTCCCTTCTCTGTAAGTATCACTTTTAATTAAAGGTTACCAGGTACCTTATTATGGACGAAGGATGGTGTGCCCTTCCTCAAACCTAAAGAGAGTAAGTATGTGTCGGTCGCGATTGAACGATCCAAAAGAATCAGATCTTCAAATCTGCGCTATCTAATGGGTCACTTTCTTGAAAATGATTCGTTCGTTCGATTACAGTCGATTGCGGGATCCGAGGTAGAATGAGAGAAAGGAACGAACGGAGATCACAAGTCCCAATCAATATTTACAGTTGCTTGCTTTCCTATGTTAGTTCATTTAAAATTGAACCAGGGACTGAATACCGGTTAATTTATAATGGGAGTTATACCGGTATAATAAAGGTTTTTGTTAATATTCTTTCGTTTTTATTCATATTTACTGAAAATAAATACTGTGGTAAGTTTAGTGTGTATTACTCTTTAAAACTAATGTCATGGTATCTCAGTCAGACAGGTATTTTGGAAAATAAAAATTAACCGGTCTAAAATTGATTGAATGGGTCGAATGATCCAGTTCATTTTGTCAGGTGCTCAGTATTGATTCAGTTCTTTTCGATCGAACGTACGAACAAGATTCAAACACGAGAAATCAGCTAGTAAATAAAATTTTGTCGTAGTTGTCATGCTAGGCCGATTGAAGATACAAGGAGATTTTCTAACATTGAATATATGTCCAAAGCACTAGAAGACCACAAGATTGTCTCGGAGCCGCCGGCCTGGCTTGGGCAATGCGGACAGGACCTGACGAAGAGCTGTTCCGGTCACCACCTGCCCCGGAACACCACACAGCTGTGCGAACGCGAGACCAAGTGGAGCGAACAGTTTCTTGAGAATCTTCATAATGACTTGAAAAGTTAGTACCTATGTCAGCCATAATGATTTGAAAAGTTTATAGCTATGTCAGCCATAATGATTTGAAAAGTTTATAGGTATGTTAGACATAATAATTCTAAAAATATATAATACTAGTAACACTTCGGTTTCAGTCTATAAATTTCCGAATGCTCGAAGAAAAGATTAGGTCGACAGCGCATCATTGACTGGTGTTCTGTGGCTGACGTATCACCTACCATCAAGTGAACCTCATGCTCGTCTGTCGATATCTGACATAAAAAAAAACAATTTCAACAGAGGCTCGTCTCGGCGCGGCCGGCCACAGCGCCGGTCCTCTCAGAGTTCTGAAGCCACGTCGTGTGGCGGTGACTCCGCGACCTCCAACTCCTGAGGTGGAGGCTGTTCCTGAAGAGGACGAAGCTGCCCACCAGGCGGCGCTGACGCTGCAAAAGATTGTCCGAGGACGCGCTGTGCAGAACTTGGTAAACATTTTATTAATATCAGCATGTCGTGATGGCATTGATAAAAGTGGAAGAAGCAAAAGTGAAGTAAATCGATAATATAAAAATCTAATATATAAAATTCTCGTGTCACAATGTTCGTTCCCATACTCCTCCGAAACGGCTTTACCGATTTTTACCAAATTTTATATACGTATTCAGTAGGTCTGAGAATCGGCTACTATCTAAATTTTTTGTGTTTATTTTTTTATAATGTGGCATTAAAAATACATACAACCCTATATTTTCACTCTTCTATTACCAACCCCTGCTTTTTAGAAAATATTTATATGGCAAAACAAGGATTGCCGGGTCAGCTAGTAATCTATATAAATAAAAAAAATCAATGTGTCCTAGAGGATGCACTCCTTAACTATTCATCCGATTATGACGAATCTTTTGTGAATTGTTCTGCATACGCCCGCAAATGGTCCCTAAAAATCCTTTACGTGAGATTGTAATGCATGCCGGGTATAGCTAGTATAAAATAATAGTACCTGGATGTCCGAGCTTTGCTCGGTATTTTTTTTTTTATAAATTGTGTTTTTTGGAAAAAAGTACGAATTACATAGTAGTAAAATCAAGTCTAACCTCAAAGCAAACACTCATTGACTTCGTGTTACTTAACAACGCCATCTGCTGGAATAGCTTTAGTGTTGTTGTGTCGTTAAAGCAATTAAAAAAATATAGTATTAATATTCGCCGATAGATGTCAGGAAGAGTCATTTTCAGTTTAAATTGGGACTACTCAAACGCCACCTTTTTGTTATTATTCTTCCAATAAAAAAAAAGTAAGTTTATGTTTAAGTTAATAAAACACGAATAAAATGACATTTTCTAGAAATGATTCCTAGTTTTATAAAAATAGTATTACTATTCGCCGATAGATGTCAGGAAAAGTAATTTTTCTTTTCAGTTGATAAAACACGAATAAAATGACATTTTCTAGAAATGATTCCTAGCTAGATCGATTTTTCGCCCCCGAAACCCCCCGTATACTAAATTTCATGAAAATGGTTGGAGCCGATTCCGAGATTCCAATTATATAGATATATACAAGAATTGCTCGTTTAAAGGTATAAGATAAACGTGTTAAGGTGTGTGAACTGTGAGTGTGTTTGTATGTGTGGGTGTGTGAATGGGTGGATGTGTGGGTGGGTGTGTGTATGTAACCGACCTTAAATGAATGAATATATAAACCCATTATCTATATATATAAAAGAAAGTTGTGTTAGTTACACCGTTTATTACTCAAGAACGGCTGTACCGATTTTAACGATATCTTATTTGTTGGATTCCTCTATGTCCGGAATAAGACATAAGCTATTAAAATATTGGAAAAAATCAGGAAAAAAATATATGCATAAAATTAATTATAAAATAAATTAGATTCGGAACTCCGTCATCTTGACAGTCTGAATCAGTGACATATTAGACAATTATAGTGGGTAAATGGGCATATTAAAATTTAAGAATAATTATATAATTTCGAAGCCAAAATTGTGGCAGAACAACGTCTGCGGGGTCCACTAGTGCTTTCTATATTATTTAAATTGTATATATTAGATGTACGAGGGACGTACCAGGGCAGCAGAATTGACAGAAGAGTTGAAAACGACTCATGGCCTGCAGAAGGAAGACCGCGCTAGAATTGCAAGGGAAGAAGTTAAAGCGAGGGACCATGATGCTTTGAGAACTGAAGTTGAACAAAAGGCATGTATTATAATTGGCCATTGGACCAAAAATTTACATTTGTGAAGCGCAACGCGGTTCATATATTTCAAATTATCTTCTTACTATATAAAAATAAGTCGGGTTTTCCTTCCTGACGCTATAACTCCAGAACGCACGAACCGATTTCCACGGTTTTGGATTCGTTGGAAAGGTCTCGGGTTCCGTGAGGTTTATAGCAAAAAATTCAACAGAAAAGCGGGAAAATCTTTTTTCTTTAAGAATAATTATATAATTTCGAAGCCAAAATTGTGGCAGAACAACGTCTGCGGGGTCCACTAGTTACCTATATATTCGCTTCGGCAATACATAGTTTTTGGGCTTGTATGGTGTATCCCGACACTGCTAACTATATAAAACCTAATGATTTTTTTTTGTCTGTTATTTTTTACAGTAGATTCTATGGTCCCTCTCAAATAAACAGCACTCCATATGCTTTTTTTTATTAATTCTGTTTTTTTTTATTACTGGTCATGAATTCAAGTTTTGTTTATTTCAAATAAATCTTACATGCCACTTTGTTGATCTTGCATGCCAATTGTTAAAAATAACTTATTTATTTAATCTATATATATAAGCAACTTTTTTTTTCTTTGTTATCGATAAACTTGAAAACTACTGGACCGATCGGCATGATACCATGACCATTCGACGCGGAATTAATTGTAGAAGGTTTTAGGCTATTCATTTTTTGAATTCCATCAACCCTTTACCATTTTTTTTCAAATTTATGTGGATAGTTCATATTCGTCTATCCTTTACAATTCGCCCAGCAAAGCGGGCGGGCGGGGACGGCTAGTTTATATATAAGTCCTTTTTTTAAAGGGGGAATATATTATGTATATCTGGGCTCCCAGATATACATAATATATTCCCCCTATGCGAGGTGCAATACGGGAGGAATATATTTTATGTAAGTCCTAAGGTCAAATTGTGGGGCAGTAAAATGTTTAAATAAAAAAATAACGATATTATGATTATATATTTTTGAGTATTCATTTCCTGGGATAATATTATCTAATATATAAAATTCTCGTGTCACAGTTTTCGTTACCATACTCCTCCGAAACGGCTTGACCGATTCTCATGAAATTTTGTGTGCATATTGGGTAGGTCTGAGAATCGGACAACATCTATTTTTCATCCCCCTAAATGTTAAGGGTAATCCACCCCTAAATTTTTTTTTTAATTTTTGGACGATTTTTTTTGTTTTTATTTTTTTATAATGTGGCATTAAAAAATACATACAACCCCTGCTTTTTTTGTCAAAAAATCTAGACCCGAGCGAAGCCGGGGCGGGTCGCTAGTAATTATATAAAATACTCCAGGATGATGCTATAACAGCTTTGGTCGAGGAGTTGTGTGGAGGCGCCGTCTCGGCTGGTCTGGACTTCTTGGAGAAAGAACTTCGGAGGTTGAAGGAGGAGAGGAGACACCATGCGTTCATACTCATCGCTTGTAAGCATTTTTATTAAAAACTAGGTATTTTTAACAATTATTATCAAAGAAAATAGGTGAACATAGAAGAACAGGCCATACACACTTTTGTCACAGAAAAAGTAGTTCTACTTTTGACTTGTAGAGCGCGCGGCAATCTATCGGTGTGACACACACATCTGAGCAATCCGCTGACTCCTCCCCTCGCGTTGTCTCGCTTGCTCTCACGAGCGAACGGCAATAACGCTCTACAAGCGACTGGGTGCGAGAGAGTGAGCGCTATGACTCCACGTCAGAGTGTCGTCCACACGGACACTAGCAGCCCGCGGCGGCTGGGGGGAGAACTACTCTTACCCCAGAGACACCGTGACAAGCGCGCCTGTACAGCCTGTGCTTCTATGTACATCTTTGTTCCTGGCTGTTATTAAGGATCATTCCAATGACCTTCAGAATGTAGGAGCAGCACAGGTGTATAGGTCCAGTAAAGTATGAGTGGCACAGAGAGTCCTCGAAGGACGCGTTTGGTAGAACACCTACCGTGCGCTCCGATGGGTCGTGGATTCGAATCCCGCCGGGACGACGCAACGTGTTTATAATTTTCTATAATCCGCGTCTTATAATGTCTTATCCGCGTCTGGTTATGAGGAGTATCGAAATTCCGACCGGGTAACGAACCACTGTTCATAGATGCAAAAACCACGAAGTGCATATTGCGCGTTTCAGACTCAGTCTATGGATTTCCGAATGCTCGAATTAAAAAGTAGGCCGACAGCGCATCATTGACTGATGTTCGGCGGCTGGGGTATCACCTACCATCAAGTTAACCTCACCTATGTCGATATCTATCATAACATAATGTTCGAATAGGGTAGGGAAAGGCTTCGACCTGTCCCTCCCCCATTGGTGAGATGTCGTCTCCCCATCTCCATAAATATAGTATATTTGATGTTGCAGTACGCGAAAAGTCGATGCGAGAAGCTGCAGAAGCTGGTAGGAGACAGAAAGAAGAGCAGAGGCGCAAGGAACACGACGAGATGTTTAAACAGGTAGCACACGTATACAGGTAACACAGGTTACTAAAAAACAAGAGGAAACTGTTTTTGCGTCATAGCGCAAAATTGAGTTAATGAGTTTACGCAAGGAATTTTGCTGAGTTATAAGTAGCGGCACGAAACTCTAGCGCTGACCGTTATTGCGCAGAAGTAAAAAATAAGGTACCTGAGGGGGGCTAGCGGAATGAAGAGCGGGCGCGCGTAGCGTCGATTGGCTCTCCAGTCGCATTCCGTCCCCCGCACCGATACGACGCCCCGCGCACATCCCGTGTACAGCCGCGTCATTAATATTATTGTTACTGTTTTACGTTTTGTTGTTTTTTGATACGTTTGAATTTGTTAGTGTTTTGTTGTTTGTTATTTGTTTTTAAGTTTGTTTGTGACTTTAAAGTGAATATGCCTAGAACAAATACTGTTTTGAAAAGATAAGCCAGGAAAATGGTTTATGACGTGAATTGTTTTTTAAAAAGGGAATCTAACGAATTAATTGATTCTTTGAAACAAATCCAAAGTGAGATTGACGAAGCTACAAATACTTTGTTCAGTCATTCATAATGTATTGCGTGCGCGACAGTACACATGCGCAGCAATCCCCTCCACGTATCGGCCAGCGCTAGACTTACGTGCCGCTGGTTATACCCATGTCTAACTTCGAGATTCCTTTCGGTCTGCCCATTGACATAGTATTAAATAGACTTCAGGTCGCATACAAAATTCACGAAAAAAGTATCCCGATTATTTAAGCCACACCCTTTGTCAAATTTTGAAAAAATGACACTGCTCAATGGGAACAAAGAAAAGAGTGAAGTCGATGATTATATATGATTATATTAGTTACCAAAATATATATATACATATCTATGTATTATACATACACACTTGACTAACTTCGAAGACTTTGGTATTATTAGTATAGTTTATGAAACACCAATGTGTAAATTATCATGTATCTAGTAGGGTACAAAAACTATAATAGATTTGATAAACAATAATATAATGTTTTATATAAATAGTAATTCGTATGTTAAATAATAATATCCGCAAAATGTTCCGAATGTATACAGATTGGAATATTTTCTTTTCCGTTTTAGCGTGAAAGCGTAACAAACAAAAAAAATCACTTTCGCATTTATAATATTACTAAAGATGCTTATCCTTAGATAGTAAGAATTATTTTAATACTAATCTACTCCATGCATCCACTATTCTGTTACACAATAGTTTACGCATGTGTTGGCCAACCTTGGCCAAACATTTGTTGCGTTCATTTAAAACAGATAATTTTGTTCAAATTTTCAAATATTTGTTAGTTTGAAAGCTTAAAATATATCTTATTTTATATGTACTAACCAAAAATAAGACTCCGTCCGTAAAATTGTTTTTTCGGGAATTATTTTCGCAATTTTTGAAGACAAACTGTGTCATTGTGAAACGTCTTAATATTGGCCGTGCTTGAAGAGAACTAAACAAAATAGCCTCTCACATTTCAAGTGAGCTGATATTTACCGGCACGGATTTTTTGCGTCGACCCGATATCTAGTATATTGTTGATCGAAGGGTCTGCCCCAACTCGCCACGTTTTCGTTTTCAAATCACCTCAAGCCGGAGATTCAGAATTATCTGATCGGTTCGTGTTTGGCGTTGAAGTCCGACCAATCATATTTTTGGCGGGAAATATTCTCATGCTCTGATTGGCTAACGTCATAGTCAACAGTATCCATAGTGTTATTTTACATATAAGAACCAGATGTACCTTTCTACAAAAGACCCAAAAATAGTTTTCCTTCTCTAAATCTCTAATATTATGTCAATGTACCGAAATACATTTTTTTATTCGTCAATTGTACCTATACTATATTATGTATTAAAAAGTTGGTAAAGTTTTAAGTGGCGGATTGTCACAGTTTTTCCAAGTCTCCTGTAAAATTGAGAAAATGTAGATACGTCCATCTGACTCTTACACCGCGATATTTTAAAATATAATAACTCTAACATAATAGATTTATTTCTGAAAATTTTCTTTAAAATTAATAACCTTAACAATTGTCAAATAAATTCGATGTCAGATTCTGGGCGTGACTCAAGAGACAGTGGACGTCTACCTCCAGGAGATTCTGCAGCAGGGTGTGGAGTTGGCTGCAGAAGAAGACGCCGTGAAGAAGGCCAGAGCTGATGCATACAGGGTCGATATCAGTCTGATGGAACATGGGTCGATGTATGGAATTTTTTTTTAAATTCCGTTTTTCCCTTGTCTATGGAAATGTCAATTCCCAAGTTTTCTATATTACGATGATACTGAACTCTAGGGTACTTCCCGTTGACCTAGAATCATGAAATTTGGCATGAAGCACCGAAAACCATATTTTTTTTTATTGGAAAAATCTTTACTTAAGTTAAAGTTTGTACGGAATCCGACTCGCTCTTGGTATTTTTCTATAAGATAGAAGAAAATAATTGTCCTTAAATTGGCCACCTAATAAAATTATTTTAAGCAAAAAAACCGACTTCAAAACTACATAATTTATATGGTATGTACAAACTTAAACTAAAAAATAATATTTTAATTTCTTCAAAGCATTATTTATTAACAGTTATTTTTGAAGTCGGTATATGGGACCTCTGAAATGTGCACTACCAAATAAAAAAATAATCATCCAAATCCATCCATAACTTGTGGAGTTACGAACACAAACATACAAAAGAAACAACATACATACGAATTGAAAGAAAGAAAGAAAAACATTTATTTCACTAAACACTCACATGATACACTTAACGATAATAAAAATAAAATAAAGGTACAAAAAAAAGAAACAAAACTATACATCGTAATTAAACTATTAATTAACTTAACTTAAGCATTCCTGTGCAGTGCAGGAAATGGGTCACCGACTCAGGACTATCTGTGACACAGCCGCGGCTATGCCACAGCACTGATTTTCAGCGGTGCCCGTTTAAGTCTGGAGATACAGTGCGCTCTACATAAAATAAATAAATAATAATAAATATGTTTAAATAAAATACGTCCATAAAATTTATATATTCTGAGATATAGTGTTGAGTAGGACATACAAGAGGCGGTACATTTGTCCCGGACATGACGTCAAAATGTAAGAGCGGCTCGAAATTATAAAATGTACTACTTCAAATTTTATGTCGCGCTCGTTTTTTCTCGATGTATTTGGGTGATAAATAACCATAAAAAAAAACCATCAAATGTCATATAAATACTCGCTAGTACAAATTATGCTTCGAGCTTCATACGCCTCGCCTCATTTGAAGTGGGACATTGTACTGGCTCAGAGTGAAAAAGAGGCTACTCTTACAAACTCTTTTTGAAGTCCTGTACTACCCAACACTACTGAGATAGAAATAGTAATAAAAATAAAATATATATATATTATAATTGAGAACTTCCTCCTTTTTTGAAGTTAAAAACTACCGCTCACGGCGCAAGCCATTCATTCCTCTAACTACCTTCAAGGTCTACGGCGGAACAAAACGAGTTGGTTGCGGACCTGGTTCAGCAGTTTCTGCTGCCTGAAGTGCACAGGTCCGCCAGCCGGCTGCGGCTGTCGGCCTGGCAGGATGCCCGGATGCAGGCGGCCAGAAACACCATATTCAGAACGCTCGATACGGCTGAGGATAGAACGGGTATTTCTTCTTTTTTATGTTAGATATTGACAGACGAGCATAAAGTTGACTTGATGGTAGGTGACACCCAGTGGCGGCGTAAATTTTATGTGGGCAACATTCATTTTGCGGGGCCCTCTGCCAGCGTAAAATTTTTGTAATGCATTTTTCAAGCGCGAGGCCCCCTGAGTCGCGAGGCCGTAGGCGGTGGCCCACGTCGCCCACGCCTTACGCCGCCACTGGTGACACCCCAGCCTCAGAACGTCAGTCAATGATGCGCTGTCGATCTGCATTTTAATTCGAGCATTCGGAAATCCATAGACAGAGACTATTCATCTATGAACGCTGATTGGTTAACCGGTCGGAATTTCGATATTACGTTTAATCCACCCGTGATCAGACGTGGGAAAGACATGCTTTCAAAAAATTATAAACCCCAAAAAGTTGTCCCGGCAGAATTCGAACCTGCGACCCATCGTAAGGTAGGTGCATCAAACGCACCAACGAGCCCGTCAAAACAATTATATTTCAACAATCTGTAGGTACTATTGTCTATTAATCGGTTGCCATGGTAACAGAAATGTGTACCCAATGCGGTGAGCCGCTGGGCGAGAGGTGCCGGTGCAAGGTGTGCCCGGTGCAGCAGCTACCCGTGGAGACCAGCTCCAGGAGGGACCACAGGTGGAAGCATACTAGAAGTAAGGTTTTATTCCAATACATATTTTTCCAATCTCCTGTTTATATTATCTAGAGTTGCTAAGTGAGATTAGTAAAGTATAAGCTAAAAGATCTATTATTGGTGATAATTTATATATTTTTAAATAGAAGCTTATTTAGTGTATGGACCGCATGGAGCGATGAAAGCTTCCTGTAAATCTTTCTATAAGTCCCAGCCTCTGGTTACTCTGGACCAGAGACTTCCTCCCACTGTCCATTCGTCCCTGCCTCCGTTTACTCTGGACCAGAGACTTCCTCCCACTTTGGCCAGGTCACCTCATCTCTTTAAATATTCTCTTAAAAGCCTAGTAGTAACCAGTTCGCACATTTTAAGTATGTATATATTCCTAACGTTACTTTCTCTCTTTCTATTACCATCTTTTTTCATTCCAGGTCGTGGTCGCGAAGAAAAGACTCGGGATGAACGGTACACTCCTGCGCATGACATTCGATGTTGGCTCAATGATTTGGTTGATGACGGTGAGTACCATAGATATTATTTTCTATTTATATATTATACTAAAAAGCAAAGCAATGGACACATGCCTGTTACCATGCCTAACATATGCCTGCCAAACATGGTCTTTAACAAAAAGCTCTTTGGAAAAGATGAGAATATGTCAGAGAGGAATGGAGAGGAGTTTCTTAAACTTAAAACTGAAAGATCGCATTAAAAACAACTCCATAAGACGCAAAACCAAAGCTAAAGATGTTGCCAGACATATATTAAAAGTGAAATGGCGATATGCTGGCCATTTGCAAAGGGTACAGGATAATCGATGGTCGCATATTGTAACAAACTGGCACCCCTATGATAAATTACGCAAGAGAGGCAGGCCATCAAAGAGATGGAGTGATGACCTAGGAAGAGAACATCTTCTACTGCATTCTTCTATCCACGACAAATCTTCTAAAAATAAACCCTTTTTTTCAGTTACGGTTAAGTCTCGCGAACATTGCGAAGAATCCGCGGAGATTAAGCGAACATTGAATCAGCTGCTTCGTGAGAAGGTTGAAATCGACATTGAGGCCCGAGAAACTATCGAAGAATGTAAGTAATTATAAAAACAACACAATGTGTTTATATACACCCTGCTCACTCTGCCCACCCTGCTCACCCAGATCTGCCCACTGTATTATTTAGTCAGTCTGCTAAATCTGCCCACTGTATTATTGAGCCAGTGTGCTCAATCTAGCCACTGTATTATTCATCCAGTGTGCTCAATCTAGCCACTGTATTATTATTCATCCAGTGTGCTCAATCTGGCCACTGTATTATTTAAACAGTCTGCTAAATCTGCCTACTGTATTATTCAGCCAGTGAGCTCAATCTGGCCACTGCATACTTCTATCTGATTAATATGCACACTGCATTCTTAGGTCAGTCTGCTAAATCTTCCCATCCCTATTAATCTGCCCAGTGTATTATTCAGCCAGTGTGCTCAATCTGCCCACTGCATTCTTCAACCTGATCAATCTGCCTAATGCATTCTTTAGTCAATCCGCTAAATATGCTCTCTGCATTCTCCTACCTGATTAATCTGCCCACTGTATTATTGAGCCAGTGTGCTCAATCTGCCCACTACATTCTTCTACCTGATCAATCTGCCCACTGTATTCTTTAGTGAGTTTGCTGAATCTGCCCACCCTGATCAATCTGTCCAATGTATTATTGAATCAGTCTGCTCACTTTACCCACCCTGATCAATCTGCCCAAAGAACGTTTGAGTCAATCTCTTCATTCATTATCTCTAGATAGTAGTATTACAATATGAACTTCATCTACAGGTATATCTCTGGCAACCGGTGAAATACAACGGCCGGTGAAAGTAAAGGAGTATCGTCACTTGATGAGAAGAATCGTTGGAGATGCGTTGGAAAGGAGTGAACCTTTCAGATCAAAGACTTCTTGTAAGTATTGTGGAGGAAGGAAAGTTTGGTCTTCAACCTTCAGGCACTCCTTGGGAATAATTCTTATTTTTCTTATTCATTTTTATTTACTAGCTTCTGCCCGCGACTCTTCGTCTGCGTAGAATAGGAATGTTGACTATTTTTTGAAATTGCTTTTATTTTATAGATACATCCTTTATAAACACGAAAAAAAATCTTATAAATAAATATTACATATTTTAATAAAAAATACGTAAATAAAAATACTTTTCAAAAATTCGCGCTAAAACGCTCCAAACTGTCACGTGACTACGATCTACGTCACAGACCAATAAACAATGCCATCAAAAACATAAATTGTAAAAAAGACAAGTCTTGCAACTCAGTTCTTCTATCGTAAAAAGTTGTGAGATCCATATAATACCAAGTCGGTCAATTTATTCAGTCTCTACTGAAGGATCCTTCTGTCTTAAGTTATTACGTAATTAGCTAACCTAACAACATCTTAAATAGTGATCATACCAATACCAATATTAAAAATATTTGATGTTTTAAATAAATAGATTGACTGGTAACTTCGAGCATTGATCGGGTGGGAGGAATATCGAAATTCCGAACGGGCAACGAACCACCGTTCATAGATGGAAAAAACCGTGAAGTGCATATAGCGCGTTTCGGTTTCAGTCTATGAATTTCCGAATACTCGAAGTAAAAAGTAGGTTGACAGCGCATCATTGACTGTTCTGTGGCTGGGTGATAACCTACAATCAAGTGAACCTCATGCTCGTCTGTCGATATCTAACATAAAAAAACGAATACGACTGCACCCGTTCAATGTCCGAAGTTACCAGACGTGGGAAGACATGCTTATAGAAAACTATAAACATGTTATCCCGCTGGGATTCGAATCCACGATTGAACGTGCCAACGTTAAGTGGACAAGGGCTCCAGTGCGAGAGAAAAAAATCGCAATCCTCCCCCCGGCTTTTCTTCAGAAACTGCACAAAATTAATTATTTGCAAATTATTACTAATCAAGCACGCTCGGCGCTTCCATTGTTATAAATGCTTGAATTTCTAGCTTCAAGAACTGCCTCCCCTCTGGGGGCCCCCTCAGCTTCAGGGCCCCGGTGCACTGCACCTTGCCCTATGATAGCTACGCCACTGCAACGAGCCCGTCGAAATTAAAAAAATAAAAAGCTTTTTAATTACTTACATAGTTATTACAGTTTTTGTTAGTAGTGTTTTAAATCTTAATTCTATTGTTAGTAAAAGATAAAAAAATAAATAATAGTTTAAATAGATTAAACTAAAAAACACGCTTTTTATAGTAAACCTAACTAAAAAATAGAAAATAAATTTAAATTAAGAATAGTGTTAAAAATTTCAATAAATACAAATTAATAATAGTGTGAATAAAAAAAATATATCTAATATATAAAATTCTCGTGTCACAGTTTTCGTTGCCATACTCCTTCGAAACGGCTTTCCCGATTCTCATGAAATTTCGTGTGCATATTGGGTAGGTCTGAGAATAGGACAACATCTATTTTTCATTTCCCTAAATGTTAAGGGTAATCCACCCCTAAAGTTTTTTTTTAAATTTTTGGACGAAATTTTTTGTTTTTATTTTTTTATAATGTGGCATTAAAAAATACATACAACCCCTGCTTTTTTTGTCAAAAAATCTAGACCCGTGCGAAGCCGGGGCGGGTCGCTAGTTTTATTATAAAAAAAGCGTGGGGTGCTTTTTAAGATATTACCAAAATGATAATCACTCTACTCATATCTATGATTTAACTCTAGGTCCGAAGGAATTGCCGTCAGAAATACGAAAAAAAGCTGAAGAAGCTGCAGCGTTGGCAGATCCACGCTGCAAGTGTGATGATGAACCGCTTCTCGCCACTTCGATAAGTTTCGGTATGTTCTTGTCGTTATTAGACATCGTTATCGCGCGGGCACGAATGAACATGTCAAAGAATATATATCTAGAATAGACAATTAATAGGATGTAATACCTAGTTTTACGCGTCCTCTGAGAGTATAAGTGCCAGTAGTAAAATATTGACTTGTCGATTTTGAAAATTTTTCAGATTGACCTGGTTTATTCTCTAAGAGATGTTAATTCATTGGCCTCCTCCTATTAGTATTAAATCTCCTTGGCCTTGTTACTGAAAGGATATGAATTGATGAAGAAACGCTGCAGAGTCTGTGGAGTGTGTCCAAAATTAAAAATAATATTTAATATATTATAATACTAGTGGACCCCGCAGACGTTGTTCTGCCACAATTTTGGCTTCGAAATTATATAACTATTCTTAAATTTGAATATGCCCATTTGCCCATTTTTTTATATAATTTTCTAAAAAATTGTCTAATATGTCACTGATTTGCAGTAGACATCTGTTATTTCAAAAAGCTAAGAATGCATGACGTGAGCTGTCAAGATGGCGGAGTTCCGAATCTAATTTATTTTATGCATATATTTCTTTCCTGATTTTTTCCAATATTTTAATAGCTTATGTCTTATTCCGGAATATTATTATTTAGAGGAATCCAACAAATAATATCTTATTCGTTAAAATCGGTACAGCCGTTCTTGAGTTATAAACGGTGTAACTAACACAACTTTTTTTTATATATATACTAGTGGACCCCGCAGACGTTGTTCTGCCACAATTTTGGCTTCGAAATTATATAATTATTCTTAAATTTGAATATGCCCATTTACCCACTAAAATTGTCTAATATGTCACTGATTTGCAGTAGACATCTCACATCTGTTATTTCAAAAAAGCTAAGAATGCATGACGTGAGCTGTCAAGATGGCGGAGTTTCGAATCTAATTTATTTTATAATTAATTTTATGCATATATTTTTTTCCTGATTTTTTTCAATATTTTAATAGTCTATGTCTTATTCCCGACATAGAGGAATCCAACAAATAAGATATCGTTAAAATTGGTGCAGGCGTTCTTGAGTTATAAGTGGTGTACACAACTTTCTTTTATATATATAATAGTTAAAATGCTATATCCACGGAACAGGAAAAATAAGTGGAAGTGCGAAGTAGGCATGTTACGCGTGTCACAATTTTGCATGGTGACACTTAATCGATCACAGTCAGCCAAAATCATCTTTATATCTATCAAATAAAGTTTAGTTTAGTAATTATATGTTAGGTCGTCTTAATATTACAAAACGTCGTATGTACTTTATGCGATAAGCCAAAGTAACCGTTATCTCGAATCATTAAGATATATTATCAATTGTAGGACCAGTGTGATTAAGCTAGTTTTGAGTTAAATAAAAACAAGAAATTGAAAAAAAATTGCAACTGTGTGCAGTGCATACTCCATTCATTTGTGTGAATTTGTCGACAGTCGATCCGGTACAAATGATGACACATTGCATTTCTACTTACTTCTTTTGTTCTGTGGCTATATCTAAGTTTAGCCGGCCTAGCATGACAATCGCGACAAAATTTTGTCGACCGTTTTCTCGTGTTTTATTCGATTATCGCTCTATTTCTTTCGGGTCTAACATGACAATTACACTTAAAACTTGACTTTTAATATAGAAAATAGATATATTTGTCGATCGAAATATATTTTCTATTAAAATTGTCGATGTCGAGATATAATATATCAAGATATCTTACATCTTAGTTTGTCTTCTCTCGTCCGCGACATATCTCGTGGTGGTCATGCTAGGCCAGCTGTAAGCTCTCATAGAATGACATTATTATTTGTATTGTACAGCTGACATAAGGGATCCTGACGAGATATCGAAGCTGCTACCCTCGGAGCTGAGAATCCTGGAAGAGATGAGACGTTGCAAGTGCGACACTGAACCATCGCCCAGCCCTAACACTATGGGTATTTTATTTTATTATCTATATATGTATATAAAATCTCGTGTCACGATGTTTGTGGTTGCACTCCTCCGAAACGGCTCCACCGATTTTTATGAAATTTTGCACCCAGAATTTATTTTTAAAGATCTTTTGTCAATTTGATTTGGTATCATTTTCTTCATAAGTAGGTATTTTAATGATTATTATTGGTCCTTAGTAAATATCTTAATGACATTTAAATGGTTTTTCCATTTATATTCACAGAGAGTCCAATGACAGAATACGACTTTACGGATTCGACTTTGGACCCAGCTGAGGGACCAGAACAAGAGCTTGGAGAGAATGAATGATTTAATTATAATACTACCTATTATTGTATTATCTAATATTATAGTACCTATTATTATAGTACCTGTTATTATAATACCTGTTATTATAATACCTGTTATTATAGTACTTGTTATTATAGTACCTGTTATTATAATATCTGTTATTTTACTACCTATTGTACCTATTCATTGAAATTCACCTTCTCGATACGAATGTCATTTTTAATAAAAACTCACAAAAAACGTTACTAAATAATTAATTCAATAAATATGTTATAAACGGAATAACTTAATAAAACAAAATTGAAAATTCAAACTAGACAAGGGTGATAACAGGTCAAACATGATATCTGTTATACCTGTTACTGTTACTCAATAATAACAGGTACAAATATCTGTTATTAAATAACAGTCTGCTATTTAGATACTAATGGAAAAACTTAGGAGTGACTTTTCAAGGTGATTTCCTTCCTGTGAAACATACATATTTTTTGGATAATAAATACTAGATGCATCTCGTTTTAGCACGCGACAATCATAGATGTTTAACTGAGACAGGTAACAATCAGTTGTTTTGTAACGGCTTGGCTGTAACTAGTATTTGTTAAACAGTTGTTATTTAGTATTGCATGATATTTTCAATAACAGATATATCACAACCGCAGGAACAACTGTTATCTGTTATCGTTGAATACCTGTGATTTATAACTAAATGGCAGCCATGTGTTTTATTTTTTATGTCAGATATCGACAGACGAGCATGAGGTTCACTTGATGGTAGGTGATACCTCAGCCACAGAACATCAGTCAATGATGCGCTGTCGACCTAATTTTTACTTCGAGCATTCGGAAATCCACAGACTGAAACCGAAACGCGCAATGTGCACTTCACGGTTTTTCCATCTATGAACGGTGGTTCGTTACCCGGTCGGAATTTAGATATTCCTCCCACCCGATCAATGCCCGAAGTTACCAGACGTGGAGAAAACATGTTTACAGAAAACTATAAACATGTTGTCCCGGGTGGGATTCGAACCCACGACCCATCGATGCGAACGGCAGGTGTTCTACCGAACGCGCCAACGAGCCCGTCATTAACATGGTATTGTTTATCACCATCCATCTATGGTATTTATCATAATTCGGATACTTTCGTATGTAAATAATAAACCAAGAAATTGTTTAAGTGTATATTTTACATCTATATACGTTTTATATAGAACTGTGTACAAATATTGAATAAATTATCTATACATGCTGATGTTTTTACATTTCCTAAATGCTTACATATAATGATACTAGCGACCCGCCCCGGCTTCGCACCGGTGCAATGCTGATACTAAATACACTGCAGAAAAACTGTTATTATCATACATATAAACCTTCCTCTTCAATCACTCTATCTATTTAAAAAAACCGCATCAAAATCCGTTGCGTAGTTTCAAAGATTTAAGCATACAAAGGGACAGAGAAAGCGACTTTGTTTTATACTATGTAGTGATAAACTAACCCGTTGAGGGTGTTTTTTATTTATTTCCCTATTAATAATACTCAAAATCAAACATAATTTTAAAGTCCCTAAAGAATTAATAGGATTATTTGGACACTGTTAAGTCACAGTGTCAACCCACAAAATGATAAACATGTAAATTTTGATTATGAGCTGCAGTACATATTTCAAAAGGGATATATAATTTAAATCGTTTTAATAGCAAAAATATTGAAAAAAACTAGTGGGCACGAAACCCTAACATGTTTAGAATATTTAACAATAATGCACTAAATTCTATTACTTTGATTGCTGCCAAGAAAAACGATTTACATTTATTGTAATAATAATAATTAGGTACAAAAAAAACTATTATTTCTGGTATTTTTTAAAAGAAATTATTAAAACTCAAGTTTCTCAAAATGGCAACCATGTGGGTTGACACTGTTTTGCTTAACCACGTCCATTTACAGTTTATCTTTCAATTCAGGGGCGTAACTTACCCTTATGGCCCCTGTATCAAAATTTGGAGAGGGGCCCCTAACTGCGTCGAAGCCCTAATCAGAGACTGAATACCGGTTAATTTACTATGGGAGTTATACCGGTATAATAAAGGTTTTTGTTAATATTCTTTCGTTTTTATTCATATTTACTGAAAAAAATTACTGTTGTAAGTTTAGTGTGTAATATTACTCTTTAAAACTAATATCATGGTATCTCAGTCAGACACGTATTTAAATAAAAAATAACTGGTTTCAGTCCTTGGCCCTAATGGAAGGTAAATTTTTTACAGGTTCGGAGCCCCTGTAGCTAGGGGGCCCCGTATCTTTGATACGGCAGTAGCTACACCCCTGCTTCTATTACAGTCGAAATAAGAAACTATTTTCATCCACTCTCAAAAATACATACACACTTAAAAATGAAATTTCCTATACAAAAGCACCAAAATAAGTTTTAATTGGGGTGAATTAATATATATTTATTCATAGTATAACTACAATATAGTGGACTTTCGTGACTCCAATTGCCTACAAATATATACAGTAGAACTTCTATTATCCGAACCAATTGGGACCGAGACTAGTTCGGATACACAAAAATCGGATAATCGAAAATTGGGTTTTTTTGAGACGAGATCATAGACAAAACCTTTCTACATACATGTACATATTATATTAAAATAAAACACGCTTCAACACTCGCAAAGATACATCGTTGTTCACGGCTGCAGCAGTAACAGCGAACAAAACTATATCTTTCACGCAAACTTTCGGATAAACTAAATCATCGTTCGGATAATTGTGGGTTCGGGTGATCAAGGTTCGGATAATCGAGGTTCTTCGGTACATTCTTGAAAATACAATATAACCTAATTGAAATTAAGTGGCGTTCATCACCTTTTTATTTCAAACCTTGTAGGTTATAAAAAGGGATAAGAATTTGTTGTTTTTTTAAGACCTTATCGGCCTTAATGGCTCATTTACACGTTGCAAGTTTCTTGCCCGTTACATACAATTATTATTTTTTATATACATCCGCAACACCAGAGAGCTTGCGGGTGCGTTGCCGGCCTTTATAAAACAATAATTTTTAAAAAATTGAAACAATAGACTTGCGTAGTCTAAACAATACGTAATTATCTTGATCTGTCATATAAGTTTTGTTTCAACACTTTTCTTGGTGTAAAGAGCACATAATATCCGCGTAGAAAAAGTTGCTTACAATTCTTGGATATCAATTATTGCTCTTGTATGTGCAAGAAAATGGCATCATGTAAATGGGTCTTAATTGGAGTCAGACAATTTTTTTTTTATTTATATCTGTTAGCTCTTCATCACTATGAATAAAAGCGTAAGTAAAAGCGAGATAGATGATACGATTCCGGTCGTAGTATTGCAAGCGTCTGCGTCGTTACAACTCTGAAGGCAGCCGTGGACGTATCTGAAAATAAATGTAACTATAGGAATCGGATATTTAACGATAAATGGACGCTGTTAAGCAATACAGTGTCATTCCACAAAATGAATTGATACCAATCGCTTCCTTATGAGTTGGTCTATATATTTCAAAAGAGATTTATATCATTTTAATCGTTTTAATAGCAAAAATATTGAAAAAACTAACGGGCACGAAAACCTAAAATGTTAAAAATATTTAACAATAATGCACTTAATTCAATTACTTTGATTGCTACCAAGAAAACGACCTACTAACTACCTACATTTAATTTCATAATAATAATTACAAAGTAATATATTATTTCTGTTATTTTTTAAAATAAATTTTATAAAACCGATTTAAAACTTCAAACTCAATTTTCTCAAAATGGCAACCGTGTGGGTTTTTTTTTTTTTTTTTTGACATTGTATTGCTTAACAGGGTCCAATATAGATAATAATAATAATAGTACGAAATAATTCGGATATTTTGTAATTTTTATTCGGATGTCCTCTTGTTTTTTAGTATGTTTCACTTGGGGTATTAAATTTTTAATTATTGGATCCCAGATATTGGAAAATCTCAAACCATCTCTATTAAAGTATTTTATTTAAATTTGTGATACTCCCGTTAATAAAAGACAATATTACAAACTTACCTGTCATTGTAATAAAATCTTCCACAATGTGACATCCTGATGATTTCTGTATCTGTCGTGGCTGTTCCAGAGTCCAGACCACAACCACGCACCGTTATAGATTCGCCTGTGTCGTCTGGAATATAGAATAGAATAGAATATACTTATTGCACAAAAACCAATCATACAAAATATGCGATCTCTTCCAGGCAAATCTCTGGAAGGGAAAAAAATAACAAAATAGACCAGAATATATTTAATACCTCAAGATAACTTGACACTTATACTTCGTTGCTTTATGTTAGAATATCGATCCGCCCCTTTTTCGCAAAGGTGCAATGTAGATATACTATACTTAAAATCGGTCGAGTAGTTTTTGTGTTAAATCGTAACAAACTAACAAAAAAATCCTTCCTCTTTATAATATTAATAGTAGAGATATCGACTGGCAAACGTGAACTTTACTTGGTTATACCCCAGCAACAGTACATCAATCAATGATACGCTCTCTGAGGGCCTAGCACGAACAACTTGCGAAAAAGTATTCGTATCGTCGAGCTGTCATTTGTATGAAATTTCTAATTATTATTTTATTAATTTATTAATTTTCTCATACAACTGACAGATTGACGATTCGAATACTTTTTCGATAATTGTTCGTGCTCACCCCTCTGATATTATGTTACTTCGAACAATCGGAATACCATGATAAAGTCGAGTAAGAGGTAATCGCAAAAAAAGTATATTAGATATATGAGCATGAGGTTCACTTGATGGTAGGTGATATCCCAGATATAGAACATCAGTCAATGATGCGCTGTCGACCTGCTTTTTTACTTCGAGCATCGAAGGAAATCCACAGACTGAGGGCCGAAACGCGCATCTATAAATATATATAAAACAACACGCCCCGGCACAAAATGCTTATGCTTTTTGAAATCAGTCCAGTGCATTTTGAATTTATTCGTTACAAACACAAAACAATATTTCCTCTTTATAATATTAGTGTAGATTTAACTAACCAAACACCCCAGCGATTTTAATGCACGATGTGGCTGGGAAAAGGCCATCCCTTCCTTTCCGCCCCCCCATGCAAGGTGACTCCAACATCTGGAGGGAGTGATTGTTATGGAACGGGTCATCGCAGGCCGGAAACCGGCCGTTCATTGACACGCATTTGAAGCAGTCTATTGCGTGAGCTGAAATACAATAAATAAATTCAATACAATAAAATAAGACAACGGGTATATAGACTTGAGTCGCTGATGTCCAAAGGCGGTGATTCCTTACCATGAGGCAACCCACATGCCATGTCTGCTCTGTAATTAAAAAACTGGCCAGTCTTGGCACGGTTTCTCTGCGGTAAGTGTAGTTCTTACCCCAGCCACCGCGGCGCTGCTAATATTCGTGTGAACGCACACTCTGACGCTGGAGACATAGCGCACACTTTCTCGCACCCAGTAGCTTTTAGAGCGTTATTGCCGTTTCGTAAGAGCAAGCGAGACACCGCGAGGGAAGTAGTCAGTAGACTGCTTAAGTGTGTGTGTCACACCGATACATTGCCGCGCGCTCTACAGTCCAAAAGCAGAAATACTTTTTTTGTGCCAAAAGTTAACAAAGGCTTTGTCATGTCTTCAAAATCATCTATCTTCTTTGGTGTTATTCAGTAAGAATATTCTTGTAGTGACATCTACAACCTGCGGCGATAATCAGTACGAAGACATCAATAATCCTGAATCGCGCTATCGAAGTGTTTCTGTGCGCTGAGTATGTATATATATACAACATCTAAACATGAACTACTAGGGCCTTAGGGCCGGTCTGTCAGTGGTTCGACTAGATCCCTTTAGGTTGGACAAAGAGCACACCTTCCTTCAGGGCCGGATTAAGAGGTAGACGTCCGGGGCAACAAAGAAGTGGAGGCCCCAGGCCCCAAATTATATTCATGTTAATAATATAATTATGTTTGTACAAAGTACAGTAGGTAAAGGTAAGATAGCGAAGAAAAACATCAAAAAAAAAGTTATTTACTCGTCGGAGTTAGAAATATTTTTTCCGAATTTTCTACTCTGGGGGCCCCTCTTTTTTGTGGAGGCCCCGGCAGTTGCACCTGAATCCAGCACTGCCTTCCTTCCTTTCTTTGTGATGGCACCGACGTGTTATTAACACGATCATGCCCCAAATTTTGTATAATCAATTGCTAAAATAAGCGGCAAAAAAAAATCAGTATCAGATGCTAGTGATGTATGCTATGCCACTGTTGCTATCAGAGTACTTTTTTTTTTTTTTTTTTTTTTTTTTTTAGTATAGGGGGCAAACGGGCAGACGGCTCACGTGATGGTAAGTGATCACCGCCGCCCATAGACATCCGCAACACCAGAGGGCTTGCAGGTGCGTTGCCGGCCTTTAAGAAAGATGTAGGCTCGCTTCTTGAAGGTTTCCAAGTCGTATCGGTTCGGAAAAACCGCCGGCGAAAGCTGATTCCACAGAGTGGTTGTGCGAGGCAAGAAGTGTCTCAGGAATCGCGCACTTAGCACTTTTAATTTAAAACTTAAAAGCCGGCAACAAATTCAAATTCAAATTCAAAATCATTTATTCATTTAGGTAACACAATGTACACTTATGAACGTCAGTAAAAAGTACATATTAAATGCTTCTAATTTTACATTTACCGCCAGTTCTCAAATCAAGGGCGTAGAACGGAAGAGAAGAACTGGCAAGAAACTCTTCGTCACTCTTTTTAATCGCCAATTTTTTGTTTTACAAAATATTTGTAAGGCGCTGCACATTACACCATATTCCACATGACATCTTTATGTAATTAACTATAATAATAAAAAAATATAAACCAGAAAAAAAAACAAAGATTTGTCCTCTATCAGCAGTAGGCATGGTGAAATAGGACCACGCACTTACATTCTCGTGGGAACAACACGCAAATACATAGACGAAATAACTAACATCACCGCATACACAAATTCAAGTCCGACCTGTCACCACAAGTAGCACCCGTTCACGAATCGCATCTGCAAGTCCTCTGGTATTGCGGCTATGGCCGGCGGTGATCACTTACCATCCTGTGATCAACCAATTACTCCCTATTCTATAAAAAAATACAATTTAACTCACCTACTGACAAGAGAGACACAAAAGTTATTGTAGTAAGGGATTTCCAGTATTGATTTAGTGCGTCCATACTTCTGAAAAAGAAAACAATAATTATAAAAAATATAAAAAAATATAAACTATAAAAAAAATAACATAACTTAGGTATATACTTAGTAAGTTTTCACAAGTATAGGTCAGAAATGTAAAAACATTATTATTTCTTACGAAAAGTTAATTGATAATGAGTTTGAGGAATGACGATTCCCCATACAATTTTCACGACCCGTTTCACCTTACCCTTAAGGGATGATTTCCGTTATTAAAACTATCCTTCCTTAACGACTCTATCTATCTTAAACTATTATCATACCAAATTTCATCTCAATCTGTCCAGCGGTTTATCTTTTACGCGAGACGAGGTAACAGACAGAGAGAGATAGTTACTTTCGCATTTAAATACTAATATTTAGGGCCATCCATAAATGATGACGAGAATACTATGACGTCACAAAGCTTAGGACTTGTTACAAACCTCCCTTTACGTGTCAAGTAATTTATCGATGACCCCTTAGGGGGTAACTCTTACGGCTAGTTCTAGGGTATTTCTAAGATGTTTTTATGACAGATATCGACAGACGAGCATGAGTTTCACTTGATGGCAGGCGATAATATCTCAACCACAGAACATCAGTCAATGATGCGCTGTCGACCTACTTTTTACTTTTCGGAAATTCATAGACTGAAACCATTTTCCATCACAGACGGTGGTTCGTTACCCGGTCGGAATTTCGATATTCCTCCCACTCGATCAATGCCTGAAGTTACCATGCTTACAGAAAATTATAAACATGTCGTCCCGCTGGGATTCGAACCCACGACCCATCGATGCGAACGGCAGGTTTTCTACCGAGCCCATCGAAATTTGTTAGAGGTAATCGTTATATTGAGGTACGCTATACTAAAGTTTTACTGTATAAAGTATAGTATAAGTAATATTATATTTATATTATAGTAAAACTAGCTGACCCGGCAAACGTTGTTTTGCCATGTAAATAATTTCTAAAAAGCAGGGGTTGGTGATAAAAAAGTAAAAATTTAGGGTTGTATGTATTTTTAATGCCACATTACAAAAAAATAAAAACAAAAAATTTCGTCAAAAATTAAAAAAAACATTAAGGGTGAACAACCCTTATCACTTAGGGGTATGAAAAATAGATAAAAGATAGTAGCCGATTCTCAGACCTACTGAATACGCATATAAAATTTGGTGAAAATCGGTAAAGCCGTTTCGGAGGAGTACGGTAACTAACATTGTGACATGGAAATTTTATATATTAGATATTGCATTACTGATATTCAGCATTTTCTCAACAACATCAAAGATAACCTTGAAAATTTGTTTATAACCGCTAATGTGTTATATTAGGACCTAGCTCCACTGCATACAGAATAGTTTTAGCATTCATGATTAGAATTTTGTTTTATAATTTTATTTTTGTTATATTTGGTATAAATACTTTGCCTTTAGCACTAAAAGTATGAAATCGATGCATGAGAAACAAGTCTGGGTATGGCCTTTTTGACCCGGTTTAGCTCGCGATACTTATGAGGAAAATAAGACCAAATCTCCCCTTTACACTCCTTAACACATAAAAATCAATCTGTCAATATGTTTAAAAATCCTTTTTTTTCTATTAAGCTTTCTGTTTTCAATTTTCTTAACTTTTCTTTCTTCTATTCAATTTATTGACGGTAAAGTTCATTCTCAAGTTATAGCGCGACCAAAGAAAGAAAGTATTCATTTTTATTTATGTATGTAGACCAACTGAGTAGCCAGTTATCATCAGGATAGACTAGATCTTATTAAAAACTGCCATTACTCGAAATGTAGTTTGGCGAATAAAACCTCCTTCGCGATTTGGCAATGATTTCTCAGTGGGCAACACGCTTTAATCTGTCAAACGACCATATTGTTTATTTCCCGCGTTACTAATATCCGTTCAAAAACATCATACACGTCTGAATAGATTTATGACTAAACTGCACATGTTTTTGAATATTACAACGATTTATAGTTATACATTAATAATAAAATACTTATGTACGTTAGATAATATTTTAATAAGTATATTTTAATGGAATGCTTGAATGTAATATTTTAGCGGTGTTGTTAGTTTTTTTTACAACGTAAATAATATTATGGTAGTTTTTTGTAAGCTTTTTGGTAGAAATCTTAACAAACCGATTTTTAAAATGTAATTTTGTATATAGGTATACTGCGACACTATACAGATATCCTGGAGACATCTATAAATCATATTTTAGCATAAAAACAAACCTATGTTATTACAATTATAATAAAACTTGTTAACATTTTATTGGAGCAGAGTGAGCGATAGAAGCTTCGCTCACTCTGCTCCTCAAATAGCTGGTTTTAATCCCAATTTTTTTTAAATGCCAAAATTTTGATAATATTAACCCTCTCAGACCGACCTATTTCCCGTTGAATGAAAATTATTTCCTTCATAGTTTTATCTCAAAATACCTTCTAGTTGATGAATCCATCGCGATATTTCAATTTATTTTTTATTTTTGGTAAAAATAAAAAATTTTGAATGTTGCGTGTGCGCAACACCAGGCACTTGGGGAGTAAAATCAGGAAAGTTTACAAATGAATAATCGATACTGTGATATATAGGAAACATGATTTATTGACTCAAAACATATAACAGAATGAAATTATATTTAAAAAAAATAAATAGCAGGTAGTTATGTAGTAAATTATAAACCACTACCCATTTCTTCTCTTTTGTTTCACTTGTACTATATGGTTGCCTGGAACAAATCGCTATTTAGCGATAAGGCCCCTCGTTGTGATTTTCATTCATGTGTTTCTATGTTTAAGATTTTCTCAATTTATACCCCACCGAGCCTGGTGTTGCGTCCAAGCAATACGCATATTTGCATGCATGGCAAACTATCATTTTTTTTAATAAATACATCATATCAGTTTCAGTTTTAAAGGATATAACGTTTGAAATATGAAAAACAAATATATTGTACTTACCTTTTTTGGCGATAACTAAAACACAACACGCGAACACTCCAACTCGTTACGAGACGCTCTCGCCACATTAAAATTGTGATGGGTAAAAGCAGTTCACCTCAGGGTTTAGGAGTATATAATATAGTGCCATCTAACCTTGCTTCATGCAACTATGTAGTTAGAATCCTAACTTTTCCAACCGATACAATTTTATGGGGCCTCGAAGTGCGTGTTGCGCTGAAGCAACATACGGTCCGAAAGGGTTAACTACGATCCAATATGCCACTGCGAAGCTTGATTACTAGCACTGATTTATGATGTGTTTGAAAGAAATATCGGCCTTATCAAAAGGTATCTGTAAGTAAATGTTTCTCAAATGATTTTTGTTTTGGTACAAAAAATAACATTTTAAATTGAAAGTCTCTTAAATCCCTCGTATCAAATAATAACAGACAATAAACGCCTTCCTTTTCATGAATAATAATAATAAAAATCTAATTCGGAGGAAATAAGCGTTATTTTTTTAAATTAACTATAAAACCGGTAAACTTTTCTACTATCAATTTAAAAATCGTAATTCTTTTGGCTCTTTAATTTATGCTAGGTTACTCTAGCAACTGGATGAGTACAAAACCTGGTTCCTTATTTGAAAATGAATCTAGTTCATTATTTGAAAATCCTTATTTAAAAAAAAATGGGTGCGTGTACTTATGTACACGCGTGAGAAGTTATACTTCTTTGGCATCCTTAAAAAATAGTTTTTAATTGCATGTAAATAATTAATTACAATAAAAGGATTGGAAAAGGATTGTCAACACAGTCAATAAAGTTCAATTTAAATTTAAAAAAATTGTGTGTGTGTACTAGAGTACACAGGTAAGAAGTGAAACTTCTTTACGACATATCATTTTTGTACTATTTGCAACTTCACGAAAATGGGGTAGATAAGGCTTAAGCCTTAAGAAAAAAGATTTTATCACTTTCAAATTAATATATTGTTATTCTTATTTCAAACCAAACTTCAAAACTAATATATTGTTGTTATTATTATAATATATTACATTATATTCTTTACGTCACTATACTAAACTTTGATAAAAAAGTAACCGAAAAACGTGACGATACTTACAAAATTATCACTTCAAAAATTAAATAAATAACTCCCGTGAGAATTATGTCTTGCTGTGCGCGCGCATCGAAAAATTTCACTCTCTTCATTTTTTTCATAACGCGCCTAAAGTAGTATAACTTCAAAAATAAAGATCCAATTTGGACAAGCGTTAGTTTATTGCTCGACTACTAAACTTCTGTGACAAAATCGATAAAGATTTCTAATATCGAATTACGTCATAAAACGCATTTTTTTTTTTTTAATTTATATGGTAACCAAATAAGCACGAAATTGGTTCCTAATTTGAAAATCTTTTTTTTTTATAAAACTAGCAGACCTAATAGAAACTAGATGTCCTGCCATAACGTGAGCTTAAAAAATAATAAAATATTTAATTAATAATTATTACAAAACAGCTATTAAGCTTGCGTGACATGAGCATCATGTCGGAGATCCAGAACCTATTTCAGCAAATATTTTTTCATGATTTATTACGATATTTTAATAGTTATTCTGTTATTCGGAACATATACGAATCCAACAAATAATTTCGATTGAAATCGATGCAGCCGTTGTTCAGTTATAATTATTAATGGTGTAACTAATATGACCTTGCTTTATAGGTATATATAATAGATATGGACTGAAATGTATTTAGGTTTACACCGATCGCTTTAATTTTTATTACAACTTGTTTTTATAACATAATAATAACATAATTTATAACGAGAATCTTAAAAATATTATAAAAATAAAACAATAACCTAGATCTTAACTAATTATAATATATATACACCTTCAAGAAAACTGCCATGCGGTATGGTCCCCTAACTATATATATATATATATATATATATATATATATATATATATATATACTAGCACTAAACTTTTACTTTTTTATTGTGACATATATTTTAATGTTTAAAAATTATACCCACGATTTAGGATCCAAACTAGGCTAAACCTGTATTCTGGGATCCTACATTTGTACTAAACAATAATTACATGTAAGGATACGTATTGACAACTACACATATAAGAAACCAAAATATATCGCGAAAAAACCAAAAGCGAGTTTATCTATACTATCTATACCAATATTATACAGCTGAAGAGTTTGTTTGTTTGAACGCGCTAATCTCAGGAACTACTGGTTTGAATTGAAAAATTATTTTTGTGTTAAAAACATTTTTTTGTCTGTCTGTTCGTTTACGATAATCTCCAATACTATTGAACTAAATTTCGTTCAACTTTTACTATTCAATGAAGTTGAACCTGGTGTGGTGAAACGTACATGTTTTATTTCAAGCTATCGTTATTTAAAAATAATTGCATAGAATTTTCATTAATGAGATCGTAATTTTGTATCGATATCTGTCTGTTACGTCTTCACAGCGAAACCTCTGAAGCGATTTTGAAAAATATGTTAATTTATATGGAGATAACTTGAACCCTCATGAACCCTAAATAATTTAAGAATTATATTTAATTTTTTTTTTTTTTTAGAATTATTTATTCATTTTTTTTTAATTATTCTAATAACAAATAAATACGAAGGTGCCTTCTATGTTTTGTTGGCTTAAACAAAGGAACAAACTACTCTTTATACAAAGGGATAATCTTACTTCTTACTTAATATTATAAATGCGAAAGTTTGTGAGGATGGATGGATGGATGGATGGATGAATGGATGGATGGATGGATGTTTGTTACTCTTTCACGCAAAAACTACCGAACGGATTTTGATGAAACTTTACAGTAATATAGCTTATATATCAGAATATCACGATAAGATTGACTCGAGTGGAGCGCCATTAAGCGGAGATTGATGAAAAAATAGCTCGGTTAAAAAACAAGGTACCCGTAGTACCTACTAATTCTACGCAGACGAAGTCGCGGGCAGACGCTAGTATTAAATATAAGTGAAATGATAGTCGCATATGTTACTATTAAAATCAGAATAACACAGGTGTAAATTATTTTATTTAAAAAAAATGAATGAATAAATGAAATAAATGAAAAATATAGATAATTTATTGTACACCAGAAATTAAAAAAACAGAAAGTAGAATAACAAAAATCATTTTATTTCAAAAAGGATACTCTTTTTTACAATTTAATTGTAATTAAAAGCTATGTTAAGTAACTTTTAAAAATACTTCAAAATATCGTATCACTATCGATCGTAAAACGTTAGAGGGAAATGGACTTACGCATGGTATGCGTTTCGTATCATTTTTACCTGCTTGAAAGGTGCCGACAGCCCATAATAGTTAATACCGAAATGTCTTAAACACCAATCAATACACTGTGCAAACGATATTCTATAGTAAAAGTCACACTATATCTAAACGTTTTATAAAACCACCATTCTGTAATCACAAAAAGAGTCACTGGCTAGATATGTAAAAGAATTACAAAAAACGCTTTTAAAACACGATTGGAAAGAAAATTATCGACTGAGCTTTTGTACTGAAATACTCAGCTGAAAGCTTGAAACTGAAACATAGTATTGTTGCCATATGCAAAGCTTTTCGCAATTCTGACAAATGGTAGAAATGTTAGGGAGCTTTTAGTGATTTAGTAGTTTTACTAATTATTCGGTGTAAACATTTCGCAAATCGTATATTATGTAATAAAGATTTTTTTATTTTAAAATTTGTTTCACTTCACGAAAGTGGGACTTCTAAAACCTTAGAAACGCAACTTCTCGCGGGGATAAGATTTTAATATGACAAGATACTGTGTCACTGTTTTTTTTTATTTATAAAACAGGGTAAAGGGACAGGTGGTTCACGTGACGGTCACTGCCGCCCATAGACATTCGCAACACCAGAGGGCGCAGGCAGTGGCGGCGTAAGGCGTGGGCGACGTGGGCCACTGCCTACAGCCTCTCGACCCAGGGGGCCTCGCGCCCTGAAAATGTATGCATTACTTAAAAGCCGCAAACGCGCCAAACATTTTTTTTTTGCCAAAATAAAGAAAAGGGCAGAGGGCCCCGCAAAATTAATCTTGCCCACATAAAATTTACATCTTACGCCGCCACTGGGCGCAGGTGCGTTGCCGGCCTTTAAGGAAAATGTATGTCCATTTCTTGAAGGTTCTCAAGTCATATCGAAATTATTTATTATTAGTGATGTGCCGGATATCCGTAGCAGCATCCGCGGATATCCGAGGGAGAAGAATAATTTTCAATACATAGGTAGATGAAATTATAATAAATAGGTAATTAGGTAGCAATAAAAAACTATTAAATTCCATTCAGATTATTTTTTTAAATCAAATATTTACTACCTGAATATTGCAATCCAAATAAAAACATATATTCAAAGTCACTTGCATCGACACCAATTGAGTAAAAATGTTTTTTTTTATCTTAGATATCGACAGACAAGCATGAGGTTCACTTGATGGTAGGTGATACCTCAGTGATGTGATAGTGATTCCTCTTTATAATATTAGTATAGATATAGATAGAAAAACCGTGAAGAGCTCATTACGCGTTTCGGTTTCAGTCTATGGATTTCCGAATGCTCGAAGTAAAAAGTAGGTTGACAGCGCACCATCTGATGTTCTGTGGCTAAGGAATCACCTACCATCAAACCTCATGCTCGTCTGTTGGTAACTTATATAAAAAAAAATATTGGACAATGAGATCATTCATGGTAGCATTTAGAAAATATTTCCACCCAATTAAGTATATTATATTATATTCAAGGCCTCTTAAAACCCTGAAGTATCATATAAAAATACTAGTTACATGAGGAATTATAAAAAAGGTGACAATAAATTAAAAAAAACAAGTGATGATAAATAAAAAAAAAGGAAATTATTTAGGCTTTATTTTAAAAATGATTAATCCAAACTAAATGGTAAACATACAAATTTACAAGCATTTACAATCAATTTATATTTCTCATTAAAATGTAAGATTTGATAAGGCTCATAAAGTTTTAAAATTACATCTGTCTCTATTTTATTTTTTACAAACAAATTATTAATTAAAATCAAAAATACTTCATCCTTGTCATTGATTGCCAGTAATAAAAAACACCCAAACTTGAAATCAACTTTCTTTATACGGAATGTCGCATAAGCACTCTTTGGCATTACAAAGTTTGAATTTGCTGCCAGATATTGTTCATGTTGCCAGAGAGAAATATTTGCACTTTGTTTTTTTAATAATATATTCAAGCGGAATGCCAAACCTTCCTTTTTGTACTTAACCTTTTTGCTTTTTTCAGTGAACTCCTCTGAACTTGAGACAAATGGAGACGAATGTTCTTTTTTTATAGGCAGTGGTAATCCTTGTGATAAATCTGTAATTTCAATTTCTTCGCTTGTCTTAGAGCTATTTTTTGGTGTATCATATTCACTAATTGAATTTTGGGAGAGTGAATCTGAACTAAAATTACTTTTAAAATATGATTTTACTTTTTCTATCAAATTAGTTTTAGATTGTAAATCATTATCACTACATTTATGACCATGATAACCTTCATTTTCATTTGAAATATTCAATTGTTCTTTTTGTATCGTAATAAAGGAGGTTTTATCAGTACTTTTGTTTACAATGGGAGAAATACACCTTTCTTTTATGCTTGGGGCTTCTGAAACATCTGTGTGAAACAACAACTTTTTAGAGATATTTGAACTACTAGGTCTCGATCTTAGAGCTAATATAGGACTTTTTGATCTTGTATTTACAGTTTCTGCCTTTTTTGAGATTATAATAGGCGATGTAGGTTCTTTGGAATAATTTTTAGTTTTCGACGATTTTGGATTGAGTATAGGTGATTTATTATTGTTTTCTAACTTCCGCTCTTGCGTAGCGTCTGTTATCGTTATATCTAAATTAGATATGTTTTTATCTAATTTCTTACTCGGTTTTCTTTTTCTCTTTCTGTAAATACTTTTGCTTTTCGTTTCAATATAGTTATCGTAGTCGCTGGAACTGTCGCATGACCATATTATTAGTTCAGTATTTTCTTGGGAATTTAATAAGCTGAATCTTGCATTGAAATCTGTTTGTATATGACTTTTCATTATAAACAAAAATTTTAATTCCAAACAGGTTAGCGAAATCAAAACACAAATGTTGAACTTTGAAAACTTGAAAGTTGAAACCAGTGTTGCCCTTTAACGAAACTATAATACGCTATACCTTTATCAAAAATGCGCTAGTTTCCGCTAAACGATTTGTAAATATAAAAATAGTTAGGTGTATAAAATCTACAAAACAAAAACGATTTCATAAATACATAATTTAAGTTACTAAAATCAACTAAATTAAACATTTCTATAAAATTTTCACTGTCATCATCGCCCCCAGATGCTGATGATGAGCCTGCACCGTGCTACAGTCCCTTTTATTATTATAATATATATATATATATATCTTCATCAGTGGCATATTCTCCATTTAAAATTTTAACTTTTAATTTATATCAACGTTTTATTTTCCACGAAACAAAACAAAAGCAACGACGAAACTAAAAAAGAAGAAACACCAGTTCTTCTTTGTAATATTATAGCGAGACAGCTACATTATACCATAATAAAAAAGGGAGATGAAACAATAAACGCATCAGAAACTTTTTGGTCCAGGAATACCCTAACGAAATCGACACGCTACTTTTATTTTTCTATGGTTTAAGGCGTCCGAAACATTATTAATGCGTAATTCATCTTGGTTGCTAACTAATACCTAGTTTTGCGCCTGATATTATGAGAAAAAAGCGCTAGAGACCCTAGAATTGCACTATCTAGCAATAAATCCGCTAAAACGGCAACACTACAGTTGAAACTGACTGAAGTTAGTATAATAAGGTACTTAAACTGACCGACTATGTTCCGGCCAACAAATATTAAAATTTCGAAATAAAAAAAATCTCATTGTATAGATCTTAATTTGCCCTTTGGACCTACGTTAATTATTTTATAAGCCCGTTTTTCGTTTTTCCAGGATAAATCGAAATAGAATTTTCCATTTTCTTATATTTCAAATAGTCATATCTCTTTGAAAAATTATTATTGTTTACTCCCTTAGATTATTTATATGTCTAGATAGAGTGTCGCGCTGCAAACGACCTAAAACAAACAATCCATGTCTGTTATAATAGTGTGCGTGACAGCTACGTCTTACACTCGCCATAAGTCATTATGCGTTCCTAGTTGGCGTGAATAATGTTACCAGTTGTGGAAAAATTCATCTCAAAATAGGGAGAAATTAATCAAAGTCGAGAATATATTTTTTCAATTCACAAAAATATGTAGTATGAAAAAATAAATTAATTGGAATAAAACAACAATACTAACAATATTTCGAAGGTCGGAACTCAAGTAATTTTCATTCTTTGCATATAAACGTACCAATTATTATTTTTTAAAACTTCTGGGTCAATTTTGAAGAAAATTGGAATATATAAAACTATGATTTATGTGGATAGATAAAAATAAAATCATAACTTATATGCAAATGCGTTTGAAAAATGTTTATTAACTTGGAATATATAATATTATTATGTATATTTAAACTCATAACATCTGTTTTAACTCTATTAAAAATAATTATTTTTTTAAGATACATCTTTCTTCGATTGAAGATCTGACAATAATTAAAAAAAAATACCTTTTGAGGCCACGTCAGAAACAAAAAAATCCGTTTTGGTTTTTTTTTTAAACGAACGAAGGGCAAAAATTATCGTCATTAAACTATAATGAAATACAACATCACAGTTATTTTTTTATTTATTATTATTATATATATTGCTTTTTCTAAAATTAAATAACAAAATAAACTTGGATTTCATATTTCAAAACAATCATACCAATATCCTCAAAATTTAAAACAACTTCAAAAAAAAATATTGTAAGAACGACTTCCAGGTACTAAAAAGTAAAAAATAATTGAACGGGGGGTTTTCATTTACTATAGAGAGATATTTTCATTTTAACTATAATTAGAGTTCATACCTTGACATATTTACTTAATAGATATTCATATTAATTTACTTTTATTTAGCATAAATAATTAAATTAAAAAAAAACAATTAATATTAGACTACTTTTTTATTTAAAGTCGGTTAAAAACGGCACCCATGTCGACGCTAAATCTATTTCTAATATCTTTATGAATTACATACTAGGTCATATTTTTAAGGTATTTTTGGGTTCATAAACTGGCAACACACGCGTCAAACACAAAATGGCAGAAATAAATAATTATTTAATTTCGAAATATTTCAATGGCTTAATTGGCTGGAATTGATACGAAATAATGTTACTAACCGATGATAGGTAACTTTTTTTGTTGTTTTAGATCGTCCTTTGTAATTTCTGCACACTTTAATCACACAAACCGCCATTGTAAACAAGATAATTTTACAAACAAACTCGAGCGTATCCATTGACAGCACAACTGCTACTGAGCGCGGGGAAGGTATAAAGAGTCTAACAGCTGGACACAATATTTTTTGACGCGTTTTCAGCTTCGACTGTCTATCTAGACATATAAATAATCAAAGTTTACTCCATCAAGCGTAAAAAAATTGCCCTTGGGCTACTTTAATTTGCCCGCGTGCAAATTCTTAAAAATATTCAATAATTAACAAATAAATAATAAAAAAAAAACTGTCGTGACATTTTCAAGCCAATTGGCTACTTGACAGCTTTATAACAATAAAATATGCAATCTACTGGATATGGTAGTTTATATGTTAAGGATAATTATTGAATATATTTTTTGCATTAAATTAAATTTAAAATATTTTATTTTTAAAAAATAAATTTGCGATTTTTTATCTGTCGACTAAAAGTAATGACTAATGAAACGGGGGCGGCCATGATTGAACATCGTATGATGTCATATCTCATGTAAACAAAACATCTGATAATTAATATCGTGTTATTTTATTATTTTTATTGAAGCTAACTTGTGAAAAGATTCACTAAATGGAGCCAGAATATATAAAATCTGTTAGTGTAAATATATCCAAAGTATAATTGTAGTGAATTTATAGTCGCTTTCTTAGAGTGTTATCCTAGCCTTTGCTCTGCAGAGTTATGGAAAACAAAAACTTTCATGTAAGTACTTGAATAAACAAAGTAATACACCATTTATTTATTAAGTCGATAATATTAATAATTCTTAGGCTATAAAAAGTGTAAATAGTTATAAGAATGAGGAAATGCTTACTTAAATACGAAGTGTTTTTTTAATTTTAGATCTTCACAATGGTGCTGCAAACCATGGACCTAAAAAAAAGAGCGGACACCACCTCTCGTTACAATAACTGAAGCACCCCTAGGAAGCCAGCTCGCTAATACAAACACGCCGGCACGCACACATTCACACCATAGGAAGCCGATCGCTCGCCATTACGCTCCCAACCACCTGCGCGTGATGTTATATGACGAAAAATAAATGATGCCGTTCTACGTGGTGAAAAGTTGTAGAAACCATAATGGTTCCATTAAAGAAAGTCAGGGAATCACCTTTCATAAGTAAGCAAGTTATTTATTCACCATAATTCTCGTTTATACTTCAATATAATTTAGCAAAACGCAACCAAACAGTGTTGTCAGTAATTTAAATTTGCAAATTACCTTAAACGTAGGAGTTAAATTATTTTTATCTTAATGTACTTAGTAAAAATATTTATAGATTGATCGAATATTTTTTAAACTTTAATTATAATATAGATCAAATTGTATTTATTAGGAGATCAATATTAAAAGGCACACTTGATATAAAAACCATCAATTGTCAAAAAAGACAAATCTATACATATAATAAAAGAGTAGGATCGAAATTACGCTTCACTAAATATTTTTACCAGAAATTAAGAGGGGTCATAAAAGAAGGGTAGCAGAATGCATAAATGCAATTTTTAAGATTCTTGTCTGTCTGTCTGTTTGTTCACGCTAATCTCCGAAGATACTGTACGGATTTTCATGCAATTTACACAAATATATTAAGTAAAGCCCGGGGCAACATATAGGCTTTGTTTCATCGAAATCGGTTCTCGGAAAGAAAAGTTATCATCATTTAAAAATAATTTTAAATGCACCATATCACCAAATTGCAATGAAAACTGACTCGCGTTGAACTTTTTCGAATTGTCAGATGTCAATCACAGTTTGATATGTAAATGAAATACTTTGATTATTTCGCCATTTCCGATATATGTAATCGTAGAATAGTGGATATGCAGGCCCATTGCGTAACTTAAGATGCGAGTTCGAATCTGAAGTTGAACGGAAATGTTTTTTTTTTGTATTTATTTATTTATTTTTTACAAAAAATTACAAAACTATATTATAACAACAATAGAAAAAGTATTATTGAAAAGTATTTCTATAATGAGATCGTTTAATCTTTTCATCAATCCTTTCTCTTTATTAACACGATTATTCGACATTGCTTTTATTGCTTCTGGCTGCCGGGTAGGAATCCCGAGAAAAGGAAATTTAAAAAATATTCCGAAAATGAAAATGATCAATTAAATAAAATAAATATCGAGGTGGATACAGTCATAAAATTTAAAGTGAACCCCACGCGAACGAAGTCGCGGGCATCAGCTAGTATCTAAATAAGAGGATCAATTAATATTATTTAGGTATGCCAAATTTTATTGAGTATAAATAAAAGTTAAAAAATAATTATCATGTTACCTAGAGCTTGAATGCAGTTCATTTATAAATAATACAAACGCAATAATGAATATAAAGATTAAACAAAAAATACATCATTTATTTTAAAAGTGCTCATTTTAAATATAAAATAAATTAGATTTTAGAGTATTACGTTGCCTTTTTGTTATTTATAATAAAATCCAAGTTCCGAGGTCACCACACCTTAAAATTGGGTAATTTTTTTCCATCTGGCAATAATTTAGACACTCACACATAGTTCGCCGCCGCCATTGTGGTGCTTCAAATATTTCTTAGCGACGTTCTGTCCGCTCTTTTTTTTAGGTCCATGCTGCAAACATGCAGCGGCTTTTTAAATGTGGACTCATACAAGTGAAGAGCCAAGTTGCACTGCCACTGAATGTTATTGGAAAAAATGAAAACTACGGGCACTAGTACTCTGAAGTGCATATTAATTAAAAAATATGTACAGGAAACAGTAATAATTCCTTATACACCTGACAAGATGGAGATTATATATACTTTATAACATAAAAATTAATAAAAAATTGTAGAAATGCTACATTCTAAAACATTAACATGGTTATGAAGACAAAACAGCGCAATTGCTCTTATTGAATTATTTGAGCTCCAGATTTAATACTGAAAATCTGTATGTCTGCCTGTTCATATTATGTCAGGAGTATCCTATGATAGCAGCATTTCTTGATGAGATTATCAAATTGATGATATTACAAACATATTTATTGCCAAGTATTGATTGAAGATTTGGCTAAATACATAGAAGACTTATTGTCTGAATTAATGGCTTTTTGGAACAAATTTGTCCATATCAGTACCAAATAAAAACAATTGAATCATAATAAATATGTATTTTTAATTTCCATTTACCATTACTGATTAACTACAGAAATCATTGCACATGCAATAACAACACAGTAATCTACATATTTTAATAGTTTCTTATTAAGTATAGTATGAGGTTTTAACAGAAAATTCTTGCTTTCTAAAAATCTATATCAATATGAATCCTTAAACTTGCTACCTGGTTTGTTTTGATAATTTACAGTTAGATTAGACACTATCTTATTAAATTATTTCTTTTTGCAGTAATAGTTCTTCTATAATATGTTTAAATCCTCTGTCTGCAATGTAGACACCAAGTTCTAAACAATATAATGCTAACTTTATCCACTGCTTTCAACGTTTAAACATTTAAGTATGTGTATAAATAAATTTTTAGGACATTAACGGTTGTATTTCCTTATATTGACACGGCACACGTCTTGTACGTTTTAAATTTTCCAAGTATTTTAATACTATTAATAAAAATATTATTTAAATTTCCTCTCAAATGCGCTTAGAGCGTTGTATAATAATTCATAGCTCGTTTTGTTTATATAATATGTGACATCATCGCCGAAAATGTCACGTGACCGGCAGTTTTCGCGCGAAATTCAAATTAATGAAAATAAAATTTTAAGAAAAGGATGATTGTGGAAGGCATAAAATGAACATTTACACATTTTTCTGAAAGTTAATTTATGAACGCATGCGCAATGCGCAAATAATTAATTGGCTTGAAAATGCCACGACAGTTTTTTTTTATTATTTATTTGTTAATTATTGAATATTTTTAAGAATTTGCACGCGGGCAAATTAAAGTAGCCCAAGGGCAATTTTTTTACGCTTGATGGAGTAAACATTAATCATTTTTTAAAGAGATATGACTATTTGAAATATAAGAAAATGGAAAATTCTATTTCGATTTATCCTGGAAAAACGAAAAACGGGCTTATAAAATAATTAACGTAGGTCCAAAGGGCAAATTAAGATCTATACAATGAGATTTTTTTTATTTCGAAATTTTAATATTTGTTGGCCGGAACATAGTCGGTCTTAAACTGAGATAATAATATGGTACAGTAACTGTTAACCACTGTTTCACAGATAAAATAATCAGAAATGCTCAAGGACTTTATATATATAACAGGACTGAGCACTGCCAAAATTTAAAATTACAAAAACACATCTTAAGGTATAGGTATTAAGACTCAATTTTGGCTTCCAACATTGACAGAGGCAAAACGAGCCGAGCGAGATATCTAGTACGGAGGCTGTTTAGCTCTTTCTAACACATGTCATGCGATAGAAATTAATCAATGTCAATCAATCATTTGATGACTGATGTGTCATGACATGTCATTGCATTTATGCGATGTAATGTCATAATAGTTGGTTTTATTTATTTTTCGTAATTTAGTAGGGTTTCTTCGAAGAAATGGTTGTGTATAATTGAAAAAGTGTTGTGTACAATTTTGTTAAAGTGAATCCTATGATGTTTGCAGCATAATATTTTACAGGTAAGCCGAAAAAAGGTAATTTTAGATTTATAACAAATAGGGTAACCATATCATGCGGGATTTCGGGATTAGTTGGTCGGAGTGTCTTATGATCCGTTTGTTATACCTACGATTGCTATCATCAGCGTGTATTATTGTTATTAGTTATGTAAACCAAATAAAAAAAATAAGGTGCAAAGCCATTCATTTAATTTGTTTAACCAACTTGAAAAAAGGGTCCGTTATCCCTGGCTATCATATGCCATGACGTATTATTATTTTTATTTCTTTGACAGTTTTCCGAAGAATGAAAACCAGAAAAAATATGGCTAAATGTTGTTCTGATGTCATAAAAGATTACTTAAAGCTCCGTTGTATGTAGCCTTCACTTTAGTACAGCTAATTCCCAACAGTTATTGAAAGCCGCAATACCGTCTGTTTTTACGGTAAGCCCATTATTAGCTGATGGATACTTACCTACTTACATATATTAATATAACTTTCTGCACGCAAAACACAGAAAAGTCTACTTTTTGAGCAAATGTATAAAATTCATGAAGTTATATTATTATTTTGTTGCAGGAACATAATAAGCAGATAAGAGTACTGAGTAAGGCCCCGTTACAACCCGTCGAACAATGTATTCCTGATTCAGAAATACTATAAAAAATAACTAAAGCATTTATTTTTACAAAACTTAAATTATTTTGCCCTCCACATCCTGTTCAATGTAATGAGGAACCCATAAGTTGCAGTTAGTGAAGGCATTAAGTAATTCATATTTCAATTTAAGAATATTCTATCAAAATCAAAATCTAATTACTTAAGAAAAAAATAAATTCAATGAATACAGTTTCTTTTATTTGAATTTGTTATATCATCCATACTTAAAATTAAGGGTCTAGTGGCTAGCCGGTTAAGCACAGGCAATCTGCCCCCAATGGAAAAGTCTATTCATGACTAAACCGTCGTTTTGAGGAGTTTATATGTATACTTATTTTGGACTAAAACCAAGTTGTTGTAGAAATATTTAACAAAATATGAAAAAAGTAGACTTTTTTAAAATTGTGAAATGATTCTAGTGATGGTAGACTTACAGGAGAATATATTATTTTTCATACCAAGCTTTGTTATTAATAATAATTATAATGGATATGTTTATATTATATTTTAGGCATTTTTATGGGGTTATTATAGAGTGAACACCTCCAAAAAATAAAATAAATGTGATATAGTAGCCTTTATTAGCATACAAAATGTTATTGAAATCTTGGTTTCTGTAGGTAGTTATGCCAGCACAAACGGGTAACCCAATCTTTTAATAAACAACGCCACCTTGGCGCCTGTCTACTGGGCGCTTTCCGCTGACCCTACATAAATCCAGACAATACCGTCGTATTAAAAAATCAGTTAGTTAGAACTCGGCACTCCTACAATTAACTTGTTACTCTAATTAAAGAGTTTAATAAAGATTATAAAAAAAATAATTCTTTTTAAAAATTCATTCCGCGAAAGCTCCGTTTTAACTGGCGCAGCCGGTAGGATTCTCGCGAATTTTCGAAGCACATAACCTTGTGAGGACACTAAAATCGGTCTAATCGGGATACAAAAGTGCTTCGAACTGTCTTTACGCAGTGCGAGAATCCTCGAACCAAATAAATAAGTGAAAAGCGGTGCGGAGAGAATAAGTGCTATTTTTTTAAAATCAGTGAGTGGTATAGAGTCTAACTCAGGATGAAAGCGAGCAGGCTGTGAGTAAAACTTTTCACTTCCCTGTTTTCGTATATTATCCTTTAATCTCATATACATTATTTGATTTTGTTTTGCACTACATCGGCGAACATATCGAAATAGTGTATGAATTACATCGTGTAATTACACTTTAGTTTTAAGATTTGATTTTAAGTATTTTTTATTGTGTTTTTATATGATTTTGATTGAAATTTTTATATTTTATTTGTTTTTATAAACTTTTTGTGATTTTTTTTTAACTTTTTGTAACTTTTATATTTCTTTTGTGTTTGTGATAATTATTTTGTGTTTGTGATTTTTAAGCTTTCGATTTTGAACTTCTATAATTAAATTTAAATTAAATTAAAAATTAAATAAATATGGAAAGCTTCAAAATTGTACCTCAAGAAATATTAAACTTAATCCCCAAGTATGACGGGAGCGAAAATCTTTTAAATCTTTTTATACTCAAAAGTGAGTATGTAATTAAAAATTTCAAAGTAGAAGGCGATAGAAATCAGAACGAATACCTTTTTCATGCAATAACTAGTAGGCTATTAGGTAAGGCCGCCAATTTATTGAGTGAACATCCCGAAATTGAAACTTGGGAAGAATTAAAAAATACATTTTCCCAGCATTTTGGAGACCCTCGTTCGGAGGAATGTATCGCGATAGAATTAGAGTCACTAAAAATCAAACAGGGCGAATCATTTACGCAGTTTTGCCAAAAGATACAAAGTATTCGAAGTAGCTTAGCTGCGAAAGTTAACAAAATATTAAATAATGAATTAAAGAAAGCTAAAAATACCATCTACGATAATGTAGCACTAAATGTTTTTCTGTATAATTTACCGGAGGATCTTATAAGAATAGTACGTCTTAAGGGCTGTACAAACCTGGAAAATGCCCTAAGTGTAGTCACCGAAGAAATTAACTTCCAAATGCAGTATAACGCTAGAAATAAAATTACTAAAGAAATACCAACGTCCCAAAATATTACATTAAAACCATTTTCACCTATTTCCAATCCAGAGCAAAATTCAAATTTTAATCATAAATTCGGTAATCCACAAAATAATTTCAAATTTGGCGTACCCCAAGGCAATTTCAAATTTGGTATTCCTCAACAATCAATGGCGCAACCAAGGCCAAATAATATGCAAAGTAGATTTATTCCACAATCTCAATATAGAATGCCCTCAAACTCAAATCCAAACATCCCTCAGAGGAATGTGGGACAACCCTTACCATTCCAACCGCGTGCCCCTATGCAAAATAATGCTAGATTCGAAATCCCACAACAACAAAATTTTAAGTTCGGAATTCCGAATCAAACAAATTTCAAATTTGGAATTCCTAATCAAAGAATGGATACCGACGTTTCCATGCGTACCGCGCCTATTAGACACAATATGATAACTTGTAACTTAGATTACCCATCTCAAGGCCAAGGTTATTATAATGATCAAAATTTCGAATATTACTATGATGTTAATGATATCAATGAAAATAACCCTGATGAGTATGTTGAAATTGCTGTTACAAATTCGGATTTATCAGACGAACCTAACATCAAACAGACTGAATTACCGGATAAGACGCAGATAGACGAACATTTTCAGGAAAATTGTTACAAAAACCAGACCGAAATGATAAACCTAAATTATTGCGATAGTAATTTAAAATTACCGCACATTTTCATACCAGAGATTAATTCAAATTTTCTTATAGATACCGGAAGTAGTCGTTCCTTTATAAGTCCAAATCTAGCAAATACTTATTTCCATTCTTTTAAATACCGTGAACCTTTCACAGTAATTAGTACACATACACAGAGTACACACGATGAAGTGGTATATATCACATTACCTGAAACCTTTAATAGCCCACTTTCACATAAATTCTACGTTTATAATGTGGATGGTAGATACGATGGTCTGATAGGTTCCGACCTACTAAAAAAATTACAAGCTACTATTGATATGCAAAATCAAGTTTTACAAACCAACAATTCGATAATACCGATAATTTATAGTCCACCAAACGAAATTATTTTAGAACCTAGATGTGAAACTAGAGCCCCAATTCCAAAAAACTCACAGACTAGTGATACAATAGTAGAACCACTCTGTAATGAAATATGTAGATTGAATTTTACCAACAGTGATTTAATGCTTGACAAAATGTTGAAAGAAAATATTCCCGAATTTGACTCTAATATAGTATACAAAAATGGTAAGCAAAACAGAAACATATCTATGAGAGTTAATCTTGATGAGAGCGAACAAAATCTTCAAGGTCATTTAGATAATTTAACCAAAAATATAACGCAGTTAACTTCCAGTCGTAACTCAGACGACGCGAATGAAATTAGTCAAAATCCAATGGAAATCTCTTCTGGTTCTGAAATAATCTTAAGTGTTCCACCTTCAGGTAGTAGCACCATAACCGCATCTGAAAAATCAAATAATAAAATGATTAGTACAGTACACTCAGCGGAAGAAATAAATACAGAAGGTATACTTATCTTACAAGAACCCATTAATATCAAGCCAAATCAAGTCCTTGTATTTCCCTGGAAAAGAAATAAATTATCAGTAAAAAAATTACCAAGAGCTAAAATAAAAAAAAAAAAAAAAAAATTAAAATTACACTTACCTTTCAATAATCCAGATATTGTTAGAAAATTCCTTATAGATAACATTAAGCCTAATATAAAATACTTTTTATTTTTATAAAGAAATTACTATTAAAGACATACGACGCCCTCCACAGGTTAATACTTCTGGCGGTTCAGGTGATCCACAATCAGGCCCTTCACATGCAGAAGATTGAGGAGAACCCAGGACTCCTGCCTGTAAAGGAAGGCCAAGCGATACTTAGTTATGATACATGGATAATTATAAAAATATTAGATTTAAAACCCATTTATGAGGAATTAGAATCGAATATTAATAGTTATTTAGCACTTAAGTCTCAAGTTCAAAATTGTACTAATACTAAATATTTCGAATCAGATTTTTCTGAAGTCCAAACGCAAACAGACTTTTTCATGAATATAACTATACGTAAATACAAGCAGTTAGTTCCTTCAGTGAGATTTAAACGCGGTTTAATTAATCCAATTGGTTCTTTTATTAAGGCAATAACTGGCAATCTTGACAATGATGACGCCATAAAGTATGAAGGATTAATTCAGAAATTAAAACGAAAACAAGATGCTTTTGATAATAAAGTTACAATAGTCTCGGAAATGATGGGAACTGTAAAAAATGTTATTAATTCTACGCGGAACAATTTTATTCAAATTGATAAAAAGATTCAAGATATTAGTCTTAGTTTAAATAGATCAGAAATATTATTAATCAGTAATAAAATAATTCATTTTTATAACATTTTTGCTCATAACTTCCAGATCATTTATATAAGAATGAATGAAATTGAGACCGCTATTGCCTTCGCCCGAATAAAATTATTGCATCAATCTATTATTAATACTAATGAACTTGTGTTATTACTTAAGGAAATTGAACGTACTTATAAGCTAGTATACCCTGTTAATCTTGAGAACATTGTAAAAATAGAACAAAGTATCGAGCTTAAAGCCTATGTAAAACAAAATCAAATAAAATTTATTATGCATATTCCATTAATTAAAAATGAGATTTATAATTATTATAAATTAATACCGTTACCTATGCATAATGAGATTAATGACCTTACCACCATTATCCTACCCAAATATCCATATATCCTCGTGAAAGGTTTAATGATTACGCCACTCTTACAATCTTGCCTGGAACTAGAAGAAGCTCGCTTCCTGTGTACTGAAACAGAAACCTCACCATTATTGAAAGATGACTGTATTATAGCACTTATGAATTTCTCTTCAAATATCTCTACTTGTCACTCCATACCTGTTATCACCGATGACGTCAAGGTTGAATTAATACAACCTAACCGCTGGATAATTCATACTAAAACTGAAACAATTATTTCAAAATTTTGTGAAAACGAAGTGAATCACGAAACTCTACGTGGTACTTACGTATTAACATTCGATGATGACTGTTACATTAAAATAAAAAACTTTCACTTAAGGAAGAGCCAATATCAAGACAAAGATATTACTTTCTCAAAAATACCGATAACCAATCTGCCTAAGATTCTGAATACGACGGCACACGAGGAAAGGAAACCCCTGAATTTGAAAGAAATTGATCTAAATGACATCCGGTCCCTAAACCTCCTGTTACAAAAAAGTGAAGTGATAAGTGGTAGTGAAAGAGAAAGTGTTGTAGATTATAAGGGTATTAGTATAGGAAACATTGTATTAACCATTTTAGTAATAGTTTTTATATTAATTATCTTTAAAAATAAAATTAAAAAATTGTTTGTAATTCAAGATAATCCCCATCCCCATGTGGATAATCTTGAACTTACGGAGGGAGGAGTTATGCCAGCACAAACGGGTAACCCAATCTTTTAATAAACAACGCCACCTTGGCGCCTGTCTACTGGGCGCTTTCCGCTGACCCTACATAAATCCAGACAATACCGTCGTATTAAAAAATCAGTTAGTTAGAACTCGGCCCTCCTACAATTAACTTGTTACTCTAATTAAAGAGTTTAATAAAGATTATAAAAAAAATAATTCTTTTTAAAAATTCATTCCGCGAAAGCTCCGTTTTAACTAGGTTTGTTCCCGATTTGTGATTACAAATATTATAATAATTACAAGCCCCACGTAACAAAAATATTGTGGTCACCCTATTAGAAAGTGACACACCTCCTCCGTACTAAACATCCTGCTCGGCTCGTTATCAGGCTGCGAGTACTCAGTCCTGTTATATATATAAAGTCCTTGGAAATGCTTATACAAAAAAACATTGTACAACAAACATATTATAGAAAAAATAAATAATATGAATATATGTATATAATAAATGCATTTATGACGTTAAAGACAAAGAGTATCATACAAATAATACATCAGTTGTATACAATAGGTTTTTTTACATTGTATTAATATTTAAAAATTTAGATTACATATAATTTTAAAATTATAATACTTGTAGATGACTTATTTTTATATAATTGACAATTAAAATTCCGTCACTTCCGTAAAAACGTCTATAAGTTGGTATGTATATAAGTTAAAACGTAAAGACATAGGGTAAAGGTTGGCTTTATGGTGATAATAAGAAAAAAACTTAAAATTTTATTTCAAAATTAACATTTATTAGAAAATCTCTTTACTTATTACAATAATCAGACTTTTCTTTTCAATAATTATTAATCACAGCAACTTAAATTCTTAAACATAAATAGGAAAATTAGATCAAACAAATCTTTTTGGTGTTGGCAATATGGAGATACGGGGGCAATTTGGTGATACCATATGTGGCAATATGGTGACAAGTCTATTCAGGTGCCCAATCACTGTCATCAGTGCCTGGAAAGTCTACTTTATCACAATTATCGCACAGGAACTGTGGCGACTCTGTGCCAGTACATTCTTGGTGGTACCATTTGCCGCAGCTCATGCACTCTACCCATACAGCTCCGTTCCTAAGTGCCACATCTTGGGAGTAGTGAACACCGCAATAGTCACACATCGTACTTTTATTTGATTTTGGTGTTTTCTCTGCCTTGACTCTTGGTAGTTTACGCTTCAGGTTGCTTTCAGTTGAAGGTCCAGGAGTTGGAGAAGCAGAGGGGACACGAATCGAGGTAACGGTCTCCTCACTGGTAACGGCGACTGCGGTTTCGTTTGATATGGCGACGATGTTTTCTTCAGGACTGTCCATGTTGTTCGGGCTTTGAGGTGTTAAATATCGGGCCTGTGGATTCCGCTTAGCTCGTCGGGTACTAGAAGAAGAAGACTGTGGTACCTCAGGAACGGAAAGTAAAGAAAAAACTGAAGGTAACGCAGTTTCACGATTGACAGCAGAAGCTTGGGCATTATCAGTGGAAGATTCAATATTCTGTGACTGTAGGTCACTTGGCTGCATCAATGATGGGGCAATACTTTCATCAGAAATGGCATTTCGATCAAATGGCGCAATGCCAGTTTTTCGAAAGCCGTTCATAATTATTGACGGCTGAAATGCATGCTCGTAGGCTGGTGTTAATAGGCGACAAAAGTCAAGCCTTGTTGGAGCACTCGTTGGATGTTGAAGCTTATAATCATTTAGCACTTTAGCCCATGCATTTTTCAGTGACTTGTAAACAGAAACGTCCAGAGGTTGCAGGAGATGGCTTGTGTGACTTGGAAAAGTGAATAGATGAATGCCATTTTTTGTAGCGAAATCTATAACATCTTGGCTGACATGGGTAGAGTGAGAATCCATGATTAAAAGTACCGGTCTAGCTGGTGGAATATGAGCTTCAAAATGATGCATCCACTCCAGAAATAGTTCAGAGTTAATCCATCCGTTTTTTGATAATCTCACGATAGACCCTTCCGGGGCACCATTCGCTAGATCATTGACCATTCGGACACCTTTAAAAATGATCAAGGGGGGTACAGACGCTCCGCTCGCACTACAGCACCCAAGCACCGTTTGTGTGACACCTTTCTCTGCAAAAGTTCTACTGTAAATTACCTTCTTTCCAGTTTGAGTGACAATTTTTGACGGTTTTACGACGAACGTTACACCGGTTTCGTCGCAGTTATAAATCCTTTCAGGCTTTTGCAGAATATCCAGCTCAATAACGACGTCCAGTAGCTTTTTATAAAAATCGTCAATGTTTTGTCTGTTAGCAGTAACAGCTCGGCATGCTGCAAGCTTTTCTGGCGTGCGCAATGAAAGCCCGTACCGTTCTTTAAACGACCACCACCAATAAGGCCCAGCTTTACGTTTAGCATCGTTAAACTGGTGATCTTTTCCTGCTTGGACTGCTAAAGCGTAACATTTAGCTTTTATGTCTGTGACGCTGAGACCAAATCCTAGTTCTTGCATTTTAATTATGTAGGAAACAAACTTACATTCAAGGTCGCTGTCTAATGTGAATGGTCTCCCAAGTTTAGGTAAGTCGAAACTTTCACCTCCATGAGTAGCTATGTGTCTTCTCAAAGTAGACCACGGTATGCCATATTCCTTCGAAGCCTTGTACACTGACCAATTATCCTTTATAACTTTCATATAAGCCTCCTTGAAGCGTGAAGAGTCATAATTTCTGCGTTTCTCGCCCTTCATTTTCCTTTTATTTGCTTTTCCGGACTTGTTCCTGTAAGAAAAATCATCCAATACGTAAGACTATAACCCGGACTAATGAAACACAACCCGATATTTTTTTTAACAGAAAGATACAACATTTCGAGCTTCATCTACCCTGAAAACCCCATTCAAATTAAGCTTGAAATAAAATAAAAATAAGCTATGTAATGTTTTTGGTAATTTGGTGATATTTACGTACCGATTATCCTCCATTTTTTCGCATATTTTGGCGCGAAACAAATAAACCGCGTCCGGTGAGGACAGCGACCAGCGGCCAAATGAAAGAGAGATGAACATACTCGCCTTCAGTTCATTGAATGAACGCAAAACTCGCGCTGGGCATTATAAAGACCGTTGAAAGCAAAATTATCACCATATTGCTATATATCACCATTTAGCCAACCTTTACCCTACTGTCACAGAACACTAATCTACTGTATAGGTAATATCAAACAAAGGAGTCTAGCGCAAAGCTAAGCACAAATGGCATCACCTCAAATAATATAATTAAGCTGCTAAACGACACTATAATTTAAATTTTTAATGTATTAATATCATATCCAAAGAAAAACTTTTAAAAGTTATTAAATTTATCTAATTTAAACGTCAGAATCGGAAGTCAATGTCAACTGTAATAATCTCTTATCAGATCATGTTGGCAGCATTGAAATAGCATTTCCCCATGTTATTTTGCTAACTTCAAATCAATGTGCTCTCAAAACAAATACGCATAGCTATTGTATGTACTGTATTTCGATTTTCGGTCTCGTATACGCGTGCTCGGTTCGTTCGCTTTGTTTCGCCGTTCCTTTGAGGATTAAACACCTTAACTTAGTTCCTAGTAGAATCTTAATAGATTCATTAAACGCCCCGATTGCGCTTTCTTCGTTCGTTTTCTCAACCGAAGCCGGTTGGCGTCGCCACAATGGAAGTGGAACGCGTTGTTTCCGATTCTGAAAACGTGGCGATGGATGAAAACGAGAAGCCAGTCGTTGAACAAGGCGCAGGGGATGCCGCTGCATCCCATTCGGGGCGAATTCGCCGTAAGAACAAGAAATTAGTCCGTACCAACAGCAAAGAGGGTAACAATGTCGCCGCACCTCTTCCGAAATATCGAAGCTGGAAGAATAGTCGCCGTCCACGAAACGGACATGGCAGGGGCTTGCCTAAAAAAGGTAAAATATGATAGTATTTTGTATTAAAATGTCATAATTATAATAAATGTAAAATTGCATGTGAACACAGTTGCATTTCGAAATTTTTGTTTACTAAATACCGGCGGCCGTAATGGTGTTGTGTTGCGGCATTTTGTCAAGGTCAAAGTATTTCTGCGCAGTTAGAAACACTATAGGAATATATTAATTATAGAACGGTCCTATAGAATGCATTGGTGTAGGTCGCTAACGTTAAATAACTCATTACACAATTCTAAACAACTTTCGACATCGAAGGTCTCATTTGTATTGATAGTTTTTAATGATTAAAGTAATTAGTTCAGTCTTAAGTTCATAAATAAAAATACTTGGGCTATCTAGCTCAGTAAGATAACGTATGTTTACAGCTTTCCTTTAATATTGTAATATTGTATTGTGTATGGTTTTATTCATCAAAGAAAATAGTTTACAAATAAAAATGTATTCAAATTCAAATAAACTTTTACAAGTATTTTCGAATCGTCGACTCGTCATTATTATTCGACACATGAATAGATACTTACGACTACTTACTACTGACTTATATTATTTATCAATCAGCACATATCTTTAAGAAACTTGTGAATTCCCTACTATGGCATGGGTGAGACATATTTCTGTGTCTGATCGTGTTTATTTTTAGATAAGTAGATGATAAGTCTTCTAAAGCCATTCACAAATATTTTACTATAACATCAAAAATTTCCTGATTAAAGTCGATTATAAAATAATTTGTCATTAATAATCTGAAGGGTGACAAAATTTGGCAATGGTATATACCTATTGGGATGTTAAAAAAAATACAACAAACTATTGTCTTTTATTAACATGCAATATATTTAAATATATATTTTTACCGGATTATGTGATAATGCAATTTTTTGATGTCTGCCCATGACCATATTTACTGGAAAGCATTTGAAATATGATAAATAATAAATCACATTTTAATCTGGTAAAAGTTATTTTATTTAAATATACAACAAACTAGCTAATAAGTGGTGACTACTGGTGAAACTAGACCAACACGTTAAATAATCCGGCATTCTCCGACCCCATATAAATTGCACCCTGGAACCCTATCGCAGCACCATGTAGCGGGTCCAGTTTTGAATGTAAATCATCTACGGTCACACTCAAACACACAAAAGCTTATCAAAATCGGTCCAATGGTTTGTGTTACACACTTACAAAAGAATTGTATATACAGATAAATCAATAAACATTTCATATTTCTACTGTCTTGAGTTATTCCAGCATTTTGGCCGTATGTAATTGCTTTTTGTGGGCAAACAGGTAGGTTGCTCAAGTGACTGTACGATTATAAGCCACATACACATCTGTAACACCAGAGGGCATGCAGGAGCGTAACTGACCTTTAAAGAAAGCATAAGCTTGTTTCTTAAAAATACCCAAATTGTATCATAATAATATTAATAACATAAACTAAAAGAATCGCAGTCAGTTTTACCATTCACAAGTATTACACGAGAAAGGACTTCAAAGTTTGTCTGTTAGCACCATAACCCGCCTAGCATGGCCTACAAGAGATATCTTGTGGATGAGTGAAGGCAAACTAAGATATAAGATATCTCCATATATTATAATATCTCGACATCGACAACTTTGATAGACAAGTCGATCGACAAATACCTCTACTTTTTAAGAAGTCGAGTTTGAAGTGTAATTGTAATGTTAGACCTGGAAAATATAAAGAGATAATCGATCAAAACACGAGAAAACGGCCGACAAAATTTCGTTTTCATGCTAGGCCGGCTGAGCAGTTTATAGAACAAAAATACACATAGAATTCCATTAAGAAGAAAAACATTATTCAGCATTTTAATTAGCAAGGTACAAAATATTGATCATAAATTCATAAGTAATAAGCAAATAATTTTAAATAAAGTGAATTTCTGAGTTCCTAATAGAGCATTGGGCTGACTCAGTACTGTGTATTTTTTTACAGCCTTCTGTACCCTGCTCGACTGAGGCAATGTTTTTAATATTTTTCTTCAGGAATTGAACCCGTTCCGTGTGCTAAACACAGCTCTCACCACTGAGCCACAGAAAAAAGCCTAGATATCATATTTCACAGATTCTTTCCATCATAATAATAAATGCACAGTACAGGTACAGTGCTAAGTTTTACTGTTCAGAGATCTCAAGCAAAACAAAATATTATATAACAAGAAATAAACACTGATGATATAATATTATTATGCCATTTCCAAGGTGAAATTGTACGATAGATTTCGCTTTTTATAGTAGCGTGGGGTGACCATGAAATTATTGTGAGATGAATGGCTCATATAACTTCACAAAAAATCGTTTTTTGGAAGTCTCCAAAACTTTAATATTTTTTCTTTTTTTCCCCTTGTTTTTCGATTTTTTGGAAATCAACCCCTGCTTTCTTAATACATTTCTCAGATTTCTCTTCTTCTAATATTGTATTCCAAATTTATTGGGACACCTGTATAAACTACATTAGTGAAAACTTTTGTTAGCTTGTAAAATACACAGACACAATTATACAATGTTTGTAAAACATTGCATTACGTAGAAACGCTAACTGTAGGTGTGACTTAAACAAGGCCTGTTGTTTAGAGGTTGGGGCAACAAAGAAGTGCCCCACCTTACGTCCGCCTATACTAAAAACGGAAACATCGACTTTTTAACCAGTCCGCTTCGTGTGGAATGTCGGAATTTGAAAGATTTTTCCGAATTCTCTATTGGGGCCCCTCTTTTATGGAGGCCCCGGTGCAATAACCATAGATGCCCTCCTCTAAATCCGGCCCTGACCAGTTAGTAGATCCGATAGATAATCCGATTTCTAGCTGTTTCTTCCTTTTGCTGCTGGTTACCCCTATGTTGAAAAGCCGCCATATAACGCGTTTATATACAATGTTTCCTTCGCGTGAGCGTGACTGGAGATATCAGGTTCTTTTTTTGTTTGGTAGGGGATATTTCAGAGGTTGAGTGAGTGAAAGAAGAGATTGGAAAAATTATGTTTAAGCAAAAAACAAAAACCGACTTCAAAACCACAACTTACACTAAAAAGTAAAAAATAATATTTTAATTACTTCAAAGCATTATTTATAACCAGTTATTTTTGGAGTCGGTGCCAGCCAAGAAGGACAGTTTAATCCTGCTTTTGCAAAAAGTTTTGGAACTGTATGGAGCGGCACCGATTACGGTAACCAGCAGCAAAAGGAAGTCGGTTTTTGTTTTTTGCTTTAACATAATTTTTCCATTCTCTTCTTTCACTCGCCATATCATCAGTCACACCTCTCAAACACAAATCATTCTTCACACAGTCAATCCATGTTTTTTGGCCTCCCTCTTCCCCTATACCCATCCACTTTCATATTCTAAACTTTTTTAGATACATTTGTCGCTTTAATGTAATAATTATTAGACAGGAAGCGGATAACTGTTTGGCCGGATACCGGATACCCGGACAACCTTGATCCCGGATAGCCGGATATCCGGTCGAACATAGCCGTTTGGTATATCGTATAAATGCCAAAATCTGTCTTTCAGTACACTGAAGCTACACTGCTGCAGCGAAAGACTTTTTTATAAAGCTGGACTTATTTATAAAGAAAGCGAAACCTCTTTTTACTCCTTAATCAAATTAGTACTCACCATATATTGCCTTTACGAGTTATAGAATTAATTTTTTGTGATTATTGATTTTGTTTGTTAAGTGCTATAAATAAAGTACTTACCTTAATTGTATATTTTTAAATATCCGCTATCCAGCCGGATAGGCGCTTGCTATCCGGTATCCGGCCGGATGTTTGATATAAGCCGGATAGGCCGGATACCGGATAGTTACCGGATATCCGTTTCATCTCTAATAATTATACTACAATATCCCCAAGAAACCTAAACGTGTATTCATAAGAGCGTTGTTTTCGTGACTAATCCAACTGCGCAGTAGTTCTGTTATCGCAAGTGAATTTATCACGAGACCGCGAGTATTTTTAAACACAACTAATGGATTTCTTAATCATTATTATTTGAATGTTAAAGCTCGTAATTAATATCTCATACAGCCGGGCTAGCATGACAAGCGCGACAAAATTTTGTCTACCGTTTTCTCGTGTTTTAATCGACTATCGCTTTATTTCTTTCGGGTCTAACATGACAATTACACTTAAAACTCGACTTTTAATATCAAAAATAGATACATTTGTCGATCGAGATATCTTTTCTATCAAAATTGTCGATGTCGAGATATAATATATCGAGATATTTAACATCTTAGTTTGTCTTCTCTCGCGCGAGATATATCTCGTGGCGGTCATGCTAGCCCGGCTGGTTTTCATTTTGTGGTCGATTAAAAATGAAGTAAGAAAAAAATATGTTTTGCTGTGATGTCTTTTACCCGTCTTGGTGCTTAATCTCATATATAAAATTCTCGTGTCACAGTTTTCGTTGCCATACTCCTCCGAAACGGCTTGACCGATTTTTACCAAATTTTATATGCGTATTCAGTAGGTCTGAGAATCGACCAAAATCTATTTTTCATCCCCGTAAATGTTAGGGGTAGTCCACCCCTAATTTTTTTTTTTTTTTTTTTAGACAAAATTTTTAATTTCTAATTTTTTATAATGTGGCATTAAAAAATACATACAACCCCTGCTTTTTTTGTCAAAAAATCTAGACCCGTGTGAAGCCGGGGCGGGTCGCTAGTATTATATATTTTTTTAATTTTCCTTCGTTTTATCGCGTGCGCGCATATTCAAAAGCAACGCGCCCAGGCTTCACTTGTTACCCTTGGGTCCAATGTAGTTGTACTATACACAAAAATAGCCTGATAATGTAACGTAATGTTACGAACCACCGTTCATAGATGGAAAAACCGTGAAGTGCTCATTGCGCGTTTCGGTTTCGGTCTATGGATTTCCGAATGCTCGAAGTAAAAAGTAGGTCGACAGCGCATGATTGACTGATGTTATGTAGCTAAGGTATCACTTACCATCAAGTGAACCCAAAAAAAACTTTCCATTGGTGAAAGATTTTTTAAAATTGGTCCAGTAGTTTTTGAGTTTATTCATAACACATAAAAATACAAATTCCTCTTTAAAATATTACTATAGAAGTATAGATGACGATTACTGTTCTACCCGATATCCGATTTTGAGGAAACAAGCTTATAATTTACTAACTTGACTTTGGACTAAGGCTTATAATCTAGTGTTTTCGAAGGTTACCGACAACAAACAGAAAAAATAAAATGTGAACAAAAATTGTATTTGCTCATCTTTTATCTCTCTATTTATTATTATTTTTTTAGATTGTTTTTTTAAATAATACACACAAAAAATCCATTTGCTATTCTCAGCTATGTTGAAATTAGGATATGGGTTTTGATACTTAAACACCCACGCTCCAAAAAATAGGTCACTTTGAATATAATAGAATGAATGCGTAATATATTGAACTGGCTGACTGATTTAAAAACGTGAATTTGTTAATAGTCTCAATTCCAAGACGTGGCTTGCCTTAAGTAGCGCGTTTCGGTTTCAGTCTTATGGATTTCCGAATGCTCGAAGTAAAAAATATGTAAGTTATCAGCGTAATATTGATGTCCTGTGGTTGAAGTATCTTACCAAAAGTAGAGTTAAAATGATAATACTGATTAAGACGACCGCTAATAAACTAATTAAATTCGACGGGCTCGTTGGCGCGTTCGGTAGAACACCTGCCGTGCGCATCGATGGGTCGTGGGTTCGAATCCCAACGGACATGTTTATAATTTTCTGTAAGCATGTCTTCCACACGTCTGGTAACTTCAGGCATTGATCGGATGGGAGGAATATCGAAAATTCCGACCGGGTAACATCCGTTCATAGATGGAAAAACCGTGAAGAGCATATTGCGCGTTTCGGTTTCAGTCTATGGATTCCCGAATGCTCGAAGTAAAAATTAGGTCAACAGCGCATGAACTGATGTTCTGTGGCTGAGGTATCACCTACCTTATGCTCGTCTGTCGACATCTAACATAAAAAAAGAGTGAATTTCCGAGTTATGGAAGTGGGGAATAGGGCAAACACATGTCTAGGTTCTTCCGATCAATCCTTCCGATTTTTTTTATTTACTTAGGTATATTATGTAATTTTGGGTTTGGGTCATTGTAAATTTGGGTGAACGGTGTTCCTTCTAAATGATTCCAACGCGACTATCCCACAGGTGGTGCCGGTGGAAAAGGGGTTTGGGGTCTACCCGGCTCGGAGGTGCTGGAGGAATACGCTGAGGACGAAAACGACCCCAACTACGATTCGGAAGCCATCACCAACGGAGATATTGAGTTCAAACAGGTTATTGTTGAAGCTGAACCGGAAGAGATAGTGGTGAGTTTTTTATATGAAACTAGCAACATATACACATACATCACGCCTCTTTCCCATTGCGGTAGGCAGAGATCACGGAATTCCATATGCTCCGATCCTTGCAAACCACTTTCGCTTCTTCTACTTTCATTAATGCATTCATACACACTCAAGTTACTAGTACTACTACTATTAGCTAGACGTGTGCGCCGAAGCTTTAATCGTCGGCGGCGGGCGCCGGTCAAAAATCGGCGGCTGCGGCGGCGTGATTTCGGCGTGAAGAATTGAAATAAAACTGCATAATTTGATTTGAGATTTATTTTTATTAGAGAAACAGTCTTGTTTTTATCAATCTCTCTAGCATAAATATTGTTATAAAATTGCACAATCAACAAATATCAGCAAAATAGAAGAAAAACAAACAAAAATAAACGGCGGTAATTATGATCAACAAATATAATTTTTTTGTTAAAATTTTCACAATCAGCAAAACAAAAGTTATTATAAGTAGCTAATGGCTGTTTTGCAACAGCAGTGATTATATCATTGAAAAATATATATTTGGCACCAAAATTAACAGCAAACCAAGATCAGCATAATAAAAGTAAAATTAATTAACGGCTGCTTCGGAACTGAACATAGTTTAGAAGTCGCGCCGATTTTACGCCGAATGTAGATCGGCGGCGGCGGCGTAAAAAAAATGCCCAATATTAGCAACTGATAATGTATTTTACACTTCCTACCTCCGGGCTTTCGCCGGGAGTTTTTCTGAATCGGTACGACTTGGGAACCTTTACGTAACGAACCTACATCTTCCTTAAAGGCCGGCTACGCAGCTGCGAGCCCTCTGGTGTTTCGAAAGTATATATGCGGCGGTGATCACTTACCATCACGTGAAAAAAAAAAATACAAACAAGATTCTATTTTATTTATTTATTTAACACTTTTACATTAAAAACTTAACCTATAGAAATTATCTAAAAAAACAGAAAGTACAGTAAGGCGGCCTTATTGCTCTAAGCAATTTCTTCCAGGCAACCTGGATAGAAAGGAATTGAAGCTTGAGATATATTGTTAACTAGCGACCCGCCCCGGCTTCGCACCGGTGCAATGCTGATACTAAATACACTACAGAAAAACTGTTATTATTATACATATAAATCTTCCTCTTCAATCACTCTATCTATTTAAAAAAACCGCATCAAAATCCGTTGCGTAGTTTCAAAGATTTAAGCATACAAAGGGACAGAGAAAGCGACTTTGTTTTATACTATGTAGTGATATGAACATAATTTGGAGTCTCCACTGCTTTGTTGCTCCAAGGCCTCCACACGTGTAAATCCGGCCCTGATTTTAGGTGATACAATTTGATTATTGTCAGTTCCGCGTTTTGGGGCTTATTTGAGTTTATCGCATGTTTTTAATACTAGGGCCTCTGATGTATCGTCACGTAAGCTATTTGTAAACACACGGTCCGTTATCAGTATGTTGTATATTTACATGTAAACACAATTTGGCACGGCCGGCCATGCCAGTTGGCCGCGCCTTCGCTAGGTCGTTGACATCGCGTATAGCGGTCAGGTGTGGTGCTGTTGATGAGCGGTAGCGATTTGAATAACGTTCTGATCGCTACCGCTCGTGGATATTGCGTTTTGCCGTTTCTTGAATGAAATGTACTAGCCTATTGTACTTTTCTAGGGTTCAAGTCTCCATACACAACTTGTGGTAGACTCTCATAATAATTTAATGATTAAAGTTTTCAAACAAAAAAATATGGATATAGAAAAAGTCTATAGTCTGTTCTTCCGAAAGTTACTGTATTGTTTTATGTTAGATATCGACAGACGAGCATGAAGCTCACTTGATGGTAGGTGATACAGCCACAGAATATCAGTCAATGATGCGCTGTCGACTTATTTTTTACTTCGAATCCATAGACAAACCGAAACGCGCAATGTGCAATTCACGGTTTTTCCATCTATGAACGGTGGTTCGTATAGGAATTTAGATATTCCTCCCACCCGATCAATGTCCGAAGTTTTCATATGAAATCTCTGCAAATTCGTAGAAACGCTTCACAATAGCTTTGTTTATATAAACTATTGAACAATGAAATGGACTGTCCTACGCTTTTATCGCAAATTTGTTTGCATGTGCGTGTTTTCAATTGTCGGCTTAGTACTTTTTCTCCAATGCATATTAAATTCTACCACAGTAATTGGACGCTGTTAAGCAATACAGTGTCAACCCACAAAATGAAAAAATATAAATTTTGATACCAATCGCTTTCTTTTGATCTGAAATATATATTTCAAAAGATATATATATATATATATAATATATCATTAAAATCGTTTTAATAGCAAAAATATTGATAAAACTAGTGGGCACGAAATCCGAACATGCTTACAATATTTAACAATTATGCACTAAATTCTATTACTTTGATTGCTGACAAGAAAAACGATATACATTTAGTGTAATAATAATAATTACAAAAAAGTCTATTACTTCTGTTATTTTTTAAAAGATATTTATTAAAACTTCAAACTCAATTTTCTCAAAATGGCAACCATGTGGGTTGACACTGTATTGTTAACAGCGACCAAATATGAATTATGGCGATATTCTTTGTATACCTTAGGTAATTTTGTCTGTAAACTTATAAAATTGAATAACTTACATATTTATTTTATTAGCATAATACCCTGTATTTGTACATCACACACTCTCCGCTATAAGCTTATGATATGTACCACAAACTAGAAGTGTGCGCAGGAGTGACATAATCAGTGTTGCTATAACACGTTTGACAGATCTCCTCAAACACATACTAGGTGGTAGGTGCGTCTGATTGGAGCGAGAAATTTATAGAATTTTGATTTTGGCACAAATTTATATCGGGATAAATAATTAAAAAAATATCTGGTAATGGTTATAAATAAATATAATTAATAATCTGTATTTCCTTGAGATTATATAAAAACAAAATTATGAATTATAAAAATGGACATATAATACAAACATATAATAAAACAGTAGCATCAAAATTTCTGTAAATTGAAAAAAATGAACAAGAAATTGAGAGAGGACGATTACAGAAGAGGAACGCAATACAAAAAAAAAATTTAAACGTGTTTGTCTTTTTGTTTGTTCACGCTAATCTCGCAAAAATACTGAACCGATTTTCATGTAGCTTTGACCCAGATTAAGCTAAGTCTGTAACAACATCAAAACTTTGTTTTCTAAATCCGGAATTTTTATCTATACTAATATTATAAACTCGAATATGTGTCAAGACTGAAGACGTATTTAGAATATTTCTTGCTCTTATCAACCACAAGATACTTATCAATAACCTCTGTTGCAGACAAAATGTTTACATTTTATATAGCACTAGCGACCCGCCCCGGCTTCGCACCGGTGCAATGCTGATACTAAATACACTACAGAAAAACTGTTATTATTATACATATAAACCTTCCTCTTCAATCACTCTATCTATTAAAAAAACCGCATCAAAATCCGTTGCGTAGTTTCAAAGATTTAAGCATACAAAGGGACAGAGAAAGCGACTTTGTTTTATACTATGTAGTGATACAGATTGGACGCACGGGTCTAAATTAGATGTACTATCCAAAAATATATACCTGTTACTCGCTGATAATGTAGCTTTCTATTGGTGAAAGAATTTTCAAAATCGGTCCAGTAGTTTTTGAGTTAGATCGTAATAAACAAATATTGTGTCTGACGGGCTCGTTGTCACGTTCGGTAGAACACCTGCCGTGCGCATCGATGGGTCGTGGGTTCGAATCCCACCAGGAACACATGTTTATAGTTTTCTGTAAGCATATTTTCCTCAGGTCTGGTAACTTCGGGCATTGATCGGGTGGGAGGAATATCGAAATTCCGACCGGGTAACGAACCACCGTTCATAGATGGAAAAACCGTGAACCACATTGCGCGTTTCGGTTTCAGTATGGATTTCCGAATGCTCGAAGTAAAAAAGGTCGACAGCGCATCATTGACTGATGTCCTGTGGCTGAGGTGTCACCTACCATCAAGTGAACCTAATGCTCGTCTGTTGATATCTATCATTTAAAAAAAATCCTCATTATAATATTAGTATGAGTTAATACAAGTACTTCCAACTACAGTATCGAGTTACAACAAAGTTATAATCTTACTATATGAGTGTAGTCAATGACCGCTGTGCGTTCAGTCTGCCTGATGCAAATGTTACACAATGATAACATCTGTGGAATAAATTGACCGCTGTTGGTAAAGGAATATTTTAAAGTAAGATGACGTCTACTTTTGATCGATAGACTAGAGATTTTTCCATTCTTAACATGTATTGGAAAAATCGACCCAGTTCAAAGATGTTCTAAGATCTTTAAATTAGATACTTCAAATTTATTTTTTTACTAGCAATGTGCCCCGGCTTCACACGGGTGCAATATAGATGTACTATACACAAAATAGCCTATGTTTCTCGCTGATAATGTAGCTTTCTATTGGTGAGAGAATTTTTTAAATCGGTCCGGTAGATCTTGAGTTTATTCATAACATACAAAATTCAAAAATACAAATCTTTCCACTTTATAATATTAGTTTTTTTATGTTTCCGATACGTTCATTTTTAACAAAGATATAATTATTGTAAACGATACGTTACGGGGGCGGGTTTCGTAACGTTGTTTAAATAAAAAACTAGGTAATTAAAATCTCCGAAATTGGCAACCCTTTTTTGTTTTACGGGGAATCCCTCGATTGTATTGTACGTAATTTTTCAAAAATTGCGTGCATTATACTTGAACACCCCCTTATAGTATAGTTTCTCGTAAAGGCGACGACGTTCCCTTACTGTGCCCGTAGGGGGCGTTATCGAATGTGTTCAAAGTATGAACCACTAGCTCCCTAGACAGCTTTTTTTTATTTGTCGCCATTAGTCAGCTATTCTTGTAGCATTCAAAACATGGTGGGAGCGTTCTTGACAAATGTCTTGATATGAGGCCTTAATTTTTCAGTCCTCTGTAATATGTTGTCAAAATCTTAAAAATTGTATATTTTATTTTAATAAAAAACACTGAATTTCATTGCCGTTAAAAAAAGATATGTGTGTTATACTGTGATGGAAATTGACGAGCGTGTATGAAAGCATTGATGAAAGTGGAAGAAGCGAAAGTGGTATGTAGGGATCGGAGCGTATGGAATTACTTAATCTCTGCCTACTCCCTACACCAATGGGAAAGAGTATGTATTGTGAACTACAAAATATAATTTTTGTACCACTTTATAAGAACCACTGGTTTAAGGTTACCTGCCTTATAAGTGGAGTAGAGATGTAATGGTTAAATATTTCTATTCCAGCGTAAGTCAGAGCCTGTTATATTGGAATACTTCGAGCACGGCGATACCAACGCCGCCGCTGAAGACTTCCTAGAGTTTGTCACGGCTAAACGCAGTCATTTGGTGAGTTTAGACGAATTCTCGCGTATCTTACAAGGAGAGTGTCAAACTTGAGAATCACAGATTCCCATCACTTTTATATATGTTGTAGGGCAGGGTCCCCTCAATAAATATATAAAGCGGCAAGATGCCATTTGTTTTTATTATTGAGAAATTTCAACTAAAAGTTCTATATATAACTTAAGTAGAAGGAACCTTTTTACCGGTTGCAGCAATGGTTCCGTGGCGTAGTGGTAATGCTCTTGCTCACTGAGCGATCGGACGGTTGTTCAAGTTCCGGTTGGCGTCTTGCCGCTTTATATATTTATTGAGGGGACCCTGCCCTATAATAATATATATAAAAGTGATGGGAATCTGTGATTCCCAAGTTTGACACTCTCCTTGTTAGTCAAGGGCACATATTCTGCCGCCAAATAGGGCAAAAAGTGTATCCCATTAAAACAATTTCATGTAGTCGCCAAAACGAGTAGGTACATATTGCTTGCACTGTAGAACACTTATCAGATCTTTTGGAGAGCCAATCTCCTAGCTCCTTACGTTCTAACACTCTCTCATTATAACGTATAGTGTTCTGCGTGAATAGTTGTCTTAAGTTCTCTTCAAACTCTACATCTTAGTCAAAATGTGTAGCAAAGCTATGGCCGACATCATATCCTGAGAATTTGGACATTCCAGCACTGTTCAGATCGACTATATAAGAATACGACACTTCGAGAAAAGGGAGGTAGTGCCCTGCGTTTCCGTTGTTTTGTCTTGTCGGGGGGCATTGCCGTGCCCCCAGATGTCTAGAAAATATTGATTTAAATTTGGTCGAGCAAGGATCAGTAGGAGCAATAGACCCAGAAATGTGTCCCCACTAGGAGACTCGGGAATTCTAAGTACCAGGACATCAGAAATATGTTACAAGTGTTCTATCAATGTATACTGGTTAATAATTACTAAAGAATACACTAACTAGCATTATTAGTAAGCGATGATCAGTGAAACAGACAAGAAGAGGACTCGGGAATTCTAAGTACCAGGTCATCAGAAGTATGTAACAAGTGTGCTATCAATGTATACTGGTTAATAATTACTAAAGAACACACTAGCATTATTAGTAAGCGGTGATCAGTGAAACAGACACAGAAATGTTTCTGTCCCATGCCTGACTCATGGACTCGAGAATTCTAAGAAGTACCAGGACATCAGAAATATGTAACAAGTATTATATCAATCTATACTAGTTAATAATTAAAACTAAAGAATTCACTAGGATTATTAGTAAGCGAAGATCAGTGAAACAGACACAGAAATGTGTCTGCCCCATAACCCACTAGGGGACTCGGGAATTCTAAGAAGTACCAGGACATTAGAAATATGTAACAAGTGTACTATCAATGTATACTGGTTAATAATTACTAAAGAATACACTAGCATTAGTGGAGGAAGGGAGGTGTGCTCTTCCTCCAACCTAAAGGGAGGATCCTCGACCAGTCGAACCACTGACTGGCCGGCCCTAAGGCCCCAGTGGTTGATGTCGAGATGTTGTATATATACTCAGCGCCCGGAAACATTTGTATAGCGCGATTCAGGATTAGAAGTCTTTGTATTGATTCTTGTAGCGGATCATAGATGTCGCTACATTAGTAAGCGGTGATCAGTGAAACGGACAGAGAAATTGTTTGCCCCATACATTGATAGACCTGGCAATTAGTTAATTTCAATATTTGACCATTTTCAGGTGTGCGAAACGATTATTGAGATAGCGTTAGACCACAAGCCCTCTCACTGTGAAATGGCGTCCGTCCTCATATCAGATCTGTATGGAAGAGTATTCTCCGCTAAAGACATAGGCTATGGTGAGATTATTGTAGATATTTTTATTTTTTTAATACTAGAATTATTCAAATTTCGGGTAATATAGACAAATTGGGTATGTTCGATATTGACAGATGAGGTTAACTTGATGGTAGTTATCAACTGAGGTATCCCTCAGTCGATGATGCGCTGTCGACCTACTATTTTACTTCGAGCATTCTGAGAACTTTATTGTGCACTGTTGTATCATTTTTTTCGTTTATTCTGAACTTTAAATTACTTTCCTGTAAAGTTGGTTCCTTCATTAATATTAATAGGTTATATTAATGAAGTAAAAAGGCCGAGAGATTTTTTTTTTAGTTTTTTTTTTGTGTTATAAATAATTTTTATTGTTAGTCATCGATCATATTTTAATTTAAAATACCTATTCATTAGTGTTATATATTAAACTAGTGGACCCCGCAGACGTTGCTCTGCCACAATTTTGGCTTCGAAATTATATAATTATTCTTAAAGAATATGCCCATTTACCCACTATAATTGTCTAATATGTCACTGATTTGCAGTGGACATCTGTTATTCCAAAAAAGCTAAGAATGCATGACGTGAGCTGTCAAGATGGCGGAGTTTCGAATCTTATTTATTTTATAATTAATTTTATGCATATATTTTTTTCCTGATTTTTTCCAATATTTTAATAGCCTATATCTTATTCCCGACATAGAGGAATCCAACAAATAAGATATCGTTAAAATCGGTGCAGCCGTTCTTGAGTTATAAATGGTGTAACTAACACAACTTTCTTTTATATATGAGTCGTATAGAATCAAAGGCGGCTATCTGACTTATGGCTGATTGTTAGCAATTTAAAAAAGAAAATGTTTTTCTCCTTTATTTTTGTATTAGGTATCATTCATTGCATGTTTAAGGTATCTATGAATATTAACAATTAAAGATAAAACCAAATATATAAAAAAACATAACAGTCTAAACGACAAGAACTTATTTTATTTTGGTAGATTTCTAGACCAAAAATGTCAGATAGCCGCCTTTGATTCTATACGACTCATATATAGATTCAAGTATTTGTTTGTGGCTAAATAAAGTCTTCATTCATTCATTCATTCATAAATGTTTTTTTTTTACAGCATTCGAGCGCTTACTAGACAAAGCGCCGGATCTAATTCTAGACACGCCCGACGCGGCCGTACTACTCTCCAACTTCATAGCGAGATGCGTGGCTGACGACTGCCTGCCGCCGCGGTTCGTGCAGAACATGTCCAGTATGCAACTGAATCCGCCGGCACGGTGAGTGTTGCCATGTTTGAAAATTAAAAAATACCTTAATTGTACAAAAATATGTCTTTTTTACATTCATGCCTTATCTACACTTTGGTATAAGACATGTCTTAAATACCCTTTATTGTACAAAAATTAGAAATTTAAAATACATTCAAATTTATTGTCCATACATGTAATAATAACCTATTTATTATATATACCTTATTTACATTATATTGTACAAAAAAATAACTATATTATATTGTAAAAAATACCTTTACTACACTTGTATAAAAATTACTTTAACTACACTTATCTATGTAAATAAAAGAAAGTTGTGTTAATTACACCACTTTATTACTCAAAAACGATTTTAATGATATTTTTTTTGTTGGATTCGTCTATGTCCCGAATAACAGAATAACTATTAAAATACGGACAAGAATCTGAAAAAAATATATACAGAAAATTTATTTTAAAATAAATTATATTTTTTTTATTTTTGAACCCAGCATTCTGGTAGGACGTGTGTCGGGTCCGCTAGTATTTAAATAAAATACTGTATACCGGATTAAAACGCGATTTATTATTTATATTGTTTAAATTATTTACACTTGTATAAAATGAATTTTGTTGTGTCTAAATTTTTTATTCATTCATTAAAATTAAATGAATGAATGAATGAATGAAACCCTTTTTAATGTTTACAGGCAAGCCATACACAGGGCAGAGACGCTACTCTCTATGAAGCACGGCCTAGTGCGACTGGACAATATCTGGGGAGTCGGTGGCGGCATTAGGTGAGCATTGTTATAGGCCGGCAACGCAACTGCGAGCTCTCCTGTGCTGTAGATCAGGGACAGAATACCGGTTAATTTACTATGGGAGTTATACCGGTATAATAAAGGTTTTTGTTAGTATTCTTTGGTTTTAAACATATTTACTGAAAATAGTTACTGTGGTAAGTTTAGTGTGTATTACTCTTTAAAACTAATATCACGGTATCTCGGTCAGACACGTATTTTGGAAAATAAAAATTAACCGGTTTCAGTCCCTGCTGTAGATGCGGCGGGGTTCACTTTTTTTTATAGAAATTGATGATAAGATTACCATTTGCCCTATTTTATACTAGCAACGCGCTCCGGCTTTACACGGGTGCAATGTAGATGTACTATACACAAAATAGCCTTTGTTACTCGCTGATAATGTAGCTTTCTATTGGTGAAATAATCGGTAGAGTAGATTTTGAGTTTATCCAAAAATATAAATGTTTCCTCTTTATAATATTATATTAAATTAATATTAGTTTTTGAGTTTTTCGCGAACAGACAGACAGACAAACGCGGCGTAGGACTTTGTTTTATAATATGTGGTTATGTAAGTATAATCCAGTCACTATCGCTTCCCGGCTAAAAGAGCATCATACTACATGAATCTTTAAACAATAAAAGACCACATGTCCACTTTTGGGTTACATTGAGTTAAGCGCAAAATCTTGCCAAATATTAGTTTAAATAAAATACTGTATACCGGATTAAAACGCGATTTATTATTTAAATTATTTATCCCGACGTTTCGGATGCTTTTCAGCAACCGTGGTCGCGGGAGACTGAAAGATGACAGTTGTCTTATATTTGAAATGTCACAAAGTTGCCATATTTAATTCAATTAAATTAAAAAAATATAATCTATTAATTTAGGTAACACAATGTACATGTTCACATACTGCTGATTAACACACTCTGGATAAACCAAACCACTACATACGTTTCGACCAACCGAAAATCCTTGCAAAAGAAAGTAGATTCTTTCCCAGACTAGTACGTGAGGCTATTGAAATTAAAAAACATCCTAACTTCAATAGAGAAGATGGTTTGAGACTTTCTAACACCTGGGATCCAGTAATTAAAAATCTAAAGCCCCAAATCAAACATACTAAAAAACAAGAGGACACCGTTAGTCAATATTGTCATAATATAGAAAATTACAGTAAATATCAACTACGTAGGAATAGATGGCGTTAATATGTAAAGATTGTAAAACAAAAACTTGGCAATTAAAAAGAGTGGCGGCGAGTTTCTTGCCAGTTCTTCTCGTCCGCTCTACGCCCTTGATTTGTGAACTGGTAGTAAATGTAAAATTAGAAGCATTTAATATTAGTAATATTAGTAATTTAATATGTATTATTTTTTATTCACGTTCATAGGTGTACATTGTGTTACCTAAATTAATAGATTATATTTTTTTAATTTAATTGAATTAAATATGGCAACTTTGTGACATTTCAAATATAAGACAACTGTCATCTTTCAGTCTCCCGCGACCACGGTTGCTGAAAAGCATCCGAAACGTCGGGATAAATAATTTAAATAATAAATCGCGTTTTAATCCGGTATACAGTATTTTATTTAAATGTGTGATACTCGCGTTAATAAAAGACAATATCAAATATTAGTTGACAGATATTATCTATGTATAAAAACGCTTGTATAAATCTAATGCTTTTAAGTTTAAATAAAATACTGTACACCGGATTAAAACGTGATTTATTATTTATATTGTTTAAATTATAAATAATTATAACAATATAAATAATAAATCGCGCTTTAACCTTCAAGCGGTCGCGCCGATTTCAAAAGTTAAGATTTTGTTTATATCTTCGAATTTATTCATCACAAATATTTCGTATATATGTTTTTCTTTTATTTTAATACTATTCTGACCGAAATATAACTATAAAAAGTAAATAATTATTTATTTTCGACGGGCTCGTTGGCGCGTTCGGTAGAACACCTGCCGTGCGCATCGATGGGTCGTGGGTTCGAATCCCACCGGGAGCACATGCTTATAATTTTCTGTAAGCATGTTTTCCCCACGTCTGGTAACTTCGGGCATTGATCGGGTGGGAGGAATATCTAAATTCCGACCGGGTCTCACCGTTCATAGATGGAAAAGCCGTGAAGTGCATATTGCGCGTTTCGGTTTCAGTCTATGGATTTCCGAATGCTCGAAGTAAAAATTAGGTCGACAGCGCATCATTGACTGATGTTCTGTGGCTGAGGTATCACCTACCATCAAGTGAACCTCATGCTCGTCTGTCGATATCTGACATAAAAAAAAAAAAAAAAAAAATTATTTGTTATTTCAAATACCTAAATTTAGTCCGGACGTCTTTTCGGTTACGCGCGACCGCTTGAAGGTTAATCCGGTATACAGTATTTTATTTAAATGTGTGATACTCGCGTTAATAAAAGACAATATTATGCTTTTAAGTTGCAAAAATAACGAATGAAGGTTTTTGTTAATATCTGTCAACTATTAATTAAGCAAGATTTTGATACAAAAGATGACATTTATTCTCTTTTCAAAATCAAAAGTTTTTTATTTCCAATAGGCCTTTGCAGGCTCTTATGAAACGTCTAGTTGCACGGTTCCAAAAAGTGGGTCTCATGGAGAAGAACCGGCAATAAACTCCGTGGACACTCTTTTCAGTATATAGAAATTATTTTTAGTATTTAGAAATTCATGTATTATGTCGCTCTTTTTGCCGGGAAGCGCTGTTACATAGTTAAACCTATATAATTGTCTCCAGGCCGGTGAAGTCGCTCATCCGTCAAATCCAGCTGCTTCTCAAAGAGTACCTGACGTCATCAGACCTCGCTGAGGCGATGCGCTGCGTGAAGGAGCTCGAGGTGCCTCACTTCCACCACGAGCTGGTCTATGAGGTAATTGTGAGTGAGTGAGTGATCTTGAGGTGATTGTGAGTGAGTGAGTGATCTTGAGGTGATTGTGAGTGAGTGAGTTCGAGGTGCCTCACTTCCACCACGAGCTGGTTTATGAGGTAATTGTGAGTGAGTGAGTGATCTTGAGGTGATTGTGAGTGAGTGAGTTCGAGGTGCCTCACTTCCACCACGAGCTGGTCTATGAGGTAATTGTGAGTGAGTGAGTGATCTTGAGGTGATTGTGAGTGAGTGAGTGATCTTGAGGTGATTGTGAGTGAGTGAGTTCGAGGTGCCTCACTTCCACCACGAGCTGGTTTATGAGGTAATTGTGAGTGAGTGAGTGATCTTGAGGTGATTGTGAGTGAGTGAGTTCGAGGTGCCTCACTTCCACCACGAGCTGGTTTATGAGGTAATTGTGAGTGAGTGAGTGATCTTGAGGTGATTGTGAGTGAGTTCGAGGTGCCTCACTTCGTGGTTTATGAGGTGATTGTGAGTGAGTCAGTTCGAGGTGACTCACTTCGTGGTTTATGAGGTGATTGTGAGTGAGTTCGTGGTGCCTCACTTCCTGGTTTGTGAGGTGATTGTGAGTGAGTTCGAGATGCCTCACTTCCTAGTTAATGAGGTGATTGTGAGTGAGTTCGTGGTGCCGCATTTTCTGGTTAATGAGGTGATTGTGAGTGAATCAGTTCGAGGTGCCTCACTTCCTGGTTTATCAGGTGATTGTGAGTGAGTTCGAGGTGTCTTACTTCATGGCTTATGAGGTTATTATTAGTGAGTTCGAGGTACCTCATTATCTGGTTAATGTGATGATTGTGAGTTAGTGAGTTCGAGGCCTCACTTCCTGGTTTATGAGGTGATTGTGAGTGAATGAGTTCGAAGTGCCTCACTTCCTGGCTTATGAGGTTATTATAAGTGAGTGAGTGAGTTCGACGTGCCTCATTCCTTGGCTTATGAGGTTATTGTCACGTTTCAGACTGTGTTACTAGCTGTAGAAGCGATAAACGCCAGCGTGGAAGAGCAACTGTGCACCTTCCTCGCGGAGCTGCGCCGATGTGTTATCGTTACACCCGACCAGATGGATAGGGTGAGTGACTTCTTCATTCGTATATATTTTTCTCAATTTTTTTTTAAGTATATCTTGTGTCCCTGGCATATTTAAAAATGGCATCATTTAATCCTACAGCATCATAAAGCCAGCGGTATGCGGTACTTTACGACCTCTTCTCTTCCAAATATACATGAAAAATTGCATGAAAATCGGTCGAGCCGTTTCGGAGGAGTACGAACGCAAACGCGGTGACACAAATCTTATATATAAGAAAGATTTTACATAGTCTCTGGGCTTTCTTAATTGGTAAAATAATGATTGCAGGGTTTCCTCCGAGTGCTGGAAGACATGTCGGACATAGTCCTGGACGTGCCGCTCGCGTACATCATGCTGGACCGGTTCGTGGAGCGGTGCCAGCAGAAGTTCCGTCTGGGCGAGCCGGTGCTCAAGCGCATGCCGACCAGGTGGGGGCGTCTAACTGACAGAGAGATAAATAGAAACGTGTCTCTCTCACACACACTCTCTCTCGCACACACACTGTCTCTAACACACACACACTGTCTCTCACACACACACTCTCTCTCACACACACTCTCTCTCACACACACTCTCTCTCACACTCTCTCTCACACACACTCTCTCTCTCACACACACACACACATACTTTCACACACACTCTCTCTCTCTCATACACACTGTGTTTCTCTCTCATACACACTATGTTTATCTCTCACACACACTCTCTCATACACACTGTGTTTCTCTCTCACACACACTGTCTCTCTCTCATTCACTATCAAAAACAGTTTCCTCCCCGATTCTGTAAATCAGAGCTGTACAAATCAAGTCTCGCGGCTTGAGTGAGACTAGACTTGAGATAAATTTGCGTATTACATTTATACTGTAAATATTTTTCTAAATCCTATCTAGTTTGGACACTGGGCTGTAAATAATTTAAATTTTTGGACCAATTTCTTCAGCTGTCAATATTAGGATTTAAGAATATTATATGATACCAGTGGACCCCGCAGACGTTGTTCTGCCAAAATTTTGGACCCGACAGACGTTGTCCTGTCTACACGTCTTTAATTTGAAATTTTCAAACTTTTTTGTGAATCTAAACCATTCCCAGATCCCCTTGAACACACACAAAAAATTTCATCAAAATCGGTCCAGTCGTTTGAGAGAAGTTCAGTGACATACACACTCACAAAAGAATTATATATATAAAGATTAAATTCAGGGGGATGTAAGAAGAGAAATAGAAAATCCCGATTTTTTTTTAAATTTTTCTGTTTGTACGGTCCCTTCTGTTGTCGGTTGTATCTCCGAAACTGATGGACCGATTTACATTAAATTTCGCATGGCGGTACCTTATGTCGAAAGGCGTCATTTACGAAGCCCACGCGAACGAAGTCGCGGGCATCACCTAGTAATGCTTATTTTTTAAATAATATTTTTTTTAAATATTTCTAATGACTATCGATTTTCAGAGGCCGCAAGCGTTTCGTGTCGGAGGGCGACGGTGGCGCCATCAAGGACCACGTGCTCAAGTTGCGCGAGTAAGGCCGCCCGCACATCCGCGCAGACGTGATGGTGTATAATATTCGCTGTTTAAAATTTATATAGATTGTTCATAGATTTGTTACTTACAATGGGTATGTTGCTGATATCTATCCATAACTTATCTGCTAGATAGAAATCAAATTTCTATTTTAAAAGAGTTGCCTAATAGTAATCGGACACTATCAGCAAATTTTATCGTTTATTGTTCATCCTTATAATATATACGAAAAATATATGAAATATGCTCTATATGATATATATTATAATAATTATATATAATATTATACACCATTTACTTTCTGTGTTTAGTTAAGTTTTTTTTTTTTGCTAATTCCTGTTTTGTTAGGAATAGATGGCAGTTTTTTTTGTTTGTTTAATTCATAATATATATGTGTCATAATAAAATATGTGACAAAGTAGTTTTTACTTCGTCTTAAAAAGGGTACGCGAGTATAGAGTAATGTGTGACTACCCGCATTTTGGTTGAAGCGCGCATTGGCCTTTGAAAACGGTACGAAATGTCCAGAATATACCAATATAGTATTAGTCATTAGATATTGAAAAACAGTTGGACGCTGTTATACAATACAGTGTCAACCCACATGGTTGCCATTTTGAGAAAATTGAGTTTGAAGTTTTAACCCGTTGAGGACACACATCCAAAAAATAACGTTGAGGACACACGGGGTCCAGTAGACCCCACTCAGCAAAACAGTTCTAATTCTTTTTCTATGTGATGTATTGACTTATAATTGGCACCAAACTTCAATATAAAATTCCCTCTAAATATCTACTAGCTATTTTTAATTCCTAATAATTTAAAAATACTAAAAAAACGTTTAGAAAAAAAAACTAAACTTTTTTTATAAAAAAAGTTGCAGAAATTTTGATTTTTACGATATCGAAAAAAAACCAACGCTATTTTATTCAGAAAACAATATATTTTAAAGAAAAAAATCAATATTTAATGAAGTTTGAAAGAAATATATTTATTCTGAAGTTTGAAGTTACGAATTTCGGTCAGTCGCATAAAATGAGGCTCACAGCATGTAGACCTTTGTGACGTATCACAACTTATTACGTAGATTTCAACCGATAACAGATTGCACATTATGACTCGTTTATAAATCTCTTTCTAAATTTAAAATTGCCTCAAAGTTCGCCTAGGGTCCACTGGACCCCATGTGTCCTCAACGGGTTAATTAGGTTTTATTAAATTTCTTTGAAAAAATAAAATAATAGATTTTTTTGTAATTATTATGATTACACTAAATGTATATAGTTTTTCTTGGTAGCAATTAAAGTAATAGAATTTAGTAAATATTATATTCTATTGGTATCAAAATTTACATTTTTATCATTTTGTGGGTTGATACTGTATTGTTTAACAGCGTCCAGTTATTGTCATGTAATTAGGTAGGTTAGTGAAAAGGTACAAACAGACATACAAACGCATTTGCTTATGCATTTATATATACTAATATGATGATAATAAGTACTTTGTGAAAATTTTGTGGACTACTTACGAATATAGCAAAAAAATAGATCGACTACACATCATTGATCGATGTTTTATGGTTACTGCTGTATCGATACATATTTGAATAGAATAACGGTCAATTGATACCATTTCGCATTAAAGTATCGTATCAAAAATAAAATTAACATTAAAGGCCTACAACGCATCTGCAAGTCTTCTGGTGCTGCGGATTTTCATTTGCTTTTTTTTTCGAATTTATTTAAAAATATAAGCGAACAAACTGACTCGTTAAAGTCAGTCGCGTGACGTATGAACTGTGGTCAATGATGTGTCGTAGGACTATAAAATTTACTGGCCATGTATTCGTAAAAATATAGTTTAAAAATCAAGTAAAAATGCGTTTTCAATAAATTTTGATTTTGACACCGTGTATTTTCAGTCGCCAATGTGCGCTCGGCTCATAATGTGCACGTGATTCTTATAAAGAATGCTCTGTTACGGACTGAGTATGGAATAATTGGTTAGTGTCTTAGTATTAGTACAAAAGATAGGTTTTTAAAATTTTAGGCTGTCTATGCACTAGATCAAATTGACCTAATCTAAAATACAGCTATTTGACTCTAAAATAATTAATAAAGCCCTAATTCACTATTGTGCTTTAAAAAACTATGATTTCAGGGCTATATATTTGAAATAAATGAAGAAAATTTGTCAAAATACCTAAAAATACCTAAAATGATAAATATAGTTTAGTAAAATTTGGATTGAATATTTGCTAAAAATTTGGTAAAAATGTAAAAAAAAATCTATATTTGGTAATAATAACTGGACGTTGATAAGCAATACAGTGACAATCCACAAAATGCTAAAAAAAAAAATTGACACCGATCGCTTCTTCTTTTTTAATATAGGTATAGACAGACGAGCATGAGGTTCACTTGATGGTAGGTGATACCTCAGCCACAGAACATCAGTTAATGATACGCTGTTGACCTACTTTTTACTTGAGCATGAGCTTTACATATTTCAATCGAGTTATATATGATTTAAATCGTTTGAATAGCAAAAATATTGAAAAAACTAGTGAGCACGAAACCCTAACATGTTTAGAATATCAATAATTCACTAAATTTTATAATTTTAATTACTACAAAGAAAATTGATAAACATTTATCGGAATAATAATAAAAATATGTCTGTTATTTTTAAAAATAAACTTAATAAAACCTAATTTAAACTCCAAACTCAATTTACACAAAATGGCAACCGTGTGGGTTGACACTGTATTGCTTCACACATCCAAACAAAACACTGTATACCGGATTAAAACGCGATTTATTATTTATATTGTTTAAATTATTTATCCCGACGTTTCGGATGCTTTACAGCAACCGTGGTCAGTCTCCCCGCGACCACGGTTGCTGAAAAGCATCCGAAACGTCGGGATAAATAATTTAAACAATATAAATAATAAATCGCGTTTTAATCCGGTATAAAGTATTTTGTTTGGATGTGTGATGCTCGCGTTAATAAAAGACAATATTACTGTATTGCTTAACAGCATCCAATTATAGTTTAAAAGTAATGTCAGGTCAAAAGACTAGTGTCTGGACAACCATATAGCATACTCGGATATAATTTAAAGTATCTCAACATCCCCTTTGGGCCTTTGGAGTTCGATTAAAGGCCCAATTTTGGCCTAGGGACCTTGTGAGGATCAACAGCCGGGCTAGCATGACCGCCACGAGATATATCTCGCGCGAGAGAAGACAAACTAAGATGTTAAATATCTCGATATATTATATCTCGACATCGACAATTTTGATAGAAAAGATATCTCGATCGACAAATGTATCTATTTTTGATATTAAAAGTCGAGTTTTAAGTGTAATTGTCATGTTAGACCCGAAAGAAATAAAGCGATAGTCGATTAAAACACGAGAAAACGGTAGACAAAATTTTGTCGCGCTTGTCATGCTAGCCCGGCAGAAGGCCTTAAGTTTCACACTTTGAGGAAATATATAGGGTTTATACAAAATGGTTTAGTATGAAGATCTGTTAGTGTTGTGATTCAAATCGAATCTATTTTAATATTAGTTATTGAAAAAGCGGCTTTGTGACTATTCAGAAAGTTTGTCACATTTTAAGGGTGAGGGGATCAATGAAGTGTGACAAGGGGTGAGGGGGTCCTAAGTTTTATGACGTCACATTTCAAAATCTTAGACATCTAAGTGTAAGCCTTTGAATTATTAACGAAACACTTAAAAATATTTTCAACTCTACCCGTATGGATATATGGTTTAAATTGTTTTGCTGGCGAGCTCATACTCGCTCTACTAGTGTCACGCTAGCCGCCTGAGCTCTTTGTAAATGTAAAAATTTCGGAACTGCTGTTTTAATTTAATAATTTCTACATGTAAAATTGCAAAACGTGACGTCACACTAGGGAGGGGTCTCACAAGTTGGACCAACTGTGACAAGGACGGGGGAGGGATCAAAAAATCAGAAAATTAGTGTAACATACTTTATGGATGACCCCTTAAATTGATATTCTTAATTCATGCAACTAATTTGTTAAAATAACTAGCTGTGGTGATCCTGTGCCCGCAAAAGTCAGAGGTCCCCCTTAGCTCAGAGGACCCCTAAGCTCAGATGACCCCCTAAGCTCAGAGGACCCCTAAGCTCAGATGACCCCCTAAGCTTAGAGGACCCCCTAAGCTCAGATGACCCCCTAAGCTCAGAGGCCCCCCTAAGCCGTGGAAAGAGGGGATCAGCAAGGTTTCAAAACAAGAAATCCTGCTTGCCCGATCGAAGGCAAGAAATGGGACTATTATGCACATTTTTCTAAGTGACATCCCTGGGTAAATTACTTTATTACTAAGGCTGAGTCTCTATTGTCCAAATTTCATTATAATTGAATAAGAATAAGAAATATTTATTCAATGCCACATACAAATTTACATTACATTCTTAATAATTACACTCTTAATCCTAACTTAAACTAAATATTTGTGGCGAAAGAAAAGGCCGATGCTCAGCTTGTGCTGTAAACCAGTACTGGCTACAGCGCTGATTTTCAGCATCAGCCTGGATAACTGTTTGTGTGCCAGTAAAAACAAAAGAAAAAATCATTAAATAAAACTAAATTAAATACAATTATATGCCAATAATTGCTTTTTTTGTTTGGCTTTGGTAAATAAAATGGTAAGGATGGTTTTTTTTAAATATTTAATAATATTATTATTGAATTGAAACACCGCTATTATCAAAGTAGGTTTAGGACATTTTTGCATATACTAGCGGATCATTCATACTAAACCTTTGTATTGACTCTAATAAATTCTCAAATCGTCGTTGCGCCTGCCAAATTCCATATGTGCATTTTTTTTATTTTTGGTTTTTGCACAAAAAATAATCCTCGTTTTATTCTCTACTGTGTTACTAAAATCGTTTTTGTGATATTCGAACTGGAAACGAGTTTAACTAATTCCATATGTGTTTTGACCGTTAAGAAAAACTCCGTATGTGAGTCAATAATACGTTTTTCGTTGTTTCCCAAAACTATACAAAAATGCACATATGGAATTTGGCAGGCGCAACGACGAAATGTATTGTGAAATTATTTCGTTTAATCTAAAAAGGCAGTGTCAACAATTCACCAGTCGTATTGGCGCGAAAATGTATATTGAGGCTCTGAATGAGGCGCCATTTTTGAAAAACCATAAAGAATACCATAGACATAAAGAATAGACTATACCTCCATGAAATTGACTACTCTAGAAAGAGAAAGCAATCGTGAGGCCTATATCTATCTCTTTTCTGTAGGTCGGTATACGAATATGCCCGAAAGGGAAAGTTTTCTAAGGATTTTTTGGACCTAAAAGAGAAATAGGGGGATTCGACAACTACAAGCCGTACTTTACAAATGAATAGGAAATGCACAGTCCTTTCTCTATGTCTATGGTATTAACTGACATTTGACATGTCGGTGGCATTAAGTTAGCCCTTTGTATGATAATGCATAGAAAAATATTCTCACATGGCAACACACTGTTATATGTCAAATGTCAGTTTATATCTCACCGCCATCTTTGAAACAGTAATATTGCAGGTCTTTACTATGCAAAATGTATAGTTTCTCGTAGACTAATAATAGTGCTTTTCGAAATTGCTTGTGATCGTAGAACAACGACGGTTCTGATTTTTTACGATTTTTGTTCTATTGTATTAGTCATAACATGAAACTCTTTGACAGTTCTATATTGTATAATTTAGAACTGTCTAAAAACCCTTTATCAATAGACCAAATAAAAAAATGGAGTTTGATAATTAGTCAGATAATTTTATGCAATAAAACGAAAACCGTAAAAAATCAGAACCGTCGTTGTTCTACGATCACGACGAGATTATCGCAAAAGAAGACCTGTTTATTTTAAATGTTCATGACACTTATAAGGTAGATTCTGAGCGAGACGACGATAATTCTCTCTTATAATAAGCGTAAAAATTGTAAACAGAAATTATGTTGTATTTACCGGCATTTTGAAAATTTGTTTATCACTGCCCAAACAAATTTTGGTGTTTTTTCCATTAAATGCATTTACGAATATTGTGTTGTATTTTTTTTTAAATCCCAATCGCTAGTCTATGGTATAGAACCGGGTGAATTTTTTCCGTTTGGCAACACATTTTTAAAAATCATGGTCGATTAGATGGGTTTTTAGGTATTTTGTAGGCTTCAATAATCCTAAATTCATCTACCATGTGTAGTGGTCAGTAATGTTTCCATACGAAAGCAATACATTTTTGGTTCGGTATTGACCCAGACGAGACACGAATGGTAATCGAATCTTAACCTCGCGCTCTACGCGTAATGTCCGTTGTCCGCGCTGTGGGCAAACTTATATTAGTTCTAGACCCTTGGGATCAGAAGCGAGTATTATTGTGATTAAAACTACGCAACAAATTCAAAACTTTTTATTTTCACTTGACTTAAAGAATAGGAATTATTTATTTGTTAAAAACATGGTCCAATAGTTGTTAACTTGAAATATATTCTGGCGGTCACATGTTTCGCCAGTGTTGCCATTCAAATGTTATTAATTTTACACACAATACAATAATTACATCACACCCGTATCGTAGTGTGTCTAAAAAATGCTTTCAAGTTATAAAAGCTTAATAGAATTAGCCATTTTTTCAGTTGGCCTCTAAAAACATTGAGTGGCTTATCCCTCAAAGTTTTAGGCAAGTGGTTAAAAATCCTAATCATTGTCACCAGTCCGCTTTTAGGATATAACGCAGTTTTGCAACGAAGTATAATAAGTAGGTTAGGATATCTTAAAGGAATACAACAGATATCCCCGGTTGTGCCGCTGAGCTAAGCAAAATGCTCGACAAAAGATTCGGTTCCGAGCAAAATATGCTCGGCAAAATGTTCGGTGCAGAGCAAAAAATGTTCGGTCTCGAGCAAAATATGCTCGGCAAAATGTTCGGTGTCGAGCAAAAATGCTCGGCAAAATGATAAGAGTCGAGCAAAATGCTCGGCAAAATGTTCAGTGTCGAGCAAAAAATGTTCGGTGTCAAGTAAAAAAATGCTCGGCAAAATGTTCGAAGTCGAGCAAAATGTTCAGTGTCGAGCAAAATGTTCGGAGTCGAGCAAGAAATGTTCGACAAAATGTTCGGTGTCGAGCAAACCGCTCGGAAAATGTTCGGTTCCGAGCAAAATATGCTCGGCAAAATGTTCGGTGCCGAGCAAAATATGCTCGGCAAAATGTTCGGAGTCGAGCAAAAAATTTTCGGCAAAATGTTTGGTGTCGAGCAAAATGTTCGGACTCGAACAAAAAATGCTCCGCAAAATATTGGGAGTCGAGCAACATATGCTCGACGAAATGCTCGGCAATATGTTCGATGTCAAGCAAAATGTTCGGACTCGAGCAAAAAATGCTCGGCAAAATCCGTGATTCGTGATTCCGTGATTATGATTCCGATATGATGATTCCGTGATGATAATTCCGGGATGATTCCGTGATGATTCCGAGATGATTCCATGATGATGATTCCGTGATGATGATTCCGTGGTGATGATTCCGTCGTGATGATTCTGCGATAATGATTCCGAGATGATTCCATGATGATGATTCCGTGATGATGATTCCGTGATGATAATTCCGTGATAATTCCTTGATGATAATTCCGTGATGATTCCGAGATGATTCCATGATGATGATTCCGTGGTGATGATTCCGTCGTGATGATTCTGCGATAATGATTCCGAGATGATTCCATGATGATGATTCCGTGATGATGATTCCGTGATGATAATTCCGTGATGATTCCGTGATGATAATTCCTTGACGATAATTCCGTGATGATTCCGAGATGATTCCATGATGATGATTCCGTGGTGATTCCGTGGTGATGACTCCGTTGTGATGATTCCGTCGTGATGATTCTGCGATAATGATTCCGTGATGATTCCGAGATAATTCCATGATGATTCCGTGATGATAATTCCGTGATGATTCCGAGATGATTCCATGATGATGATTACGTCGTGATGATTCCGTGATTATGGTTCCGATATGATGATGACTCCGTGGTGATTCTGTGATGATAATTCCTTGATGATAATTCCGAGATGATTCCGTCGTGATGATTCCGGGATGATAATTCCGTGATGATTCCGAGATGATTCCATGATGATGATTCCGTGGTGATTCCGTGATGATGATTCCGTCGTGATGACTCTGTTGTGATGATTCCGTCGTGATGATTCTGCGATAATGATTCCGTGATGATTCCGAGATAATTCCATGATGATGAATCCGTGATGATAATTCCGTGATGATTCCGAGATGATTCCATGATGATGATTACGTCGTGATGATTCCGGGATGATGATTCCGTGATTATGATTCCGATATGATGATGACTCCGTGGTGATTCTGTGATGATAATTCATTGATGATAATTCCGAGATGATTCCGTCGTGATGATTCCGGGATGATAATTCCGAGATGATTCCATGATGATGATTCCGTCGTGATGATTCCGTGGTGATTCCGTGATGATGACTCCGTTGTGATGATTCCGTCGTGATGATTCTGCGATAATGATTCCGTGATGATTCCGAGATAATTCCATGATGATGAATCCGTGATGATAATTCCGTGATGATTCCGAGATGATTCCATGATGATGATTACGTCGTGATGATTCCGGGATGATGATTCCGTGATTATGATTCCGATATGATGATGACTCCGAGATGATTCTGTCGGGATGATTCTGTGGTGATTCCGTGATGATGAATCCGTGATGGTAATTCCGTGATGATGAATCCATGATGATGACTACGTCGTGATGATTCCGGGATGATGATTCCGATATGATGATTTCGTGATAATGATTCCGTGGTGATTCCGTGATGATGATTCCATGATGATGTTTCCGGGATGACGATTCCGGCAAAATGTTCGGACTCAAGCAAAAAATGCTCGGCAAAATCCGTGATTCCGTGATTATGATTCCGATTCATATCGGAATCACGTCAAACGGAATTGATTCCGTGATGATTCCGAGATGATTCCATGATGATGATTCCGTCGTGGTGATTCCGTGATTATGATTCCGATATGATGATTTCGTGATGATGAAACCGTGATGATAATTCCGTGTTGATGATTCCGTCGTGATGATTCCGGGATGATTCTGCGATGGTAATTCCATGATGATGATTCCGTGGTGATGACTCCGTTGTGATGATTCCGTTGTGATGATTCCGTCGTGATGATTCTGCGATAATGATTCCGTGATGATTCCGAGATAATTCCATGATGATGATTCCGTGATGATAATTCCGTGATGATTCCGAGATTATTCCATGATGATGATTACGTCGTGATGATTCCGGGATGATGATTCCGTGATTATGGTTCCGATATGATGATGACTCCGTGGTGATTCTGTGATGATAATTCCTTGATGATAATTCCGAGATGATTCCGTCGTGATGATTCCGGGATGATAATTCCGTGATGATTCCAAGATAATTCCATGATGATGATTCCATGATGATGATTCCATGATGATGATTCCGATATGATGATGACTCCGTGGTGATTCCGTGATGATAATTCCTTGATGATAATTCCGTGATGATTCCGAGATGATTCCGTCGTGATGATTCCGGGATGATAATTCTGTGATGATTCCGAGATGATTTCATGATGATGATTCCGTGGTGATTCCGTGATGATGATTCCGTCGTGATGACTCCGTCGTGATGATTCTGCGATAATGATTCCGTGATGATTCCGAGATAATTCCATGATGATGAATCCGTGATGATAATTCCGTGATGATTCCGGGATGATGATTCCGATATGATGATGACTCCGAGATGATTCTGTCGGGATGATTCTGTGGTGATTCCGTGATGATGAATCCGTGATGGTAATTCCGTGATGATGAATCCATGATGATGACTACGTCGTGATGATTCCGGGATGATGATTCCGATATGATGATTTCGTGATAATGATTCCGTGGTGATTCCGTGATGATGATTCCATGATGATGATTCCGGCAAAATGTTCGGACTCAAGCAAAAAATGCTCGGCAAAATCCGTGATTATGATACCGATTCATATCGGAATCACGTCAAACGGAATTGATTCCGTGATGATAATTCCGTGATGATAATTCCGTGATGATTCCGAGATGATTCCATGATGATGATTCCGTCGTAGTGATTCCGTGATTATGATTCCGATATGATGATTTCGTGATGATAATTCCGTGTTGATGACTCCGTTGTGATGAATCCGTCGTGATGATTCCGGGATGATTCTGCGATGGCAATTCCGTGATGATGATTCCGGGATGATGATTCCGATATGATGATTTCGTGATAATAATTCCATGGTGATTCCGTGATGATGTTTCCGGGATGATGATTCCGGCAAAATGTTCGGACTCGAGCAAAAAATGCTCGGCAAAATGTGATTCGTGATTCCGTGATTATGATTCCGATTCATATCGGAATCACGTCAAACGGAATTGATTCCATGATGATTCCGTGATGATAATTCCGTGATGATTCCGAGATGATTCCATGATGATGATTACGTGGTGATGATTCCGGGATGATGATTCCGTGATTATGATTCCGATATGATGATGACTCCGTGGTGATTCCGTGATGATAATTCCTTGATGATAATTCCGTGATGATTCCATGATGATGATTACGTCGTGATGATTCCGGGATGATGATTCCGTGATTATGGTTCCGATATGGCGGCATAGTAATTAATTCCGACCTCGAAGTAGCCTCTGCATTTGAAGAGTTTTTTACTAACATTCCAATGAATAAAACTAGCGTTCTGAATTCTTCACCATCAGCCGCCCTTTTATTATTGCAAAAGAATGTTCCTGTATGCAATCATAAGTTTATATTTAGCCGCATTAGCTGCAATGATATTATAAAAACATTTAAACAACTCAAATTAAAAAAAACTAAAGATCTTTGGGGTGTATCTGTATTCATTTTACAATCAGTAATCGATGTTATCAGTTCAGAGTTAGCTATAATAGTGTTCTTGGGAATTACTTTAGATAGTAAACTCCAGTGGGGCCCGCACATAGAAGGTCTTTCGAATAGGCTAAGTTCTGCAGCGTTCGCAGTGAAAAAGATACGTGATCTTACTGACGAGAATACAGCAAAGCTCGTTTATTTCAGCTATTTTCATAGTATTATGTCATATGGTGTTATTTTGTGGGGTAATGCAGCTGATATTAAATCGATATTTGTAGTGCAAAAGCGGGCTATAAGAGCGATCTGCGGATTATCCCCACGGGAGTCAGTTCGAAGCAAGTTTAAAGAAATATTTTGACTTTGGCAAGTCAATACATTTATGAGAATATTTTATATGTGCGGAAAAATATAGATATCTTTCAAAAGAATAGTAGCTTCCACAATTATAGTACTCGTAATAATGACAAAATTAGTGCACCAACCACAAGGCTGCATAAAACGAGTAATTCTTTCCAAGGCAATTGTATACGTTATTTCAACAAAATTCCTAGTGAGATACAAGTGTTGTCAATAAATAAATTTAAATCGTACGTTAAAGTAAAACTACTTGCTAAGGCCTATTATAACATAAATGAATATTATTTAAACGATCCTAGTGCTTGGATATGATTTGCTCCAGTATAGAGGTAACGCGACTGAATCTCTCGGCTGCAATTCCAGACTCGGGGGCGATCGTCAACATCCACGACCTTTTTAATGTAAAGTGGGAGCAAACCGTGATCCATGTAGTACTAATTTATTTCAGAATAATTAATATTATTATTGTTTTCTTATGTAGCCAAGTTCACATTTCAAGGATCGTCATGCTCGCTTAAATGTCATTGCTTGTGGCGGCGTCCATGCGTCGGGTTGTCTCTCTCCCTAAAATATGGCGAGGGGGTCGATGGCTGGCCATGCGTCATACTCGTGAACGGGTGCTACTTGTGGTGACTGGTCGAACTTGAATTCGTGTATGCGGTGATATTAGTTATTTCGTCTATGTATTTGCGTGTTGTTCCCACGAGAATGTAAGTGAGTGCTCCTATTTCACCATACATTCTGCTGATAGAGGACAAATCTTTGTTTTTATTTATTTTTATTTTTTCGTTTATATATATATTTTTCGATTATTATAGTTAATTACTTAAAGATGTCATGTGGAACATGGTGTAATGGTTGCAGCTCCTTACAAAACATTTGTAAAACAAAAACTTGGCGATTAAAAAAGAGTGGCGGCGAGTTTCTTGCCAGTTCTTCTCGTCCGTTCTACGCCCTTGATTTGAGAACTGGCAGTAAATGTAAAACTAGAAGCATTTAATATGTATTTTTTATTGACGTTCATAAGTGTACATTGTGTTACCTAAATGAATAAATGATTTTTGAATTTTGAATTTTTGAATATGATGATGACTCCATGGTGATTCCGTGATGATAATTCCTTGATGATAATTCCGAGATGATTCCGTCGTGATGATTCCGGGATGATAATTCCGTGATGATTCCGCGATAATGATTCCGTGATGATTCCGAGATAATTCCATGATGATGATTCCGTGATGATGAATCCGTGATGATAATTCCGTGATGATTCCGAGATGATTCCATGATGATGATTACGTCGTGATGATTCCGGGATGATGATTCCGTGATTATGGTTCCGATATGATGATGACTCCGTGGTGATTCCGTGATGATAGTTCCTTGATGATAATTCCGTGATGATTCCGAGATGATTCCATGATGATGATTCCGTCGTGATGATTCCGTGGTGATTCCGGGATGATGATTCCGTGATTATGATTCCGATATGATGATGACTCCGAGATGATTCTGTCGGGATGATTCCATGGGGTTTCCGTGATGATGAATCCGTGATGGTAATTCCGTGATGATGAATCCATGATGATGATTACGTCGTGATGATTCCGGAATGATGATTCCGATATGATGATTTCGTGATAATGATTCCGTTGTGATTCCGTGATGATGATTCCATGATGATGTTTCCGGGATCATGATTCCGATATGATGACTTCGTGATGATGATTCCGTGGTGATTCCGTGATGATGATTCCGGGATGATTCCGAGATGATTCCGTGATGATGATTCCGTGATGATGACTCCGTTGTGATGATTCCGTCGTGATGATTTCGGGATGTTTCTGCGATGATTCCTTGATGATGTTTCCGTGATGATGATTTCGTGATGATGATTCCGTAATGATGATTCCGTGATGATAATTCCGTGATGATGATTCCGTCGTGATGATTCTGCGATAATGTTTCCGTGATGATAATTCCGAGATGATTCCATGATGATGATTCCGTCATGATGATTCCGGGATGATTCCGTGGTGATTCCGTGATGATGAATCCGTGATGATAATTCTGTGATGATTCCGAGATGATTCCATGATGATGATTACGTCGTGATGATTCCAGGATGATGATTCCGTGATTATAATTCCGATATGATGATTTCGTGATGATGACTCCGTTTTGATTCCGTGATGATAATTCCGTGATGATTCCGAGACGATTCCATGATGATGATTCCGTCGTGATGATTCCGGGATGATTCCGTGGTGATTCCGTGATGATGATTCCGTTCATTCATCCGAAAACAAAAATGAGTCAAAAATATACCGAAACAGTTATAACATTTTGTCTCGTCATTACGTCAAATATATGAATGCGAGATTTAAGTATATGTTATCAAACAAGGACTACATTGGATCGTATGGTGTTAATAACTAGAAATTAATAAAAAAATAAGTTGTCGGTATTCATGCAAATCAATACAGTATGTATACCAGTTGGTGCCCGCGACTTCGTTCTCGTGGGTGTCATTTTAAGCTGAGCTTATAAACAAGATATTTAAAGGAAGATAACTTTTCCTCCAGTCATACAATTTCGATGCAACCAGTTTAGATGTGACAAAGCTATATGAAAATCATTTCGGTATCTTAGGAGATTAGCGTGAACAGACAGACAGATATATTCAAAATGATTTTTATGAATACTGTTCCTCTTCAATCGCCTCCCTCCCTATTTATCAATGATTCTACTGTGATTATATAATATTATTGACATCTGATAATTCGAAAAAGTTCGACGCAAGTCAGTTTGCATTGCAATTTGTTGATATGGTGACTTTAAAATAATATTTAAATGATGATAACTTTTCTTTCCGACAGCCGATTTGGATGAAACTAAGCCTATATGTTGGCCCGGGCTTTTCTTAATATATTTGTGTAAATTGCATGAAAATCGATTCAGTATCTTCGGACATTACAGTGATGATGAATCCATGATGATGATTACGTCGTGATGATTCCGGGATGATGATTCCGATATGATGATTTCGTGATAATGATTCCGTGGTGATTCCGTGATGATGATTCCATGATGATGTTTCCGGGATGATTCCGTGATTATAATTCCGATATGATGATTTCGTGATGATGACTCCGTTTTGATTCCGGGATGATAATTCCGTGATGATTCCGCGATAATGATTCCGTGATGATTCCGAGATAATTCCATGATGATGATTCCGTGATGATGAATCCGTGATGATAATTCCGTGATGATTCCGAGATGATTCCATGATGATGATTACGTCGTGATGATTCCGGGATGATGATTCCGTGATTATGGTTCCGATATGATGATGACTCCGTGGTGATTCCGTGATGATAGTTCCTTGATGATAATTCCGTGATGATTCCGAGATGATTCCATGATGATGATTCCGTCGTGATGATTCCGTGGTGATTCCGGGATGATGATTCCGTGATTATGATTCCGATATGATGATGACTCCGAGATGATTCTGTCGGGATGATTCCGTGGTGTTTCCGTGATGATGATTCCGTGATGATGAATCCATGATGATGATTACGTCGTGATGATTCCGGAATGTAGATTCCGATATGATGATTTCGTGATAATGATTCCGTGGTGATTCCGTGATGATCATTTCGTTAGCTCCTATTATTTGACGCTTGACGTCGCGGTGCTTACAAATAACATAAATATTTTTACATAATGATGATGATTCCATGATGATTCCGATATGATGATTTCGTTATGATGATTTCGTTATGGTGATTCCGTGATGATGACTCCGTCGTGATGATTCCGGGATGATTCGGCGATAATGATTCCGTGATGATGATTCCGATATGATGATTTCGTGATGATGATTCCGTGGTGATTCCGTGATGATGATTCCGGGATGATTCCGAGATGATTCCGTGATGATGATTCCGTGATGATGACTCCGTTGTGATGATTCCGTCGTGATGATTCCGGGATGTTTCTGCGATGATTCCTTGATGATGTTTCCGTGATGATGATTTCGTGATGATGATTCCGTAATGATGATTCCGTGATGATAATTCCGTGATGATGATTCCGTCGTGATGATTCTGCGATAATGTTTCCGTGATGATAATTCCGAGATGATTCCATGATGATGATTCCGTCATGATGATTCCGGGATGATTCCGTGGTGATTCCGTGATGATGAATCCGTGATGATAATTCCGTGATGATTCCGAGATGATTCCATGATGATGATTACGTCGTGATGATTCCAGGATGATGATTCCGTGATTATAATTCCGATATGATGATTTCGTGATGATGACTCCGTTTTGATTCCGTGATGATAATTCCGTGATGATTCCGAGATGATTCCATGATGATGATTCCGTCGTGATGATTCCGGGATGATTCCGTGGTGATTCCGTGATGATGATTCCGTTCATTCATCCGAAAACAAAAATGAGTCAAAAATATACCGAAACAGTTATTACATTTTGTCTCGTCATTACGTCAAATATGTGAATGCGAGATTTAAGTATATGTTATCAAACAATGACTACATTGGATCGTATGGTGTTAATAACTAGAAATTAAAAAAAAAATAAGTTGTCGGTATTCATGCAAATCAATACAGTATGTATACCAGTTGGTGCCCGCGACTTCGTTCTCGTGGGTGTCATTTTAAGCTGAGCTTATAAACAAGATATTTAAAGGAAGATAACTTTTCCTCCAGTCATACAATTTCGATGCAACCAGTTTAGATGTGACAAAGCTATATGAAAATCATTTCGGTATCTTAGGAGATTAGCGTGAACAGACAGACAGATATATTCAAAATGATTTTTATGAATACTGTTCCTCTTCAATCGCCTCCCTCCCTATTTATCAATGATTCTACTGTGATTATATAATATTATTGACATCTGATAATTCGAAAAAGTTCGACGCAAGTCAGTTTGCATTGCAATTTGTTGATATGGTGACTTTAAAATAATATTTAAATGATGATAACTTTTCTTTCCGACAGCCGATTTGGATGAAACTAAGCCTATATGTTGGCCCGGGCTTTTCTTAATATATTTGTGTAAATTGCATGAAAATCGATTCAGTATCTTCGGACATTACAGTGATGATGAATCCATGATGATGATTACGTCGTGATGATTCCGGGATGATGATTCCGATATGATGATTTCGTGATAATGATTCCGTGGTGATTCCGTGATGATGATTCCATGATGATGTTTCCGGGATGATTCCGAGATGATTCCATGATGATGATTACGTGATGATAATTCCGAGATGATTCCGTCGTGATGATTCCGGGATGATAATTCCGTGATGATTCCGCGATAATGATTCCGTGATGATTCCGAGATAATTCCATGATGATGATTCCGTGATGATGAATCCGTGATGATAATTCCGTGATGATTCCGAGATGATTCCATGATGATGATTACGTCGTGATGATTCCGGGATGATGATTCCGTGATTATGGTTCCGATATGATGATGACTCCGTGGTGATTCCGTGATGATAGTTCCTTGATGATAATTCCGTGATGATTCCGAGATGATTCCATGATGATGATTCCGTCGTGATGATTCCGTGGTGATTCCGGGATGATGATTCCGTGATTATGATTCCGATATGATGATGACTCCGAGATGATTCTGTCGGGATGATTCCGTGGTGTTTCCGTGATGATGATTCCGTGATGATGAATCCATGATGATGATTACGTCGTGATGATTCCGGAATGTAGATTCCGATATGATGATTTCGTGATAATGATTCCGTGGTGATTCCGTGATGATCATTTCGTTAGCTCCTATTATTTGACGCTTGACGTCGCGGTGCTTACAAATAACATAAATATTTTTACATAATGATGATGATTCCATGATGATTCCGATATGATGATTTCGTTATGATGATTTCGTTATGGTGATTCCGTGATGATGACTCCGTCGTGATGATTCCGGGATGATTCGGCGATAATGATTCCGTGATGATGATTCCGTGATTATGATTCCGATATGATGATTTCGTGATGATGATTCCGTGGTGATTCCGTGATGATGATTCCGGGATGTTTCTGCGATGATTCCGTGATGATGTTTCCGTGATGATGATTTCGTGATGATGATTCCGTAATGATGATTCCGTGATGATAATTCCGTGATGATGATTCCGTCGTGATGATTCTGCGATAATGTTTCCGTGATGATAATTCCGAGATGATTCCATGATGATGATTCCGTCATGATGATTCCGGGATGATTCCGTGGTGATTCCGTGATGATGAATCCGTGATGATAATTCCGTGATGATTCCGAGATGATTCCATGATGATGATTACGTCGTGATGATTCCAGGATGATGATTCCGTGATTATAATTCCGATATGATGATTTCGTGATGATGACTCCGTTTTGATTCCGTGATGATAATTCCGTGATGATTCCGAGATGATTCCATGATGATGATTCCGTCGTGATGATTCCGGGATGATTCCGTGGTGATTCCGTGATGATGATTCCGTTCATTCATCCGAAAACAAAAATGAGTCAAAAATATACCGAAACAGTTATTACATTTTGTCTCGTCATTACGTCAAATATATGAATGCGAGATTTAAGTATATGTTATCAAACAATGACTACATTGGATCGTATGGTGTTAATAACTAGAAATTAAAAAAAAAATAAGTTGTCGGTATTCATGCAAATCAATACAGTATGTATACCAGTTGGTGCCCGCGACTTCGTTCTCGTGGGTGTCATTTTAAGCTGAGCTTATAAACAAGATATTTAAAGGAAGATAACTTTTCCTCCAGTCATACAATTTCGATGCAACCAGTTTAGATGTGACAAAGCTATATGAAAATCATTTCGGTATCTTAGGAGATTAGCGTGAACAGACAGACAGATATATTCAAAATGATTTTTATGAATACTGTTCCTCTTCAATCGCCTCCCTCCCTATTTATCAATGATTCTACTGTGATTATATAATATTATTGACATCTGATAATTCGAAAAAGTTCGACGCAAGTCAGTTTGCATTGCAATTTGTTGATATGGTGACTTTAAAATAATATTTAAATGATGATAACTTTTCTTTCCGACAGCCGATTTGGATGAAACTAAGCCTATATGTTGGCCCGGGCTTTTCTTAATATATTTGTGTAAATTGCATGAAAATCGATTCAGTATCTTCGGACATTAGCGCGTACAAACAGACAGAAAAAAAAAAACTGTGTTTGTTCTATTTCCCTTCTTACTCCTGACTCGGTTTTAGCATTTTTTTTTCTATGTACAGACATTTGACCTCTACAGTTTTAGTATATGTATATAAAGATATTATATCAATAAAATTAAAGAATATATACTGAATAATCATTTATTTGTCGCTTAATTTGATATTGTTAAATAATAATATATAAAAAAAATAAACAAACTCTTCTCTTGAGATAACTTGTCCTTTGTCTCTGTAAAAAATATTATTTATGATTAATTATTATGGTACATAGCGAATGTAACATATTATGGTAATAAGTATATACAATATGTACATATAAATTTAACTGACGGGCTCGTTGGCGCGTTCGGTAGAACACCTGCCGTAGGCATCGATGGGTCGTGGGTTCTAATCCCACCGAGACAACATGTTTATAATTTTCTGTAAGGATTTTTTCCACGCGTCTGATAACTTTACTTTAGTATTTACTCACTTTCTTACAAGGATGTTAAGGAGCTTCCGAAAGTTCAAAACTTCCGTTTGATTTTGCAACTCCGATTCCGATAAAGAATCGGAAATTAAAATCGCGTTCAGCGCTATTTGATTTAATTTACTATTGTTTTAAAATTTAACAAAATTCGTTATTTTCATTTTCAACACCCAGGAAGGTGATTTATTTATTGAACTGATATGAATGAAACTGATGAATAAAGTAATTTTATTTATAATTTTATTTATATAATATTTATTTATTTATTAATATATATATCTCTCCATTGCCTCTGCTTCCGATTCCGGTTCCGGTTCCGGTTCCAATTCCGGTTCCGATTCCGGTTCCGACTAACCAAATTTAAAAACTCCGATTCCGGTTCCGATAAAACCACCTCCGTAACATCCCTACTTTCTTACCTTAGCAAGCGACGCTACTGTCAATTGTTATTCCTTCGCGCTCGCCCGTGAGTACTGTACTGATTGGGCACACTGCGATTGCGAAATACATCCACCACGACCATAGCAACAGCTGCGACTGCTAGCGCGCCCAACACTAAACCCTTCACAAGTCCTTCCATTGTTCCTGAAATGTTTAAGAAAGAAATTTATTCAACAAATTTAACAAACAGCGAGTAACATTGGTGTATGGTAGGGTTGATGAGGAAGTAGTTGTGAGGAAGAGGAAGAGGAGGAGATATAACAACATAATACAAATCAGGGATGTTACGGAGCTTCGATTTCGGTTCCGAAAGGTCGGAACTTCCGATTGATTTTGCACCTCCGATTCCGATTTCGGTTCCGATAGATTTAAATCGGAGGTCGAAGCACATCGGCGGCGGTCAGCGCCATTTGATTTAATTAACTTCTGCTTAAAATTTAAGAAAATTAGTTTATTTTTATATATCAAACTCAGGAAGGTGTATACTTTTTTGAACTGATATGAATGAAACTGATGAATAATATTTGTAATTTTATTACACAATTCTCTTTTGTGTCTGCCTCCGATTCCGGTTTCGGTTCCGGTTCCGGTTCCGATAAACTAAATTTAAAAACTCCGATTCCGAATTCGGTCCGGTAAAACCACTTCCGTACTATATAATATATATATACGTACGGAAGTACGGAAGTATATATATACAAATAATCTTTTTGGGCAAAAAAAAATGTTTGTTTTGGTGAAAAAATTACATGAAACGTTTGTTTTTTTAACATAGCGCCATCTATTGAATACTTACTCAATCCAGTCAACAGATATCGCCATCTGTTAGAATCGTTTGGCGCTAACCCTAACAGATAATTGTGACTGTCGAATACTCTATGGAATAATAGACAAATAATTTGCAATAAATTAATATTGCGACTATAAATTGAGTTGTAAGCTATCCTATCTCTAAAGTTGGATCAAATTGCACAGGATGTGCAAATCAAATTTAAAATCGGTTCTAGGAGTCCATCGTGGTTCGTCGACAAACAACGTGACACGTAATTTTTATATATAAAGACAAGTGATAAACGTATTAAAAACTGTTTAGTTAGTAATTATTTATGAATATTACGTTTGAAATTAAATATTTTAAATGTAATATCCAGACATAATCCACGTAGATGTCACGTCACGTAACTTGGGACAAAAAACATGTCATTTAATCAAACATTACTTTTGTCGCGAGCATCACACATTTAAATGAAATAATATTTTACTTAATTAAAATCACTCGAAACGGAAACATTAATACAATTAATACATCGCGTTTTAATTCGGGAATAGGTATTTCATAAAAACGAAAAATATACCTACCTGTAATTAAAACTTTGAAATCTGTAATATCTAAATACAAATAATTAAATATTCTAATCCAATTCAAACAGCGAAACAGATTGAACAGGGTATTATTTATAAATGTGACCGTGACAATGACCTATAAAATATTATTGGTACGTTGCTTTGGTTCCAAAATCACAGCTAAGTACATAGGTACCTACTTACTTCTGGATTCTCGCAACGCTCCAATAATAAACCAATTTGTTTTGTACTTTGCTTTAAATACATATACTGAATTGAACAACTCATTAATAAGGCACAGAAAGTATAATATACCATATAATTAGTCTATTAAGATTACTTACAGCTAGGTGGAAACAGAACGTGCAGTCGTTTCAATACTATCACCGATTACGTAATACTAAGTAACTATATAAGTAAAGGTTCATGATGAGAATACAGTTACTTTACTCTATGGGTGGGTTCTAGATCATTCCATTGTTGGAAAGGAATGCGTAATTCCCCGTTTATAGTCGTGAGACGTAAAAATACGATGTTGCTATTTTAAAAAAAAAATCTTATTAACCATAGACATTCAGGGTATTTTTTCCTAAATATAAGGGATATAATATAAAAGATATATTTCATTAAATTTTTTTTGTTTGATATTTTGTCTTAAATAATCATAGGAATCATTTATAGACTATTTTCTTAAGAAATCGCAAAAATATCAGTAATTTAAGGGGTTTATGTGATTTAAATGTATAAGATTGTCAAATGTCTATGATCTCACCAAGAAAAATATGTATACGTTCGCACGTCACTACTAGACATGGGTGATAACAGGTCAAACATGATTTCTGTTACTCAATAATAACAGATGTAAATATCTATTCTAAAATAATAGTCTGTTATTTAGATACTAAAGGAATTACAGATAATACGATCTAATTTAGGAGTAACTTTTCAAGCTGATTACCATAATTTGAAATGTCCAATTCACAGATCACCCCCAATAGATTGATAATCTCACTAAAATTGCGTTGATTCTAAATCGCCAAGGTCGGAAGGGGTACGAAGGGCGGGAAGGAAAGCAGCTACGCCGCTATTGGCTACTTCAAGGTTACAGTGATAACTGAGGGATGTCCATAGACGATATCGATGTTTTCTGAATATCGATGTATTGACTTTCTCGTACGAATCTGTTAGGGCCGATCGATTCGTCTCGAAGAGACGGTTCTTTCGAGCCCAAACTCGGGGGGTGTGGGTGGAGGGGGAGGGAGTTGGGAATTGCGGGGGTGAGGTCGAAAAAAGTTCGACTAAGGGGGAAGAAAATGGGTTTCGTGGGGTTGGTATAGGAATTGAAATTGAATTGAATTGAGTTTGGAGGGGTGGGGGAAGGTGGGAGGGGGGGATCTGCCGGGGCCAATCGACTCGTCTCAATGAGACGCTTCTTTCAAGCCCAAACTTGGGGGGGTTGGGTGAAGGGAGTGGGAAATGGGTATTACGGGGGTGAGGTATAGGGGAAGGATATGGGTCGACACAGACTTGACTTTACAATATTTAAAAAAATATATTTAAACTGAATTTAATTGCCGACACGCTCTTGACCGAAAATTCACTCCTGATTGAATGAATTATTTGAAATTTACGAATTTATAAAGATAGTTTAAAAAGAACACTCTTGGCCAAAAATAAGTGAACAATATCACCCTTAGCCATTTTAAATTTAGTATGGAAATAATAAGAAATTTTTAAAATGAAATTAAATAAGGTTTAATGCTTCGATTTTTTTATTTTTATGGCTATTAATCCCTATTAATGGCATTTAATTCCCTAATTAAATGAAGATTTTAATGAATAAACAATATTTTGAGATTATCGTATATTTTTGTTGTGAGAGACTACCAACTTAAATGTTGTTTTTTACTATATTCTCAATCGGTTAACTGGTTTTATTTAAGAAAATATGAAAAAAATTGAAAATATAAGCTGACAGAATTATTCACTTTAAGAGTGTATTTTTATTATTTCGAAATTTTGAAAATCGTAGAAATATGTTATGGTTATGTTATGGTTGATCTATGACGCAACGACGTTGTGTTTTGAAGTATAAAACGTTGGACATTTCTATTTAATTATCGATACAGGCCTTGTCACATCACTAATCTTTACACGTGACCTTGGCAAAGAAAGAGAAAAGTAATAATACGGTAATGCGAGAAAAAGACGTATATATGCGCGAGTGACTACGTGACTAATATCGTCCAGTATAAGTTGATCTCCGAGAAAATAAAATGAATTCAGTGAAATTAGTAAAATTAAAATGAATTTGACATACAGGTGGAATGTAATCCCATCTTTTTTGAAATTTAATGTCTTGCTATTTTTGCCACACCATTTGACAGAACAGTAAGACATTTTTAAAGATTTTTATACAGGAAGTACGCCACGTGTTTGCGGTTCCAATAACTGGGCAGAACTAAACATGGAAATTTAAAATTTTGTGTTACTAAACACAATTGTTTTGGCAGTCGGCGGCCCTGTAAACGGTATCTGTTAAGTAATCTGTGGTCCAATTGTATTTTTTTGGAATACTAAGTGCATTTCGTTTTAGCACACGACACTCATAGATGTTTTACTGAGACAGGTAACAGTCACAGTTGTTTTGTTATGGCTTAGCTGTTACTTGTATTTGTTAAACAGTTGTTATTTAGTATTTTATGATATTTTCAATAACAGATATATCACAACCGCAGGAACAAATGTTATCTGTTATCTTTGAATATCTACCTGTGATTTATATCTGTTACGATAAATAAGCCTCACTCCTAGTCGTGCTACCTTCATGAATCATGATTTAAGAAACAAGGAAAATGTTATGTAGGACTAGCAACATCGTATGTGGCAACTGTCACTTTTAAAAGTTCATGTCTTTATAAATTATAATTCATTATTCAGTATTCACTTTCTATATCTAAGTCCGTTGTCGTCAAACTCGTCCCCACTTTGCTAAATGCTATTTTGGGAAGCCTTCAACGTAATATCCTAACATCTTGACGAGGATTATGAATGTACAAAAGGAAGACGCTCCGAAAACAAACAATACAAATAATGGATTAGGGTGGGCAACTGCAATTGGAGTAGGAGTTGGGGTTGGGGCAGCCTTGTACTACTACTTCAGACAGGGTGAGAACCCTAATGCTGGGGGAACTTCTACTCGGTGTCACTCGGAACAACCATTGTGAGTATTGTACTTATATATAGTCACTTTGGAACGTATTTTGTTTGAAAAGTATTTTTGCTACTATGAGGGTAAATAGACTTCTTAAATTTACCTTCAATTTGAACGGCACTTTCATTTTGTACATTTTATATCTAGTATTGGAACATAGGTAGCTATTTATATTGTTATTATCATTTTATTAATATATATACGTCGATTCCCGAATTTGGCATATTATTTGGCTAAATATTTATTATATATAAAAATCGTTTATTAGTGCCATCTATATTATAGTTAACTTCTGTGCAAAATCCCATACTTCTACACCTATGAGAGCAATAGATAGTTTTTTCAAAGTAATTGAATGCTGTTCACACTATCCCAAGGTTTCTATTACACAAGCTATCAAAATACTACACTACCAGTAGGTAATTAACCAAAAATTCAACTGTGCAAGCGGATGTTGCTGTATTTTTAGATAATAATGCATCCTTGAATGGTTGAATGGATATAACAAATATATATCAATTGAAGTATATATTTTATCATATAAATACAAATCAGAATATATTCTTGAGGAACTGTTTAACACATTGAATGCCAAAAAAAAACATGTATCTTCCTGTTCAGGCCACGTCGGTCAGTGCAGTGACGTTTACAAGTCAACTTTAGTAAATAAATAGTGACTAAAGTTTAGTTAATAAAAACTTAAATTTATGCATTAGATATATGTATCTAATTAAAAAAGCATATAGTGTAAATTTAGATAGAACTGTGATTTTTGATAGTTTACCATCGGTCAGCACTGACTGCGTTGGCATTCAACGTGTTAAATAACATATTTTTATAGAGTCTATTAATATAATATTGTCGGTTCATAGTCACTATTTCTTATTTTAAGCTTAAACAAACATACAAACAGACCAAAGCACTAATTATGTATTCTGGTCCATAACTAAACTATAGCGCAATACACTAGTAATTTGTTCTTAGGGGGCGTCCAAATCATCCCCCTGGTGAGATGTCGTGAGATTTTATTCAACCCCCTCCCCCAACCCCAATTTCACGTGAGATTTTTCAAAATGTGGGTTTCTTACGTAAACGCGTTGGATTGTTATTGTAAAAAGAATTTTTTTTACATGTATACAATCTGGATTAAATGGACCAAAATAGTATATATTTTTTTGTTTCAATCAGAAAATAATTGCGTGATATTTGCCGAGACCCCCCCTCTCTCCAACGTAAGATTAGATGAGATTTGACTCGACCCCCCCTTAAACACCTCACGTAATTTATGGACGCCTTATTGTATATGTACACTTAATAGTAGCAACATTTATTCTTCTTCGAAATTGCACTTAGTGAGTCTTGCTTTTGAACCAAAGATATGTCCTTAGACATAGAAAATGGACCTTGTAGTGTTTAAAACTACTCATTATTTGAAAAAATCTTTCAGATATTGAAAGTTAAACTATCCTTGTTTAAGATAGGTTTCATTTATTTATGACAACATTGAGTTTTCATATTAATTTGTAAATTAAGTCTAATGGAAATGCATTTAAATTGTGGAATGAATTGTCGCCTTCAGGTTTTTCAATTAATTATGAGCTCAATGGTTTCAAAAAACGAGCCTACAGATTTTTAATAGGCCGAAAAAAATAATTGGTGGATTTATGACCAAAGATTTGATTACTTTAGTCTGTCGGATCTACTAGTATTTAATATTTTATAAGAATATAAAGGCACATACAAGTCTTGTAAATAGGTACATATAATATAATAGTAAAATCGCATTTATGTTGTCAATAAGGAAGAGAATGTATTCAAGAAAAGGGCATTCTTTAACCTTATTATTTAAGCAATATCAAATATTCATTCAAAACATGATTTGGGCTTCAGTTAAATAGTTATAAAATAATGAAAAATATGTATATAAATATCTTATATCTTTAAACGAGCAATTCTTGTATATATATATATATATAATTGGAATCTCGGAATCGGCTCCAACGATTTTCATGAAATTTAGTATACGGGGGGTTTCGGGGGCGATAAATCGATCTAGCTAGGAATCATTTCTAGAAAATGTCATTTTATTCGTGTTTTATCAACATAAACGAAAAATTAATCTTACTGACATCTATCGGCGAATAATAATACTATTTTTTTTTAAATTGCTTTAACGACACAACAACACTAAAGCTATTCCAGCAGAAGGCGTTGTTAAGTAACACGAAGTCGATGAGTGTTTGCTTTGAGGTTAGACTTGATTTTATTAGAATGTTATTCGTACTTAAATATAATTTCCAAAAAACACAATTTATAAAAAAAAAATACCGAGCTAAGTTCGGCCATCCAGGTACTGTATATAAATTTTTCAAATTTTGCAAAAACTCTGCCGTTATGCCTTAGGATCCAAAAAAGTGTAAAAATAGACATAACTTCACATTTATTTTCTATCGAGAAAATTTCATTGAAACATGTTTTCCTTTTGAGCGACACTGCGAAGTATAGTCAAAAAACAAATTCCAAAATTTTATATCAATAATCCACAGACTGAACAAGTTATAAGTAATAGAAAAACCGCATTTTTCTCAACATATCCTCTTAAGAGCGCCCAACCCGTCTTACTTTCCATACAAAAGCTCGTACGTGATTATGGCGATGTAACCGATTTTTCTTTGTAACTTTTGAACTAATAAGTATCTCGTGCACTATATCTAGGTTTCTATCGAAACAAAATCTCAAAATTTTCAGAAATAAATTCAGTATCAGCCTCCAAAAATCAGCTTTTTTGCAAAAAAATTACCTGAAGTTTGGACGTTCATAATGTACTCATAAATTGTGAAAGTAAATATTTTGTTGTGATAGAAACCTTGCAAATATAATGGAGATTCTAAATTACAAAAAAATATTTCCCAAACTTGTGAGGACTACTGAAAAACACGTATTTCCTAGTTTATATAAAACTTGTTGTTTTATGAAATTTCCGCACACTATTTTTCGTTAAATTTTATCGCGTTCTCACTCACTCGTTAGCGGTAGAGGTATGCGCTGCATGAAACAAAAAGCTTTTCAATCAAGCTCGCGTTGACGATAGTCGAACCGGGAAGGGCCCTCTTAATTTGTTATCGTGAATGTACGCTTAAAATAAGGAACAGTAGAAACATTTATTTTTATTCAAAATTGCACTTAGTGAGATTTACCTTTGAACCAACGATATCTTATCATTAATAAGTAATAAATAAATAATAAATATATTTATTCTCTCTTCACAAAGGTTACCTTAGAACTAAAACATAACCATAGTAAAACTAGAACCTAACCTTGTGAGAGACTGGTGCCTGATGTAGGTTTTTAGAAAAACTGACGGGCTCGTTGGCGCGTTCGGTAGAACACCTGCCGTGCGCATCGATGGGTCGTGGGTTCGAATCCCACCGGGAGCACATGCTAATAATTTTCTATAAGCATGTTTTCCCCACGTTTGGTAACTTCGGGCATTGATCGGGTGGGAGGAATATCTAAATTCCGACCGGGTAACGAACCACCGTTCATAGATGGAAAAACCGTGAAGTGCATATTGCGCGAGTCTATGGATTTCCGAATGCTCAAAGTAAAAATTAGGTCGACAGTGCATCGTTGACTGATGTTCTGTGGCTGAGGTATCGCCTACCATCAAGTGAACCTCATGCTAGTCTGTCGATATCTGACATAAAAAAAAAAAAAAAAAAAAAAACCTGTATTACAGGTCACCAGGGCTCCACCATCATTCACAAACTCAAGACACTTTTGGCTTTGAACTTTGAGTTAATCATCACCTGACTTAGCATTTGCTAGACATGGGTAACTCAGCGAAATTCCATGCGCCAACTCAGCAACTCAGGCGCAGTGTAGTGTGTCGGCTCCTTGAGTCAACTCAAAATTGCGCCACGACGCAGTAAAAATGGGACGCGCAAAGCGAGCAGTGAAACCTCCGCAACGCACGTAACGCCACGCTCATAGTTCACTCAGTGAGTGGGTACTGCGCCGTGCGCCAACACATTATGAATGTGTGAGCTGACTCACCCTGCGCACTGAAGCGTGCCGGCGCAATTGCGCGGCGCAGCGCAGTGTTACCCATGTCTAGCATTTGCTAGTGTTGCGTAAAATTTTCTTACAACCTTATTCATAAACATTATAAGCGTGATATAGTTAAAATATGTTTTGTTTCTTTCATTCTGTAATCTTTTTATATTCTATAGAGCGAGACAAAACATATTTTAACTATATCAAGCTTACGTTTACGACAAAGGTCATAATGTTTTTTTAGAAAAATTACAATAATTGAAATAAATATATTTTGCAATATTAAATATCACAAGAATATGAAAACGTAAAATCTTAGCGGTGCTATGTATATTTAATTAACTATTCTATATAATTTACTAGCAATTGCCCCCGCAACCCCCCTTGTGGGTTGAATTTCGTAAAATCCGTTCTTAGCTGACTTCTACTCGGCGAAAGGAATATTCCTACCATATTTCAAGTCGCTACGCCTTATGGTTCCAGAGATATCGTGATGAGTATCTATATAGGTGGGAATCTCTTTTATATATATAGATTGTACGAAACTGTCCATAGAACAAAGAAGGATACGATTATGATACCAAGTCGCTTTTTTTTATTCATAGGGCTTAACTGACATATTATAATATCCCACAACAATGAGTATGAGAGATAGGTACATATTGCTTGCGGATAATTTTTAACAAAAGTTACTGTACAGATTCTAAATTAATTATAATCAGGGACTGAAACCGGTTAATTTTTATTTTCCAAAATACGTGTCTGACTGAGATATCATGATATTAGGTTTAAAGAGTAATACACACTAAACTTACCACAGTAATTTTTTTCAGTAAATATGAATAAAAACGAAAGAATATCAACAAAAACCTTTATTATACCGGTATAACTCCCACAGTAAATTAACCGGTATTCAGTCCCTGTTTATAATCTTTATATATTGTAAATAGTGGATAAGGTTTAAATATATAATAATTAAATATATGCTTTATAATAGTTAATAATGTATTACAGATTCCAATAGACCTTGATTAAATGTGATGGAGGAAATAGGACACAAAAACTCTTAAAATTAAACATATGAATTATGAACTAAACATATTTTTTTTTAATGTAGACAATGCAATAACAAATTAATTAATTTTATTTATACACTAGTGGACCCGATAGACATTGTCGTGCCAGAATGTTGGCTTCAAAAACAAAACAAAAGCTAGATTTGAATATCGTTGTTGCGCCTGCCAAATTCTATATGAATTTTTGTATAGTTTTGGGAAACAACGAAAAACGTATTATTGACTCACATACGGAGTTTTTCTTAACGGTCAAAACACGTATGAAATAAGTTAAACTCGTTTCCAGTTCGAATATCATAAAAAGGATTTAAGTAGGTAACACTAGAGAATAAAACGAAGATTATTTTTTGTGGAAAAACCAAAAATAAAAAAAATGCACATATGGAATTTTGCAGGCGCAACGACGGTATGTTATTTTCCCACTTCTAGATTTGCAGTGGTCATCAATTATTAGTTATTACAAAAAAAGCTATTAGTGTGCGTGACGTGAGCTGTCAATGCCGGAAGATGGCGGAGTTGAGAACCTATAATTTTTGTGTAATTTTCCGATATAACTATATATTCATATTTATTCTGTTATTCGGGACATAGACGAATACAACAAAAAAAATATAATTTTAATCGGTGCATCCGTTCTTGAGTATAAATGTAACTAACACTTTGTTTTATATATACATATATTATTATATATAGATATATAGCATCTTAACGTTTTGAACATATATATTTGCATATATATTTTTTTTAATAATTTGCTGCATGCGCCTTCCTGCTTGTAATCATTTCTGCTTACTTTGCACAGCTTCATGAATTCCATGGATAGTACCGAGAGCGATGATTACGTAACCACAACAGATACAAGTATGCACTTGACAGAATCCGAAAATGAGAGTACTCATGACGAAACGTCTGACAGTAATGAGGAATCTGACGATCACGAAGAACCTGACAGTCACGAAGAATCTGACGATCACGAAGAACCTGACAGTCACGAAGAATCTGACGATCACGAAGTATCTGGCGTTAGTGATGAATCCGCGAATGATACTTCTGACGTCACTGAAGATTTCACAAGTGATATGTCCGAAATCGATATAGATTCAGACAGTGAATATTCCGAGCCTAACATTAGGATATATGTTTCTGAATCGCATAATATTTGGAGTTCGGACACCCATATGATTAGTGTTGATGATATAATAGGTATTAGTGACGCGATAGATTTTAATGATTTGGAAGATTTAAGTGATATGGATGATTTTAGTGATATGGATGAGCCAGATGTTCCTACTACCGATTATATAGCTAGATCACCGATTCACACATTTATGAATCTTATGAGTCCTAGACGAGCGTAAGTTAAAATTTTTGTTACATATTTTACTGCGGTTACGCCAAGTGGAGTGCCAACATTAATTATTCACCAATAGTTAGCAAGTGGAATGAATTTGAAATCGTGTTAATAAAATACAATATTAATGACAACTTCTATCAAAGACGGATTCTGCCAATGTTCAGAATTTTTGGGAGACTCGATGATTTTATAATGGGATGAGATTCGATGATCCTTGACTTTGGCTCCGCAAACATGCGTTCTGAGGGCCTAGCACGAAAAACTTGCGAAAAAGTATTCGAATCATCGAGCTGTCATTTGTACGAAATTCTAAATAATTTCTCATATAACCGACAGATAGATGATTCGAATACTTTTTCGGTAGTCGTTCGCGCTCACCCCTCTGAAAACCACAAAACACATGCTCTCAACCGCAAAGTCAAAGATCGATCCCAACGTCAATCTGTCAGTTGTGTGAGAGAGATGGAATTCTATACAAGTTGACGTTAGGAATTCTCTCGTCTAGTTCTCGTCTCGCCCTTGTTTGTGCTAAGATCAGGGCTGGATTTAGGGGAGGGCATTCGAGGCTACTGCCCCGGGGCTTCCACAAAATAGGCACAATAACAACAATGGAGAATTCAAAAAAAATCTTTCAAATTCCGACGATAGAAATATCAATGGAAAAGTTGTAAACAATTTTTTTGCTGGTTTATCTTTACCTACTGTTATTTGTACAAACATGTTTATATTGTTAACATGAAAATAATTAGGGGCCACGGGCCTCTACTCTTGTTGCCCCAAGGCCTCCAACCTAAATCCGGCCCTGGCTTGGATCTCTGATTTTTGCCTGTTATCAATCACCACTGTTATTAAAATATATGTAGCTTATTATTTCCTTATTACATATAATATGTATGTTTTATTTTAAAATCCTTTTCAGAGCTTCAGGAGAAACAAACACTCGTATTTCACAAGCTTTGTAAGGATATTTTTATTTTGAGTAGATTTGGTTTTTCCAATTAAAACTTTGATTTAGTTCGATATGTCATTACTGTAGAGGTGTTTTAGTATGGTATATTTTTTCAAATACATGTTGCACTTTGGAAACAAAAGTGGCATTATGCCAATTTCAATCATTATTTGAATTTATTCAGAGTACTTTAAATAATCTATTGGTTAAATAGGTTTTCGAAGTGTTTCATTTCATTCGCTTTTTTTATAATATTGACCACGAATATTTAGTTCAGTCAGTAACTTCGAATGGCCAAATTAAAAAATATTACGAACGGCTATCGAGAAAGTATTCGAATCGTCGATCTGTTATATGAGCAATCATTTGACAGCTCGACGATACGAATACTTTTTTCGGAAGTCGTTCGTGATAGGCCGTCTGTAATATTATTAGTATGGATATTCAAAGTTAGTGATACTGACTGAACTAGAAATGTCATTTTTGTTATCAAAGTGCTATGTGTATATTGTGAGACTAATATTAACTAACTGGGATTTAAATAAAATACTGTATACCGGATTAAAACGCGATTTATTATTTATATTGTTTAAATTATTTATCCCGACGTTTCGGATGCTTTTCAGCTGTCTCCCGCGACCACGGTTGCTGAAAAGCATCCGAAACGTCGGGATAAATAATTTAAACAATATAAATAATAAATCGCGTTTTAATCCGGTATAAAGTATTTTATTTAAATGTGTGATACTCGCGTTAATAAAAGACAATATTAACTGGGAATTATCTTCAAATACTGATTGCGTTATAACTATTCTACGTAAATAGTGAAAAAACTTCAATAATACGTCGTGACGTCCTGTTTTTTTATTTACAAAAATGGTACAAGGTTTTTAAAATTAAAGCACAGCCGGCCTAGCATGACAACCGCGACAAATTTTGTCGACCGTTTTCTCGTGTTTTAATCGATTATCTCTTTATTTCTTCCGGGTCTAACATGACAATTACACTTAAAACTCGACTTTTAAATTTGTCGATGTCGAGATATAATATATCGACATATCTTACATCTTCCGCGACATACCTCGTGGCGGTCATGCTAGCCCGGCAGATTGCATGTTTTGACATTAATAAGTATGCAATTGTAAGTGTTGCTGAAGTAGTTACAATTTTATATGCACAGGACTAACCAGTGTTCGCAACCATACGATAATTATCGTACGTGTACACGTACGATGTACGATGGTACACTATTATCGTACGCAGTGTGGCGAATAAATACTTCGCCAGTATCAACCTCTTTCGTGAATGAGGTTTATACATTTATATATCATATTAAAATGGAAGTTAATAATTAGTAATGCACTAACTTCCATAGCAGTTTGTATGATAATTTCCATTATGATGCAAAATTTGATAATGACCCTGATAGCCAACAATTACAATGGTTTTTTACTGTCAGCGCTAGGTATAGGCTCATTTCTTCCTTAGGAAATTTGCTACCGCTTCAAGTCTCAATCCTTGCATTGGTTGCTATTGTCCATTCAGCAAAAAAACGCTGATTAGAACACTGATTGGTGTTCCAATCAGCGTTGCAAAAAAACGCTGATTGGTGTTTTGAAACATTTTAAGCCCTCAAGTTTTTACTGATATTGATATTTCTGTAGAAGGAACATACTAATAATGGGACAATTAATTACTTGGTTAAAGAAATTGCGCCTAACCCTCTAACCTCTCTTTTTTAATTTATGTTTTAGTTTTTTTTATAAATACGTAAACAATAAATATATATACGATTTTATATTTAAGATGTTTTATAGGTTATGTGTATATTCCCGTTTGGGTTTATTGGCTCTTGTTTTATGTCAGATATCGACACACGAGCATGAGTTACACTTGATGGTAGGTGATACCTCAGCCACAGAACATCAGTCAATGATGGGCTGTTGACTTTCTTTTTACTTCGAACACTCGGAAATCCATAGACTGAAACCGTAACGCACATTATGCCCATCACAGTTTTTCCATCTACATGCCCGAAGTTACCAGACGTGGAGAAAACATGCTAACAGAAAATTATTCACATGTCGTCCCGGTGAGATTCGAACCCACGACCCATCGATGCTCACGGCAGGTGTTCTACCGAACGCGCCAACGAGCCCGTCAAAAGCCCGAGCTCTTATTATAAATTACCTAGTGTTATACGTAAGATACAAAATCTCTAAGTTACCGCAATTGATTTCAGCCGTCAGCGAACATGGACTCTTGAAGAGTGCTCGATCTGCTTTGATGTGATCCTCAAGAACCAGGAGGTGATGTCTCTACCCTGCACTCATCAGTTCCACACCGCGTGTATACTCCCCTGGCTGCAGCAGCGGCAGACTTGCCCCAATTGCCGCAAGACTGTGTAAGCAAGGTAAGGAGAAGACTGCGGTGTGACTCATATCGTCATGATCGTAGAACAACGACGGTTCTGATTTTTTACGATTTTAGTTTTATTGTATAAAAATATTTTTCAATGTCAATTCTCAACAGACATAAAATTGGAGTTTGATAAAAACTATCAAGTTACTGCCTAGAATACCAGCAGTTCTGCGTTTTCAACGCAGTACAAGAACGCGTATTATAACCTTCATTGTACTACGTCGCCCTCTCGGCCTCCCCTCACCCTAATCGGTATAAAGTTAATATTAAAAAGACACCAAACATAATATTGCCGAGTTTGAACCCGAAAAGATTAGCCGTGTTTTAATTATGCACAAAATACGAATTATCAATCTTTAAAACGCTCTCCTGTAAAGTAGCCGTTTTGTAGATCCGCCGTTGTTCTACGATCATTACGATATATTCGTATTAGGTATACGTAATAGGTACACAGTAGAAGTTCCATATTAGGTAATACGAATGTTCTCATATTAGGTTATTCAATAATAACCAGTCAAATAATATTTAATAGTGAGCGACGAGCGCGACGTTTTGCGCGATAATTAAGCTTAATGAGCTATAGTCTATAGACTCATATATTCCAATAACAGTTGAATATTGCTTATTTTATGAACTCTGACTGTTATCCTATTTGACTATTAGCCGGTAATAGGTATGTTATATTATTTGTAAAGCGTTATATTCGATAATAGGATTACGAAAATTTGATACTAATATTAACATCTCTAGCGGTGATGCAAACTTTGTAGATTTAGCACTCTCAATGTATTTTAACTCTTTGAAACATGGTAACAACCCACATTACCACCTCCATTTTTACATTCGAGATACGTAAGTGATTAATTCCGTCCTACCTTTTTATGATACAGCTTTATACGTTTTATCTATGGGGTATTCCATGCCAAATCGACCACTTTTGAACCTTACCCCTTTAGATTTCGCTGATTTTTTTTTATCTTTTTCTACTCGATGAAAGACGTTTTTCAGATTTTTTTCAAATTTTTTTACCCAACCCTAAAAGAAAAAAAATCTCAAAAAAAACTTAATCAATTCTACAATTATCCCCGTGTATCCCAGAGAGGGCGGATTTTTTTTTTATTTAGTTGAAAAAAAAAACGTCCCGAAAGGTCAATTTTTGAGAGAGTTTTATTTGAAAAAAAAGAGCCATTTTTTTGAAAGCTTCATAACTTTTTACTTACCCCCTATACTTCTATACTAATATTATAAAGAGGAAATATTTGTATTTTTTACATGTTGTGAATAATCTCAAAAACTACTGGACCGATTTTGAAAATTCTTTCACCAATAGAAAGTTACATTATCAGCGAGTAACATAGGTTTTTTGTGTATAGTACATCAACATTGCCGTGTGAAGCCGGGGCGCGTTGCTGGAAAAAGAGCAAACATCATTGAAAATATCACTAATTCTGTTTGTTCCACAAGTAACGCAGGAGGCGTCGATATTATAAACCATTAATCTAGTATTTATCTTTATAAAAGTACTTTTTTTTTTCTTTTTTCAGATGACCCCATAATTTCAATGATGTGAGCTGGACTCACTTCTCTTGGCGAAATGTAAAGATATCTTTGGAGGCGAAAACATATACAATGCCACTACAGTCGGGACTCATACAAATATACTGTACTGATAAAAAAATGGATTGCGGACTTACCTGCGCCGGCGCAGCCTCTCCCGGAACATAGCTATCTCCATCTTGCTTCTTGTTGACCAGCGCAAGCGTCTTATTCTTTGAATTATTGTCCGTTTTTCATTGAGCATTCCGTGCTCTTCGATGGTGTTTAGTGTTCATAATGGTGTTCATATCGTTGGCACCAAAAGGGAATTACCGACTTTCCAAATCTTAACAGGAAAATAATTTGCAGTTCGGAATAAAAATATATAAGTGGCAAAGTTTGTAAAACTTAGACCAAATGATGCAGAAAAAAAGCCAAATTATAAGAAATGCCAAAAAGAGAGATTAAGTATATTTTTTCAAAAATTCGCTTATCCTCTTGGCAGTTAGCCGAAATTATAATATATAACGATATCTTTCACGCCTCTTTCCCATTGCGGTAGGCAGAGATCACGGAATTCCATATGCTCCGATCGACACACCACTTTCGCTTCTTCCACTTTTTTTACTAAATAAAATTTTGTTATTAATGACTTTGCTGCCTTCTCTTAAGGCAATAGGTATTATTCCAAGAATTCTGAAAGGAGACAGCTATTCAAAATTTAGACATTGTAAGCCTTTCTTAGACTTGACGGGCTCGTTGGCACATGCACATGCGCATCGATGGGACCTGGGTTCGAAATCCACCGGGACATGTTTATAATTTTCTGTAAGCATGTTTTCCCCACGTCTGGTAACTTCGGGCATTGATCTGGTGGGAGGAATATCGAAATTCCGACCGGGTAACGGTGGTTCACATCGTTCATAGATGGAAAAACCGTGAAGCATTGCGCGTTTCGGTTTCAGTCTATGAATTTCCGAATGCTCGAAGTAAAGAAAGTAGGTTGATAGCGCATCATTGACTGATGTTCTGTGGCTGAGGTATCACCTACCATCAAGTGAACCTCATGCTCGTCTGTCGATGTCTGACATAAAAAAAACTACGGTAAAGCCTCTCTTAGACATTATACAGCCTGAATATGTCGATTTCGTATTTCCTAGTCAAATCTTTAGATGTTGACCAATGAATTAATTGAAATTACATATTAGTTCACTCTGTTTTTAGAAACTTAGTATAATTAGGTGCTAAAAAAAATACAAAAAAAATTGTGGTTTTTCTTTCCTGTATTTTTTAAAAGAGCCCTTACAGATATTTTAAAAGAAATATGTGGTTAAAAATGGATTAATAATAGGGCTATTTTTTGGTTAAGATATGACTATAGGTTACTAATAAAATTATTATTGTTTTATTTAATATTTTTCTTACGTTATGTTAGTTTACTTTCAGGTTATACTTATATATTATTACTTTTTTTTTAAGATATGGCCTGCTTCTAATCTGTTCTTTTTTATTGATAAATAAAATTATAGAATATGACGTCAGATTTAAAAAAAGTAATGCTAGTTTTAACTTTTTATTTAAGTGTTTACTGTTAGGTTAATTTTAGATGACGTTTAAAATAAAAATCGGTATCTTTTGAGGCACTTCTGTTTTTATCTGTACTTTCTAGATATATATTTTTTTTATTTTAAAATTAATATGTTGATTGCTTTAAATTTTAGTAAAATTATTTTCACTTAGCCTTCTAATCAATATGTTTGATTTTTTTACTTACAGTTTTTAGCTATTTTTCTGTCTCCACTAAATCTTACATAAACGATTCAATCGATGTGAATATGTATTTTTTCATACGTTTCTTTAGTTGTTTTGGATATACTGTTATTTACTTTTTTTTTAATTGTAAAATTATCGATAAAATATGTTTTACTAATAGTTCAACTCGAATTAAAAATTTAGATTTTAGTGATACTTAGACTTAATAAAATTCTGAAATACTGTGTTTGAAAAATGTTTGTAATAATTAATGTATATTATGTAGATTAGTGCTTTGATATTTTGTAAATAAAATTCAATAAAATTCGTTTTACTAAGACTTTGTATATATGTATTTTTATCCCATGACAATAATTAAAAAATAAATGGACGCTAATAAGCAACCAACATGGTTGCCATTTTGAGAAAATTTAGTTTGAAATTTTAATTAGGTTATAATTTCTTTTAAAAAATATGAGAAATAATAAAAAAAAATTGTACCTCATTATTATTATTACACATTTAAATATTCTAAACATATAAGGGTTTCGTACCATTAAAAAGCGATTGGAATCATTTACATTATTTTCATTTAAATCTATGTTCCTTGCTGATAATTTAACGACCTCTTGCTTTTAGTTTGGTACATAAATAAAAACAACAATAATCAATTACTATTTTAATCAAGAAACAAGTTAATGTAACTTAAAAAACACACCATTACTTATAACTAAAATAAATTTATTCTACAATTAAAATAAAATCACTGTACTTCATTAACTAAAATATAAAATTTAAAATAGTATATTTATTTCATTTTGAATATTATAACATTATTAAAATAACATTTCAACGTTATGTTCTATTTGTATATGATGGGTCCAAGCTTCGACACTTTGAAATAACTGAAAAAAAGAACCAATTAGTAATATAAATATCCTAATTTGTTGTATGCGTTTATTTGAATAAAAAAAGTACAACTGACTTAGTAACTACCCACAAATACACGCATAATTATTCTTAACAATTCACCACTAAGGACAAATTTTACACCTATTCAATCCACTCGCAGTATTACAATGACAATCTACCTACATTATAACATTATGAAAACATAAAACTATCCACATTATGTAAACATAAAACTAACCACATTATATAACATAAAACTACCCACATTATATAACATAAAACTACCCACATTATAAAACATAAATCTACCCACATTATAAAACATAAAACTACCCACATTATAAAACATAAATCTACCCACATTATAAATCATAAAACTACCCACATTATAAAACATAAAACTACCCACATTATAAAACATAAAACTACCCACATTATATAACATAAAACTACCCACATTATAAAACATAAAACTACCCACATTATAAAACATAAAACTACCCACATTATAAAACATAAAACTACCTACATTATCAAACCCAACTACCCACCTCATGACAATATTCACAGGGGTACAACTGTAATCCATGCGCCGTCACGTGTCTGTGCAAATGTTCCGTGGACTCCATCTTGGCGCCGCAAGTGTCGCAAATGAGTGATTCGTTCTCGTTCGAGTCATCGTTCACTTCGAACGAAGCGGGGGGAGTTCGAGTCTTAGGGCGTTTCGAATCACGCGGTTCGTAGTAGGGGCACGCTGGAAAAATGAAAATTGTAGCGACATCTATAATAGAGAATATGTTTTTTTTTATATTTTTACTAGTGGACCCCGCAGACGTTGTTTTGCCACAATTTTAATTAAAAAAAACATTGTCCAGCGGACAAAATTGTGAATCTAAACCATTCCCAGATCCCCTTGAACACACACAAAAAATTTCATCAAAATCGGTCCAGTCGTTTGAGAGAAGTTCAGTGACATACACACTCACAGAAGAATTATATATATAAAGATTTGGTAGTTTACATCGTTATATAATAGAAAAAAAAATATGCAACGCAAGTAAACACCTAATAACTACTACCGCATTAACAGTTGCTGGCATAGACATTTACGTCATATTCGCTCTGACCAATGGCGTCGCTTTACAAATATTTTAATTTCCCACAGTTTATTTGCACTTTTTAAAAATTAATTTTTGCTCAAAACTGAAATTGTAAAAAAATATTGATGGAAGCGTAATTCTGAAGTCATACAGTTTATAAAACAAAATGTTTGACCCTCATTGGAATCACGTGCATATTCCCTATTAGATGATATTCCGAACCCGTAGTAAATTTAAAAATATATACATGTACACTAGCGGCCCGCCCCGGCTTTGCACGGGTCTAGATTTTTTGACAAATTTAGGGTTGTATGTATTTTTTAATGCCACATAATAAAAAATAAAAACAAAAAATTCCGTCCAAAAATTAAGAAAAAATTTTTAAGGGTGAACAACCCTTATCACTTAGGGGTATGAAAAATAGATAGTAGCCGATTCTCAGACTTACTGAATATGCATAAAAAATTTCATAAGAATCGGTCGAACCGTTTCGGAGGAGTATGGGAACGAACATTGTGACACGAGAATTTTATATATTAGATAATAGATGGATCCGAAGTCCTAATACCTCATGTCAATGGCATAATTGAAAAATAAAATCTTTATAAAATTTTTGAGTGAAATCGCAACAAACAAACAAAACTTTATTCTTTCCTGAATCAGCCCTTGATAATGGCACAGTCAACAAGTATATAGTTACTGTGTGTTACCAGGATTACTGTGTGTTACCAGGATTACTGGGTGTTACCAGGATTACTGTGTGTTACCAGGATTACTGCGTGTTACCAGGATTACTGCGTGTTACCAGGATTACTGTGTGTTACCAGGATTACTGGGTGTTACCAGGACTACTGTGTGTTACCAGGATTACTGGGTGTTACCAGGATTACTGGGTGTTACCAGGATTACTGGGTGTTACTGGGGATTACTGTGTGTTACCAGGATTACTGGGTGTTACCAGGATTACTGGGTGTTACCAGGATTACTGGGTGTTACCAGGATTACTGGGTGTTACCAGGATTACTGGGTGTTACCAGGATTACTGGGTGTTACCAGGATTACTGGGTGTTACCAGGATATCAAACATATCTAAAGCTACTAACGGCCGTGTCCAACGTGCGTCTTATAGAAGGTCACGAGCACTTTGTCCAGGGTCTCGGTGACTATCATATGCGCGGGACACGCTTTGCCCGTCTTGTATATCTGTCGCTCGGGCGCTGGACGCTTGCCTTTACCCTGATAGTGGGGAGAAAGGGGAGTAAGTTTATATGGCAACATTCGTACATTTTTTTATATTAGACGACGAGCATATTCACTTGATGGTAGGTGATACCCCAGCCACAGAACATCAGTAAATGATGCGCTATCGAACTATGTTTTTTTTAAATAATGGTCTAAGAGCCCGTGGGAGATCGTCCTTCACCGATCTGATAACCAGATGAGACGTATTTTTTATTAAATATTTTTTATAAACAAATATGCCTATAATTGCTTGCCTATCGAAAAGTGGTACTGGCTATTTTTAATAAAAAAAAAAAATTAATTAATTTTTTTTTTAATTTAATTTAATTTTTTATTTTTTATTTGAATTTTTATTTTTAATTTTATTAATTTATTTATTTAATTTTTTTTTTAATTATTTTGACTTACCTGTTTACACCTGCTTGCCAGGTAGTTATACACTGAAATGAGTAGGCAAGCATACCTAGGCATATTCTGTGTATCAAAAACTATCAGTCAAATAAATTTCATTTGGTTATCAAAAGTATGAAGGTGATGAAAAAAAAATCGATAAAAGTTAATTTAATTAAAAATAGCCAGTACCACTTTTCGATAGGCAAGCAATTATAGGCATATTTGTTTATAAAAAATATTTAATAAAAAATACGTCTCATCTGGTTATCAGATCGGTGAAGGACGATCTCCCACGGGCTCTCCTACTAAAGATATCGACAGACGAGCATAAGGTTCAGTTGATGGTAGTATCAGCTCAGCTAAAGAACAGTCGATGATGCGCTGTCGACCTATGTTTTTTTTAAATTAGATATCGACAGACGAGCATGAGGTTCAGTTGATGGTAGTATCAGCTCAGCTAAACAACATAAGTCGATGATGCGCTGTCCTCGTTCGCTTGTCGTAGGTGATACCCCAGCCACAGAACATCAGTCGCTGTCGACCTATGTTTTTTTATGTTAGATATGGACAGATGAGCGTGAGATTCACTTGATATAGGATACCTCAGCCGCACATCAGTCAATGTTGCGCTGTCGACCTATATTTTTTATGTTAGATATTGACAGACGGGCGTGAGATTCACTTGATGGTAGGTGATACCCCAGCCACAGAACATCAGTCAATGATGCGCTGCCGACCTATGTTTTTTTTAAAATTAGATATCGACAGACGAGCATGAGGTTCACTTGATGGTAGGTGATATACCAGCCACAGAACATCAGTCAATGATGCGCTGCCGACCTATGTTTTTTTTAAATTAGATATGGACAGACGGGAATTTTTCATTTGTTATTTCCTTTATGTTGTCAGGTTGTCTTGTTTGTTAAGAAATCGTGTGTGCCTCCTACACACTAGTTTCTACCGTATATCGTCGTTGCGCCTGCCAAATTCCATATGTGCATTTTTTTGATTTTTGCACAAAAAATAATCTTCGTTTTATTCTCTATGTGTTACTAAAATCTTTTTTGTGATATTCGAACTGGAAACGAGTTTTAACTAATTCCATATGTGTTTTGACCGTTAAGAAAAACTCCGTATGTGAATCAATAATACGTATTTCGTTGTTTCCCAAAACTATACAAAAATGCACATATGGAATTTGACAGGCGCAACGACGATATATAAAAAGTCATGCTTGTCTGTCGATATCTGCCTTAAAAAACCACCATCAAAACGTCCTTTTTCCAACTACCCACCTGATACACGTATATTCCGGACTGGCTGCACATAAAGTGCGATCGAACACCCTCTATAGTCTGTTTGCTCGCTGTTGTCTTGCGGAAGCGAAATTTTGTCTCCTCCTGTATAGCGCTCTTGTATAACAAAAAATCTGGAATATTTTTCATTAATATATATAGAACCCAATACAATGCTAAAACCCAGAAAGTATGAAAGTTTTTCAATTTCAGAAGTTGAGACACAAAAATATTTACTGGCAACGCGCCCCGGCTTCACGCGGGTGCAATGTAGATCAGGGATGTTACGGAGCTTCGATTTCGGTTCCGAAAAGTCGGAACTTCCGATTGATTTTGCACATCCGATTCCGATTTCGGTTCCGATAAATTTGAATCGGAGATGATAATCGGAGGTCGAAGCACATCGGCAGCGGTGGCCGCGGTCAGCGCCATTTGATTTTAGTTTATTTTTATATATCACACCCAGGAAGATGTTTACTTTTTTTAACTGATATGAATGAAACTTATGAATAATGTTTGTAATTTTATTTTATTACACATCTCTCTTTTGTGTCTGCCTCCGATTCCGATTTCGGTTCCGATTCCGGTCCCGATAAACCAAATTCAAAAACTCCGATTCCGAATTCGGTTCCGGTAAAACCACTTCCGTAACATCCCTAATGTAGATGTACTATACACACAATATAACCTATGTTACTCGCTGATAATGTAGCTTTCTATTGGTGAAAGAATTTTCAAAATCGGTCCAGTAGTTTCTGAGTTTATTCATAACATACAAAAATACAAATCTTTCCTCTTTATAATATTCATATAGATATACATGTACAAATAATATATCACATCACAAATATGAACAACGGTGATATTCTCTGTATATCTTAGGTAATTTTGCCCCTAAATATTTAAAATTGAATATCTTACATACTTATTGGGTTTATATCGTACTAGCAATCCGCCCCGGCTTCGCACTGGTGCAATGTATCAGATCATGATAATAAAATCGGTCGAGTAGTTTTATATGATATTGTCTTTTATTAACGCGAGTATCACACATTTAAATAAAATACTGTATACCGGATTAAAACTGTCTCCCCGCGACCACGGTTGCTGAAATGCATCCGAAACGTCGGGATAAATAATTTAAACATAATAAATCGCGTTTTAATCCGGTATACAGTATTTTATTTAAATAGTTTTATATGGATAATTTTCCCCGTTTTTGCAACACTTTTCACTGATGCTTCGCTCCTATTATTCGTAGCGTGATGTTATATAGTCTAAACTCTAAAGCAGCACCGGAATAATACCGGTATAAAATACGATACCGAAATATCAACCTTTTTGAATGGTACCTTTATTTAACCCTTTTATATTTCGGTAGCCTAAATGACCTTGAACCTATCGTGACCCGAGACAAGTTGCGACTTGAATTAGTGAGACAGAGTTTGAACGCGTTTTTATTATCGTTACATCAAGAAAGAGATTTCCCGCGCTTATTTATATACTACTTAAATAATAAAAAATAATAATAATAAAATGATTTATTGCCAAAAAGAACTTAAAAAATAAAAATACAAACATTATAACCTATTTCTAGTCTTAAATTAACTTATATACTATATAATCATCCTGAAAGATACATTTATAATTCTTTGGCAACGGTACCAGTCTCAGCGTTTAGCTGTCGAAAATGGCGAACCATAAATTCGATCAGCGCTGGTTTTCAGACTGGCCCGGTTTTCGCGATTCGTACGTAACAGTGATTATTATAACTGAGTTTTTTAAATATATATATTTATATATGTATATACACACAAATATATATATACTATATTTATAAATAAAATATAAAACAATTACTAAAAATTTAAAAAAAATATATAATTATAATAAAATAATAATATTGCCGTAGCTTGGATTGCAATAAGACTTATACACCTTCTTAGATTCTTCCAACTGATTCCCAAGGAGATATGTTTTCAGATTCTTCTTGAAAGTTAAGAATGTCCTAGAATTATTATTAAATCTCAAAGGTGGTGGTAGATCATTCCACACCTTGGACGCGGTGTTGCGGACCTTTTGTGTTGCGGAATCTTAAGATACAGCTGTGATTTACTTCTTGTGTTTAATGTGTGAGAATCCTCAACCCACTGAAGTTTTTTATACAAATAGTTGGGTCTGCCGGAATTTACTAGTCTATGCATAAGACCAGCTAGATGCAGTTCTCGTCTACCTTTCATTTTGAGTATCCTTCTGCTATTCAGGTACGGCGTAATATGAGCCCTTCTCGGTATTACATAACAGAAACGAACGCACGCATTATGGACACGTTGAATCGCTCGCTCCGTCTTCGCATACAGGCGGGGCCCATACACGGTGTCGCAGTAGTTAAAAGTGGAAAGAATGAGGGACTCTGTGATTATTTCTCTAACCTTCACTGTTAAAAAGTCGCGTATTCCATATAAGACTTTAAGTCTGTAGAACGCATTACGGATGATGCAGCTAATGTGTTCCTCGTATCGAAGTTGCTCGTCTAACAATAGCCCCAGATTCCTGGCTGTCTTCGCTCTGTCGACTTTGTTTTTGTCGAGAAATATGTATCTACTATATATATATATCTACTTCGCATGGAACGTTTTAAATTTTAATGTTAATAGATAGTGAGAAACCTAAACATATAGATTTAGGTTTTCTTTGGAATTTCGTTTCGTTTGGAATTTCGCTACCGATATTTAACCTTTTAAACCGTTTTAAAAGCATACCGAATTAAAGGTATTGAATTGAATCGGTATCGTTATGACAAATTTCATATGGGTACCGTTTCAAAAAGGTAGCCCATATCAATCGGTTATTCAGTCCTTGGTCTAAAGCCTTCCTCGATAATTGGACTATCCAACACAAAAATAATTTTTCATTTTTGAGATTCAGCTTTATAATATTAGTATAGATATTCGTTTAATACCCGAATTGACCAGACGTGGGGAAGACATGCTTATTAATTATAAACATGTCCCCAGAGGCGACGTAAGACCTAAATTTGATGTGGGCAAGATTAATTTTGTGGGGCCCTCTGCCAGCACAAAAATGGCTTTTTTGGGAAAAATTTTGCTTGGAGCGTTCGCGGCTTATAAGTAATGCATAAATTTTCGGGGCGCGAGGCCCCTGGGTCGCAAGGTCGTAGGCGGTGGCCCACGTCGCCCACGCCTTACGCCGCCACTGCATGTCCCGATGGGATTCTTACCCACAACCCATCGATGCGCTCGGCAGATTCTACCGAACACGCCAACGAGCCTATCAATTTTTTTAATTTCATCAAAACCCTCACCATCCATCGAGCTGAACTCCAGTTGTTCCACTTGCTCGGTCACATTGTGCTGATGAAGCAAATGGACGCTAAAGTTGGAGCCGTAGCTGACTCTCTCCGAGCACAGAGGACAGAAGAACGCTTTACGCTTCTCTACCTGAAAAACAGGGACTATACCGGTATAATAAAGGTTTTTGTTAATATTCTTTCGTTTTTATTCATATTTACTGAAAAACTTCAAATAATTAATATTGTAGAGAGGGGTTGTATCGAGCGTAGTTGCGAAATAAAACTATTGATCAGAAGGTATTAATGTGAAGGAATGAATGAATATATTTACAGAAAAAATGATTACATATAAACAATAAAAATGGAACAATAATATAATGTGTAAAAGCGAATAGGTAAAAATAAGTTGATCTGATTGGCGGATTCAGATCACGCCACATCGCGTGCGTGTGCGAGATGGAAACTTGTTCAAACTTGTCCGCGACCGCTATTGTTATAAATACGGCACACATCCCGCGGCGGCCTCACATTGCATATCGCGAGCTAGAGCTCGCGCGCGTCGCGCCGCGAGTTCAATCCGAGTCCGCGCGTCGAACGGGTCGCTCCTCACTGCACCGTCGGGGTACCTTCTGCAGCCTGCGCTCGCTGGGTTCTGCATCGCTGATCCTCGCACGTACAGTCACGAAAATAGTTCTTTTCAGAACTGTCTGCTTCTCTGTTTCTGCGATGATAGACGTCAGCTTGTTGATGAAATAAATATGTTGGTGTTCTCTTATTTTCCTCTTCCTCCTTGGTAATTGTAGCAGACATCAGTTTGATGTCTGTGAGGTAAAGGTAATGAGGTATTGAAGTAGCCTGGTATATTGGCTGCGCAGGTAATAAGGTAATCTGGTATGTAGTGCAAGGTAACGGTATATGATAATAGTAACTTGACTATTTACGATGGTAAGTATATATGTATGCACCTACATAACTCCCCCTCAAGCGAAGCGTACCGGCAGTTTAATATTGCGGCCGGCACGTGTCCTTGTAGGCACTAAGCTTGTGTGCGTGCGAGTTGTGTTCACTGAAGCGTGACGAGTCGTTGCTCTTGACCTACTTTCGCGCTCGTTCGAATTTGTATCTTCGCTGCGTAGTAATACGGTCGATTTTTCTGTGTCGTCGCTCGGACTTGCTTCATTTTCTTCTGAGACGATATACGCTGGCTTGAGGCGATCTATAGATATAGTAGATATACGGTCGTTGACTTTTATTACGAAATATTTCTCTTTGCGTTCTATAACTTCAAATGGACCGGTATATGGTTGTTCTAAGGGTTTTCTTGATGAATCTGTGCGTATGAATACTTTCTTGCAAGTATGAAGATCTTGATGAATGAAGATAGGTCTATTGTTGCTATGTGGTTGCGTAGGTACTTGAGGTTTGAGTGAGTTGATTGATTTTCGTAGTTGATCGACGAATGAGTTGTCCAAGGTTCGATGTGTCAAAGTTTCATTGAAGAAATCTCCGGGTAGTCGTAAGTTGTATCCGTAGGTAAGTTCGGCGGTGCTTAATCCGTTGTCACTTCGCATCGCAGCGCGAAGTCCAAGTAAAACTGTAGGTAATTCTTCGTCCCAGTTATTTTTTCCTTGTAGTCTGGCTTTCAGCGCTTGTTTCAATGAACGATGCCAGCGCTCGACGATGCCATTTGACTGTGGATGGTAGGGCGTAGTACGAGATTTTTCTATTCCCATAATCTTCATTAGTGACTGGAACAGATGGGATTCGAACTGGCGACCTTGGTCGGATATTAATGTTTTAGGTACACCGAAACGAGATATCCAGTGTTCGTAGACTACTCGGGCGATGACGTCAGATGTTATTTCGCTAGTAGGTATTGCTTCTGGCCATCTTGTGTGTCGATCTATTATTGTTACTAAGTACCGATGTCCTTTCGCTGTAGTAGTGAGCGGTCCAACTATGTCTATATGTATGGTTTGGAATCGCTCGCTTGGCGGGAAAATTCCTATTGCGCTCGATGAATGGCGTTGTATTTTGCTTCGTTGACATGATAGACATTGCTTCGCCCATGCGCCCGCGTCGATGTTAATTGAAGGCCAAAAGTATTTTGTAGATAATATTTTACGCGTTGCGCGTACACCGGGATGACTTATGTTATGAACTGCGTTGAATGCAAGTTTTCTATATTGTAGCGGTAGGAATGGACGAATATTTGAAGTTGAGGTTTCGCAATATAACTTGATATCGGTGTTAGGTATGTTTATGTACTTCAATGTGATATTATCTTGATTTTTGAGTTCTTGAATTGTAGTATCGTTTTCTTGAGCTTGTGCGATTTCTTGATAATTTAATGATGTAGGTAAATTAATTTCTTCTATACGGCTGAGTGCGTCGGCGACTATGTTTTGACTTCCGCTGATATGTCGTATGTCGGTGGTGAATTCGCTGATAAATAAAAGTTGTCTCGTTCTTCTTGGTGTTTCTGAAGGTGAAGGAGTCTTCGTAAGAGCGAATGTGAGCGGTTTGTGGTCGGTGAAGATAATTAATTCACGTCCTTCAAAAAGTTTTCTGAAGTGCTTCATTGCCATGTAGATCGCAAGTAATTCCCTGTCGTAGGTACTGTATTTGATTTGCGCGTCGGAGAATTTTTTCGAGAAGTAGCCTAGCGGTTGCCAATGGTTTTCGACGTATTGTTGAAGTACGGCTCCTGCTGCTTTGTCGGATGCGTCGCTAAAAATAGCTAACGGAGCTTTGTGCACGGGATGAGTGAGTAAAGCGGCGTTTTTGATGCTTTGTTTACACGATTCGAATGCTTGCGTTGCCTCCGGGGTCCACTCGATTTTTGTTTTGTCTTTTTTCTTCGTGTTGTGAAGATATTTATGCAGTGGCTCTTGAACTAAGGCAGCGTTTTTGATATTTTCTCGATAAAAATTAAGCATTCCGAGAAATCTTCGGAGTTCCTCGACGGTTGTAGGCTTCGGAAAATCTGAGATTGCTTGAATTTTCTCGGTAGGCGGTTTGATTCCGTGTTTTGATACGATATAGCCTAGGAATTTTACTTCTTCTTTTCCAAAAACGCATTTTGCGGGATTGATAGTGATTCCGTATTCTTCTAGTCTTCGAAATACGATGTGTAGATGTTCACGATGCTGCGTTTCGCTTTCAGAGGCTAAGAGCAGATCGTCGACGAATGAAAATACGAAATCGAGTCCTCGCAGTACTTCATGGATGAATCGTTGGAATGTCTGTCCTGCGTTCTTGAGTCCAGGACACATTCGAGGAAATTCGAATAATCCAAATGGTGTGATGATGGCTGTCTTCTCTATGTCTTTTTCATTATTACATATCTGTTGATATGCGCGATTTAAATCGACTACACTGAATATAGTCTTGCCGGCTAGTTGATAGGTGAAATCCTTGATGCGTGGTATGGGATATCGGTCGGGTTTTGTGATTGCGTTCAGACGACGATAGTCTCCACAGACTCGGATATCACCATTTTTCTTCGGTACGACGTGAAGTGGTGATGACCATGGACTCTTGCTTGGTCTGCATAGGCCTTGTTGGATCATATTTTCGAATTCTTTTTTCACTTGTTCGTATCGATGAGGTGGAATAGGTCTTGCTCGGCAGTATATGGGTTGACCAGTTGTTTCGATGAAATGTTCGACGTTATGTTTTGAATTTAGCTTCATTGAGGTTATTCTTGTTATGCCGGGAAATTCTTCTAAAATGTTGTGATATGTTTGTTGTTTGTCGATGCTTCTTATAGTAGGAATACTTGTTGAAAATGCAGGTACGTTGATTTTCAGGTTGGTTAATCCGTCGATTAAACGTTGATTTTGAAGATCGACTATGAGATTGTGATGCTTTAAGAAATCCGCACCGATGATAGGCTTGGATACTGCAGCTACGATGAATTTCCACTTGTATGGACGTCGAAGATTGAGATCGAGTTCGAGTGTTTTCTCCCCATATGTAGGTATAATTGTGTTGTTGGCGGCGTAAAGTTGGAATGGGAGTGGTTCGCATGTTGAGCCTTTCTTCTTCGGTATGACCGATATATTGGCACCGGTGTCGACCAAAAAAGTGAGTTTCGTCTTCTTGTCGGTGACGAATAGGCGGTATGACTTTTCGTGAACGCTGGATTCCGCCGCAGCCAACGTTCGATTTAATTTAAATCTTGCGTGTTGTTGTTAATATTCTTGAGGAATGAACACGGCGTCGTACATTTTCTGGCTTCTTTTCCAAAACGGCGATGATAATAGCAGTACGGAGATCTTGATTGTGATTGTGATCGCGATGATGATCGATGACGTGATGAATTGCGGAAGCGGTTGAAATTACGACGGCTGTTACGATGATACGGAGATGAAGAATTTGATTTTAATTCTGCGATTTCGAGTGAAAGTTTTTCTATTTTCTTCAGTAGGTATTCAGCGTTAACGTTTGAAGTTGATGATTGCGGTTTATGACATGATGATAGTGCTGCTACTTCGTGGCTTTGTTCATGCATTTTGTCGGCGAGTAATGCGAGATCGTCCATAGTGAAGAAATTTGGGCAGAGTAGCAGGCTTCTTGCTTTATTCTTCTTAGGCAGAGTAGCAGGCTTCTTTCTTGCCGGGCAGAGATTCTTCCTTGTTGTTGTTCGTTCGGGCAGAGATTCTTCCTTATTGTTCTGCTCGGGGTCACCACTGTAGAGAGGGGTTGTATCGATCGTAGTTGCGAAATAAAACTATTGATCAGAAGGTATTAATGTGAAGGAATGAATGAATATATTTACAGAAAAAATGATTACATATAAACAATAAAAATGGAACAATAATATAATGTGTAAAAGCGAATAGGTAAAAATAAGTTGATCTGATTGGCGGATTCAGATCACGCCACATCGCGTGCGTGTGCGAGATGGAAACTTGTTCAAACTTGTCCGCGCCCGCTATTGTTATAAATACGGCACACATCCCGCGGCGGCCTCACATTGCATATCGCGAGCTAGAGCTCGCGCGCGTCGCGCCGCGAGTTCAATCCGAGTCCGCGCGTCGAACGGGTCGCTCCTCACTGCACCGTCGGGGTACCTTCTGCAGCCTGCGCTCGCTGGGTTCTGCATCGCTGATCCTCGCACGTACAGTCACGAAAATAGTTCTTTTCAGAACTGTCTGCTTCTCTGTTTCTGCGATGATAGACGTCAGCTTGTTGATGAAATAAATATGTTGGTGTTCTCTTATTTTCCTCTTCCTCCTTGGTAATTGTAGCAGACATCAGTTTGATGTCTGTGAGGTAAAGGTAATGAGGTATTGAAGTAGCCTGGTATATTGGCTGCGCAGGTAATAAGGTAATCTGGTATGTAGTGCAAGGTAACGGTATATGATAATAGTAACTTGACTATTTACGATGGTAAGTATATATGTATGCACCTACAATATTTACTGTGTGTGTGTTTTTGGTGAATTGACTGCCCGTTTGCCCCCAATTACATAAAACATCTACAAAATCTATAATTATTTCAATGTACACTGATCCTACCGTTTTATATGTGGACACTGTTAAGCAATAAGTTTGAAGTTTTAATTTAAAAAATAACAGAAATAATAGATTTATTTTTATAATTATTATTATTACACTAAATGTATATCGTTTTTCTTGGTAGCAATCAAAGAAATAGAATTTAGTGCATTATTGTTAAATTTTCGAAACATTTTAGGGTTTCATGTCCACTACTTTTTTCAATATTTTCGCTATTAAAACGATTTAAATGATATATATCTGTGAAATATGTACTCCAGCTCATAAGCAAGCGATTGGTATCAAAATTTACATTTTTATAATTTTGTGGGTTGCACTGTATTGCTTAACCGCGTCCAAATATTTCTTTTTTTTTTTATTTCATAGCAGACAACCGAGCACGTGGGTTACCTGATGGTAAGTAATCACCACCGCCCATGGACATCTAGGACTTGAAGGTCTCAGATGCGTTGTCGGCCTTTTAAAAATCTGTAGGCTCGTTTTTTGAAACCAGCGAGGCCATAATTAATTGGAAAAACAATTCATTCCACAATTTTGTTGTACGTGGAATGAAGTAGCGCGTAAATCTTACGGTGCTCGACTTCCATATGTCAAGGTGATGCGGATTAATGATTAAGTGTAAGTTCAACTTCACCTCAAAACCATGAGCCTTCCACAGATGATTGTTCAAAATCTGCTTCTGACTGAAGTCTCGACCGCAAATGTGACATTTCTTGCGATCGCGCGACGAGTACTTCGGTGAGTGGTCATTGCAGAGTTTCACTGGGTATATGAGCTTGATTAGATCCAAAGTATATTGAGAATAAGGGGTTTAGCAGACGACCGACCTTCTAAATGGTGTGCAAATATTCTACGTGGTGCGTAAAACTTCTAAATGTAGTCTACGTGCTAGTAGTCTACATAGTGCGTAAACAGTCTAAGTGGTGTGTAAAACTTCTACATGATGCGTAAATAGTCTACTCGGCTAGAGACTCTCTACACCAATCACAATGAAGCGACACGATCAGTCGAATCGTTTTTGGGACTTGCATTCTAACCCCGCTGTGCGCAATTAGTCTACGTAGTGCATAAAACTTCAAAATTATGCGTAAATAGTCTACGTGGTGCGTAAAACTTGTTCATGGTGCGCAAATAGTCTACGTGGTGCGTAAAACTTGTATATGGTGCGCAAATAGTCTGCGTGGTGCGTAAAACTTGTACATGGTGCGCAAATAGTCTACGTGGTGCGTAAAACTTATACATGGTGCGCAAATAGTCTGCGTGGTGCGTAAAAAGTCTACATGGTGCGCAAATAGTCTACGTGGTGCGTAAAACTTCTACATGGTGCGCAAATAGTCTACGTGGTGCGTAAAACTTCTACATGGTGCGCAAATAGTCTACATGCAAGTAGTCTACGTGGTGCGTAAAACTTCTACATGGTACTCAAATAGTCTATGTGCAAGTAGTCTTCATGGTGCCTATAACTTCTACAAGGTGCGCAAATAGCCTACGTGTAAATAGTCTACGTGGTGCGTAAAACTTCTACATGGTGCTCAAATAGTCTATGTGCAAGTAGTCTACATGGTGCGTAAAACTTCTACATGGTGCGCAAATAGCCTACGTGTAAATAGTCTACATGGTGCGCAAATATCTATGTGCCAGTTAGTCTACATGGTGCGTAAAACTTCTACAAGGTGCGCAAATAGTGTACGTGGTGCGTAAAAAGTCTACATGGTGCGCAAATAGTGTACGTGGTGCGTAAAAAGTCTACATGGTGCGCAAATAGTCTAAGTGGTACGTAAAACTTTTTCCTGGCGCGCAAGTTGTCTACGTGATGCGCAAATAGTCTACGTGATGCGCAAGTAGTCTACATGGTGCGCAAATAGTCTAAGTGGTGCTTAAAAACTCTACATAGTGCGCAAATAATCTACGTGGTGCGTAAAACTTCTTACTGGCGCGCAAGTTGTCTACGTGATGCGCAAGTAGTCTACATGGTGTGCAAGTTTTCTACGTGGCACGTTATCAGTCTACCTGACGCTGATCAGTCAGTTTTATACCCGATTGTAATCGAATCCACGACCAAAATGCAAGCTAGGTGTATCAACAAGTGCAACTCACGGCCATGTTTCATCCTGAGATGCGTGAAGCAAGCTTTCTTACTGCGATACACATTCTCACAGAAATGGCACGCGTATTGACGATTCTGGCTGTCCATTGTGCCGCTGTGGCATCTATGGAGAATCAATCATATAAATTTGTTAATCGAGTCGTATAGAATCAAAGGCGGCTATCTGACTTATGGCTGATTGTTAACAATTTAAAAAAGAAAACGTTTTTCTCCTTAATTTTTTGTATTAGGTATCATTGCATGTTTAAGCTATCTATGAATATTAACAATTAAAGATAAAACCAAATATATAAAAAAACATAACAGTCTAAACGACAAGAACTTATTTTCTTTTGGTAGATTGCTGGACCAAAAATGTCAGATAGCCGCCTTTGACTCAATTAACCATTAACTACTTACTGCGGTCTGTGAGACCAAAAAAACTATGATAAAAGGTGAAAAATTGAAATTATAAGCCTTTGAAAATGAGCATTATTTAGAAAATAAATCATTTCCCAACGAACGATAAGAGCTGCACTACGGATGATGGGAAGAAGGTGGTCCGTGAGACCAACTTTGGATTTTAGTGCGGTTTTACTTATTACGCTAAAATATGAGTAATTCATTGCTATATTTCAACCACTGACATTAAGTTTCCTTCGTCCTTTAATCCAAGAGTCCTTGTACAATTTACAAAGATTTTAAGAAAAATACTGGGATTCTGAAGGAACATGGAGAAGGTAAAATCAGGAGACAGGTGACCTAGTTGAGCTGCCGGCCTAGCATGACCGCCACGAGATATGTCGCGGACGAGAGAAGACAAACTAAGATGTTAGATATCTCGATATATTATAGCTCGACATCGACAATTTTGATAGAAAAGATATCTCGATCGACAAATATATCTATTTTTGATTTTAAAAGTCTATTAAGTGTAATTGTCATGTTAGACCCGAAAGAAATAGAGCGATAATCGATTAATACACGAGAAAACGGTCGACAAAATTTAGTCGCGGTTGTCATGCTAGGCCGGTTGGAGATCATTAGCGAGTCAAAATATGGTTGATAGATAGTAAGTCTTTTGGAGTATATGGTAGGTAGATAAATCTCGAATATATGTAGATGAATATTAAACTAGCGAACCGTCCCGCGGGTGCATGGTAGATGTACTATACACAAAATGCTTATGTTACTCGCTAATAATGACCTTTCTATTGGTGAAAGAATTTCTAAAATCGGTCCAGTAGTTTTTGAGTTAAATCGTAACAAACAAACAAACCTTTCCTCTTTATAATTAGTTATAGATGATATATATAGATGGAGTATAGCTGTATACTTACAAGGAGACCCTCAGATGTATGATGAATACAATGGCTTTTGGTGGGGTGGTAGAGGCCAAGTTTGATCTTTAATATATTTTTAACGTAGGCCCAGTTGACCCTAATAGTTGGTGGGTGTTATATCCTGGACCCCTCTAGCAACCCACCAAAAATCATTGAAATCCCCGACCCATTCGCATCCTCATTCCTAATTAAAACTGCGAAATATTGGAACTCCCTGCCGGCTTCTGTCTTTCCGGACCACTATAACTTGGGTATTTTTAAGGTTAGGGTGAATAGGCTTCTTCTAGACAGACGAGCCCTTAGACACATCACCGCTTACCATCAGGTGGGATCGCGGTCAAACGTCGATTATACCTACATAAAAAAAATACGTCTGAGGGTCTCCTTGTAAGAGGGTAGACCTATTAAAATGATCAGGCAGATCTCTGAGTGAAGTTCCGCATAAATTGCACTCGCGCACGCGGCGGCCGGTGCGCGGCTCTAGCCCGTGTACCAGCCGCACGTGGTGCTGGATCTCCTCAACGGTGGACAGCTGGAGGTTGCAGTATATGCAGGTGGTCTCGTCCAGGGCTTCGATTTCCACATCTTCGAAGTCATCTGGGTGGGAGGGGATATTGAAGGCGAAATTCACTTTTTTTTATAGTATAGGGGGCAAACGGGCAGGCGGCTCACGTGATGTTTAGTGATCACCGCCGCCCATAGACTGCAACACCAGAGGGCTCGCAGGTGCGTTGCCGGCCTTTAAGAAAGATGTAGGCTCGCTTCTTGAAGGTTCCCAAGTTGGCGAAAGCTGATTCCATAGAGTAGTTGTGCGAAAACTAACTACTTAGTTGTAGCACTTGATTTTCATAAATGAATTTTGAAGATTAAGTAATATAATTTTATAACAGGATCAAACTTATTGCAACAGTTAAATCAAATAAGACAAAATTAATACAGTATTGTACATATTAGGACAAAGAAGACTGATCTACTAACCTGCCGGCCTAGCATGACAGCCACGACAAAATTTTGTCGCCCGTTTTCTCGTGTTTTAATCGATTATCTCTTTATGTCTTCCGGGTCTAACATGACACTAACATTTAAAACTCGACTTCCAATATCAAAAGTAGAGATATTTGTCGATCGCGATATCTTGTCTATCAATAGTGTCGATGTCGAGATATTAATAAATGTATCGAGATATCTTATATCTAAGTTTGTCCTCACTCGTCCGCGATCTCTCGATGGTCATGCTAGGCGGGCTGTATAAAAAATGATCAGTGAAACAGACATAGAAATGTGACTACTATCCCTGACTTCTTCTATGATGGACCACCTCCGAAACATAGTGATTGAGTTCAGCGCGGGAAGTCCCTGTTTCGAATCCGGAAAAAAAATGTTTCAGTCGGGCAGAGATACTTGCCTGTATAGTTCAGTGAAACAGACACAGAAATGTGTCTGCCCCATATAGCACTTGAGAACTCGGAATTTCACGTTGTTCGTCTATAAATATACCTACTTTAAAAACAATGAAACTTATTTTGGGTTTGAAATAGTGATTGAAATGAATTAATTGGACAAACATAATTATAAAATTCAATAAAGTACTTACCATCAACATCATCCTTATGACAAGCATTTCTACAACGCTTGCTTTGGTCTACACTTGATCCATCGCCTTCTAATATAGCTTCGTCTAGATACTCTTCATCTGCAATTAGTAGACAATATTTAATCTATGTAATAAATTGCAATGAAATTATTACCGGAATAAAAAAAAACATTGGTAGGACCTTGTACTCGAACATAAAAATAAACAATATAATGACCACATCGCGTTTTATTCTCGTAAAAGTTTTTGAATTCAATGAGTAATACTCGCATCAATATAACATTATAGTTAAATTATATTGGAATCTATTATGAAACTGAAAATTATATAATATAAGTCCTATACAAATAACTTTACTTACTTTTGATTGTTTGTAACATTCTTATATTTTCTGTCGTTTGATTTTTGAAAAATAGCGCCTTTTCTAACGAATCAACACATATAGCACAGATATATTTAAAATCACTTGATATCTGGAATAAGTGAGATATTTTTTATCGTTTCCTCAAAAGCTTGTCTTAAAACCACCACAAAATAAATTAAATGTAACCTTAAAATCAAAACATGATTCAAACATTTGCGCGTAAGTTTCATCGTTGTTGGAGTAAATAGCAAATAGGTCGCATAAATCATTCGTACTCATGCAACTAACACAACCTATAAAGTCTTCTTCGTCCTCCATTTTCACCTCCTTACGTCTCAATAAAATAAAATCATAGAAAATTTACAAAAAAGTTTACAGGGACTTCTATGTTTTTGAATTTGGAGCGCTTTTCTTTTGTTTAAAGACAACCAAACATAATTTTTTGTGAGTGGCAATTTTAAAGAGCTCCTTAAAAACAAAAAAATAAAATAAAAATCATACGTTTAAATCATTGACATAGTATTGTTGATCGAAGGTTTAAATACAAGAGATGTACCTATGGAAATAAAAAATGTTTTAGCATTATTACGAGATTGACAATTTGATCTGGTGAACAATATTGTTAAGGTTGTTTATTAAATATTTTAAACTACGCTGTGCAATAATTAGTCTGCACATTATTATTTATTTATTTATTATTTTGTACATAAAGCTATTAATTAATTGAATAATTATGTAAAATCTCAGATTAAGTATATTATGTACTTTTCGAATGTCAATTGGCACTTGACGGGCGACGGCTGATGGGTGATGTCATTTGTCATTCTGTGTTGTTCAGTGGAGTGCTTAGTTCATAGTTGTGTAAACAAAAACTTTTTTTATTTGAAACAGTGCCTCTGGCATTAATTTATTTAACAATGCGAGAATAGAAAACGGCCGCACTAGTTAAACATAATTAACGATCATATACTTTATAATAGAAATGTCATATAACGTGAACTTAATTTTCCTTTGTTTATATTTTCTATAATTTCAAGTATTTTAAACATGAATTTCAAAGTGGATAGAGGTCTTCTTCCTATTAAAATACATTTCTTCTTCTTCTTTGCTGGTAAGTTTATAATGATAGTCTATATTATTTTATTTATGTGGGTTGAAAGTATAAACCTATTTTTTTTAGTTTTATACGCTCTTTATTTTAAATATAAATGTATAGTCGCGAACTATAAGTAATTATCTAAATAAGCAGGATTTTCCGTAATAGCATAATACAAAGTTAGATTGTCGAAAAGCAGCCTTTGGAAATAAATACATATTTTTAATACATATTTCTAAAATGAAATAACAAAGTATTTTAGTCCAACATGATTCTAATAAGAATTTAATTATTGGCAAATGCAGTTTTTCATGTTCCTATACTATTATTTAATACTGTACATGATTTATATAAATTTATACCTATTATTTTCAAATAATCTAGTTTTATTTGTAATATTACTTTCTAATAAAATTAAATTTATCAGTATGTTTGAAACTTTGTGAAAGATAAAATATGAATTTCAACAAAACATGAGTTTCTTGTCTTAAACGTAATGTTAATATTGTCAAATGTGGGAAGGAACTGACTTCCCTAACACAGGTATACCCTAGCTGGGAGGTCAGGGCCGATCATTAGTTTTAAGATAAAAATGTTTAAGTTCAGAATAAAGATTATTATTATTATTATTATTATTATTGTTCTTAATTAAATGTATTACATTTTTAAATATATATTTTAGTAGGCAAACTGGTTTTGCCAATATACTAAAAATAAATCTTATGTATAAAATTTCTATGTCACAATGTTAGTTACCGTACTCCTCCGAAATGGCTTTACCAATTTTGACCAAATTTTATATGCGTATTCAGTAGGTCTGAGAATCGGCTACTATCTATTTTTCATACCCCTAAGTGATAAGAGTTGTTCACCCTTAAATTTTTTTTTAAATATTGGGTTGAAATTTTTTGTTTTTATTTTTTTATAATGTGGCATTAAAAAATACATACAACCCTATATTTTCACTCTTCTATTACCAACCCCTGCTTTTAGAAAATATTTAAATGGCAAAATAACTTTTGCCGGGTCAGCTAGTGTTATATATATCTATCCAATATGAATTATTCAGTAAAAGATTTACTTTTTATTTACTTTCATAAATTCATTCGGAACAGATAAGTACTACTTATTAGAATTAGAATTATCTTCTTTACTAACAATGATGGAGTAAAATAAATTAACTATGTAATTAGTCAACATAATTAATTTATTTTATGTAGAGAAATATTATCTACGTTTTTCTCTAACAGAATCAGTATTTAAAAGTAGTTCTGTCCTTATTATAATGGCTGTAGAGGTAATAAAGACTTCACTTACCAGTTTATTTTCATGTGCTCTTGAAGGCCTGGATTTAGGGGCTTTAGCCCCCATAAAAGACTTAGGAAGTCTTTCAAATTTCGACAAGTAAACACTAGTGAACGACCATTCTTTTACTATATTTTTTCATTGTTTTACCGTTACCTACTGCACTTTGTACATATATATATGATTATATTGTTTTTATGTATTAACAAATATTCATATTATTTAAAAAAAAATTGGGGCCAGGGGGCCTCCACTCGTTTGTTGCCCCAAGGACTCCAGATGCCCTGCTCTCGATTACCCTTACAATTCATACTTTGCCCATCCTTCACATAGAAACTGAACCATAAGCAGATGACGCGACGCCCTTATCCATTTAACCCGCCTGTTAGGCTATCCGCTCTATATTAAGGCTCCTGATAACTTCGGGCATTGATCGGGTGGGAGGAATATCGAAATTCCGACCGGGTAACGAACCACCGTTCATACATGGATAAACCGTGAAGTGAACATTGCACGTTTCGCCGTATAGCAAAAAATATATATGCCGTATAGCAAAAAATCTTCCCACGAGAACAGATCTGTGAGTGTAATCATTCAATGCGAAGCCACGATCAAGGTCAGACTCCTAAATCGTTTGTTCCAATTGAATTATACGGGTACAGTTTGATCATCTTCCTTCACACGTGTTAAATCTCATTCGCGTCCTCTTGTGTATAATACGTGTGTTAATAATGATAAACTGGATCGTAAAAATCGTCGTGATCGTAGAACAACGGCGGATCTGCAAAACGGCTACTTTACAGGAGAGCGTTTTAAAGATTGATAAGTCGTTTTTTGTGCATAATTAAAACACGGCTAATCTATTCGGGTTCAAACTTGGCAATATTATGTTTGGTGTCTTATTAATATTAACTTTATACTGATTAGGGTGAGGGGAGGCCGAGAGGGCGACGTAGTACAATGAAGGTATAATACGCGTTTTTGTACTGCGTTGAAAAAGCAGAACCGCTGTTATTCTAGGCAATAACTTGATTGTTTTTATCAAATTTCAATATTTTGTTTGTCTGTTGAGAATTGACGCCTGGTAGCGTAAATACGTCATCTTTATCCTACTTCCTACTAATATTATAAATGCGAAAGTTTGTGAGGATGGATGGATGGATAGATGGATGGATGGATGGATGGATGTTTGTTACTCTTTCACGCAAAAACTACCGAACGGATTTTGATGAAACTTTACAGTTATATAGCTTATATATCAGAATAACACATAGACTACAATTTATAAAGATTTTTTGTATATTGGCCATAATATTACGATAAGTATCAAGTAACTCGGAATAATTCCTGCCTTCTGAGAGTTATCTTGGCGTGCGCTGCCCAAACTGATGAAGTTACAGGAATATAATGTATGATGGAATTGGTTGTCTTAAATAGTTCTAACTAAAAGTCCGCGATAACATATATCTAGCTTTTATGTGGAAGCCAATATACCCTAAAATATGAGCCATAAATATATCTAAATTTTATACTATTTTTTAATTGCACTTTTTCGAGTATTTAGTTAATTCTTATCAAAATTGTTACATTTTTCGCTAGATGAGCTGAGATGAGCTTTCGTTTTACACTAAGTAATTTGGACGAACGGTTTAAAAAATATCACGAAAATATTGACTTGAGTAGAGCGCCATTGAGCGGACATTGAAGAAAAAACAGCTCGGTTAAAAAATAAACTACCCGTAGTACTAATTCTATGCAGACGACGGCGACGTCGCGGGCAGAAGCTAGTAAACATATAACTATACTTTATAAAAGATATTTACGTCAACGTCAATGTACAAACGTAAACAAGTCTCTAGATTTTTAATCGATTAATATGGTAAAAGTTAACTGTTGTTCTATAATTGTACTTAGTTCTGTATTTAAAGTGCCAGTGAACATTTTGTGAATATAAGTTTGGTGTAATACTTATCCTTTACAAAGTATTTTGAAGTAATATTCAGTCTGTGAGTGAATAACTAAAGACGGTGATTCGAAAAAACTTTATCGTTTTATTTGTTAACTGCATAATCAAACAGTCTATTTTGCCTCGTATGTTCGAGTTTTTTGCAAGACTACTTAATTACCATACGGCCTAGCGGATGACCACTGCGAATAACATCGCGGAGACCCGGATCGAATCCACCTTGCGCACCTTAAAAATTTAATTTTATATTTTCAAACTTCATAATGCCTTTGGAATGTTCTAAATGTGTAAAAACAATTCTGGTAACACAAAAACGACTCAAGTGCACAAAGTGTGGCAAACACTACCATAACGACTGTGTTGGTTATAGTGGAGATTCCATACTAAGATCGTTGTGGGTGTGCCCAACTTGTACACCAATTAACAAAGCCACAACATCCTTAGAAGCACAAAACTCTAATTCCACTATTCCACCTCATATAATAAATAAGATTGAAGACAAAATTGTGAGCGCTATTAGGAAAGAATTACCGAATATAATTCGAGAGGTCTTAGCATCAGAATTAGAACCAGTTAAAAAACAACTTCAGCTCTTGGAAGATTCTACAACACTGCTCAGTAATCAGTACGACGAACTTTTTGAAGTTGTTAATTCCAAGACGGAGGAAATCTCATCTCTCCGTGCTGAGAAGAACGTCCTTAGCGCGACGGTGAATGATTTACAATACCGGCTATCTTCTATGGAACAACTTGCACGACAAACTAACGTTGAAATCGTTGGAGTTCCAGAACATCGTAACGAAAACACTAACAAAGTCATAGAACAAATCTGTAACATCGTCGGGTTTAGCCTGTCGTCACCGCGAGACATATTGTTTACCACGAGGGTTGCTAAAACTAATCGAGAATCAAGAAAACCGAGAAATCTTATATGTCAGTTTCCTAACAAATTCATACGTGATAATTTCCTTGCAGCAGTTATAAATTATAACAAAACAAACAAAGACCTCAAGCTTTCTTCAACTCTTTTGGGTATCTCAGGTCCTGAAGTACCAATATATGTGAATGAGCACTTGACACGTGCAAACAAATCATTGCATGCTGAAACACGAAAACGTGCTAAAAACAACGGTTATAAGTTTGTCTGGGTCCGAAACGGAAAAATATTTGTGCGTAAGGACGAGACAAGCCCTGCTAAAAATATTTTGAATTTTGAGCATCTTGAACAATTAATTAAGTAGGTAATTTAAATTTAAGTTGTCATCAAATTTTTTTTTTTTGTTATTTCTCATTTAATTTTCACATATTTCATTCTTGTATATGTTTCAAACACAGTATTTTAATCGTAATAATGTAATGTTAGATATATATTACCAAAATATTAGGGGGATGAGAACAAAGTTGCACGAGGTCCATAAGAATATATTAGCGCATAACTACATGATAATCATTTTAACCGAAACCTGGCTCAACGATGGCATATTCGATGGGGAAATTGTAGATAATCGTTATCAGATTTACAGAAGAGATAGGGAGTCTAATACATTTTTTAAAAATAAAAATGGTGGCGGTGTTCTCATAGCTATAAATAAATCCATAAAATCACATAGAATTTGTCAGTTTGAGAGTATTGCTGAAGATCTATGGGTGAAAATTGAATTCCCTACCACCACTGGTCTGCAAAAGATCAGCCTATGTGCTGTTTATATTCCTCCTCCAATCAATAGTACAGTTTTCGAATCCTTTATTACAAACTCTTCATTAGCTGTCAATGATTCGTCAAATCATCTTATAGTTGGAGATTTTAATTTAAGTTCTGTGCACTGGGTTAGGCAAGAGGGTAATACATTTCTAAGCCCAATTAACGCTGAAAACTTAATTGGTACCACTTTGGTAGATTTCATGGCTCTTTGTAATAATAATCAATATAATGCAGTAACTAATTTTAATAACAGAATATTGGACTTGGTATTGTCTGATATTGAGACCGTATCCGTCACTGAAGCCACTGACCCCATATCGGGTGTGGATAATCACCATCCGCCGTTAAATATTTCTCTTAATATATTACCCAACACCAATTTAAGAGATAACGATAGAGCATGTAAACAATCCCTTAATTTTTTTAAAGCCAAATATGAAAATATAAAACATGATCTATCTTTGGTAAATTGGCAATCTGTTTTTTCCACTGATATGGACGTCGATAGAATGGTTTCTGAATTTTATACTGTTGTAAAAAATGTCATAAAGCTTCATGTTCCTACTAAGCAGATTCGTAACTCTAAGTATCCTCCTTGGTTTACAAATAATCTTATCCGTTTGCTTAATGAAAAGGAAAAATATCGTAAACGCTATAAAGTTTACAAAAATGAAATGGATAAATTACAGTATAATATATTAAAAGAAAGATCACAAGCTATTTTGCACAGTGCTTATGAACAATATATAGAAAAAATACAAAATGATATAAAAATAAATCCTAAATCTTTTTGGTCGTATATTAAATCTAAGCGAAGTCATGCTAGCAACTTTCCGGGTATTATGCAATTCAATAATAAATCAGTTAATAATGGTTATGAAATTGCAGATTTATTTGCTGACTATTTCTCTTCAATGTATCAATCATCGTCATCTTCGTTATCACGGATCAGTAATACTACCACCGCCATTAAAAGTGATCATAATTTTCATATAAGAAGTGAAGAGATTATATACAAATTAAAATCTCTTGACATAAATAAAGGTGCAGGTATTGATGGAATACCTTCTATATTCTATAAGAATTGTGCAACAGAGTTGGGTCCTCCCTTGACCATTATTTATAATACGTCACTTGATACTGGGATATTTCCAAGTGAGTGGAAAAAAGGTTTGGTGGTGCCAATATTTAAAAAAGGAATTACAACTGAAGTTAATAATTATAGACCAATCACGATATTATCTACTCCAGCAAAAATCTTTGAGTCAGTCATATATCCCCACATTTCATGGCACATTAAAGGTCTAATTACTGAGAAGCAACATGGCTTCATCAAAAAGCGTTCAACTCTCTCGAATTTGTTGAATTTTACTAACTCCGTGATAACTGAAATCAGTAGTGGCAACGAAGTTGATGTTATCTATACCGATTTTAGTAAGGCTTTCGACAAGGTCGATCACTCACTTTTGATAACGAAGCTCAGAGATAATTTTTACCTTTCTGAACATATTTTGATGTGGTTACAATCTTACCTGTCTCTTCGCCCGCAAGTAGTTAAACTAAGTGGATATCAATCTAAAATGTTTTATCAGTCATCCGGTGTTCCTCAAGGATCGCATCTGGGACCCTTATTATTTACATTATTTATTGATGATATTACCAAACACATCACAGAATCTAATTATGAGTTGTACGCTGACGATTTAAAAATTTATCGAACAATAAAGTCCTCTCAGGACCAGATAAAACTACAGGACGATATCAGGCGCGTGTCGGTTTGGTGTAAAACTAATTTGATGCAACTTAACATCAGCAAATGTAATTTTATAAAATTCACCAGAAAACGTAACAGGTTTAAAACCAGTTATGATATAGATGGCATAGCACTTAATCAAACTGATGTTATAAAGGACTTAGGTGTAATATTGGACAGTGAGTGTAGATTTGATAAACACATTGATGTGACAGTACGCAAAAGTCTTAAGATGCTTGGTTTCGTCTTTCGTAATACCAAAGATTTCAGGTCCACTCTCTCGCTCAAAATACTATTTAATTCTCTTGTAAGATCCAACCTCGAATATAATTCAGTTGTCTGGTGTCCGTACTATAAAAAATATATAAATCGAATTGAATCAGTTCAAAAAAAATTTATGTCTAGATTAAGTTTTATAAGCAATCGTAACTATCATGACAAAAGCTATACAGAGAAACTAGATATACATAAAATGAGGTCTTTGGAAATGCGACGAAATGCAGCACAGTTAATATGTCTATATAAAATATTGAATAATTGTATAGATTGTCCAACCCTTTTGTCCCAGATTGGTTTAGGTGTGCCCTCATTTAACTGCCGAATCAGTACTTACACCCCCCTCCACATAAATTGTTCAAGAAACAATTATGGTCTAAATTCCCCCCTGCAACTTTGTTTAATTTTATTTAATAAACTTTTTAAATTAGATAGTACTATTGATAATTTTATTAGATTTAAGGATTTTAAGAAACACGTGTTTATTGTTTTAGATAAGTTAGATTAGTTTTTTTTCTCTGTTAGATTATTTTGTACTTTAGAATTAGTAATGTGGTGCCTACCTATAAGTTAGATATATAAATAGTCATAAGTATTAATATTAAGTTAAGTAGTAAGTAAAATTATGTATCTAGTTGGTAAGCCTTAAATAAATAAATAAATAAATAAATAAATATAAAAAGCAAATCTTTCCTCTTTATAATATTAGAGTAGATTTTGTGTGTTTCTTCTGTCAAATATTTGTTCATACTACAAAGTTTTAATTCAGCTGCGATTGACACCGCAAGGGCGGTATATAATTTCATATTTTACCCGTAAATAATGTTTACTACAGACAGTACGAGATTAACCCGGCTACATATAACAGATAACAGCTATGATAACGGAATAATCCTTAATTGTGTCATTTAGATAATATATTAATTGAAATACAAATAGACGACGAAGTTGTAATGATAATAATGATGGATGTAATTTAAAGATAAGACGAATTTACGCTACCTGGTTTTAAAACCAGGGCTTTGCTTGGAAGTAGGGAGACCTGCGGGCCTAGTATGACAACCACGACAAAATTTTGTCGACCGATTGCTCGTGTCTTAACGATTATCTCTACGTCTATAGATATGAATATGATTATGTTACTCGCTGATAATGATTCTGTTGGTGAAATATTTTAAAAACGGTCGAGTAGTTTTTGACATAAATCGTAACAAACAAACAAATCTTTTATAATATTATAGGTATTAATGATGTTCACAGCATTAGGCCCTCTCCTGCCACAGATAAATGTCTTCGGACGTCAACTGGGCGTGTCGGCGGCTGTAATGGGGATGGTAACCGCGGTACTACCACTGCTGTGGGCCGCTGCTAAACCGCTCTTCGGATATGTCGTGGACTATTGGCCGGTAAGCTCTTACATTTCGAAAATATTACTTGAATAGACGGTTTTTTTACGTCAGATATCGTCAGACGAGCATGAGGTTCACTTGATTGTAGGTGATAGCCACAGAACATCAGTCAATGATGCGGTGTCGACCTTATTTTTCTTTGACGGGGTATAAAAAAATTAATTCACGATGTTTAGAGGTGGGAAAGACATATTTCTGTGTCTGTTCACTGGTCTTTTTTTCTTTAGAGGTAGCAAGGTTCATAAGCCATTTTGATTAATAAACTAATCATAGATGGAAAAACCGTGAAGTGCATATTGCACGTTTCGGTTTCAGTCTATGGATTTCCGAATGCTCGCAGTAAAAAGTAGGTCGACAGCGCATCATTGACTGATGTTCTGTGGCTGAGGTATCACCTACCATCAAGTGAACCTCATGCTCGTCTGTCGATATCTGACATAAAAAAAATTAACGTAAGAATGACAAAATGTGAAAAAAATTAAGAATTTTACACCTCGCTGTCCCTGAGTTGCTGTCTTTTTTAGCCACATCACCTAATTTAATATTATATATCTATATATATATATAGAAAGTTGTGTTAGTTACACCACTTATAACTCAAGAACGCCTGCACCGATTTTAACGATATCTTATTTGTTGGATTCCTCTATGTCGGGAAAATAGGCTATTAAAATATTGGAAAAAAATCAGGAAAAAAATATATGCATAAAATTAATTATAAACTCCGCCATCTTGACAGCTCACGTCATGCATTCTTAGCTTTTTTGAAATAACAGATGTCTACTGCAAATCAGTGACATATTAGACAATTATAATGGGTAAATTAATGGGCATATTCAAATTTAAGAATAATTATATAATTTCGAAGCCAAAATTGTGTCGGAACAACGTCTGCGGGGTCCACTAGTTTAATATATTACTTACTCGTATTATTTGATTTATTACTGTGGTATTATATTGTAAAGTAAAAAATATTTTTTAACTTTTGTAAACACTATTTCAATGTTTTCATGTACTCGTAGATTCCCTGACTGTTTTTTTTTGTTTTTCAGAATCGGAGGAAACTAGTGTTTATGCTTCTCATAATCATAATGTCTGGATCATACTGTTGTCTATGGTTCCTGCCAGTGCCTGAGGAAACTCACCCTGAAAAACTATTAGAATCAGTCTACCATCTAAACGACACTATTTATATAAAACCTTATGAGAACTCTGACCTCCTTGAAAAGTACAACTGTCATTGGAATTGCACAGATTCTAAATTCAATGTCTATCTGTCAAACTCGTCCTATGTTAGCACTATGTATGTAGAGGGAGCTGTCACGAATACAACTTGCTCGCTCTTGCATATGGAATTAGATGTGCGGGAAGGAGATGTAACATGTATTCCGATACAGGATTGTAATTTACTATGCTACGAGGAGATTTTAGATAATATGAGAGGACAGAATTCGAGTGCGATAGAAAAGGATGGGGATACTGCGAATCAGGAGGGTAGTTTGTATATGACAGTAACGTTTTGGGCATTCGTTGTTCTGATGTGCTTAGGGACGGTCGCCTTTAATGTTGCAAATTCCATCGGCGATGCTGTATGTTTTGATGTTTTAGGTAAGCGAATTTATTTTTTATATAGAGCGTGCCACTATGGTCAGTAGTCATAAAAAAAATATGTTATTTACTTATATGAAAAAATAATAATAAAAAAACCTAAATAATTAGTTAAATCACAAAGAACCCATTTGGTGAGGTAACGGGCAAGGTAGATCAGGTTCTGTTATATAAAAATAATTTTTACATTTTTGTCTATCTGTTTGTTGACGCAAATCTCCGAAACTACTGAATTGATTTTCATGCAGATAAAATGTAGATTAAGGAAATCGAAAGAAGAAAAACCTTTATTTAAACTCCATACACATTACTTTTTTTACTAACTAATTGTGTGATAGTTTTAAAGGGAGGCGTCTCAGCATATGCTGTGCCAACAGCGCTGATATTCTAATTAAAATATTTTAAAAAATCGTGACATATAAAAATCTGTTTATATTTCAGGGCCCGAACGGGGCTCCAAATATGGCGCCCAGCGCGCTTGGGGCACCGTCGGATACGGCCTCACAGCGCTTTTAGGGGGCTGGCTTATAGATATGGTCTCTGGATCATACAAGGACTTCACCCCGGCGTTTCTCATCGCTATTGTTGCTACTTTCGTTGATTTGGCGAGTTGTAGAGCTTTGACGGTTAGTTAGTTTTAATAACTACCCGCATTTTACGTTTCATATCGATCGAAGAGCGTAAGATACTCACTTGATGGTAGATACCTGCAGGACATCGGTCAATGATGCGCTGTCGAACTTTTTTGTCCTTCCGGCATTCGGAAATCCATAGAAAAAAAACGAAACGCGTAATATGCACTTTACGATTTACGACTTTACCTATTTAATGCTAAAATTACCAGACATATACATTCAAACTAAAAGAAAAATTGTAATCATGTTAAACCTGGTGAGATACGAACCCGCGACCCATCGGTTACAATGTAAATGTGTAACTATTGTACATTTAAGCCCGAAAAAATATTTTGCAGCTACCCTCATTGTCGAGCCCCATGGATTCGGGCAAAGCGTTGAGAGATATCCTCAAGATACCGCGAGTCGTTGTCTTCATATTGTTCGCGGTTGTCGCGGGATTCTTCGATAGTTTTATCATTTATTATATGTTCTGGTAAGTTTGATATTAATTAGTCGGTAAGTTTGATTATTTATAAAATGTTCTGGTAAGTTTGATATTAATTAGTTGGTAAGTTTGATTATTTATAAAATGTTCTGGTAAGTTTGATATTAGTTAGTTGGTAAGTTTGATTATCTATACCATGTTCTGATACACGCAACATGATTGAATTTCAAATCATCCTTCGAACCCCAATCTCAACCACCATTAAACATGTCGCTAACATGATGCTAAAGCAACCGTCAATGACTAATTTGATACCTCTTTCCCAAAAGAAATCACCAAGTACGGAGGATGGAGGATATGTCATTTGAAGAAAGCTTGCTCAAAAGCTCAGCTTAAAGTGAACCCCACGCGAACGAAGTAGCGGGCATCAGCTAGTCATTAATAAGAACGTGAATATTTTTTTTATAAAAAAATATTTTGGAGGTGGTCATTCCATGGTAACCACATAAAAATGCCTAAAATATAAATAAAATAATAATTATTATTATTCATTACAAAGCTTGGTATGAAAAAAAATATATTCTCTAGTAAGTCTTCTGTCATATGTTTTTAGAATCATTTCTCTATCTAAAGTAGTTTACGAGAAAAACAATTTTAAAAAAGTCTCTAATTTTTTCGATTTTTTAAAAATATTTCTAAAACTACTTCGTTTTGGTCCAAAAGAAGTATGTATATAAACTCCTCATAAATTTCTCTAAAAGATGGTATAGTCATTATTAGACTGCTATTGGGGGCAGATTGCCTATGCTTATCCGGCTAGACCCTTTGGATAGAACGATGATTATTGCTTGGCCTAAAGGGGGGATAATTTACCATTGGCCAGCACTGACCGCGTTGGCGTTCAACGTGTTAAGAATATGCCTAACTCTGTTCAAGGTTTTTAGAGGAATTAGCGGAGTTGACGGGCTCCAAGTCGAATATCAAGCTTCTGGAGGGCGTCATTGTCGCGGGGCAGAGTTTCATCGGGGAGCTGTTGTTTTTCTTCTTTTCAGGTTGGTTTTAATTAGTTTAAATTGTGTGTAGTGATGAATTTTCTATGTACCGTTAGCAACGGGAACCAAAACGTTCTAGTTTCAGAGTTGATTAATGAATGACAACTTGGTGATATTATTAATGAATACTCGATAGGTTTCGTTTTGAATGAATCGGCTTATATTTTTGTAACATCTCGTTGGGTGTAGTACTAGGTTCGAATCCTGTGGAGGCAAAATTGAATTATAATACTATTAAAAGAAAAATATAAGAACCATAGTATGGTTACGCAGGGCATAGAATATCACCTACTTACCTGTTAAAAAAAAATGATCAGCGAAACAGACACAGAAATGTGTCTGCCCCATGCTCCACTAGGGGAATTCACTATATCCCTCTTACTCTGCCTTTCAGTCTTCTACGATATATTATAAATTATAAACCTGGTTACCTGGAAGAAATCTCTCTTAAGCCTTATATATTATATTTTTAATAATATTAAACTATTTTCTAAGTGTACAATAGAAGAATGTTCTTTCCTTCATTCACGCATTCATTCAATCATTCGTTCATTCGGTCGTTCATTCATTCACTATCTAATTTGTCCCTTATAATTGTTGTAGGTAAAATAATAAAACGCTGGGGTTTCGGCATGACGATGTCGTTCTGTCTCTTCTGTTACGGAGTGCGTATGATTTGCATATCGCTCATACAGCATCCCTGGCATCTCGTTCTGGTCGAGGTTAGTCTGGCTCTCTGTTAATAGGGAATAGTTTGACAGTGGCGGCGTAAGACCTAAATGTTATGTGGGCAAGATTCATTTTGCGGGGCCCTCTGCCAGCGCAAAAAATGGCTTTTTTAGGCAATAAATTTTTTTGGCGCATTCCCGTCTTCTAAGTAATGCATAAATTTTCGGGGCGCGAAGCCCCCTGGGTCGCGAGGCCGTAGGCGGTGGGCCACGTCGCCCACGCCTTACGCCGCCACTGGAGTGAGGCGTATTAATTATCGTAACACATATAAATCACAGGTATTCAAAGATAACAGATAACAGTTGTTCCTGCGGTTGTGATATATCTGTTATTGTTAACAACTGTTCTACAACTACTAGTAACAGCCAAGCCGTTACATAACAACTGTGACTGTTACCTGTCTCAGTTCATCTATGATTGTCGCGTGCTAAAACGAGATGCTCCTAGTATTTATTATGCAAGAAGAATACAATTGGACGTTTCACAGGAAGAAAATCATGTTGAAAAGTCACTCCTAAGTTTTATCGTATTATCTGTAATTCCTTTAGTATCTAAATACCAGACTGTTATTTGATAACAGATATTTAGATCTGCTATTATTAAGTAACAGTAACAGGCATAACAGATATCATGTTAGATCTGTTATCAGTATCACCCATGTCTAGTTTGACACGTGTACACATATCGAGGGTACATTGCTAAACCAAGTTTGAAATTTTAAAAGTTGAGGGACAAACGTTACTTAGGATATACAATGAATATAGGTATACATAATTTTTTTTGAATTATTTGTGTAATATTATACACATGTACATTTCGTCGTTGCGCCTGCCAAATTCCATATGTGCATTTTTTTGATTATTGGTTTTTGCACAAAAAATAATCTTCGTTTTATTCTCTATGTGTTACTAAAATCCTTTTTGTGATATTCGAACTGGAAACGAGTTTAACTAATTCCATATGTGTTTTGACCGTTAAGAAAAACTCCGTATGTGAATCAATAATACGTTTTTCGTTGTTTCCCAAAACTATACAAAAATCACAAATGGAACTTGTCAGGCGCAGCGACGATTTGTTCTTTAAGTATAATATTACTTAGAAAAAAAATGTAACCATTTTTATAAAGTTTGATTTTGATAATGTTTTGCATAGAGCATAATGCAGGGGCCGACTTACGCACTGTGCTACTCGACCATAGTGGGCTACGCGGCCCACGTGGCCCCTGAGGGGTACTCGGCCACTGTGCAGGGCATCGTCGCCGGTATGGACGATGGTGTAGGTGAGTTTTCTGTAGGGGGAGGGGAAATGAACTGATACTGAACTCAAAAAAAAGTTAACAAACGATACATTTTTAAAAGGTCATCAACGCATCTTTTGAGTTGCGGATGTCCACTTGATGATGTGATGACTTCCTATCTTTAATAAAAATTTAAAAAAAGTTTGTAAATTTTATATATCCGCGGATACCGGATATATCCGTGAGCATCGATGGGTCGTGGGTTCGAATCCCACCGGGACGGCATGCTTATAATTTTCTATTAGCATGTCTTCCCTACGTCTGGTAACTTCGGGTATTGATTAGGTGGGTGGAATATCGAAATTCCGACCGGGTAACAAACCACTGTTCATAGATGGAAAAACCGTGAAGTGCACATTGCGCGTTTCGGTCTCAGTCTATGTATTACCGAAAATATAGGTCGACAGCGCATCATTGACTGATGTTATGTGGCTCAGCCACATCACCTACCATCAAGTGAACCTCATGCTCGTCTGTCGATATCTAACATAAAAACAAAACAAAAAATGTGTTAACCTGCGCAGGATTCGCTTTGGGCTCACTGATTGGGGGTCAGTTGTACAGTCGTGTGGGGGGGAGGAGCTCGTTCCGGATACTAGCTGCTGTGGCCATACTCGCGGCAGGATTACACGTAGTACTATTCGCTTGGCTCACTCGTAACGACAATGGTGAGTAGTCAAGTTCCAAGCCAAGCAACTTGGCTATACAATATACAAAACTACAAATATAAACATTCAATTGAAAATAAAAATTAGGTCGACAGCGCATCGTTGACTGATGTTCTGTGGCTGGGGTGTCACCTACCATCAAGTGAGCCTCATGCTCGTCTGTCGATATCTGACATAAAAAAATCCGCGGTGAAACTGTTAAATTTTCGAGTGACAATAGTTAAGTGATAAGTTTTGATTCTGATATTGCAATTATTGTTAATTAAAATGTAATTATCGTTCATTTAAATGTAATTATGTTAAATGAAATAATTAATTAATAATTCAAATGACTGTTTATGTTAAATCAAATTGTAAGGTGAAAAAGTTATTTTAATGTTCAAAAAATCTTGTTAATACAAAAATAGTTTTGTCAATTTAAATCATATTTTTTTGTTAATAATAGTTACTATTATCTAATATATAAAATTTCCATGTCACAATGTTAGTTACCGTACTCCCCCGAAACGGCTTTACCGATTTTTACCAAATTTTATATGCGTATTCAGTAGGTCTGAGAATCGGCTACTACCTATTTTTCATAAGCCCTAAGTGATAAGGGTTGTTCACCCTTAATTTTTTATTTATTTTAATTTTTTTATAATGTGGCATTTAAAAATACATACAACCCTATATTTTCACTCTTCTATTACCAACCCCTGCTTTTTTTTGTCAAAAAATCTAGACCCGTGCGAAGTCGGGGCGGGTCGCTAGTTGTTAAATAAAAATATAAAATCCTGTTTATTTTAATAATTACAGAAGAAAAACGAACGGAAGCGACATTGCAAGAGGAAGGAGTGAAAATGTTGCCTTTAGGAAACAGCGCCATCTATCGGGACACGGTAGTACCACTTACCGAGAAGACATAGGTGGTGCTGAGCCGATTTTGATGAGATTTTTAACTGTGATAGACGCTTGAGGAGATGAAGACAATATTGTTGTCTTATTTACGCATCATATATTTAATAATGTTTTTCGTAGTGTGGCAACTTTGTGATATTTAAAGTCAGACAGCTGTCACCTTTTAGTGTGCGCGTAAGCACGCTGGAAAGTAATATAAGTACAAGAAACGTCGGAGTACATAATGAATAAATCGAGTTTTGATCCTGTATAAATTATTTCAATGCGTATTCTTATATCGAAATGTCGTCTTAACCAGGATATTTGAGTCAATATCAAAGACGGCTTAAACTAAGTTTTGACAAACTGATAGAAGCTGTATTCTTTACGTGATTCAGTCTCAGTCTATGGATTTCCAAAAGCTCGAAGTAAAAACTAGGTCGAGAGCGCATCATTGACTGACGTTCTGTGGCTGAGGTATCACCTACCATCAAGTGAACCTCACGCTCGTCTGTCGATATCTAACATAAAAAATTCTCGATATCTGTCTTCTTTTTACAGACAACACATTGATACAAAGACGCGTAGTTTAAAAAAAAAATTCACGCTGTTTATAATAATATTGAAGGAGCAATCAGAATTTAACTAAATTAGTGAAAAGACGGAAAACTTAACAAAACTATAAAAATATTTCCCCTATTTTTGGGGGGTTCCCCGTAGTAACTTAAACTGGAACAGTGATTGCAGAATGACGAATTTAACTAAATTAGTGAAAAGGCGGCAAAAATATAAAATTTTTTGGGGATTCCCCGTATTAGCTAAAACTGAAGCATGACTTTAATTGCTATTTGGGGGATAAATATAGCCTCTGGCTGAAATAAGCTTTAAATATACTAATATAGATACAAAATTACTAGTCTTTATAAAAGTTTCGATATATTTATTTAAAAGTTTAGCTTTTATCGTTGACATTTACAATAATATCAGTGGCGGGACAATAATATCTAAGCCCAAAAGCCCAGCCTATTTTATTATTTTTCTTTTTATGGTTGCATAGGGCAAGCCGGGCTTTTGGGCTTCTATGGTGGTCCCGCCACTGAATATATACATCTAATCAAGGACTGAATACCTGTTAATTTACTATGGGAGTTATACCGGTATAATAAAGGTTTTTGTTATTATTCTTTCGCTTTTATTCATATTTACTGAAAAAAATTACTGTGGTAAGTTTAGTGTGTATTACTCTTTAAAACTAATATCATGGTATCTCAGTCAGACACGTATTTTGGAAAATAAAAATTAACCGGTTTCAGTCCCTGCATAGAATTTAGATTTTAAACAGTTTTGACGTACGGCAACAGTTCGCTGAGTATTTTAATTGTTAGTGATACTAATTATGGTTTTAAATTATCCTAATTTTTCTTCTATAGGGGGTTTGTTTTAAGGAATATAATCTTGTGAAGATGAAGATATGTATTAATATTTGAGTTTTACATTAAGAAATTGCATAATATTTTGTTCACAAAACTAGCGGGTGAACGCGATGTAGAGCAAATGTGGCTAAGCCTCACTGTCAACTCGCAGCATATTATGATTGGTACTGCATACCGTCCTCCCTGGCTAAGCTCGGTAACCTTTTTTGACGCGCTCGCTGACTCTGTCGCCTCATTTGTTAAATGTGATTATTTTATTTTGCTTGGGGACTTTAATATAAATTATCTTAACAAGAATACATCAGCCTTTAGAAACCTCAAGAACTTTTTGCATCAAACAAATTTGACTCAACACGTTAATGATCCCACCCATTTTACATCTTCATCTCAAACTGTTATAGATCTGGTATGTACTGATGCTAATATAACTGATGTGCAAATTCACCATAATCCTATATTAAGCGCTCACGCATTTGTAATAGCTGAATTAAAAATTAAAATGGAAAAACCCCCACCACGTTGGATTACATATAGGCCGTTAAAAAATATTGACATAAATAAATTTAATATCCACTTAGAATCTATAAAATGGGAAAACATATTAGATCTTGATAGTGTTGATGCTATGGTCTCTGCTTTTAATAAACATATACTTTGCCTTTTTGACTTTCACGCTCCAGTTAAAACATCTTGTATGAAAAATGCACCAACACCTTGGCTTACGGACAACGTTAGGCTCATTATGCAACTCAGAGATCAAGCTTTCTATAAATATAAGTTGAGCCATTCCAATGTTGATAAATCCCAATATAAAGAATTAAAAAGTATGGCAAATTCAGCACTGTTTTTTGAGAAGAGGGCGTATTTCGACAATAATATTAATAATAATATTAAAAATCCTAAAAAATTGTGGAAATGTTTAAAAAATACCATTTCCCCAAATAACTTAAGCCATTTTGAACTTCCGGATAACTTGTCTGATCCCGAAGTATTAAATAACCATTTTCTTAACATTCCAGATTCAAATAACTTAAACTCAGATGAGAAAATATTTTTTGAAAATAATGTATTTGGGTCAACGACACAATTTGAGCTACTTCCAGTAAATGAAACTGTTGTATCCAAATATTTACTAAGTATTAAAACTAATGCTATGGGTAGCGATGGCATATCTATAGACATGTTATTGCTCACCCTTCCTAGAACTCTCTCTGTCATTACTTCCTTAACAAATAAAATTTTACATAGTAACACATACCCCAGTCTCTGGAAAATAGCAATGGTACAACCCCTGCCCAAGAATAATAACCCCACAGAACTTAAAGATCTCCGTCCAATTAGCATCTTGCCATGCCTATCTAAGGTAGTGGAGCGCGTCGTTTGCGAACAGCTTACTCGTTATATGGAAACGAATAACATCCTTCCATCTTTGCAGTCCGGCTTTCGTAAGAAAAAAAGCACCACAACAGCGCTCATAGACGTTGTGGATAACATCCTCTCAGGACGGGACAAGGGTATGGGGACCATACTCACCCTCCTAGATTTCTCGAGAGCATTTGATTGTATTGATGTTCCTTTACTTCTTTCAAAGCTTCACTACTACGGGTTTAATCAGAATTCAGTTGACTTTTTTCACAGTTATTTATCAAATCGTTCGCAGATTGTGCGTGTAACAACAGCAAATGGTAGTATTTATTCTTCGCTTAAATCTGTTGAAAAGGGTGTACCGCAAGGGTCGATACTGGGTCCTCTTCTATTTATTATCTACAGTGCCGATATAACCTCAAAAATTAAATTCTGTAAGTATCACATGTACGCTGATGATATTCAGTTATATGTATCTTTTCCACCATCGAGTACTTTTTCTGCCACTGAATTATTAAATGATGATCTCGGAAATATATACAATTGGTCAATCAAAAACAATCTTGTCCTCAACCCCTCTAAATCCAAATATCTTGTTCTCGGATCTCGAAAGCAAGTTGAGCATATAAATTCTATGTGCCCAAATGTAGTAATAAACGGTGAAGTATTAGAACCCGTACATACAGCGAGAAACCTTGGATTGCTAATGGATTCATCGCTTCAATTTGAAGAACATATATCAGAGACTGTACGTAACTGCTTCTATCGACTTAATATACTTTATAAGATAAGAAACTATATAGATCAAGCGTTACGTATACAGCTTTGTAATTCACTCGTGCTCTCCAAACTTAATTACTGCGATGTTGTATATGATGGCTGCTGTCTAGGTAGAAGTAAGCGTCTTATTCAAAGAGTCCAGAATGCCTGTGCTCGATATTGCTTCGACATCCCACCTCGTACACATGTAACTCCCTTTCTGAATGAGGCTGGCCTTTTAAAAATGACAGCCCGGAGACAGCTTCATTTATATGGTCTGTTGCATGATGTAATTAAATATCGTGTACCATCTTATCTTTATGATAAATTAAACTGGACCCGCAGTCAGGAGTTATACAAATCGAGGTCGTTCTCTTGCGTATTCCTGATGCCTATGTATAGATCAGCAGCGTTTAGGGGTAGCTTTAAGTATCGAGCCAGCAAATGCTGGAATGACCTCCCTCCACCCCTACGCGACTTAAAATGTAAAAGTACCTTCAAAAGCAAAGTATGGGATTATCTGTTTTTGAAACAAAAAGAAGAATTTACTGCTACCCGTTAATAATTACTTTCATTTTATTAAATTTTTTATAAGCTTAGTCAATTTAAATTAATGTTTTACTTTTTCTTAATAGAATCGACACACGCGATGGATGTAGTCATTACTTTTAGATTATATTATTATTATTTTATTATGTGATGTTCGTATGTACTTGATATATACTTTTAAATTGATATACTGTTGCTCTGTTATCATTGTTATTTTTGTTTTTAGCTGTAAGATATTCGTAGCTTTTAGGTCATGGCTGAAAATCAGCGTGGTAGGCTTTGGCTAAGTAGCCAAAGACTATCCACTTTATGCTGAGTCCATTACCGTTTCGTCGTTTTGTATATAACTAGTTTAAATATTTAATTATAATAATATGTTATGTGTTACGACGAATAAATATATCTCTCTCTCTCTCTCTCTCTCTCTCTCTCTCTCTCTCTCGATGTCGTTCGCGTGTTAATCTTCAGCTTAACATTTAAATGAAGATAACTTTTCTTCCCGACAACCGATTTTGATGTTGTCTGAGCAAGGATCATTTTTACTCTAGGGAGTGCCTGAGACTTATTATTAAATAAAATCTAAAGTACCTACACAAAAAATTGCCTCAAATGACAACTGTCAGAAGTGATATTAGAAAAAAAAATACGTTTCCATGGTTTTTTGTAAAACTTATTGGGATTTATCACCACGGAAATATTCAAACTGTCTTAATATTTTTAGGTTATGAAAGAATGTATAATTTTAGAAAAAAAAATATTTTGGATATTGTTTTAAATAGGCTTTTTCCAAGGAAAACTTTCTGCCTTCTAACTTACTATAACAGGATGAAATAATTCTCGATTGAAAATTACGCATTAGAACTTTTTTCGTATTTTGTTAAAACATTGTTTCGGATTTATTTGTATTAAAAAGAGATTATTTTTAGCTAAGAGATTTTACGACTATGGACATTATATAAAATGCCTTAAAATGCCTTAAAAATTACTGTTAATAATAATTTTATAACGTATCAAATACGACTTGTTAATGATAATTGAAAAATTGTTTTCTGATTCAATTGTTTATAAACGATATGGACTAAAATAATTTATATTATGCAGGAAATTATATCTGTTATAATAATTTTATTTAGCTTAAATAAAACACTTGTTAATCAATTTTGTTTCATTTACAAATATCAAAACAATGTGTTTATGGGACATACATTTTTGAATGATGAATATAAAAAATGTGTTCCATTTTAAATTAATTATACGTACCTACCTATATTTATTTCATGAAAAATACAGATATCTGTACTATCTGTAGTTCAATGTTGCCACTCCGAACTACTCGAACGATTTTAAAAATTCTTTCACCAGGAGAAAGCTCCATTATCAACGATATTTTGTGTATAGTACGTCTACATTGCGAAGTAGACGTACGAAGTGCGAAGCAGAGGCGTGTTCTCTATATTTTTATTTAAATTTCAATTAATGTATACTTTCAATAATTTCTAGTTTTGAATAATATGCTATTTTCCCACTTCTATTCTATAATATCTAGTCACAACTTTTGGTATATTCACAAATAAGATATAATTAAAATTGGAGCAGCCGTTCTTGAGTTATAAATGATATAATATAGCTGACTTCATTTTATGATTACATTAGCGGATTCTAGGCGTTGTCATGTCCTACCCCTGGAGATATGCTCTGCGAACCCAGGGATCCCGTAAAAGCGGAAAGTGGTGGTGTTTTTAGTGGGTAACCGAAAACCGATCTTGTCTCCGAGGAAGCTTAAACGGCCTCGGAGCAGACGCGACGGAATCCCCCACTCCCCGCGCCTATGAACCACCCTGCGTCGGGGGTGTGTCAACACATTTCCACCACATAAAAAAAAGGCGTCATGTCCTAACGTTGGTTTCAGAAAATAAATAAAATATATGTATTCCTATAGCCCCACCTACCAAGTCCTGTCCAGTCCTTCTATATTGTGTAAACATTGTAGTTTTTTTAAAAATAGAAATTATCCAAATAAACATACTGTGCGAACTCTTGTATATCTTACATATTAATAATGTTATGGGCATTATTATTTTTCTTTTGATGTTTGCACTAATAAGGCAAGCCGGGCTTTTGGGCTTGTATGGTTGTCCCATCACTGGTCTTAATATACACTCAGCGGCACGGAATCTTGGCCAAGCTCTTAATTTGCGATAACAAAAAATTCAAGTGTTTCTAATGACTGATGTTTATAGTGAGTAGATCAAAATATATTTATTTTTGTTCTAAAGGGTAATTCATAACGACAGAGTGCCCCTTCACACCACTTATGGATGTTTAGTCTAAACGGGTCATTTATGCGACTTATGCGGTTTCAAACGTTGTGTGTTTTGAAAAATTTGGTTCAAAGATAATTCATTTTTGAGGTATTGTGGTTGTTTGTGATCTCTTAAACGTCCTCTAGAATAAAAAATAATTCTATTAACAGCAGAATAGGTCGCTCAAACTGTTGTATTGGTTAACCAAGGCTTGACACAAAGGTAAGTGGCTATGGTTTTAAATTTACCCCGTTCATTTATGCAGTATACCTTGTAACGGTATCAGGAGACTGGAAGCTACACTTGCAGACCAGGTAGTGGAGGCAGAAGCTGCACTTGGACTCGAGACGACCGGTTAATTGTCATGGAGATATTGTGAAACCTCTTTTTTACATCCGTTGAGATACGGCAACGTCTCCAAAACATTAGAGACATAAATGTAAGCGAGCGTACGATAAGAAGAGGAATGGAGGAGATAAATAACAGATATCGTAGACCAGCACGAGGCCCAGAACTCTTCAGAGAGCACAGTGTAGCTCGTTTTTGATTCGCTCGAGAGCATGCGAACTTTACACATGAGCAATGGGCTAGAGTGACTTTTATTAATGAGTGCCGAATCGCTTTACGAGCTCCAGACGGTCGCAAAAGGGTGTAGAGAAGAAGTGGAAAGCGGTACATACACATAATCACTACACAAATTGAGTTTTCACAGCGGCTCTATCATGGTTTAGAGAGGAATCAGTTCTAACTCTCATACGGAGTTAGTGGTCGTCGATAATCGGCTAAATGCCACACGGTACATTGATGCGATCCTTCAGGACCATGTTATGCCCTATTCGTGTTTTATTTGGTTGAATGATTTTCTTTTAAAGCAAGATTACGCACGTCCCCGCGTCACTCGGAGTCTATGAGCGTATCTGCAAGAGCCTGTCATTCAGATTTTGCAATAACCAGCTCGTAGCCCGGACTTAAACCTGATAGAGCACATCTGGGACATGCTCAAAAGAAAGATATGGTCCGGTCCTAATCCACCACAAACTCTCAACGGGCTCCGTAATGCAGCACAGAGCGCTTGGGAAGCAATGCCGTAAATTGACGCCAAAAACATAATCCAAAGCAAGCCAGACCGGCTGCAGACAGTCATCAGGGCTAGAGGAAGAAATTCCCGCTATTAAAACAAGTGAAAGTTTTAAAAAAAAATATGGTATTTCAGTTTTTGGCTCAATCAAAACTAGTGTTAAATTTCTTCATTAACGATTAATTTTAAAAAAACTGATATTGAGAAGTTCTGTTAGTGTTTAAACCCATTAAAGTCTTTTTGAATCATAAAGGATGTTAATCTTTAGTTAAGCTACCCCTTAAATTAATAAAAAAGTCATAAAAACGTAAACTATTACAAAATTCGTAAGTGGCCAAGATTCCGTGCCGCTCAGTGTAGTTTAAAAAAACTCCTATATGTGTATAAAATTGTGTCACAAAAGCTTCTACAATTTATTTTATTTCTCACAAACATTTCCAAGGTATAGGCTGTCAACCATTACTTGTGAACCATTACTTATAATGACAGGAAGATCCTTAGTTTAGGGATAAGGAAATAAAATACAAAAACGAATTTAAGAATCTTTTAATAAAATACTTTTCACTTAAAACTAATTGGAATGGCCATTATATTGGCTTATGTAAAAAAAGTGAAGACATTTTGCGGTTCGTCTTGAGTACAAGTTAAGACATTAATTAAGTAATCTAAATCTAAACTTAAAAATGATTACTACGTTTTCAAAAAACCACGAATAATATGAAAATGATAATTACTTATCTATCAGATTAGCTATTAAGTAATAATAAATTATATTATGAATGAAAAATAAAGTTAATTTTTTTTTCAAAAAAAACAAATACATATTATCGCACCTATAAAGACAAACCACTAAACGAAATTTTTCAAGAATCGAGCCATCAACGCTTCCAATCTTAAAATAAATATTGTTTCAATAAAAAAAAAATCTTTGTATGTATAAAATATATCGTAACATCAAGCTATCTCAAATTACCTCGTATTTGGGCTATTTAAAAAAAAAAACAATTATTTTGCTGAAGGCGGGAAAACATGTAGAGAAAAATGAAAATAATAAAATAAGACTTGGCTGAAAGGTCTTGTTACCAGGCCATACTATCTTTATAATAAAAAAAAAATAGTTTCATTTAGTAACGGTTTGTCTTTAAAGTTTGGTTATGTTACCATTAATGCCCGAATTTTGATAATACTTAAAAATTACTGTTTATAATAGAATCCTAGAACTTGGTAAAATTTGAACCTAACCTAACTAGCCATTTTTAGTAAAAGCTAGTATGTACTAAATTCTAATGGTAACAGCCCGAAAAATCGTCCCTTATTTATAAAAACTAACTAATATTTACTATATAACTTTTTTTTTATATTTGAAGAGGCAAAGGATAGGCGTCACCTTATGGTAAGAATATGCTCGTTCCTTGAATTTTGAATATTACGGGCTTTACAGTGACGCTATTAAAATATCACAGATATTTAAATAAAAGTCAAATACTTTTTAAAAAATCCTTTATTACTGTACAAGAACTAACGCCATCTTATTACTATTTAAGAACAGAGGACCTAGCACGAACAACTTACGAAAAAGTATTCGTACCGTCGAGATGTCATTTCTATGAAATTTCAAATGATTTCTCATACAACTGACAGATGGACTCGAATGCTTTTTCGACAGTCTTTTGAAGCCCTCTGAACGAACTATATAAATATAATTTTAAAGCGATAATGTCCGATTTCACAAAGGTTAGGTATCAACACCTCAAAAACCTTCCAATTAGACATTTTAAGTAGCTGTTATTCATGCAAAATTATCTTATATATTTCCATTAAATTAAATCGGTGGAGAAATTAGCATTTTAAGTTCTAAAATTACAAATAACCATGAATTATTTGAAACCTTACAATTACAATACTTTGGTGTTACTTCCTTGAAACTTCTATTTGCTTTTCATACATTTGAATAGAACATAAAAGTCGCCAATATTTAGCCATATTTTAAATACGTAAATGTCATGAATTGACATTTCCTGCCAAAACAATACACTGTCAACGATCAGATTTAAACGTGATAATTAAAACTGAAAACGAAATAATAACCCCAAGTGCATTTATAGGCAAAATGGACGCTGTTAAACAATACAGTGTCAACCCACATGGTTGCCATTTTCAGAAAATTGAGTTTGAAGTTTTAATTAGGTTTTATTAAATTTCTTTTTAAAATAACACAAATGATTAATAGATTTTTTTTTGTAAATATTATTATTAGACTAAATATAAATCGAGGGTTTTGTGCCCGCTAGTTTTTTAAATTTTTTTGCTATTAAAACGATTTAAATGATCTCAGAAGCGATTGGTATCAAAATTTAAATTTTTATCATTTTGTGGGTTGACACTGTATTGTTTAATAGCGTCCAAATATATATAATATTAATAATAAAAAGTAAGAAATTTTAGCGTTGAAAATGTATTATTTAAAAATACACTTAAATATCACTTCACTGTTTTATTGTACAAAAACTAAACTGGACTAAAATGTTGACTCTAACTCTGACTGAAGTTTTAGTTTTATTTTGTTCAGTTATCACTTGTATATTACTATTTATATTAAAATACTTTAGTCGGTGAAAATTTATATAGGCTATAGACAACAGAATTACTATCAATGTGCATAAATATTAGGGTGATTCAAAAAAAAAAATTTTATTTTTTTTTTCAAATAAGCTTTTTTGCTTAAAAGTTTTTTTTTACCGTAAAAAGATGTCATGTCTCTACAAGAATAAGTGATGGTTTTTTTTCTATAATACACCAGCATGGGCCATTATGGACCATTATGGGCCAGCAATAAAAATCAGAAGGTGCAAAAAAAATTTTTTCCATGTTATTCTTATGAGAAATAGAAAAGTGCGATGCGGACAACTTTAATATTAATATAAAGGGCTCAACTTTTAACTGACATCTTTTTACGGTAAAAAAAAACTTTTAAGCCTATTTGCAAAAAAAAAAATTTTTTTTTTTTTTTAATTACCCTAATAAATACGTTATTGTCTATTCCATTTCAACACACATATGTGGCAAGCTAAAACTATTAACCTGCTTAAGTCGAGTCTCAAAACTAACCATTAATCATAAGAATTATTTTCTTAGTTTAGTCTTCAAAACTAAAGCCTATTTAGTAACTATTTTATCGACTTTAGTTAACTTTAGTTTCGTACATACAATTAACCTTAAAACTAAAAAAAACACTAGGGACATATCACAAAAAAAATCACACAATGTTTTAACCCGAAACGTTACCAAATGATTCATGGCATCTTATAAATTAAGGCTTAATATTATTGACAAGCAATATACAAGAGTTAGCCTGCCAAATCTTATTCCCTTGTGAATACCTACACAAAATTTATATAGGTAAATACTAAAATTATTAAAAGTTAAAGATTTAATTTTTTAATCGAAGATATTATATTATATATCTAACGGTATGAAATAAATTGACAAATGACAGTTGATATTTGACATATTGAGTTCGGGAGAACTGTCAAAATTTAAAAAGAATCCACAGATAAGTGACATTTTATAACGATTGAAAAATCACATTTATTTTATTGCACAATTAAAAAAAACCAATTAAAGTCAAAGCATAATTTCAGTTATTACTTATTATATAAATCGACATCAGCAATTAACACTACGCTATCTTTAAAAAGTATATTTAGGCCAAATGTAGTTTAAAGAAAAATTGTTACTTTTAAATTATCTAAATAATTTAAAAGTCATCAAAATTTTCTTTGAAATTCTCTGACGAATATATACTTTTTCAAGTTAGCGTAATATTGAATGTTGATTGCTGATGTCGAATTAGGTAGTTGAAATTAAATTACTTAGTTTATTTTATCAAAAAATACTAAGATTTTACACACTGTTAAATCCACAATTAAAATTCAGATCGGCTTGTATTGGAATTCTGTACCTACCTATATATTCAATACAAATACTGTAACTTGTAATACAGATCAGAAATGCAACGTGAAGTAAAACTATGAATGTTAACGCCATCTGTCGGCTAAGTTGATCACGAACATCACGTGTAACAGAATGCAGGAAACCTTTTTTACTAAAATCGGTTAAAACATGAGAACTCGAGGGCTGAACACGAAATATGTATTCATTAGTTTAATTTTTTTTTTGCCTACCCAAATTATTTATTTTAGCTGATAAAAAAATAGTTTAGCTTAGTATAAAGAAATAAAACATGATGTATATAAATGGTATTTTATACTACTAAACTCATTACTAATCATAGCAAGAAGAAACAGAAAAACCTGATTTTTAACTGACTAAAAATATTAAACGTGGAATAATATCATCAACATAACTTTATCTTTTATCCTCACAAAGTACGTTTGACTCAAAATACCCCATTCTCGACGTTACTGACAAAAGTAAAAACCATTTCAAGTATAATTTCCCTACTTCAAGAAGGATTTTCGATGATTATATATGGCCAATCTTCTCAAAAGTGCCATTCTTGAAGTACATTTCGTTTCTACTAAATCCTTAACAAAAACTTGTCGACTAGTATTTTCCGGATTTAAATTTGTGTTCTGTTTATCGGAAATTGTATTAGGGGCTTGCATTTTTATCAATGCATCTCGTTTTATTTCCGATTTCATTTCACTTACTACATTATCGTTTTTAAGAGCCAATATTCGCCATAATTCTGATACTGTTCTAGGTTTTGCAAAATTTCCCATTTCTCTCCCTTCAACTTCTTTATCATCATTATTTTCATTATTATCCAAGCATTTATTATTTAATGTATCTAATTCAGACGTTAGGTTAGCGTTTTTATCATTTATCCTCAATAAATTATTATTGAAAGATACATCATTGTACTTTTTATGTAAAGCGCAAATATCTAATTTTAAATCATCAAGATTTTGGGTTATGTCTTGAATATTAGTATCTAACACTACATTACATTGATGCGATCTATCTATCTTAGAACTGTCCAAATTATCTTTATTTTCAGAATCAAAATTAAGATTTTCATTTCTAAGTAAATTTAAATCGATTGCACTATTTGATTCTAAACATTTCCGATATTTTAGATGTTTAACGTCAGTTTTGAAATTACTATTTTTGGATTTTAATATTTGTTTGTCTGCATTATCTATTTTTATCGATATTGTTATTTTTGGATTGTTATTGTTATAAGAAATATATCGAGAAGGTATTTCAGCATTTACTGATTCTTTGGTTTTCTGAACATCTTTGTTATTAACATTATTATTTTCTATATCTGATTTTTTACCGATCATATCGTAAATGTTACATTTGTTTACATCAAATTTTGTATTATTTATGCAACAATTATTATTTTCGTCAGAACCTAGGGAATATCTTTGACCAAAATCATGACTGTGGGTATTAATTTCCCTAAATTCAATATTTCGACTTATTTCATCATTACTTTTAGATTCGTTGTTAGTATTGGAAATTTTGGATACATGGATGATGTTATCAAGATTATCATTTTCATTTATAGGTTCAGTGATGTCCAGCCCTGGTTCTCTACCCTGCATGTTGCTACAACGCGGTCCATGACCCGCCTAGGCGAACAGTACTGTAGGGTTAGCATCGTGTATTTCACATACGAATTGATCTTGCTCTATTGGTTTTTTCACCCATTTCCCGAGTTGGGCTTTCTCGAACGCGGTCATAAGACACTGTTTCGCTACCTGTTTTGAAAAATATATATTTACATATATTTCTTGTATTGATGCATATCGTCGTTGCGACTTTAAGTGTCTATTTAAGACCCCTATGTGTCTAGTGTTGAGTAGGACATACAAGAGGCGGTAAGTTTGTCCCGGACATGACGTCAAAATGTAAGAGCGGCTCGAAATTATAAAATGTACTACTTCAAATTTTATGTTGCGCTCGTTTTTTTCTCGATGTATTTGGGTCCTAAATAACCATTAAAAAAACCATCAAATGTCATATTAATACTCGCTAGTACAAATTATGCTTCGCGCTTCATACGCCTCGCCTCATTTGAAGTGGGACATTGTACTGGCTCAGAATGAAAAAGAGGCTACTCTTACAAACTCTTTTGAAGTCCTGTACTACCCAAAAGTATATGTGTAACTTTTGGCAAAATCACTTTTTTACGCCAGACCATTCTACATTTTGAATCTCTATCGAATGCAAAAACTCTCATCTGTACATACGACGTTTCAATCGTATTTTATTTACCAATATCAAAATCTCCTATGTGCTTGCTAACTAACTTGCTAACTTTTTTTTACAATGATACTAGTTTTGCTTTCAGTTAACAATAGCAAAGTAAAAAGCAGGAAATCATGTGGCTGATACCTGTATTTTTTATTTTAGTTGGTTTCATTTTTTTTTCAGGAGACGGTTTTATCGATTTCCTCATAATATTGATTTTTACTCATAAGAGGTCTTAAAGTCGCAACGACGATAAGACACTTCAATTTGAAAGATCAAAAACCAGGAAAGTGCAGTTTATATGGTGTTATGACAGTCACAACTGGTTAAGGCGATTTTTTGAAATATGATATGCAATGTGTAATAGGCCTTATCCAAAAGAGATTTTAAACTGCTATCTTAACCCTTAAAAGTCACAACGTCCTCTTTTCGACGTGATCAGCGAAAAACTTCTTAAAGTACCTTGTCAACTATTTTCAAATATTTTCGAATGGCGCAACTTAAATTTCGACAATTTAAAAAAATATTATATCATATTTTTGCAAAATGAGTTGTAAAGACACGAATCTTTGAATGACAATAATTTTTTCATTTTAAATTTCGGAAGTCTTTTCAGATTATTTTCGGACAATAAAGTGCTGTAAATGTGTCCTTGATAGTTGTACTTTCGAAATAGGCAAAAAGAAACATAATTGTACTTTTATACCTTCGATCAACAATATACTAGATATCGGGTCGACGCAAAAAATCCGTGCCGGTAAATATCGGCTCACTTGAAATGTGAGAGTCTATTTTGTTTAGTTCTCTTCAAGCACGGCCAATGTTAAGACGTTTCACAATGACGCAGTTTGTCTTCAAAAATTGCGAAAATAATTCCCGAAAAAACTATTTTACGGACGGGGTCTTATTTTTGGTTAGTACTTATAAAATAAGATATATTTTAAGCTTTTAAAATAACAAATAATTCAAAATTTGAACAAAATTATCTGTTTTAAATCAACGCTACAAATGTTTGGCCAAGGTTGGCCAACACATGCGCAAACTATTGTGTAACAGAATAGTGGATGCATGGAGTAGATTTGTACTGAAATAATCCTTACTATCTTAGGATAAGCATCCTTAGTAATATTATAAATGCGAAAGTGATATTTTTGTTTGTTACGCTTTCACGCTAAAACGGAAAAGAAAACATTCCAATCTGTATGTTCATTTTGCGGATATTATTATTTAACATACTATTACGGAGACAGGCTGAAGAAAGTTCGAGAAACATTTCTGGTATATTTCAGTCACTTAGAGACGTTTTCAGCAAGCTGACATACGATTTCAGGCCGTTTTAAGGCAGTATCTATCAAATAGCAAAAGTTCGGAAAGCGATACCAAGCGATCAACTTCTGCGATTTACGAGAGATCCGAGTGCTATAGTTCAAGAGCCAGAAGAGTATAAGAGTCAGTGTTTTGTGCGCAGTGTAATTGTAGTTTTTTTGTTTTAGTTTCGTTTTTCTCTAATTGTAGTAGTGTAATTTTTAATTAATTCATTATTTTATTTATTTTCTTTTGTGTTGTTTTTATAAATAAATCCTCAGTGTATAAGAGCGGCGTTTATTAATCCCGAACCATTATAGCTCGTAACAATACGAATTACAATTTATATAAAACATTATATTATTGTTTATCAAATATATTATAGTTTACGTTTCATGTTGATATATTATTTTGTACCCTATTAGATACATGATAATTTACACATTGGTGTTTCATAAACTATACTAATAATACCAAAGTCTTCGAAGTTAGTCAAGTGTGTATGTATAATACATAGATATGTATATATATTTTGGTAACAAATAAAATCATATTTCGACTTCACTCTTTTCTTTGTTCCCATTGAGCAGTGTCATTTTTTCAAAATTTGACAAGGGGCGTGGTTTAAATAACAGGTTACTTTTTTCGTGAATTTTGTATGCGACCTGAAGTCTATTTAATACTATGTCAATGTTTTATACCAACGTTCTAGCTACAAAATAACAACAAATAGTTCCGTTCCGTCACTATGTAAATTGCATATTTTGTAAAGAGATGACATAAAAAAAATTTCGCCATTCGAAAGAGCACCCTTCAGAATAGTTGACAAGGTACTTTAGGAATGTTTCGCTATAATCGCTGTCATTTCATGGTAAAAATCACGTCGAAAAGAAGACTTCTGAAATGTGTCTTTGTGATGATACGAATAAAGTCTATATTACTGTGCACCCGTAATATTTTGGCGAAAGAGTGGCCGGGTCTAATTTGTCGCCTCTAGTTGCCGCAACGTGTCTAGTAGCTTAATGTGCGACAGCACTTAATCTAGAAAATCAAATACCTGATAGCCAGTCGAAAGCTGCTTTGCCTCAGCATACAATAAACTCTCCGGTTTGTCCAAGGTCGGGAGTTTGATGTCCGACTCGACATCCTGTCAACAATACGTGACGCCCGTAACCATTTTTTTAATTACAGATAATTGAGACTATACCGCGATGTCTAATTGAAGTATTATTGCAAGAGTTCTTTATCAGAGAGCGGGATAGAGCGATACAATTTGCATTGTTCTGTCTTCAAGGACTCCAGTTAATATTAATACTACTTATAGAAAAAATATCCCCTATCCCTTTTAATATTGTCGGATGTGTAAAATCAATTACAATTAATTTGGTACAGTTAAAAAAAAGATTTATAATTTTTACATCGAACGAAAAACATAAGAGTAATTTATTACCATGTAATTAGTTCATAAGCATGTATTCAAAAATGTTTTGTTGCATTTAAAAAACGATTAGTGAAATAAAAAGAAAATGGCTCAATCAGCACATTCGCCAATTTTAATAGAGATACGCAAAATTCGTATCGTTAATCCGTGAAGTGAATATTGCTCATTTCAGTCTCAGTCTATGGATTTCCGAATGCTCGAAGTAAAAAGTAGGTCGACAGCGCATCATTGACTGATATTCTGTGGGGTATCACCTACCATCAAGTGAACCTCATGCTCGTCTGTCGATATCACAAAAGTCACCTCTTATAAGGGTATTCTTGACCTGAATCTAAAGTGATGACGCTACGATATAGTTAAAAATCAATTCCCACCTGCGGTAGGGTTGGGAGCTTCTTGACGAGATGTATCCACCTGGCAAACATAGCCTGCTTACACAACAGCGACGGCTGCTCGTTCTCCAATTTGCCCGTGACAGCGTTCAGAATTTCCGGCATCTAGAACCAATGGCTATTGCTTTATTTCATGTTATATGTCGCGTCTGTCTGTCTGTCTGTTCGTGATAAATTCAAGAACTACTGGACAGTTTCTATGGGGCTTTCACTAATATATATAAATATTCATGAGGAAGATTTAAGTGCACATTGCGCGTTTCAGTTTCAGTCTGTGGATTTCCGAATGCTCGAAGTAAAAGTAGGTAGCGCATCACTGACTGACGTTCTGTGGCTGAGGTATCACCTACTATCAAGTGAACCTCATGCTCGTCTGTCGATATCTAACATAAAAAAATAGCAATCTTCGCATATATTAAAGAAAATCGCTTAGCACTCCATCGGTTTAAAAAAACAGTACACTACATACCGGCGCAGTAGCACACCAACAGACGGAGAAAGACGGCGCACGCGCAGGCGACCTCGTCTCGGTACTGGCCGCGCGCGCCAACTGCGGCGCCACGAGACGGTAAGGTGGCGGTAACGCCTGTATGAACGCCTCGAAACGACCGCATATCGCTCTGAGAACACACACAACATGCAATTTGCAACACAAAAACATACGTTTTACACTAACCGCCTTATCCATAATCGTATTATAATCTTGATATAGTTATAATATGTTTTGTTTCGCTCTATCGAATATAAAAAGACTACAGAACGAAAGAAACAAAACATATTTTAACTATATCAAGGTTATAATAAGTTAATCTTATAAGGTTATAAATAAGGTCATCTTTCAGTCTCCCGCGACCACGGTTGCTGAAAAGCATCCGAAACGTCGGGATAAATAATTTAAATAATAAATCGCGTTTTAATCCGGTATACAGTATTTTATTTAAATTACAATAAGTTTATGGATAAAGCCGTAAAACTATAGTAATATTGATTGATAAGATTAGCGAAGCTGCACATTCCGCTATATAAAATATATTATAATATATTTTATATGGCATCGCGCACACAGTCGAGTGGCCGCGACCAGCCTAAAGTTGCAGGAGTGGCCGACGCTCGCTTGCCTCACGCATACACGGCTACAGTTGCCGCCACATATGTGGTGGTCGCGTCTAGTGGCCAGCGGTGGCTTAATATGCGGCAACACTAACTATATTAAAACTATTTTTTTTGTATGTCAGATATTGACAGGATATCTCAGTTACAAACAAATATATACTATACATAGTACATAGAAAATTGAATCAAATATTCTCTTACTATATAAGAAAAATCATTAAGATGATGATAAATAAAAATCCTATCGGCGACGTTGCAAAATGGTAGTCACTAAAATACATCCATGGATCACCTAATTTTCTGAAGTCATCTTGGTTTCTGATAAAATAAAATTATGTTTATGGATATTAACTTTCAATCTAAGCCTAAAACCTTTTATTATAAATTAAGGTAAGGTCCGTAGGGAGGTAAAAAAAACATATAAAAGAGGTTTGTATAAATATCCATATATGTTTGTATATTTTTTATTATTGCCGCTATGTTATAATACTAGTAATTGAAGCGTGCAACATAAGAGCATTAATTAATAAATATGTAGGTTAAATAAATCCATTAGATTACATAACAAATCCCCACTTGAGTGGGAACACAGTGGAACGAAGCTCTTCGCCGGCCGCCATTACGAATCGAACGCGAAAGCGCGCGCATTTGACAGCGCGCCTTTTTACGTTTGAAGTTTACGTTTCAACAAAAAAGTTTTTATATGACAGTGAATTAAAAAAGCCATAAAATGCAGAACGTTTTGCCCATAGCATGCTTCCTATCGGCGATACGTAAGTTTTTATAGACATTTTCATTAAAAAAATTCATTTCATTCATTTTCATTTCATTTAAATAAAAAGTTAATTAATAAAAAAATTCCTATACATATTATATTAAACACAGAACAGCGTTAAATATCAAATGTTCGATTTTAAAAAAATACACACATTTTAGCTGAATTGTGTTTGTGTTTATTAAGTACTTACTAGTGATCCGCCCTAGCTTCGCACGGGTGAAATGTATATGTACTATACACAAAAAATACTTCCAAATTACTCGCTCATAGTGTAGGTTTCTATTGGAGAAAGAATTTTTAAAATCAGTCCAGTAGTTTTTGAGTTAAATCGTAACAAACAAACAAACGAATTATTCCTCTTTATAGTATATTTTTTTTTATGGAATAGGGTCGAAGTTTTTAAGATATACAATATACATAGTCTGGTGTAAAAGAATAAATTTAAATGAAAATCTTTTAGCGGAAAAACTTAAGAATATATTATTTACTTTACTGACGTTTCGAGGGCTCGAGAGCAGGGATTAAAACCGGTATTTTCCAAAATACGTGTCTGACTGAGACACCATGATATTAGTTTTAAAGAGTAATTACACACTTAACTTACCACAGTAATTTTTTTAAGTAAATATGAATAAAAGCGAAAGAATACTAACAAAAACCTTTATTATACAGGTATAACTCCCATAGTAAATAAACCGGTATTCAGTCCCTGCTCGAGAGTAATATAATTTAAGGGGTAGGACAGGTGAACTATTAACTATAAAAATTTAAAAAAAAAGATTGACATATAATTTGAAAAATAAAAAGTTGGCGAAGGTATAAGCCATCAAGAAGTCCATTTTTTTAAATCTTCGCGGTCGGTTGACATGATTCTCCCGAAGGATATTGTCAAAAAACAATTTTTTAGTAAGATGGTAGCTTTTTTTCTTCAAATTGATTTATAAAACTAGTATAAAAACGTGTATTTTTCTCGATAATTTGAGACTTATTAATTTGAATCTCTGGAAAATTTGATTTTTTTTACCGGTCCCTTGAAAAATACTCGATAAATTGAATAAAATGAATTAAAATTTATCAATCCTTCGGTAACTTCAGTTGCAATAATCATTAAAATTAATTAAGTCGTCCTAGATATTATATTACATTCAACAAACTTTATGCAGGTGGAAAACACTTAAAAAATCTACGATAATTTGAAATTTTCCCTGCCTTGCATTTATAATAAAATATTTTTTACGCTTATTTTCCCGAATAACAAGGATATGTGATACTGGAGCCCCCTTAAATGAGTCAGTAAGTAAAAAAAAATATAAAAATTAGTCATTTTTTTTTTATTACGGAAAAGGCAAACGGGCATGGCAACTTGATTGGATGTATGACACAAAAATAACCTACATATATGTCACTCGCTGATAATGTAGCATTCCATTGGTGAAAGAATTTTTAAAATCGGTTCAGTAAATCCAGAGATCCATACAACCTCACAAACTCACAAACTTTTCCTATTTATAATATTAGTACCTATAGAAGTATAGATCACCACCACCCATGGGCATCCGTGACTTAAAGGTCTCAAATGCACTGACGGCCTTTTAAAAGTTTACAGGCTCGTTTAATATTTATTTATCTATATCTATACTCTATATAAATAGGAAAAAAAATATTTTTGATTTTTGTTATAAATAAACTCAAAAACTACTGGACCGATTTTAAAAATTCTTTCGCCAATAGAAAGCTACATTATCAGCGAGTAGTGTTGGGTAGTACAGGACTTCAAAAAGAGTTTGTAAGAGTAGCCTCTTTTTCACTCTGAGCCAGTACAATGTCCCACTTCAAATGAGACGAGGCGTATGAAGCTCGAAGCATAATTTGTACTAGCGAGTATTAATATGACATTTGATGGTTTTTTTTTATGGTTATTTAGGACCCAAATACATCGAGAAAAAAACGAGCGCGACATAAAATTTGAAGTAGTACATTTTATAATTACGAGCCGCTCTTACATTTTGACGTCATGTCCGGGAGAAATGTACCGCCTCTTGTATGTCCTGCTCAACACTATCAGCGAGTAACATAGGTTATGTTTGTGTATAGTACATCTACATTGCACCCGTGTGAAGCCAGGGCGCGTTGCTAGTCTATCTAAAAGTTACTAATCAAATTGACCCTGAAGAGGCAAGATGCACCTTATACCGGCCATTAGCTTAAAATAATGCACGTCGTGTGTAAATGTTTTGTAAACAAATTGCAGTATGGCATAGAAAATTCGTGGTGCGAAAAAGAATTGCATTTCGTAAGTGCATAACTGTTTTATCACGCTAACCGCGAACTGGTTTTATTCCCATTGTGTCCACTGCTATTTGACTATTAAAATTTGTTATAACATATTTTTTTTATTTTTTTTACATATATGTAAGAGAAGTTAATTGTCTATCTATCTATTCTATCTAATATATAAAATTCTCGTGTCACAATTTTCGTTGCCATACTCCTCCGAAACGGCTTGACCGATTTTGATGAAATTTTTTGTGCTTATCCGGTATCTATGAGAATCGGCTCAACATCATTTTCATCCCCCTAAATGTTAGGGGTAGTCCACCCCAATTTTTTTTTTTTTAATTTATGGACGAAATTTTTTGTTTTTATTTTTTTATAATGTGGCATTTAAAAATACATACAACCCCTGCTTTTTTTGTCAAAAAATCTTGACCCGTGCGAAGCCGGGGCGGGTCGCTAGTCTAATATATAAAATTCTCGTGTCACAGTTTTCGTTGCCATACTCCTCCGAAACGGCTCGACCGATTCTCATGAAATTTTTTGTGCTTATCCGGTATATATGAGAATCGGCCAACATCTATTTTTCATCCCCCTAAATGTTAGGGGTAGTCCACCCCAATTTTTTTTTTTAATTTTTGGACGAAATTTTTTGTTTTTATTTTTTTATAATGTGGCATTAAAAAATACATACAACCTACTATGCACTAGTTGTGAATACAGAGCTGCTCTGAAAATTTAATTTACCCTCAAGAAATTTATTAAAATACAAAAAATAATTGAGTCCGAAGTGGAATCGATAATTGGTACCAAGAAGAATAAACCCGGCTCTATCCTATTAGAGAATGATGTCCGTACTAACCTTCCGATTTCTATAAAAGTCAATAATACTTAACAGTATAATTGTTTCCTTCCAAATATAATGTATGAAAACTATAAAAGGAAAATAAAAACATTGTCGTAATTAATAAATAAAATTATATAATTGCATTGTATGCATTATTTATGACGCTATCAAGGTTTGTCTGACTGAAAATTCAGGTTAATTATTTACACTGATTTTGATGCGGTTTTCACCAGTGGCTAGCCAAAATGTTTGGCAGCGGCATGACATTACCAAAGTTTCGGCAATTTAAAAAAACCTTTTGAGCCAAAACTAAAAATTCGGGGACAAAACCTCCATAATTTACTAGTTTTTTTAGACATATTTTTATTTTTTTCAAATCAGCCGAGCGGTTACTTAGGCTCACAAACACATGCCATTTGAGTCGCTCAACGGGAGATTCTTCCGCTCCAATGAACATAACTTAGCGAATTTACTTAGATATTTAGGACATACAAAGTGTTGAGTAACTTATTTACTAACAATTTATATCTACTACTCATTCATTTCAAGATTGCCGTTACCTCCCGTCCCGCTTCCTCATACCTCATAAGTGTCGCCCGGTTATATAGTACGGATAGCAACGCTGCCGTATTTCGATTTCGTAAATAATTAATTTAAAACAATATTTTTCGTATGTAAAATATTTTTTTTGCGTATTTTATTTTTCTCTACAGTATCGTTACAAGGACACCGTAACGGACGACTGCGGCATATTTTAAGAGGAAAGATTTGTATTTTTGTTTGTTTAGAATGAACTCAAAAACTACTGGACCGGTTTTAAAAAATCTTTCACGAACAGAAATAGATATAGATATAGATGTAGACATTATCAGTAACATAGGTTTTTTGTGTATAGTCAGTGATGGATTTACCAGCAGGCTGAGTAGGCTTCAGCCTAGGGCGGCAGATTTTTGGGGCGGCAAATTTGGAGAAATTTTAGCTATCTTATAGAAATAAACTCTAAAAGTATGATAGTTTTCTGTATCTTACAGATAATAGTCAAAAAGTAAGACTTATAGAGAGAAGTGTAAAAGTCAATCCCTATCATTGCATTTTAGAAAATTTAGGAACAAGGGGCGGCAACATTTAAACAGCCTATACGCCAGAATTGTGTAAATCCGCCACTGTGTATAGTACATCTACATTGCACCCGTGTGAAGCCGAGGCGCGTTGCTAATTATTTATATTCATCATTGCACCAACCAGAATTGATTTCCATTGTGACGTCACCAACAAATTAGTAAGATTTCTTCGAGTTCCGATTAATGCGGCGAGAACTTGATTTTTAACGGTAGGATGCACTCATAAATTAATTCTAAATAATTAATGTTTACGCAAAAATATCAAAAAATACTCATTTAATTTGCATGTAATTTATACTCGTTCGAATTGCTATTTTTTATCTACTTTAAGGAGAACGGCAAAACGATCCTGTCGAAATAATGGATTACTCCATTATTAATGGATTACTTCGACGGGTTCGTTGGCGCGTTCGGTAGAACACCTGCCGTGCGCATCGATGGGTCATGAGTCATGACCCATGGGTTCGAATCCCACTGGGACCACAGGTTTATAATTTTCTGTAAGCATGTTTTCCCCACGTCTGGTAACTTCGAGCTTTGATCGGGTGAGAGGAATATCGAAATTCCGACCGGGTAACGAACCACCGATGAAAAAACCGTGAAGTGCACATTGAGCCTGTGGATTTCTGAATGCTTGAAGTAAAAATATAGGTCGACAGCGCATCATTGACTGATGTTCTGTGGCTGAGGTATCACCTACCATCAAGTGACCCTCATGCTCGTCTGTCGATATCTATACTTAATATTATAAAGATGAATTTGTATTTTTGTATGTTATAAATAAACTCAAAAACTACTGTACCGATTTTAAAAATTCTTTCACCACTAGAAAGCTACATTATTAGCGAGTAACATAGGCTTTTTGTGTATAGTACCTACATCTACATAACCCGTGCGAAGCCGGGGCGGATCAATAGTCTAACATAAAAAATGCTATGACACTCTTACCTTACCTACGCGCGCGTCTTATTTGAATAGAATTACTATTTTACCGCTTTTCATTTGTGCCTCAAATGAGCTCACCACCAAATGGACGCTATTAAGCAATACAGTGTCAACCCACATGGTTACCATTTTGAGTTTTGAATTTGAAGTTTTAATTAGGTTTTATTAAATTTCTTTTAAAAAATAACAGAAATAATAGATTCTTTGTAATTATTATTATTACACTAAATGTTTACGATTTTCTTGGTAGCAATCAAAGTAATAGAATTTAGTGCATTATTGTTAAATATTCTAAATATTTTAGGGTTTCGTGCCCGCTAGTTTTTTCAATATTTTTACTATTAAAACGATTTAAATGATATATATCTATTTTGAAACATGTACACCATCTCATAAGGAAGCGATTGGTATCAACCTTTTACATTTTTATCATTTTGTGTGTTGACATTGTATTGCTTAACAGCATCCAAATGTTCTTTGCAGACACAAATATGACAATAATACCACGTTTGCGGGTGACTTCTACAAACATATCTGTTAAATCAAATTCGCGGTGAATTCCCACCGCTCATAATACATCGTAACATATTACCGAATGCGGAACTAGTTGATTTATTATGATTGCTTGCTGAACACATAATATGATAGGTACTATCCGATTTCACATAAAAAGGAGATTTTTTATATTAGATATCGACAGACGAGCATGAGGTTCACTTGATAGGTTGTACCTCGGCCACAGAACATCAGTCAGTGATGCGCTGTCGACCTACTTTTTACATCGAGCATTTGGAAATCCATAGACTGAAACCGAAGCGCACAATATGCATTTCACGGTTTTTCCATCGGTGAACGGTGATTCGTTACCCGGTCGGAATTTCGATATTCCTCACACTCGATCAATGCCCGAAGTTACCAGACGTGGGAAAACATGCTTACAGAAAATTATAAACATGTCGTCCCGGTGGGATTCGAATCCACGACCCATCGATGCGCACGGCAGGTGTTCTACCAAACACGCCAACGAGCGCCCCCTCGCGCCCAGTATCTCATTATACCCCCCCCCCTCCTTGTGATATTACATTATTTTTTTCCGAACCCTTCCCCCCCTTCCAAACCTTTCGTAATTAATGTACGATCCCTTACTAGTGTTTACTCGTCGGTATTTAAAATATGTTTTTCCGAAGTGTCATTTGTGAAGGGTACGCTGTTTAATTTCACTTGAATCAGTGCTAGACCGGTTGAATTTTTCACTGATATTAACTAAACACTTTTCGACTTGCAGGTCCGCCGGGCATACAATTCGAGAACGCCTTATTGCAAATATCTCCAGTTAACAAAGACAAGTGTCCATTCTTACACGACAAAAACGACGTTGGATTTCAACTGTATACTAGGTAATATAAACATTTTCTTAATATTATTAATGTCTGTCTTTCCCGAACAATAGTGTGAACAGGCGTCATTTTTAACCGACTTCAAAAAAGGAGTCTTTATTTTTGAAATCAGTGCCACCCAACCGATGCCGCTCTGTACCGTTCGAAAGATTGTTGCAAAAGCAGGATTAAACTGTCCTTCTTGGCTGGCACCGACTCCAAAAATAACTGTGTAAATAATGCTTTGAAGTAATTAAAGTATATTTTTTTATTTTTTTAGTTGAAGTTTGTACATACTATATGTAGTTGTAGTTTTGAAGTCGGTTTTTGTTTTTTGCTTAAAATAATTTTATTTTTAAATTTTTGTAGGAAGTGTATGTGTTTAAGTTCATTAATCCTTACAAAATAATTTAGTAGACCTACCATTGAATGTGCTGCTCAAATGAGAAAGGAACCGCAAACCAAAACATCATCTACATATACATATAAGTAAATTTTTATTATTGTTGATTTTCTAAAAAAGCACCAAACCAATTTCGACATATATATACAATATCCCCTACCAAACAAAAAAATAATCATCCAAATCCATTCATAACTTGCGGAGTTATCGCATAACAAACATACAAAAAGAAAAAACAACGTACAGACGAATTGAGAACCTCCTCCTTTTATGAAGTCGGTTAAAAAAAGCATAATTATGATTGTTTCAGACATAATCCCAATGAACCTCAAATGCTATATATAGACGATGACGAGAGCTTATTCGCATCTAACATCGACTTCAACAGCGAGACAGTGGTCTACTTCCACGCCTTCATGGAGACACCGGATGATGGCAGCGCGATTTTAATAAGAGAAGGTAGTCATAGATCAATAGATTCCTCAGATCTTGGCGCACGTAATAAACGTCATCCTGATATATCTATACTAATACTAGCGACCCGCCCCGGCTTCGCACGGGTCTAGATTTTTTGACAAAAAAAGCATGGGTTGGTAATAGAAGAGTGAAAATATAGGGTTGTATGTATTTTTTAATGCCACATTATAAAAAAAAAATTAAGGGTGAACAACCCTTATCACTTAGGGGTATGAAAAATAGATAGTAGCCGATTCTCATACCTACTGAATACGCATATAAAATTTGGTAAAAATCGGTAAAGCCGTTTCGGAAGAGTACGGTAACTAACATTGTGACATGGAAATTTTATATATTAGAACTTAGAAGAGAAGATTATAAAGAGGAAATATTTGTTTGTTACGATTTTACTCATAAAATACTGGACCAATTTTATAAATTACTAGCAACACGCCCCGGCTTCGCACGGATGCAATGAACCTATGTACTATACACAAAAAAATAAGTAGATAATGTCAAAAGCTATCTATCAGTGAAAGAAAAAAAAATTTAAATCGGTCCAGTAGTTCTTGAGTTAAATTGTAACATACAAACAAACAAACACAATTTTCCTCTTAATAATATCTGTATATAATAATGTTCATACCTAATTAATTTTATTGAATTCAAGTTTTACCCGTATTTTGAATTAATTTTGAAAACTGTCTTAGCTTATGTTTGGAATCACGATTTCAATTGTATATGTTGTGCTTTCTTTAATAAAAAAATGTTTTTACGTTTTTTTACAGCATATATGCAGCGTCAAGACACCAACGTAATAATGGTGGACGCCAGAAGCCTGGAAGCCGGGCCGTGGTACTTCACAGCTGCATCCAACACTTGGTATATAGGGCGTATCGCCGCGGAATTAGTAGATTACCTTGTTTCAAGGTAAGTGTAAAATACATATCAAACACCTAATCACAATTTTTACACGCTTTTTATTAGCTTCACCTGTATGTATGTTTGTAGGTTTGTTTGTATATTTGTATGTTTGTAACCGATTTCTTTGGGCGCGATTTTGACCCACTTTAAACAGCCAGATTTCGTTCAAACTTTGTAGATTTATCGAGGACCGATGACAATACACTAATTTGATAAAATTATTCCATTTTTCAATTTGCAAAATATGATTTCTGTTAATTTATTATGTTAGACATCAACAGACGAGCATGAGGTTCACTTGATGGTAGGTGATACCTCAGCAACAGAACATTAGTCAATGATGCGCCGTCGACCTATTTCTTACTTCGAGCATTCGGAAATTCATAGACTGAAACCGAAACGCGCAATATGTACTTCACGATTTTTCATGTATGAACGGTGGTGCGTTACCCGATCGGAATTTCGATATTCCTCCCATCCGATCAATGCTCGAAGTTACCAGATGTGGGGAAGATATGCTTACAGAAAATTACAAACATGTTTTCCCGGTGAGGTTCGAACCCACGACCCGTTGATGCGCACGGCAGGTGTTCTACCGAATGCGCCAACGACCCCGTTACAAGTTTAGTACAATTCTAATATGAAAAGTATCACGCATTTTCTATATCTACAGAGGTTTGAAGCTATCCAGAACACACTTCGTCGGCCACAGTCTGGGAGGCCAGAGCGCCGGAGTGGCTGGACATGCATTAAAATCAGGTAAAACCATCAAAACTTCCTTTATCTAACTTTAAGGTAGCAATTACTAAATGTATTTTGGCCTTTCGTCTTACTACACTGAACTGTAGCGGGTGTGGCGGAAGGGAGGTGTGGACTTCCTCCAACCTAAAGGGAGGATCCTCGACCAGTCGAACCACTGACTGGCCGGCCCTAAGGCCCCTGTGGTTGATGTTGAAGCAGTGTTGTCAGTAAGTGTGTCGTTCGCGATTGAACGATCCAAAAGAACCAGATCTTCAAATCTGCGCAATCGAATGGATAACTGTTGAAAATGATTCGTTCGTTCGATTACACTCAGGAATGGTCGCGGCGATCCGAGTGAGAGAAAGGAACGAAAAGAGATCACAGATCTCAATCAATATTTACTATTGCTTGCTTTGCTATGTTTCAAGATAACATTATTCCTGCGGTTGTGATATATCTGTTATTGAAAATATCATGCAATACTAAATAACAACTGTTCAACAAATACTAGTAACAGCCAAGCCAATACAAAACAACTGTGATTGTTACCTGTCTCAGATAAATATGATTGTCGCGTGCAAAAACGAGATGCACTTAGTATTTATTATCCAAAAAAAATACAATTGGACGTTTCACAGGATGGAAATCACCTTGAAGTCACTCCTAAATTTTATCGTATTATCTGTAATTTCTTTAGTATCTAAGTAACAGACTGTTATTTAATAACAGATATTTACACCTGTTATTATTTAGTAACAGGTATAACAGATACCTGTTATAACCCGTATCTACTTATAGGTCGCGTGTCACGTATAACTGGTTTGGACCCGGCGTTTCCACTGTTCGATAAAGTGCCTCTCGACCAACGACTAGACCCCTCCGATGCGGAGTTCGTAGATGTCATACATACGGACGCGGGGATATTTGGTAACTATTTTTTTTTGTGACGAGAATTGAGAAAGGTATTGAGGTGGTTTGGGCATGTAGAAAGGATGGATGAAAGTAGGGAAACGAAAAAGATTTATGAAACTGGTGTGAGTGGTAGAGTCGGGAGAGAGGGGGAAGTTTCACTAAACCGGGGGCGAGACGATGTTTTAAGAGCATTGCTCTTCTCGCCCCCCCTCCCGGCGGGGCTAAAGGGAGTGGTCGACCTAGGCGAAAGTACCTCGATCAGATCGAGGACGTTCTGCAAACGGGCTAGGTCAAAGGTACTCGTAACCGACGTGTATGAAAGCATTGATGAAAGTGGAAGAAGCGAAAGTGGTCTGTAAGGATTGGAGCATATGGAATTACGTGATCTCTTACCCCAATGGGAAGGAAGCGTGATGTACTTTTTACTACCGTCTTATTTTATCTTTGCACTACAGTATCATCTAAGGTTTTTTTAATCTACCCTCATTATTCTTAAAACGATCAAATTCATCATATATAAAAAGAAATTAAACAAAATATATCAATACTAATATTATAAAGAGGAAAGGTTTGTATGTTACGAATAAACTCAAAAACTACTCGACGGATTTATAAAATTTGTATAGTCCATCTACATTGCACCCGTGCGAAGCCGGGGAGCGTTACTAGTCTATATCTATACTATAATAATAATAATTAATATTCTAAAGAGGAAAGATTTGTAATTTTGATTTTTTTATATTTTTGTATGTTACGAATAAACTTGTGACCACAGTTGCTGAAAAGCATCCGAAACGTCGGGATAAATAATTTAAACAATATAAATAATAAATCGCGTTTTAATCCGGTATACAGTATTTTATTTCAAAGTTAAATAATATGCATTTTTTTAGGTTTCAACAGGCCAGTGGGTCACGTGGACTTCTTTCCCAACGGTGGGATCAGTCCCCAGCCCGGCTGCGAGCTGGAGGTCGTCATACCGCAACACGAATTGTTAAATAAATGTAAGTATAGGTACTGTCACGAAGAAAGAATGCTGAGCGAAAGTGAAGGGGATGTGTCTGCGGGTACAGTCGTGTTCTAAAGTACTAGGCTATTGCTTTAGATTAATAATTGGTTTCCGCGCGCTACGACTAGATACCGCGCTATAAAGAAAAAGCAGGTTCCTGAATGCGGCAACTCAATATTGTAGTGTGTGTAAAACACTGAGATTCGTTATATTATTTTACTGTGAAATTTATGACGATTTATACAATAATATGTATGGATGGTATGTGATGCCAGTATCTTTCTTGTTTCTTGTAGTATTATTTTAATAGTTTGACTACGCAAACCGGCATTTTGCTCCGGCGGTACGCCGAATTCAGCGTAGTATTTGTTTGAGGAAAGATTTGTATTTTTGTATGTTACGAATAAACTCAAAAACTACTGGACCGAAAAATTATTTCACCAATAGAAAGCTACATTATCAGCGAGTAACACTGGCTACATTTTTTGTATCTACATTCCACCCGTGTGAAGCCGGGGCGCTAGTATAATATAAAATTAATAATTGTTTTATTTTAGAATCGTAATAGGTACTTTACTAGCTACTTAGTACTTTGGAATAGGTTGTAATTAAAAATAGATAATGTTTCCTTTAGCAGTATTTTAATCAAGCCACTGATAATTACGTTATCATATAAGTTACATACAACATCCCTCCTTGTCCCAACAACCCTCTTATATCATCAACTACAGCCAAGCCAGCTTTCAGTAACCAAGACCTCATAACCCTACAGATTTCTGCAGTCACTGGCGATCGTACAGATTTTACAGCGAATCAGTTCTCCGGCCGCAGGCATTCGTCGCGTCAGAGTGTAGGTCCTGGAAGGAATACACTGGCGGCCACTGCTCGAATACCCACAGGGCCCATATGGGGCACGGGGTCGATAGGAAGTAGGGAGAATCGATTTATATACTGATTTTGAGCAATTTGGCACATTTTGACAGGGTTATTTCTTGTTTTGGGTAATGTGGCACATAGTTTATAAGAATCCTTCTTATATTGGGCAATGTGGCACATATTTGATAAGAATCCTTCTTATTTTGGGCAATGTGGCACATATTAGATAAGAACCCATCTTATTTTGGGCAATGTGGCACATATTTGATAAGTATTTGTTTCTTATTTTGGGAATAATTGGCACATAATTGACAAGTTTCCTTCTTGTTTTGGGAAATGTGGCACATATTTGATAAGTATTTGTTTCTTGTTTTGAGAAAATTCTGCACTTAATTGACATGTTTCCTTCTTGTTTTGGGCAATGTGGCACATATTTGATAAGTATTTGTTTCTTGTTTTGAGAAAATTCTGCACATAACGGACAAGTTTCCTTCTTGTTTTGGGCAATGTGGCACATATTTGAGTAAGGTTTCTACTTGGTTTTGGGTGATTTGGCACATTCACAAAATAGCTATCGAATTCAGTGTGAATTCTATGAAAGTGGTATAATGCAATAGTAGAACTTAATACATCCACAAATGCATTCACGGTTGCACGCTTTTTCACTTCACAGGTAAAACACAAGGACTATTTAGAAGAACACCTTTTACAGAAACTCCGAAGCATATCAAGGAGAAAATAACAAAATGGTTAAAAACCAAAGAAATCAAATCCTACAAGCCACTACCAAAACTCAACTATCCATCACTTGAATCTCCCAAACGAATTCGCCGATCTCTTCCTTTCTCGCTCCAATCAGAAAACAATAAAAATTTATTGTTAAAAATATTTGGATTCCTCACACGAAGAGATCCAATCGTCTCCATAATTCGTGAAATAAACACATCAATAAAAACTCAAAATGAAGAACTATTCAATTCTTTCAAAGAGACAAGCGATTATGTTGGTACATTCCCTGGGTACCAATCGAAGAAATTTACCCTGGAAATTGGTAAAATTTCCAATTTCTTAAGGAGTTTGCTGGGACGCAACGGAGATATATTGACGGTTACTAGTGAATGATGTAAGGTTTTTTTTATATATGTAAATTAACGAAAATAATTATTTATACTAACATTCAGACTTTCCTGGTTAGAAATCTCTTTTTTTCTATATTTGTAAGGAAAAAAAAAAGAAAAAAGCTTTTTTGAAATAAAATAAATATACTTTTATGTTGTGCATATTTTTCAATTAAATGCACATATGCACGCATCTGTAGCATATGCATGAATACCATATAATTTTTATTTTAATTAATCTTATGTAAAAACTTAACAAATACCATTCGCTTATCGCGTCATCGTTAGCCAATCACAAGAGTGCATTAAGACGCACCAATCCCATTGGCTTGGAATCGATCACATAAGTGAACGTAGATATAAATAAATATTCTTCATCGTTATTCAACTATAAAAAATATGTTTTTATATTTCATTAAAAGTAAATATTTTTTAACGCACAATATCAAAAAACATATAGTGAATGAGGCATATGGTAGACACATTTCTGTGTCTGTTTCACTAATCATTATTCTTTACAAAAAACATATAACTGATAGAAAAAATGAACGTTTCAATATTTTTTTAAAATTTTCCTTTGCGTAAAAAAGAAAACAAACTTATCTTTGTTTTATAAATCCTCCAATAAAACAAAAAAAATAAGCATGTGTTATCTTGTATTAAACGTTTCTTTTGAATTTTTGTTGTATCTATACTTCTATATTACTAACATTTTGAATTTTTGTATATTTTGAATTTAGCTGAAAAACTACTGGAGCGATTTTAAAAATTCTTTCACCAATAGAAAGCTACATTATCAGCGATTAACATAGATATATTTTTTGTATATAGTACATCTACATTGCACCGGCGTGAAGCCGGGACGCGTTGCTAGTATCAGACAAATTGATATAAAATTACGAATGCAGAAAAAATTATATTTTTTTTTATTTTCACAGTGCCCGCGGGTCTTATTTCCTTATCACGCATCGGCAGCCGCCGTTTTCAATAGAATAATTATATAAATTAATTAAATATTGTAACATATTACATAAATTAGCAATTTTTTATAGCCATAAGTTAATTATTATGAAAAATACATTTTTATATTTTTATAATATGTAGTTTTATTCCATCCCTTTTTAATTGATTCAGGCTCATTGGTGCGTTTTGTACCCTGCGTTCCAATGGGTCACGGATTCTATTCCCGTCGGATTAATACTTAAGTTTTTATATATTTTTATAAACATTTTTCGCGCCCATATATGGAAAAATCTCGAAGCACATATTGCGAGTTTCGGTTTCAATCTATGGATTTCTGAATGCTCGAAGTAAAAAATAAGTCGACAGCGCATCACTGTTGATATTAAGGTTATGTTATTTCTATTGTTTTATTTTTAAACTCAAACACTTTATGGTCCTACAAGCCGGACGATTTATGATGAAAAATGATGGTATTGTAGCGACATCTACAATCTGTGCTAAGAATCAATACGAAGACGTCTAATCCTGAATCGCGCTATATAAATGTTTTCGAGCGCTCAGTATATATACAACATCTCGACATCAACCACTGGGGCCTTAGGGCCGGCCAGTCAGTGGTTCGACTGGTCGAGGATCCTCCCTTTAGGTTGAAGGAAGACCACACCTCCCTTCCTCCACAGTATGTTCAGGTTTTTCTATTAAACCGTAATACTGTATATGTATTTTCGAAAGATCAAAGTAAAACTAGGTCGATAATACATCATTGACGTCATTTAAATAAAATACTGTATACCGGATTAAAACGCGATTTATTATTTATATTGTTAAAATTATTTATCCCGACGTTTCGGATGCTTTTCAGCAACCGTGGTCGCGGAAAAGCATCCGAAACGTCGGGATAAACAATTTAAACAATATAAATAATAAATCGCGTTTTAATCCGGTATACAGTATTTTATTTAAATGTGTGATACTCGCGTTAATAAAAGACAATACATCATTGACGTCAATTATGTAAAAAAAATGTATATTCCTATATCTAATATTATTACAATAAAAACAAACAATTTACCTATACATATGTTGTGTATGCAGCAGCGATCCCAACACAAGCGATGTCAAGTAGACAGGTCTCAATATCTGCGACAATAACGCCCCTTGAAGTCCGGTAACACACCAGCGAGCGACTTTGTCCGAACACGACATCGTTAGCAGGCGTTCACCCTATAATACAGATTTAAAATTATATACCGTTGGTTCAAGGGAAATTTTTTGAATAAACCTAAATGTTGCTACTATTCCTTATTTTTAAAAAGGAGGAGGTTCTCAATTCGTCTGTTTGTTGCTTTTTTTTGTATGTTTGTTACGCGATAACTCCGCAAGTTATGGATGGATTTGGATGATTCTTTTTTTGTTTGGTCCCATATAATTTGGTGCATTGGTTTAGTAATTAGCAACAAACGAGGGTTTGTTGCTAATTACTAACATTGTATGTTATATGAGAGATACTCCAAAAAATGAAATACTTAATCCCCTAGTGGGGCATGGAACATGTTTCACTAATCATGTTTCTTAAGAAGTAAGACAAAAAACTTGGCGATTAAAAAGAGTTACGGAGAGTTTATCGCCAGTTCTTCTCGTCCGCTCTACGCCCTTGATTTGAGAACTGGTAGTAAATGTAAAATTAGAAGCATTTAATATTTTTTATTGACGTTCATAAGTGTACATTATTACCTAAATGAATAAATGATTTGAATTAAATAAATAAATACCTGTAAAACTCCATCCCAAGTCTGTATGATGTTGGAACTCTTGACTGGGATAGTGCCTTCACCAGACTCTATCTTACTGCGCAACTGGCCGCGAGAAAATCTATTTAAATAAAAATAGTTTTTTATATGGGCTTCTTTCACTCCTATGGGTCGCGGGTTCGAATCCCGCCGGGACATGTTTACAATTTTCTGTAAGCATGTCTTCCCCACGTCTGGTCACTTCCTGTTTTAAACGGTTTTTTTTTTATAACAGAGCGGACAACCGAGCAGGTGGGTTACCTGATGGTAAGTTATCACCACCGCCCATAGAAATCCGCGACTTAAGTCTCAGATGCGTTGTCGGCCTTAAATATAGCGAGGAATATCGAAATCTCGACCGAACCACCGTTCATAGATGGAAAAACCGTAAAGTTCCGGTTTCTGTCTAAGAATTTCCGAAAGTTCGAAGTAAAAAGTAAGCTCGACAGCGCATCATTGACTGATGTTCTGTGGCTGAGGTATCACCTACCATCAAGTGAACATCATGCTAGTCTGTCGATATCTATACTAATATTAGAAATATTTGTTTGTTTGTAACGATTTAAATCAAAAACTACTGGACCGCTTGTAATAACGATTTTTGATAATATAGCTTTCTTTTGGTGAAATAATTTTTAAAATTGGTCTAGTAGTTTTTGATTTAAATCGTAACAAACAAACTAATAAATCTTTCCTCTTTATTAGTATAGATAAATCCAGTTTCTTCTTCATCTTCCTGCCCTGTTCCCTTTTTTTTTATTTGGTATGTTCTCTTTTTCCATTCTCTCCTTTCACTCGCCACATCATCAGTCACACCTCTCAAACATATCATTCTTCACACAGTCAATCCATGTTTTTTGGCCTCCCTCTTCCCCTATACCCATCCACTTTCATATTCTAAACTTTTTTAGATACATGCCCTTCATCTCTCCTCATAACATGCCCATACCAAGCCAAACTATTATCTTTCAATTTTTCATTCACTGTACATAGACATGATCATCATTTCAGAATATGACATTTTCAACCACTCTGTGGAATCAGCTTTCGCCGGCAGTTTTTCCGAACCAATACGACTTGGAAACCTTCAAGAAGCGAGCCTACATCTTTCTTAAAGGCCGGCAACGCACCAGCGAGCCCTCTGGTGTTGCAGTCTATGGGCGGCGGTGATCACTTACCATCACGTGAGCCGCCTGCCCGTTTGCCCCCTATACTATAAAAAAAAAGTTATGCTCCAGTGCAATCGCGTTAAACTCGCGAGATCTCGCCCTTTTTTCGTCCGAGATCAAAATCGTTAAAAAAGGCCGAGATTTCGCGAAAACGAGATTGCATTCTCTAGCCGTTATACAATAAGCTATACCCAGTTCCCGCACTGTTGCACGAGCTAACTCGCCTATCCCTCGAACTCTCACAGCACTCAACGCCCTCCTGAATGAATACCCCGAATGCGATTTATTTGCGGATGGATGGGAAGAACTATTATCAGTATGTTTGATGTTTTGTGAAAGATCGGAATGAATGTTGTTAAATATAATTATTAATGTTATTTTTTTTTCTGTTTTATTCAAATTTTATTTTTACATTGTAATTTTAGTAGTGTAATTGGTTTTGCCGTTCTTCTGAATAAATAAATAAATAAATAAGTCGCTCACCTATTAGGATGTTTATCAGGCTCGCCGCCTTTGGATTCGTGCGGGCTGAAGATCCGTCCGTCCCCGCACGGCGCGGTACTAACATAAAGGTGGATCTTCCTATTGTTCTTCAATTGGTAACCACCTTCAGGTACCGGTTCGATGTCGGACTGTTCTATAGGTGTACGCGGATCTAAACACAACAATATATACGTATATGACAGGGCAGTAATGAAGGCACATTGCCAGAGCTGGATTTAGAGTTCTGTAGGCCCCGGGGCTACAAAGCTAGGAGTGGAGGCCCCGAATTATTTTGCAAATAAAATTAACAATTTAATATTTAAGAACAATATAATCTTGTATGTACAAAGTACAATAGGTTAAGGTAAAACCGAAAAAATATATCAAAAGAAAAGTTCAAAATCCATTATCAACCCCGAAATATATACAATGAATTATGTTACGTAGACTAGTGATGTGCCGAATCTTTAACAATGTACATCCGCGGATACGGATTTTAACTTTTTTTACTCAATAGGTCGATGCGCGTGACCTTGAATATATGTTATTTATTTATTCGGATTGAAATATAAAGGTGCCGAATATTTGATTTGAAAAAAAATAAAATAACCTGAATGGAATTTAATAGCTTTTCATTGCATATATATAGAATTTCACCTATGTTTTATGTCAAATAAGTAACGGACGATCTTTCTTCTCCCTCGACTATCCGGCACATCACTAGTGCACATTAATTAATTATTAGCATTCTTCTCCCTCGGATATCCGTACATACGGATACGGATATCCAGCACATCAATATTATAGACTAATTAATTTTAATTAGCACCTGTTTAAACCCCATTGGTTTTTGTTGTGCTATTTTTATGTAGCTTTTGCAAAATGCATCAGATTTGAAACAGCAGTTCTTACGAAAGCTAAATGAGAACTCACCGCTGGATTCAGCGTACATCAGCAGCTGTCTGTACAAATATCGCTGCAAGCAACGTCTCGCAGCAACCTGGTATTGTAAAATTTATTTATATAAAAACTCCTGGCCGAAACGGCTCGACCGATTTTTATGATTTTTTTATGTATAGTAGGTATGAGAATAGGTCGTAAAATTTCATACTACGGTGATTAGAGCAGCCTTTCCCGTGATTGGGCGATAACTGCAGGCCTAAAGGACTAAAAAAATGGGGGCGTTGTGCAGAGGCTTGATTTGTAATTTCATCTATCAAGGAGGACTCTTAGACACTGACTGAGCTCTCGACTCTCGACTACAACTTGTGAACATCAGCTAATATTAATTAAGAGATTGCTCAAACTCGGTTCGATATTTCTCTCCGCGAAGATATATATCTGTCCTGTTTTATTCAATATATAAAAGAAAAATCGTGTCAATCGGTCGCTCCGTTTCGAAATGAAAGTAGACACAAACAAACAAATAAAAAGGCAATAGACACACTATTGCATTTTTATAGTTATTTTCATTACTTCGTACAATCCGAAAAAATGGGGGCGCTAAAAATAATTTATTCTCAAAGTGGGCAGTGGACAAAATAAGTTTGGGAACCCCTGGATTAGAGTGTCTATACAATGATTTTTTTTAACAAAAACTGTTGTGGTCTCATTTCCTTAATAAATATAGCCGTCCGAAGCCGGGTCGGGCGGCAAGTAATATATATGGACGATCTATTTATGTGATTATGTAAAATCAATATGAATGATCTATATAGAAAAAAAACTTGTGTGAGTGGTAGAGTCGGGAGTGGTCGACCTAGGCGAGCGTACCTCGATCAGATCGGGGACGTTTTGCAAAAGAGGTAGGTCAAAGGTACTCGTAACCGACGAGTGTGTATGAAAGCATTGATGAAAGTAGAAGAAGCGAAAGTGGTATGTAAGGATCGGAGCATATGGAATTCCGTGATCTCTGCCTACCGCAATGGGAAAGAGGCGTGAATATGTATGTGTGTATGTATGTAGAAAGTCTAAACACCTGGTATTGTAAAATTAATTTTATTTACACTTTTTACCTGCCCCTAAAAATCAACTTTACTAAGATTATTGTAAATCCCAGTGTGTGCCGTACCAGACATAATTTTATATGTTAATCATTTATTTATTCAACGGGCTAGTTGGCGCGTTTGGTCGCGGGTTCGAATCCCGCCGGGACGACATGTTCTTAAATTTCTGTAAGCATGTCTTCCCCACGTCTGGTAACTTCGGGCAGGAATATCGAAATTTCAACCGGGTAACTAACCACTGTTCATAGATGGACAATATGGACCATATGGGCCATATGAATGGTTCATAGATGGATGTGGAAAGACCACATTGCGCATTGTTAAGTGCACATTGCGCGGTTCAATTTCAGTCTACGGATTTCCGAATGCTCCAAGTAAAAATTGGGTCGACGGCGCATCATTGACTGATGTTCTGTGGCTGAGGCACTTACCAACAAGTGAACCTCATGCTCGTCTGTCGATATCTAGCATTAAAAAACAAATGTTGGATGCAAAAAAACTGCAATCAGAAATGGGATGGGGGCACTTTAATTTTTTATCAGGTCAGATATCGACAGACGAGCATGAGGTTCACTTGATGGTAGGTGATACCTCAGCCACATAACATCAGTCAGTGATGCGCTGTCGACTCACTTTTTACTTCGAGCATTCGGAAATCAATAGACTGAAACCGAAACGCGCAATGTGAATTTCACGGTTTTTCCATCTATGAACTGCACTGCAATCAGAAATGGGATACAGAAAAGAGTGTCCATGGAGTTTCTTGCCGGTTCTTCTCCATGAGACCCACTTTTTGGAACCGTGCAACTAGACGTTTCATAAGAGCCTGCAAAGGCCTATTTGAAATAAAAAACTTTTGATTTTGATTTAGAACTGACCTCAGCGTGACAGTCGTTGACGGCCCGACCGCTCACCGAAATATATTCGCCCGAAACGCACTTAGTTCCAGTTGAGACTGCTATAATCTGAAATACAAACAAGATTCTTAGATTTATTTTTAATAAGGATGGCGTGTCCTCCCCACAACAGTGTTGCCAACTTGGGGTTTTCCCCCTAAATTTGGGGGTAAGTCGGATGAAAAGGGGTTATTGAAGGGGCAATATTTTTTAAGAGGTATTCTTTCCATTTTACAATGTGTATTTTTGCTTCAATTCATCTCTCAATCATGATGCCTCTTTGGAACAAGATTTGAGGAAGGGGGGATTTCGAGTGGTGCTGAGGGGGTGGGTTTCTCAGAGGTTGGCACTACTACTAAGCTTTATGCCTAAGCACACTGTAAGATTAACCTTCCACGGTCTTCTAATAACTGACATTTCGTGTATATTTCACAAATCATCTTCCATAGAAGTAATCTGTATCTTGCCAAACAAAAAAAAAATATTTATTTTTAACAACCGAGATTCGGACCCAGCACCCCCATTGAGCCACGGAGTGAACCTGTACTTGATGATTTTATATTTTTTTCGAGACCGTAAAGCTGAGATAGAACACGAACCTTGGACTTCCCGAAATCATTGTCGACAGTCATCACGATACCGGCGAGAACTTTCCGCTTCGAGTGGATCGGATCATCCCGCATCAGTTCATTGAACTTCTCGTTCACCAATCTGTAATCATTCAAAACCACTGACGTATTGAATGAACTTCGAACCCAGGCTTAAATATATACAAAAATATATACGAAATACAATGTAGCGACATCTATGATCCGCTACAAGAATCAATACGAAGACGTCTAATCCTGAATCGCGCTATACAAATGTTTCCGAGCGCTCAGTATATATACAACATCTCGACATCAACCACTGGGGCCTTAGGGCCGGCCAGTCAGTGGCTCGACTGGTCGAGGATCCTCCCTTTAGCTTGGAGGAAGACCACACCTCCCTTCCTCTGCATCAATAAAAAAAAACAATAATTTCAACGGCATCGCTACAGCAGGCTTAAATACACTATGTACAAATGAATTGACTGACTGATTAATTGACTGATTGATTGGTCAATGTGGAATAAGCATTTTTTTTTTTTATATTTTTATTCGGTAGCTTACATCGTCAATACATATAATAAAACTGTAGAGGTCAAATGCATGTAATTAGAAAAAAAATGCTAAAAACCGAGTCAGGAGTAAGAAGAGAAATAGAACAAACCCAGATTTAGTTTTTATTTTTTGTTTCTCTGTCTGTTTGTACGGGTTAATCTCCGAAGAACTGAACCGATTTGTGTAAATTGCATGAAAATCGGTTCAGTATCTTCGGAGACTAGCCCGTAGAAACAGAAACACAGACAGACAAACAAAAAATTTAAAAAAATCTGGATTTATTTTTCTTCTTACATCCCCTTGACTCACTTTTTAGAATTTTTTTATATGTACAGACATTTGACCTATACAGTTTTATTATGTATAGATGACTGGTCAATTGACTGATTGATTGTTTGGATAAATGATTGATAGATATATTAAATGGTTATTTGACTCACTTGGAAACATGATCAGCTAGATTTTGTGGCAAAATGGAGCAAGACGCCGGCACTAGGCAGGGCGGAGACGCTACATCCATCAAACTGGCCAAGGCCGATCTAGACGCGGCTAACTTCGCCTGTTTCTTGCCTGATCCTGGTATATTAATAAAAAAAATTAATTAATGAGTCATCTATCTATATATATAAAAGAGATTTCCACCTATATAGTCACTCATCACGATATCTCTGGAACCATAAGGCGTAGCGACTTGAAATATGGTAGGAATATTCCTTTCGCCGAGTAGAGGTCAGCTAAGAACGGATTTTACGAAATTCAACCCACAAGGAGGGTTGCGGGGGAAATTGCTAATATTATATATCAGGGACTGAAACCGGTTAATTTTTATTTTCCAAAATACGTATCTGACTGAGATACCATGATATTAGTTTTAAGAGTTTACACTTAACTTACCAAAGTATTTTTTTTCAGTAAATATAAATAAAAACGAAAGAATATTAACAAAAACCTTTATTATACCGGTGTAACTCCCATAGTAAATTAACCGGTATTCAGTCCTTGTTGCATAGCGTACTTTTGATTTTTTTAACTGTTATGAGCAAGCGTTTCACCTAATAGACTCTAAATAATTTAAAAAAGGGGTTCCCAATTTTTTTCAGTTCACAGAGTACTAAAAAGTTTAGTTTTTTGTCTCGGCGCGAGCGATTCTATAAGCCTATCTTCCCCACGTTTGGTCACTTCGAGAATTCAACGGGTGGGAGGATTCCGACCGGACCAGTCTGAAGTGCGTTTCAGTCTGTCTATAGATTTCCGAATGCTCGAAGTAAAAAGTAGGTCGACAGCGCATCATTGACTGATGTTCTGCTTTGGGGTATCACCTACCATCAGTTCACCTACATTCAGTATCATTTTATAATAATAGCCCCATAATCAAACATCACTTTGTACATACCATAACCCTCGAAACACCGGTCTTTCACCTTACACACAACTTTGAAGCGCATACTGTGGTTAATTTGTAGGTTGCCTGAAAAAAATACAACATTCTGAGTCCATTACTTACTCAATTGACCTTATTGACCTGATTGACCTCATTGACATGATTGGCCTCATGATTGTTAACATTTTCTTACCATTTTCAGTATCTACGGGTGTTCCATCGCCGAATGTTGTTTCGAATACGACACCGGGGAAGTTCTCGTATAGCATATTGATGGGACTCTTGAGCGAGTGTCGTAAAATTGTTGGGGCGAATGGGGACACCGTTACTGGAAAAAAAAACAACGACAGTATTATCTTACATGAACCCTGTACTACTATATATTATATAAAATTCTCGTGTCACACCGTTTGTAACAAATAAATTCTATGTGTCTATTCAGTAGGTCTGAAAATAGGATGTAAACCCCAAAAATTGTAGTTCTTCCGGTCATTCCGGTTCACTTCGAAAATGCCGTCAACCATTATGACGTCATAGACGATACTGTAGACAAAATAATTATAGAATAAAGAAAAATTAAAATAATCTAAAAATTTAACAGCTTTATTTCCCTGTCTGAACATTCGAAAAAAAATAATTATGTACATGGGCAAATAAAACATTGTAGGTTTATTTTGTTTGCATAACTGCAATACCAGTTATTTCCTCTAAATCACTCATTTCTGTAGCACTATCATCACCCCATTGTGTGTTGCTATTATCACTTTCAGCGCCCACTGAAATAATTAGTTCCCTTTAATTTTTTTCTTGTTCAAACAATAACATTAGCTCATATAACAAATTACGTTCGCCACTTTGAGAGTAGAGAGTAGAATAAAGAACCATTTATTAAGAAAACACCATTAATGCATACACCTTTAATGTAACATGAAAGTTTACACTCAGATACTACGATACAAAAGTATAACTTTAGCTATAATTCACTTTAGATCACTATTAAATTGACACTGTAATTATTATCCACAATTGGGCAGTTTCTACTACTTTAGTTGGTGCACGTGGAATGCCTCTTCGTGGCGGGAACTCTGCTTTTATATCATCATCGGCTGCCCGTTGTCGGTAAAGTTGTCACCCCCACTAGTAAATGTGACGGTGACGTTGGTAATAGTGACATCTGTTGCTGCTGCGGAAAAGCGTCGAAACTTCAGAGCGACAACATCCGGCCGTCCTGCACACGCGTTCGTCCTCGAACGGCGTATGTGTCTGGTGTATAGCTGAAGACATTGTAAAGGGTTAAATTAGCAATATTTAGAAGTAGTCAGTATGCTGGCTTATATGGTTTGAACTGGTTGATGTTCTGATCAACCAGTCGTGCATCACCATTACAACAACGTTCACACATTTAGAAGCCGTCAGTATGCTTTAGTACTTAATTAGCCCACTGTCGCTGGTGGATGGCTGGCTCGATATGGTTTGAACTGGTTGATGTTCTGATCAACCAGCCGTGTTTCACCATATACGGTTTAAACTGTATGATGTTCAGATCAAACAGTCGTGTATCACCATTACAGCAGCGTTCACACAGATACCTGTTGCACGAGCCGCCATTCCATCAACAAAGCCAGTGGACATGTATGGTTTGGACTAGCTGATGTACAGATCAAACTAGCCGTGTATCACCAAATTAAACACCAAGACAGACCAGGCTCGCTTACAATGTTTGAAGCATATACACTTGACAATGAAGTTTACACGTATTCCCTTTTTTGTCTAAATTGTAATAATGCTTGTAAAGGGATAGCTACAAAAGTTTACTCCTATTCACTTCCTTGTTTATATTGTAAGACATGCATAGTTATAGTTACAAAAGTTTACTCGTATTCTCTTTCTTATCTAGATCGTAGTGCATGTATAGCGATAGTTACAATTTAAATTAGCACTGCCATTTCTATAAATAATATAAATTTAACTCACGTGTCACGTGGACTTACTGACAACATCCGGACTTATTCGGTAACATTAATACCTACTGTCATAATCTCTTTAGTACTATGTCCCATTATATGTATATTTCAACGATTGTTTCAACTTCACTCAATTCACTTGTCACGGCCCAAGCTCTAAGGTATTCTGAAAAGTAACTTTTACACCACGGTTATGGCTACGGCATAACTTATTACTTGTATTTCATATGAATTATATTGTTATCTAAAGCACCACTAAATTTTCAACAGCGTAAATAGACGCATCAAAATCCGTTATTTTATTTTTTCTCGCATATCCGTCAAAAAATAATATTCATTATCATCATTAGCGATCTCTTTATATATGAATGGATGATATGATATCAAGGAGAAATATAAACCTCACTGAGAACTAGATCAGACTTTCTTAAAAATTTTTTTTTTCTTAGTTAAGTATATGCAATGATCCGATACCATAATAGATTTTTGTAGTGATTTGCACCCATTTGTATTTATTGCAGCACTATAATTGGCTTTAATATCTTGGCGATTGCGCCATCATATTGAATGCTATGTCATTAAATGTATCGCATTTGAATCCTTTTTTAATATTCTTAACCATCGAATTGAAAACCAATTTTGGCAACCAGTCTTAGTTGTACAGACTACTTCCTCACTTTCTTACTTTTACTCGACATTTTGTATTGATCATATTTCTGTTATTTTTCACTATTAACTTTTATATTTGTCACTTTATTTTTGCTATTATGATCTTTACTGCCATATACCTCAGTTTCTTTTACAAATTTCAGTTTTTATTGTATTCGCACTGTACAATAATTTGTTATATTGCTCCAAGCGATTAAATAATATTGTGGAAAATGCTCAGTGGCTTTATTTCTTTAGCCTCTTTAAATAATATTTCTTTTACTTTTTTACATTTTGCAATTTTCATTTATTTCATTCAGGGTAATTTTAGTCAAGTTAAATAGATAGCAATTTCAATTTATTGAGTGTATATAGTAATACAAGCAAATTGTTGTAATGTTGTGTAACGTCACAGAGGGACCAAGATGATTAACATGGAAAATGTCGAATGGTTTAGCAGTTAGTACTGGATATAACTAGCTTGGTCTGCCCAGGAATATAATTGAGACCACTTTCAATCTATTGGCCTATAAGTTTCTTAAGCGCGGGAAACAATGTCCAACATCCTCACGGTTGGTCCCCACATTCAGATCCTTTATATTTTACTTTATTATTTAACAATTCGTCAATATTCAAATACTTATATTATTCGTTTCGGCCTCACCTGACTAATATATCGCTTACTAGGATCTTTTAGTGGAAAGGACAGTAACTAATCATTATTTACTTCAGAAACTACTTTACGCAATTCTTTATTGGAGTTTCTATTTTATGCACCCACGTATTGTATTTTTTTTAAAATTGATAATTATACCCTTTAAGCGTTTATATGTGCAAGACTACTATTTCTGATTCTGACATAATTTATACTATTGTTAACAGGTTAAGAAGCTTACTCTCCATTCTAGATTTAATTGAAATTTTACGATTGAGTACGAAGACTTGTTGTTTGGTACTCTTGAATGCTACACTAGCACATCATATATATAATTTAATAGAATTGGTAGAACTTGATGGAACTAATTGTAATCGTTATTTATGTTGAATTCATTTTTGGTAAAAATTCTTGACTACATTTTGACATTTATGTATTGAGTGAAAAATTTAACTATAGTTTATCAGAGTTCAATGTACATATCAATATAAGTACTAATTTTGCTTTCATACTAGTGACAAGACTGGCGTTCTTAGTAGATAGGTATTCTGGGACCATCTAGCGGTTACAGTTTAGTTAAAGGTTGAATTTAAGTAACGTTCAATTTAGATAACGATTTGCCATGACCAAGCATCTATTCAGAAATAATCCTTTCCGACGCCTAGACCCTCTTATAACATAGGGTATACTCATTACCTCTTTAACCGAAAAACAATAATTAAGTAATTACTTATTATCTTCAAATAATATTATAATTTTGCAATGTATGCTCTTTGTCGTAAAATACTATATTAGTTATGTGTATTTGAGACAATTGACAACACATATTTATATATTCTATTACTGAAATATTGCGCGGTCATTATTGCAACAATTTTGACAACTTTCTTCAACACTACTATTAGTATTTGAAAACACCGCATGGTATAGGGTTATTACTTGCTTTAGTAATTATTAACTTGAATGAATGAATATTCATCACATGCCATGAACACTATTCCTTTTTGAACCATGAAGGTTCGATTCACACTTTATTAAACTCGATGGCGCATCATGCGTCGTCATTTATTCAATAATTTAGATAAAATGTCAAAATATTTTTCTTTCATGTGTTAAAAGTTAAACATGTTTGGAAGTTAAGTCTTTTACAGCCACGTTCCTTTTCGATCGTACAGTCGAAGTGCGATTTTCATGCTACAGTATACTCTAAACTAAACTTTGTTCAAAAGTACCAATTTTCTCACAATTAAAAAGTAAACTAGTCAAAATTCGAGTAAGCGTGGTATTGGGATTCAATTTCAAAAGTAATCTCACTGATAGTTGTGAACTTCTATACAGTATTTCATAACAATGACAATACTTTACTTTTAGAGGGTATTTTGAAATAACTGTCTTCAATATTGTAACTCAGCCATTATAGCTATGTCTAATATGCCATTCTAAATAATATGAACACAAGCATTGCAAATAGCAAGCTATTAAAATATCATGATTTTCCCACGTATAACGTATAACCTGTATATATTTAAACTTTTCCATTCAATGAATAAGATTATTTTAACAAAACAGACTGCAAAACCAATTCTGTTACTAGGTCTTTGTCATTAATGAATAGCTGCGATCCATATTTAAATATTATTAAATCTCAACATCTCTCAATTTTCTCAACAATTCTCAATTTTCAATGTTGTTATTCTGTCTGGCTTATAAAATTGCTAAAGACCTGTTTCGAGGGTATCTCGTATTTTACAAAAAGATGCTGTATTGTCATAATAACGGAAATCCTGTGCAACACTGATATTTGTTTCACCAATTTATCAGACTAATTACTATAATTGATATCATACTTTCGAAAACTTCATTAAGTAAAATATTGTTTCGATATCCATGAGAATTACTTTTTCATAAAGTAATTGCAACCATATTTCATTTTGCAGTATACCGTTACTTTTGCACAGCTGATACACTGATCATCGTAGTGTCAAGACATTTAAAGACATGTGAATTACTTTCTACGAGTATCAATATTATCCCCGAGAGACATGTCCTCTAGTTCAGAAATCATTGATGATAATAATTAAACATTCTGACTTACAGTTGGCGATCCCTTACGTTGACATTTATAACGTTATTCTTTCTCCGTCTGTCACAGTTACTACTGCTCGTATACATAGAGTACGGCGTACTTGAATTCTTTGATAGCCGCGTGGCATTTTGTGAGCGTAGAATAACCCGCTTCTGATATTAAGAAAATACCATTAATGCATACACCTTTAATGTAACATGAAAGTTTACACTCAGATACTACGATACAAAAGTAAAACTTTAGCTATAATTCACTTTAGATCACTATTAAATTGACACTGTAATTATTATCCACAATTGGGCAGTTTCTACTACTTTAGTTGGTGCACGTGGAATGCCTCTTCGTGGCGGGAACTCTGCTTTTATATCATCATCGGCTGCCCGTTGTCGGTAAAGTTGTCACCCCCACTAGTAAATGTGACGGTGACGTTGGTAATAGTGACATCTGTTGCTGCTGCGGAAAAGCGTCGAAACTTCAGAGCGACAACACATTATAGCAACACAAATTCCTATCTATCCTTTTTATGCGGTTGCTTGTAGCTTGAACAAAAAAACAAAAAAAATTACAAAAAAGGAAACAAGTTGATAAGCTCAACTTGTTTCCTTTTTTGTAATTTTTTGTGTTCTTTATTCTTTATGACAATAAACAATATTCTATATATCTGTACGTACGTTCGTAGTAAATAACAAACCAATATAAGCAAAAAACTAAACGAAAACAAAAATCACAACAAAAACGAAACACGGCAACGTTGCTATCCGTACTAACCGGGCGACGCTTGAGGAGCGGTGTGAGGAAGCGGGAGGTAACGGCATTCTTGAAGTGAACGCGTAGAACATTCGACATCAACCACTGGTGACTTACCCTTTGATCCTTTAGGTTGAAGAAAGGACACACATTTCTTCTATAATAGTGTTGTGTAGGACATACAAGAGGCGGTACATTTGTCCTGTACATGACGTTGAAATGTAAACGGAACATGTATGTCTTCGGAACGGAACCCTGTTTGCGCCAGGAAATGGCATGCAGGGGAATGCGGAGAGGCAATATCGTAACCAATGAGGTTAATCCGAGGTGCGATTATTGCTAGTTGGAAACGTTGAAATGTAAGAGCGGCTCGAAATTATAAAATGTACTACTTCAAATTTTATGTCGCGTTCATTTTTTTCTCGATGTATTTAGGTCCTAAATCGTTGTAATAATGTTTTAGAGTTAATCAAATAAAAATTATTATTATTTTTATTGTTTCATCACACACTAAGTCAATGACTATAATATACAAAAATAAACATCAAATGTCATTTTAATACAAATTACGCTCCGAGCTCCATATGCCTCGCCTCATTTGAAGTGGGACATTGTACTGGCTCAGAGTGAAAAAGAGGCTACTCTTACAAACTCTTTTTGAAGTCCTGTACTACCCAACACTATTCTATAACTTCCACCTGGCATAAATGAAATTTTCAAAAGTAGGTTTAAATTTCAAAAAGTCCAGGTCCTTACCTGTAGGTTCAGGATTTGAAATCGGAACATTATTAGATCCGTTCTGGACAATTGTGTATTGCGGCATCTCTGGGACTGGCTTCGGCATATCTAGGACTGGCTTCGGCATTTCTAGGACTGGCTTCGGCACCACTGGGACTGGCATCGGCACCACTGGGACTGGCATCGGCACCTCTGTTGGTAACTGTAACTCTGTCACTGCAAAATAAGGATAAAAAGTTCTAAAACGTAGTTTCTGAAAGTTCGTTTCATCACAAACGGTTATATAGTTTTCATATCAATATTCAAAACCGTTTTCAAATATCGATATCTGTAGTACAGCCATATTCGCTTCATCTCTTTTATACCAGTAAAATTAGAGAGAGAGGTATCATCGAAGCCGAACACAGAAACATTGAAAACAGTTTTCAAATATCGATATCAGTAGTACAGCCATATTCGCTTCATCTCTTTTATACCAGTAAAATTAGAGAGAGAGGTATCATCGAAGCCGAAAACTTACTTGGCTTTGCAGTTTGCTGATCGCTACAGAATCCTACAGGATTTTCTTTTGGTAGCACTTGGCCAGCCTTCGCCAACAGGGCGTCAAGGCACATCTTAGCCGCGTTGGCACGGGCCTCGCGCTTGCTGGCACCATTCCCTATCATCGTAATGTCCGCAGCCTGCATCATGTAATTTTTTTTTAATAAACTTAAAAACGTCGGGAAAACATGTGAAAATGTAGTGAAAAAAAATTATAATAAAATGAATAAGTGAAAAATAATCTACCCAAACATGTAAATAAATCTGTAAATATTAAGCCTATCTCACTGGATGTAAATATGAATGATATAAAATCGCAAATAATTGGAAACAGTGATGTAGTTATGGCCCTGGCACAAACACTCCAAGAGCCCACTGCAAGATTTCTACCCGAATCAGACTTACGGGCGAATTATATACGATTCGATGGAGAATGTAGTGGTGATAGGGTTGCCGGACATGATAACCCTGTATCTTGAACAAAGGGTTGATAAAAAGGCAACACTTTTTATCAACCATTTAATTTTTGGCTTCATAAACTTTTTATAACATTTTTTGTCACTGGGGTACAAATGTACCCCATGGTGGCAAGTATGAACTACGTACTGATCACCTACTTGCCTGTAAAGGAATATGATCAGTGAAACAGACAGAAATATGTCTGTCCCATGCTCCACTAGAGGACTCGGGAATTCAATTTTATATAAAAAAAATCTATACTACAATATGTTATCCCGTCGGGATTTGAACCCGCATGAACATCAATCACCTTAAATTAAGAAACATTATAGATTATAAGCATAATTGTTAACACAATTACATGTATGCGCTGTATTTATAGTTAATATGTATGTGTGTATGTATAGTATATATGGATGTGTGTGTGTATTGTGTAATTCGCTAAGTAAAATCGATAAAAATAAAACCAGTAATGATTATATTTGTATTAAACCTGATAATAAATTGAAAGTTCTAGGATTATGTTGGAACAGGGAGACTGATAATTTTGAATATACAATTTTTTAACAGATTAGTATTATTACTTATGTTATTTAATATATATATGTCGGCGCGAGTAACAGTGAAATAATATCATTGTCACTGTTACGGTTGTGAACGATGATGTCATCAAACCACCACTACGTAAATCAGGCGAGGAGGGGGCAGACCGGTCGCCGGCACTATATAACTCCGTGTTCTGTGCCTTTGAGGACAGTTTATTCGTGGCGCTCAGTCCGTCAACTATTCCTAGTTGTGTTATGGATCATGTCTGAATTACTTATTATTGTGAAAACTGGACGATGGGAATAAATATTGAATACAAGACAAGAAGATTGGATTATTATTATTCACACACAAGAATCTATCTCAAATTCTCCGATATCAGAAGCGGAATCTGGACTCGCGTGCTATGTTCAAGATGCAGCAGAAAATATATTGATGCTGTTGATAGAAGCCATCAGCACCCCGCCAATGGCACCTAAGACCACGCTGCCATAAATCAATCCGGAGCATCTACGTGCGGAAAACCGAGCCATAAAGCGGCGGATTATCGTTCCAAGTTTAAGAAGCCTCCTGATTTTAACGTCAATAAAAAAAAGCGAGTGTTTACCGACAATTGGAACAATCCGGTGAGTCGTATTATGTTTTTTTTTGTGTTGAAAGCTTTCTTGTCAAGTTATCTATTAACCGATACTTTAAAGGTCGTCATTTCTATTCTATAGTCCGTATAAAAGGTATTGGTTGTGTAGACTGTACTGAATCTTTGCGGTATTTTAATTTATGGTCATTGTTTTCACGTGCTATCTTATTATTCAAATAACTGTTTGAAATATGATGTAACGATCGGTCGCGAAATATGAAAACAAAATGTCACAATCAACATGGTTAGCTTCCTTGGTTATTTCTAAACAAAAATGTGTATCGTCTTGAAGTTATAAACTAAACCCTGTAGTGGTTAACGATATCAATATGCAAAATAAAAAAAAAATCTCTACATAGTATCTATGTACATTGCGCCCGTGTAAATCCGGGAAAGGTAGTAATGAATAATCCATAGTTTTAATAATTAATGGTCTACCCGCACACGTGATGAACTGAAAATTAGGCTTCTAGATACGAACTGTACTGTCTGTCGTCAAACTTAGACTGTGGCTGTAGCGAACTCTGTTAAGATTTTTTGACATTATTTACAAGGAAGATATTTTAAATTTTGATCGAGTGTAATACATTGTGATGCATTCCAAAAAATAGTTGATATTACACATACCACGTGTTGATAAGTCGCGTAACTAGACCTCTAAATATTTAAACTTTAGATGATACCAAAACTGCGATTAAGCTTGACGAGACAACAATGAAAATTGTGCTAGTTATGAAAAATACTAAAAGGACGATTGCTATCTTTTGAAATCTTTGAATAAGTAATATAACCCATAAGTACGCTCACGATTGAATACAAAAGATCTGATCGTAATTATAATCATAAATAGAATTGAAAATGTTTTCTTAATAAGTTAAAATACGAAGTTGTTTATTCTTTCGTTTCGTTCCATTCGTTGCGTTCCGATTTTCGTAATAGACCTACTAGCCAGCAAGTGCGGATATATGCTTCGGAGATCGTAATATACAGCTACTGACAAGCAACAAAAGAAATGATTTGATTCTGGTGTTGATTAATTATTCCCTAATTAAAGAGAGTACTCTCAAAACTGTGTTGGTAGATTACATAGACCGATTTAGTGTTGTGTGATTTACAAATGGTTTAATTTATTCTTTGTAATAATGACGAACAAATTTTATTTCATGTCTCATGGCTTTTTGAGTGATTAAATTTTGATAAGATGCGATTTATTAGCCTTAGGTGGTAGCCTTATCCTTAGATAGATGTTAATAACGTTTAACTAAATCACAATTTGGCAAAATAGACAATAAACGTCGAGGTAACTAATCTCAAAGAAAATCTGTCTCCCCCAGACGTTGCTCAAACTTATGAATTACGCTCAGGTGTATTGTAACGTAGAGTAGCACAGGCTGCCTCCATACAGTCCCACGAGCTTTCAGGTAATCAATTATCAACCATATCTACGAGTCATTTATGCGTATTGGATAGGAAAAGATTCTTGCTAGGTATTGTGCATACGCGGAATCTACTGGTTCAAACATATGGCTAAAAATGTTTGTCGATGGATGACCTGTAAATTATTCAAATTTCGTTCGGAACGTGAACAGGCTGAACTTGATCCGATCCCCAAGATTAGTGTCCCGTATACAGTTCATGCTGATATGGCAAGCTCACCGTTATAATTGATGATTTCACTTTTATCCATAGTATCTTACTCTTCGCATCGATTCAGCCATTTCAACTAGAACTATCTCCTTGTTCGGATCACCGACTCACGTTATTTTCGACCAGGGTCGATGCATCGCCAGTTAGGGCTTTAATTCTTGTGAATTTCATGATTGAATTCAACTTTGCACTTGACTGCGACAGTATCAAGCTGTGTTAATGGGCAAGCTTAAAGGGTTATGAGTTCACTCATAGGCAAATTTGCTAAACCTTTAGACGTTACTGTCCGATAGCGATGAACCTGATATTAACTAGGTGAAGTCACAATCCGTAGAGAATATTGAGAAGGTTTCTCCCAAAAGGCGATTTCATTTCAGCAAATTTAAAAAAAAAAAAAAAAAAATCCTCCTGTACATTTGACTTTGTCTTGTTAAAAAATGAAGAACGCAATCAAATAAAGCTTGATCCCAATTATAGAGGTCCTTTCAAAAATGGTTTGACCTTAGTGTCATGAGTTGTATATTGGAGTAGGTGATTCGCTTGATAACTAACTTGTACCTTCAGTCATTCGTAATGATAGACGTGAAATCGGGCTTGATTTCCCGTCACAGTGCGGTACGGTTACAGTATTGTATACTGATATACAACGCTGACGAACGGGACTAACTTTTTTGACGAAAACTGATTAAAGTAATTATAATCTTGTTATCTATGGTAAAGTTCTTTTGAATAAATTTAGGTTACAAAAATCTTAAAAATATTATAAAAATAAAACAATAACCTAGATCCTTAACTAATTATAACACACCCTCAAGAAATCTAAAAAAAAAAAAAAAAAAAAAAAAAATTAAATGTAAATTGGAGTTGGGATTTATGGAAATCAGTTGCGGGCCAGGGAGGCCAAGTGAAAGAATTTTTACTGTGCAAAGTTATCCTTGTTTCAGATATCACACACGAGGACGTGTGAGTCGTCAAGATGGCCGTGTTACAGCGTCAGTACTATAGCGCCATCTATTGGAAATATTGAGCGACTCGTAGCTGCTTGAATGTAGTCGAAACGTAATTTGAATGTATGCCAGTGGAAACTTAATACGTGAGAAGCAAGACAATATGCTGGTGAAGCAAGAGCTCTTCTAATGACAGGACGGTCGAGCGGCATATGGTTGCTTATATGAGACATCATGTCGGCGCTGTGTGTATCAGAAGATAACAGAGCGTACGTAACATAATTCATTTATTTCGTGTATCGTTTTATGTGTCGCAAGTAGTTGTACTTTCGAGTGGGATGACTTTTACCGGATTAAAATTGAAATAGCAACTTTCTGATAATTCAAATCAGACAGGTGTTTGACAGATAATAGTTCGGTGGAGGTTGTTTTATTTGGATGTATGATGCTCGCATTAATGAAAGACAATATTACTTGTTCTTGACTAACCGTAAGTTGAGGACAGGGGCCTCCTTACGTGTGTTGTGTGTAAGTTGAGGACAGGGGCCTCCTTACGTGAGTTGTTGTGTGTAAGTTGAGGACAGGGGCCTCCTTACGTGAGTTGTTGTGTGTAAGTTGAGGGCAGAGGCCTCCTTACGTGAGTTGTTGTGTGTAAGTTGAGGACAGGGGCCTCCTTACGTGAGTTGTTGTAAGTTGAGGACAGGGGCCTCCTTACGTGTGTTGTTGTGTGTAAGTTGAGGACAGGGGCCTCCTTACTTGAGTGAATGTGTGTAAGTTGAGGACAGGGGCCTCCTTACTAGAGTAAATGTGTGTAAGTTGAGGACAGGGGCCTCCTTACATGTGTGGAAAGATTAGTTCCGTTACTTGAATGATGTAGATGTGAACAGATGTACTGTTTGTTATTTTGTTTCTAGGTCAGAGGCGACCTGTATGCAGGATGGCCGTGTCGGCGCGAGTAACAGTGAAATAATATCATTGTCACTGTTACGGTTGTGAACGATGATGTCATCAAACCACCACTACGTAAATCAGGCGAGGAGGGGGCAGACCGGTCGCCGGCACTATATAACTCCGTGTTCTGTGCCTTTGAGGACAGTTTATTCGTGGCGCTCAGTCCGTCAACTATTCCTAGTTGTGTTATGGATCATGTCTGAATTACTTATTATTGTGAAAACTGGACGATGGGAATAAATATTGAATACAAGACAAGAAGATTGGATTATTATTATTCACACACAAGAATCTATCTCAAATTCTCCGATATATATATATATATATATATATCTATTGATTTCTATCATTGTTTCGTGTCAATTTATTGAGGTCCAAAATATTTAAATAATAGTTAACTGTGACGCCAATAGATGGCGGTTACTGTTCATGTAATGTTCATGTTGTAGTACTTCTTTTGTTCTGGTTGTAAAAATAACCTAATTTTTGTCTCCTATTAACTTTCACTGCAAGAGAATTAGTGTGTGGTTTTTATTCAGTGATCCCTTAGCGAATTAAACAGTATTTATAATAAAACATAGATATAAGAAATACTCCAAGAATAAAAGTTTATAAAAACTACAAAGAAAAAAAAGATCCGTTATCCGAAACGGAGATCAGCTAGCTAGTCACATGACCTCGGAACAATGTTGCCGATGGATTAGGACTAGAAAAAAAAAAAACCAGAATACAACTACCCAATACTCACAGTTACAGCAACCGTAAAGGTCGGACAATGAGCCGGTCCGCGGTAGGCCAGCATGCTGTACGTGACTTTGATTCCCAGCTCGTTCAGGGCGGACACCGGCGATTTTCCATTGACTATAATCGATTCGATCGCACGAGACAACGCCTGCAAAATATATATTCACTGTAGCGACATCTATGATCTGCTACTAGAATCAATACGAAGACGTCTAATCCTGAATCGCGCTATATAAATGTTTCCGAGCGCTCAGTATATATACAACATCTCGACTACAACCACTGGGGCCTTAGGGCCGGCCAGTCAGTGGTTCGACTGGTCGAGGATCCTCCCTTTAGGTTGGAGGAAGTGAAGTCCCTTCCCCCACATCCATTATCTCGTTGGCGCGCATTGAAGGGTCGTGGGTTCGAACCAGGACGACATGTTTATAATTTTCTGTAAACATGTCCCCCCCACGACTGGTAACTTCGGGCATTGAAAGGGAGGAGGAATATCGAAATTCCGACCGGGTAACGAACCACCATAGATGTAAAAGCCGTATAGTGCATGTTGCGCGTTTCGGTTACCGAATGCTCGAAGTAAAAAGTAGATCGACAGCGCATCACTGACTGATGTTCTGTGTCTGAGGTATCACCTACCATCAAGTAAACCTCATTTTTGTTTTTCAAGTGATAGTTTCCTAAAATCGATTATTAATTACATTATTTTTTGATTATAAAAGTAATATATGATAGTGACATCCCTTTCTTAAAAATGACAGCTCATCCATTAAAGATTTATTTCCCGTAAAAAAATGTATGTTTGTCCTGTACTCCTAAACTATTCATAAGATTATAATGAAATTTTAGCTATATTTTCTGCATAATATGCCTGCGAAGGTTCCTGGCCAAAAAACATTTTCTTTTTACTTTACGTGAAATGGCAACGCATGCCGGCTACAGCTAATACAAAATTAAATAATCTTAATTGGAGCAAAGAAATTTTCGTACACTCTATTTAGTAGCGACATCAGTTACGCCCGTTGCCCTTTAAAAATATAATAAAAAAAAAAAATATCAAAAAAATATGTTATCTTCGTATATTTTATTGTACTACCACTTTTGTTTTCAAGGTACGATGTGTAAAGTCGACGCCAACACTCAAGTCCCACATTGAAATCAGTAACTGAAGCACAGGCCTTATAGGCACGCTTGGCACGGTTTCTCTGGGGTAAGAGTAGTTCTCCCCCCAGCCGCCGCGGGCTGCTAGTGTCCGTGTGGACGACACTCTGACGTGGAGTCATAGCGCGCACTCTCTCGCACCCAGCCGCTTGTAGAGCGTTATTGCCGTTCGCTCGTAAGAGCGAGCGAGACAACGCGAGGGGAGGAGTCAGCGGACTGCTCAGATGTGTGTGTCACACCGATACATTGCCGCGCGCTCTACAGTTCAGAAACAGAACTACTTTTTCTGAGTCAAAAGTTAAATCGGCCCTGTGCTTTCATGTAAATCTATCTTCTATATTATTGGGAATTCGATAAACATCAAATTGATGGGATGTAAGGAAAAGTTACACGTCTTATTAACAACATTTTCATACACGACAGAGGTGCCGCGGCTATCAGACTTGAGTTATGTCGTTGACTTTACATGAAACAGTGTCAATTAAGCCACGAGTTCTGTCAAAATCTTATCTGTGCAAAAATTAATGGAACCCTAAACTTGGCGTCCGGCTCAAAAGAACCGGAACTAGTTCCCTAGATCCAATGCTACAGTACCTGAAAACTGATTGCGAATCCGGGGGTAAGAAATGGCTTCTTCGCTGGCGGACCCTTGCTAGGATCTGCAAAAGATGCAAGCATGCTTTTAGTTATAGTAATAACACATATATATAATGGACTGAGCTACATACGCATGAAAATGACCACTCTAGGAAGAGAGAAAGAGATGAGAGATTTAAATAAAATACTGTATACCAGATTAAAACGCGATTTATTATTTATAACGTCGGGACAAATAATTTCAACAATATAAATAATAAATCGCGTTTTAATCCGATATACAGTATTTTATTTAAATGTGTGATACTCACGTTAATAAAAGACAATGAGATGAGAGATGTTTAGATTCACTATCTAATCATTCTTTTCTTCACTAGATCCCAACCTAGGGCCGATAGAAATGACTTAATAGATGGGAGGGCCGCAAAATATTTACAATTTACAAAAAAATCTTGCAAGTTTTCTTATTTTGTTATTTAAACAATACAAAAAGAAATAAGATACAAAAAGATTGTGCCTTGATTTGGTTTGTCTCATCATCAATCATGACACACTGTATGAACTAAATTAATGATTTCTTAATAAATTAAAAAAATAAATAAAATATAAATACAGGGCCGGATTTAGAGGTGTGGAATGTAATGGAATATCATTCCGGTGGGATTCGAACCCACGACCCATCTGACGTGTTCTACCGAACGCGCCAATGAGCCCGTCAAAACAAAACATATCAACTGAATCGTCAAAACCATTTCAGTTTTTGATAATACAGCACTTCCAAACTCTTATTTATCCAACAAAAATAAGTGAACAATCAGCTAAAATAATTTAAAATAACGTCACAGTTCTTAGATAAGTGTATTTCCGAGTCCCCTAGTGGGGCTTGGGGCAGACACATTTCTGTGTCTGACAATCGCTTACTAATAAAGCAAGTGTATTCTTTAGTAATTATTAACCAGTATACATTGATATAATATTGTTATATATTTCTGATGTCCTGGTACTTCTTAGAATTCCCGAGTCCCCTAGTGGGGCATGGGGCAGACACATTTCTGTGTCTGTTTCACTGATCATCGCTTATTAATAATGCTAGTGTATTCTTTAATAATTATTAATCAGTATACATTGATATAATATTGTTATATATTTCTGATGTCCTGGTACTTAGAATTCCCGAGTCGCCTAGTGGGGCATGGGGCAGACACATTTCTGTGTCTGTTTCACTGATCATCGCTTACTAATAATAATGTTAGTAGTGTATTCTTTAGTTATTATGAACCAGTATACATTGATAGAACACTTGTTACATACTTCTGATACCCTGGTACTTTTTAGAATTTCCGAGTCCCCTAGTGAGGCATGGGGCAGACATATTTCCGTGTCTGTTTCACTAATTATTTTTTATTCTTTACAGGCCGTCCTATCAGCCTTCTCGACCGGCACATTATTTTAAATATTGTTTAACCGGGATTCGAATCCAGGACCTCCGGTGCTAAATGCATCACGCTCACCACTGATTCACGTAGCTTCTTAGAATACTCGTATTTAACATTATTTTAAAATAATAAATTTAAAATCTTCATACAATATCTTCTCAATATTAACCTCTATACTACAGTAACTGTTGTTTTAGTTTAGTATGTAATGCCCGTAAACAAAAAAATGGATCGCAAATCTATACTAATATTATATAGACGAAATGTTTGTTTGTTTGTCACGATTTAACTCAAAAACTACTCGACCGATTTAAAAAATTATTTCACCAATAGAAAGCTACATTATCAGCGAGTAACATAGGCTTCAGACATCACCTAAACTGACAGTCGTGTCTAAATTTAACAGTGTCTAAAGTATTATTAAACCCAAGACAACCATTACACACTAATTTACGTATTTGTATGATTTTTGTGGTAAGACCGTCTAATTTAGTATTTCTTCTATATTAATACACTAGCAATCCACCCCGGCTTCACACGGGTGCAATCTAGATGTACTATACACAAAAATGTTATGTTACTCGCTAATAATGTAGCTTTCCATTGGTGAAAGAATTTTTAAAATCGGTCCAGTCGTTTTTGAGTTTATTCGTTACAAACATACAAATCTTTCCTCTTTATAATATTAGTGTAGACTAGTAATACACCCCGGCTTCGCGCGAGCAATATAGATGTACTACACAAAAATATTATGTTACTCGCTGATAATGTAGCTTTCTATAGGTGAAAGAATTTTTAAAATCGGTCCAGTAATTTTTGAGTTAATTCATTACAAACATACAAATCTTTCCTCTTTATATTAGTGTAGACTAGTAATACACCCCGGATTCACACGGGTGCAATATAGATGTGCTATACACAAATATGTTATGTTACTCGCTAATAATGTATGTAGCTTTCTATTGGTGAAAGAATTTTTAAAATCGGTCCAGTAATTTTTGAGTTTATTCGTTACAAACATACAAATCTTTCCGCTTTATAATATTAGTGCAGAAGTGTAGAATAGCATACACCCCGGATTCACACGGGTGCAATGTACAATATACTATACACAAAAAAGCCTATGTTACTCGATGATAATGTAGCTTTCTATTGTTGAAAGAATTTTTAAAATCGGTCCAGTAATTTTTGAGTTTATTCATTACAAACATACAAAAATACAAATCTTTCCTCTTTATAATATTAGCATATATATTAATACAAATAAGTCAACCTTCTTGGTTATATATACAGTTTAAAATAGCATTACTATTTGATTCAAATTAGTTTAAAGTATTAGAGGAAGACCAGTGGATCGTTGGGTCGATGATCTTAAAAAAAATGACGAGTGGAGGCTGGATAGAGGTGGCATCAGACCGAGAGAAATGGCGGAAATTGGAAGAGGCCTATACCCGAGAGGGGTCATGATGATTAAAAAGAACATGTTATTTTTTTTTTCTTTAAATTGTGTTTACTGAAATTGAAATTGTCTTTAATTTGTGTTTACTGGCACACAAACAGTTACTCAGGCAGATGCTGAAAATCAGCGTTGTAGCCAGTACTGGTTTACAGCACAAGCTGAGCATCGGCCTTTTCTTTCGCCACACAGCATATTTAGTGTAGGATTAAGAGTGTAATCATTAAGAATGTAGCCTAAATATTAAGAATGTTATGTAAATTTGTGTGTGGCATTGAATAAATGTTTCTTATTCTTATTAAATTGTAATTTCGTTCTTTTGTAATGTCTTATAGAGGCTTGATAAACAAAAGTTTAAGTATTACTTGCAATATAACGACAATTATAAGCAGAATTTTACCATTATTCACATCCAAATCCTCCGAGACACTGCACATTACACTTCTGAATATTAAAACGTATGTTCACTTAACTTTAGTAATTCTTTAAAAACTACACATTTACAACTATCGTATATTAAATTTACTAAAAATATAAATAAGTTATATATAATAAATAAAGTATAAGTAAACTTTTAAATCAAAATAGGTTATAGAGAACGGAACGATGGTATTTGTAATGTGACAGTCATCTGACATTTAAAAAGATTTCCAACTACCCACATTTAGCGAAATGTTTTTCAAATAAATTGAAATGACTACAAAAAAAAAATATTTTTTACATTTACAATCAGTCGGTTCAAAGGTAAACTCACTAAGTGTAATATAATATATAAAATTTCCATGTCACAATGTTAGTTACCGTACTCCTCCGAAACGGATTTACCGATTTTTACCAAATTTTATATGCGTATTCAGTAGGTCTGAGAATCGGCTACTATCTATTTTTCATACCCCTAAGTGATAAGGGTTGTTCACCCTTAAATTTTTTATTTTTATTTTTGGATTATTTTTTTATAATGTGGCATTAAAAAATACATACAACCCTATAGTTTCACTCTTCTATTACCAACCCCTGCTTTTTTTTGTCAAACAATCTAGACCCGTGCGAAGCTGGGGCGGGTCGCTAGTTTTGAATAAAATTAAATTTTGCTACTTTTGCTTATTTTAAGCGTAAAACGATAAAAACAAATAACTAAGTGCTTCATAGTTTTGTTATGGTTCATAACGTAAGCGTATGGGCTCGTTGGCGCGTTCGGTAGAACACCTGCCGTGCGCATCGATGGATCGTGGGTTCGAATCCCACCGGAACGATGTTTATAATTTTCTGTAAGCATGTTTTCCCCACATCTGGTTACTCCGGGCATTGAACAGATGGGAGGAATATCTCAATTCCGCCCAAGTAAAGAACTACAGTTCATAGATGGAAAAACCGTGAAGTGAACATTGCGCGTATCGGTTTTAGTCTATGGATTTCCGAATGCTCGAAGTAAAAATTAGGTCGACAGCGCATCATTGACTGATGTTCTGAGGCTGAGGTATCACCTACTATCAAGTGAACCTCATGCTCGTCTGTCAATATCTGACAAAAAATATATATATTATATGCAATTAGTGATTCGTTTTAACCGTAGATTTATTTTTAAATAATTGTGTATTATAAAATTAGCAACTATTATATTGCTGATTTAGAATGACGTCTGTGTTTGATATCCTCAATGTTCGCTTGGCCATACTGTGTTTAAGAAAATAACTATTATATTATAATTACATTTTTAATAGTAATATTACCTCTAGGTCTTTTCAATCGCCTACATTTTCCCGACGTCTGCTTCGATGGGCTCGGCGACATATGAGGCTTACATGTAAAATAAATATTTATTTATTATTTAGAACACATGTCAACTGCTATTACAGGTATCCATAAGACGGCAGTGACGTAAATATACATAAAAAAATATAGAAATAAAATTACAAGTAAAGAGAAACTAAGATATAAAATATATTATAGTTGGACATCGACAACTTTGATAGACTAGATATCGCGATCGACAAATATCTCTACTTTTGTCATTAGCCGTCCTAGCATGACAACCGCGACAAAATTTTGTCGATCGTTTTCTTGTGTTTTAATCGATTATCTCTTAATTCTTCCGGGTCTAACATGACAATTACACTACACAAAACACGACTTTTAATATCAGAAACAGACATATTTATCGATCGAGATATCTTTTCTATCAAACTTGTCGATATCGAGATATCTTACATCTTAGTTTGTCTTCTCTCTCCGCGACATATCTCGTGGCGCTCATGCTAGGCGGCAAGCTATTTACAAAAACAAATAAGTGCCCTTGCGACTTCACTCATACTGGAAAATGTCCATTTTGTTGTGGAGTTCGTTTACATTGCGAAGGGCTCTAGTTACGATTTAGCCTACGCGCAGACTAGAGCCACTAGTGGCGACCACAGCAAAGCCACCGGTGGCCGCCACAAGCTACGGGCGTAATATTCCATACATTTTAGGGCATCCGCGCGAACACGGCGCTCGAGAGGCCGCCACCGAGCTTCTAGCCACCGGTGGCCGCCACAACGTGCGGGCGCGATATTTCATACATTTTACAGTGGCTGAAACGCTGCCACCGGTGGCCGCGTCTAGAGGTCGCTTCTAGTGGCGGCCACCGGTGGCTCTAGTCTGCGCGTAGGCTTAGTCTAGGGCGATTTCACCAACAAGTTAGTTCTACCGGGACGGATAGCAAAACATAATAAATTAATAATATATAACATACTAGCAACACGTCCGGTGCAATCTAGATGTACTATACACAAAAAATGTGAAAGTAGCTTTGTATTGGTGAAAGAATTTTAAAAATCGGTAGAGTAGTTCTTGCGTTAAATCGTAAGAAACAAATCATTCCATTTATAATATTAGTATAGATTAACTTACAGAATTGCAGGATAGTATTTCATCTGGAACAAAATTTAATATTATCAGCGTGATATGACAAATATTAAATAACGTTAGAATTTTTGAAATGAAAAATAACAATATATGGAAAAAGTAGCACTGTCATTAATTGCCATCACCAAAAACTTGAAACTTTAGCTTTTTTTAAGCTACTTGAACATCAAGGCTCAATGCACATATAAAAAAAAGTCGTGTTTTCCTTCCTGACGGTATAACTCCAGAACGCACGAACCGATTTCCACGGTTTTGCATTCGTTGGAAAGGTCTCGGGCTCCGTGAGGTTTATAGCAAAGAAAATTCAGGAAAAATTTCAACAGAAAAGCGGGAAAATCTTTTTCACTAGTTTAATATAAAAATGACTGTTATTGTAAAAAAATTGTAAACTTGCAGACATATTCAAGTTGGTTAGAACTTATATATTATTTTTAACTGAATCCGAAAGAGACGATTATAGTCTCTAATTATTTTTGCATGAATTATTCGATACCAGAAAAACAATAGTAACGAATCTATACATATAATATAACTGTAAAGGTGAAGTGTCTGCACATAGAAAAAAAATGCTAAAAACCGAGTCATGGGGATATAAGAGAAACAGAACACAGCCAGATTATTTTAAAATTTTTTGTTTCTCTGTCTGTTTGTCTGTGTATCTGTTTGTCTGTTTGTACGGGCTAATCTCCGAAGATACTGATTCGAATTTCATGCAATTTCACAATTATATTAAGCAAACCCCGGGGCAACATATAGGCTTTGTTTCATCAAAATCGGTTTTCGGAAAGAAAAGTTATCATCATTTAGAGATTTCAAAGGCACCATATCAACAAATTGCAATGCAACTGACTCGAGTTACGTAGCTGTAACCCAGCTAACCCGGACACATTAACATTCCATAGTTTCCCATTACATCTAGAGATAAGCCTACCACTGTAACAATAGTTATAAGACTCTTTGCTCTGTATATTTAACTTGAATTAAATGAGTCATGTATTAACACTTGGATGGAGCAGTAGCTCCGAAGTTTTATTTTAAAAACTCTTCTGCCATCGCTCCCAATAAAACTCTCGCGTCGAACTTTTTCGAATTATCAGATGTCAATAACAGTTTGATATGTAACTAAAATAGTTTGATTATTTCTCCACTTTCAATTGAATATATTATATGAAGAAACCATGCTCAAAAGCTCAGCTTAAGGTGAAGCCTACGCGAACGAAGTCGCTGGCATCAGCTAGTTTATAAATAAACCAAACTTGAAATATTGACGGGCTCGTTGGCGCATTTAGTAGAACACCAGCCGTGCGCATCGATGGGTCGGGGATTCGAATCCTAATTAAAAAACTAATTTGACCGACTTCGAAGAATTCGCCAACAATGAACTCGACGTACATTGTTTCTTAGAAAACAATGTACAGAGTATACAGTAAATACCACAGAACAAAAGAAGTACTGTTCTGTGGTAAATACGAATACCAATTCTATGAAATGATAAAGGATAATATTGTCTTTTATTAACTCGAGTATCACACATTTAAATAAAATACTTTATAACGGTTGCTGAAAAGCATCCGAAACGTCCGCGTCGGCATAAATAATAAACCGCGTTTTAATCCGTTATAAAGTATTTTATTTAAATGATAAAGGATTTTCTGGCTGACATTTACATCTTACAAGGAGAATGTCAAACTTGGGAATCACAGATTCCCATCACTTTTTTATATGTTGTAGGGCAGGGTCCCCTCAATAAATATATAAAGCGGCAAGACGCCATTCGTTTTTATTATTGAGAAATAACTTAAGGAGAAGGAACCTTTTTACCGGTTGCAGCAATGGTTCCGTGGCGTAGTGGTAACGCTCTTGCTTACTGAGCGACCGGACGGTTGTTCAAATCCCGGTTGATACTTTTTTATTTAATTTTTATAAATTATTTGTATTTTTATGTTAGCCTGTAAAAGTCGAATATTTCCTTACACAATTTGCCTAAGTCGAAAACTCTGTAACTCAATTTTTTTGGCGACTCCCTTGAACTTCGACTCACAGAGGTTCTACTGGATATAGGTGTATAATGTTAAAATCTAATATATAAAATTCTCGTGTCACAGTTTTCGTTGCCATACTCCTCCGAAACGGCTCGACCGATTTTGATGAATTTTTTTGTGCTTATCCGGTATCTATGAGAATCGGCCAACATCTATTTTTCATCCCCCTAAATGTTGGTAGTCCACCCCTAAAATTTTTTTTTTAATTTTTGGACGAAATTTTTTGTTTTTATTTTTTTTATAATGTGGCATTAAAAAATACATACAACCCCTGCTTTTTTTTTTCAAAAGATCTTGACCCGTGCGAAGCCGGGGCGGGTCGCTAGTAACTTATAAATATAATACATATTCGACATTTTTAAAAGTAATATTACCTCTTGGTCTTCTCAGTGGTATATATCTTCCCGACATCTGCTGGGATGGGCTCGAAGACACATGAGGCTTACATGTAAAATAAACATAATATATAATATGTTAGGACATTCATCAGAACAATAACATCTTGTTGAAGCGAGGCTACAAAATACATATCGACGGTTAAAAGGTAATAGGGCATAAGCGACATTTTGGTCGAAAATGACTTATAAATGTCATCCTACTTAAAATTGTCTGCTCTTTCGAATGCGTCACTCCCATGGCTCTACGACGACTTATTTGTCACTTATGCCCAAACAAAAAACTACGTTTTCGAAGTGCCCTTTAAACTTAGTAAAATTAAACCTGCTCTCCTGAACAGTTTGGTTTTTGTCGGTTATACCCTATTACCTTTTAACCGTCGATATGGCCTTATTTAAAAAACTTTTTATAAGATTGATATCGTTAAAATATGTTTTGTCTCGCTCTATCGAAATTAAAAATACTACAGAACGAAAGAAACAAAACAGATTTTAACTATATCAAGCTTATGAATAAGGCCCGACGACTCAACCAGACGACTCAGAGAACTACATATAGCTAACCAGCCCACCTAGCATGATCATCAAGAGATATCTTGTGGACGAGTGAAGTCAAACTAAGATATAAGATATCTCGATATATTATATCTCAACAACTTTGATAGGCAAGATATCTCGATCGACAAATATCTCTTTTGACATTTGAAGTCGAGTTTTAAGTGTTAAGTGTCATGTTAAATTCAAATTCAAATTCAAAAATCATTTATTCATTTAGGTAACACAATGTACACTTATGAACGTCAATAAAAAATACATATTAAATGCTTCTAATTTTACATTTACTGCCAGTTCTCAAATCAAGGGCGTAGAGCGGACGAGAAGAACTGGCAAGAAACTCGCCGCCACTCTTTTTTAATCGCCAAGTTTTTGTTTTACAAATTTTTTGTAAGGAGCTGCAACCATTACACCATGTTCCACATGACATCTTTAAGTATTTAACTATAATAATCGAAAAAATAAAAATAAATAAAAACAAAGATTTGTCCTCTATCAGCAGAATGTATGGTGAAATAGGAGCACTCACTTACATTCTCGTGGGAACAACACGCAAATACATAGACGAAATAACTAATATCACCGCATACACAAATTCAAGTTCGACCAGTCACCACAAGTAGCACCTGTTCACGAGTATGACGCATGGTTAGACCCAGACATAAAGAGATAATCGATTAAAACACGAGAAAACTATTCACAAAATTTTCTATCACAAGGAATATTTGTCACTCAAAAATATTAGTCGTGTACTCAGTTTCCCAAATAAATAGGTTGAAAATGATATTTTATTCCGTCCCTGGCTGACACATAGTCTAAAATTAGGTCTAGAAGTATGCAGATTTGCATAAGAGTTATTTTTATAAAATTCGTATGACAGTTTTTTTTTAATGGGAACATAGCTTGAAGTAGTCCATACAAGTCTATATTAGAAATCAAGTCTCATTCATCTATACTAATATTATAAAAAGGAAAGATTTGTATTTTTGTATGTAATGAATAAACTCAAAAACTACTTGAGCAATTTTAAAAATTCTATCACCAATAGAAAGCTACATTATCAGCGATTAACATAGGTTTTTGTCCTATCTTGTGTACATATACACTGCACCCCTGCAATATTTTTTTAATAAATTAATTTTTTTATAGAAGAGGAATATCTCTAGAATAAAGTAAAGCTACACAATATTGATGTATTACTGACAGATAGATTGGGACTAATTGGAAAAGCAAGCTAAAATGAACACGTTGTATGCATGCACCAACCAAATCGTTGGAACAAAAATTTCGTTGTATATAAATGGGCACATATCAATTTATTTATTATAAAATTAACTTACAGAATTGCGGGGAAATTTACCTGGAACAAAATTTAATATTATCAGCGTAATATGACATAATAATATATTAAATTACGTTAGAATTTTTGAAAAGTCATTTTGTAATTTATTTAAATAACAAAATAAATGGAAAATGTTAACTGCCACTGCATCATTAAAAACTTGAAAAGTTTTAAGTAACTTAAAGATTCAATGCACATATCGACAATGGTAAGGTAATTTAATTAATATAAAACTTACTGTTATAGTTATTGTAAATATTTAGAAAACTTGCAGACATATTCATGTTGGTTAGAATTTATATTGATTGATCACTGAATCCGAAAGAGACGCATATAGACTCTATTTAGGTATTTTATTTTATAATTATTCGTTATAAGAAAATATGCTAACGACTTTATAAATAAACAAAACTAGAAATAAACACAAATATTAAAACCCACTTCGTACTTTCGCAGTACGCAGTGACCACAGAGTACAGACAAAATCAATGTAATACAGTTAACACTTAACAGTGTTACCACTATCTGCTATCAGGTTCTAGTTTTGCCCTAGATTTACTCTAAGCCTCAAATTAGTGTCCGAAAATCCTTGTCCTTATTAATTTAGATTTTAGAGTGAAAATAAAACAAAAACTTAATGTTTTGATTGATTATTTTATACATACGAGTGTAAGATTGTACAAAATAATTCATCTATAAATTAGCAACAGTACGAGTGGATTTTGTTTTCAAAACCCGCCCGACACGATCACAGGACACAGACTACTTAGAGAACTCTTACCGCGATACCCCGACCCATATATAAGGTATACTCTATGCCCCGACCCATATAATATTTTAAGCTTATTAGCATAGGAAAATATTTTATCTTGATGTCTACTTTTAAAAATAGAAAAGAAACAAAAGAGAGTGAAGTTACTCTAAACAGACACAAATATCTGGGGGCACGGTAGTGCCCCCGCCAAGTCGAGCAAAAAGTGGCACGGCCGTACTATCCTTTTCTCGAAGTAGTTCGAGCCATTTTCGACCCCCTATAACTTCGTTGTGGATAAAACTAGAATCCTGAATTTTCAGTCACTAAGCAGACATTGTATAAACTCGGTATATTTCAAATATCATTCTGTTTGAACCAGTAGTTTAAGAATTATAACTAGTCAAAGTTTGATAATTTGTCACTCACTCACTGACTGACCGATCATCAAAACTCTAAGGCACTTCTAGCAGACATAGAAACTTGAAATTTAGAATACAATTAGTGTTTAGTCTATAAATCAAGGAAAAACTACAATATTTTGAAATTTCGTTCTAGATATACAATTTTTTTTGTATTTCTGTATGTAATGAATAACTTAAAAACTACTGGACCGATTTTAAAAATTCTTTTACCGTTAAAAAGCTACATTATCACTGAGTATTATATACATAGGGTATTTATTACTAGAAAAAAATAGAGATCCTTAGAAATCCCTACTAAAAACAACCCAAGGTGTAAAAAAATTAGCCATAAAATGACTTTCACCGCATGTGCTGCGGAAAGTATTGATGATAGAACAAAAAAACGTTCTACAATATTGTAGAACATATCAAAATCTACAAAAAACTTCACGAGACCATATGTCCAACTATTGTAGTTATGTCACTATAACTACTTTTTTAGATTAAAAAGTTGTTAAAAATGCCGATCAAAATCAGACTATGTTATCCATAGCTTTGTATTAATTCTTATCCAAATTAACTAAGAAAAGGACTATCTACAAAAAGAAATGAGATGCCATCAAAAACATAAATTGTAAAAAAAGCCAAGTCTTGCAACTCAGTTCTTCTGTCGTAAAAAGTTGTGAGATCCATATAATACCAAGTCGGTCAATTTATTCAGTCTCTACTGAAGGATCCTTCTGTCTTAAGTAATTACATGATAAGCTAACCTAACAATATCTTATAGTGATCGTATCAATGCCAATATTAAAAATCTTTGATGTTTAAAATAAATAGATTGACTTGGCAATCGCACTAAACAATCTAATTTAATATAATATGTATTACTTGTGAGATACATTATGTTTTTAATAAATTAAAAAAAGATACATTGTGATTTCATGCGATAGCCGAGCCAATCTATTTATTTTAAACATCAAAGATTTTTAATATTGGCATTGATACGATCACTATAAGATATTGTTAGGTTAGCTTATCATGTAATTACTTAAGACAGAAGGATCCTTCAGTAGAGACTGAATAAATTGACCGACTTGGTATTATATGGATCTCACAACTTTTTACGACAGAAGAACTGAGTTGCAAGACTTGGCTTTTTTTACAATTTATGTTTTTGATGGCATATTTTTTTTATGTTAGATATCGACAGACGAGCATGAGGTTCACTTGATGGTCGGTGATACCTCAGCCACAGAACATCAGTCAATGATGCGCTGTCGACCTACTCTTTACTTCGAGCATTCGGAAATCCATAGACTGAAACCGAAACGCGCAATGTGCACACCCGGTCGGAATTTCGTTATTCCTCCCACCCGATAAATGCCCGAAGTTACTAGACGTGAGGAAAACATGCTTACAGAAAATTATAAACATGTTGTCCCTGTAGGATTCGAACCTACTGAGGATCGATGCGCACGGCAGGTGTTCTACCGAACGCGCCAACGAGCCCGTCAATTTACATAATATAGTCTTTTTAGAATAATATACTGTACGAGTTTAATAATTTCTAAAGCTTATTAGCGGTTTATGTGATGCAGGAAGGCAATAATAATATTTTAGTTATTTCAATCAGTTTAATAATGACAACTATTTTTACAAATTACTGCTTAGAAACTAAATTCTTTGGCTTATTTATTTATGGCACATTTTTCCCTTTCTCAGAGAAGCTTATTTATTTTAATCATCATTCTGTATGTTTATAACTTAGATGTATTTTTTCTTTTCTTTTTTTTTTTTCTATAACATTGGATGTATAATAACAACTCATAATATTATGTTACCATTAGATACCATGATAGTATGATGTATAGTAAACTTAATTATTATTACATACAAATGCTTAACTATGTCTAATACAATTATTTGGGCAAATACCTCATACATTATGAACTTTTTAGCATTTACCTTACTGGAATTATATTAATATCCACCCCGATAAATATATTTAATATAAAATATTAGGAAACAAAAGGAAATTTAAAAAAAAATATGAATCAAACGAGCTTTATAAATTCTTCTTATATGAATGAAGATATTAATTTTGAGTTTGAATTAAAATCTAATCAATTGTACACAGGTATAATAATGTTATGGGTTAATGATGCGATTATCCAATGTATAATTAGATTTTTGAAGTTGTTTTGATAAATGCATACTTTAATCATATTAGAGTAAAAACTCTAACAATACAAAACATGAGAATACAGAGTATTAAGACCATCATTTTGAACTTATTTTTGGCATTTTTTTAAATCTGCCTCCTTTATCTGTCAGGGAATTCTAAAACTATTTTAAGGCTTAGATTTAAACATTTTGAAAAAGCAAATTTTCACAGCACACCACACTAAACATTTTTTTACTGGCAAGATTCCCAGAAATGGTCAATTGTCAATAATATGAATAAAATTCTGAAAAAGAAGCTGAAATCAAAATATCTCAAAGGCTGTTGATAAAGTAATATTTCTTTCACGTTTTCTACTAAATTAACGAACTATAGTCCACTTGGAAGGTCGCTCACATGGCCCATAATCGGGACATAATCTATTAAATGTTGTACTACTATCATGGCCTAATATCTCTCTCTCCTCTTGTATTCTGAAAGTGAATGTACTTTCGTGGGTACCAATAAAATATGCTGCATAGGCACAAATTATTTGATCAATAATAGCTACACCACCATCTTTGTACTTTTCAATATCTCTCTTTGTTGGTATATAGTAATGTACTGTATATCCCAAGTGTGTTAGCTCAAGTTCTAAGTCTCGTAACGACGATATTGGGGCATCAGTCGCTATAAAAACCTGATTTATGTATGAATTAAATTGTTTGACTGCCTTATGTATTTGTTTGGCTGTACCCTTGACAGATGGAACATCTTTCTTACGATACCGTGCAAAATCCTGCCGTCTCCAATGAATACTAATGTAGTTGTTGCACATTTTCGTGCTGCAATCAAAATGTTTGTATATGAATTCTTCTGCTCTTGAAACCAGTTGATCATTGAATATCATACTCCTTCTGCAGTCCCAGTAATTTTTTGTTCCATATTCCTCATGTAAAGGTATTTCCCCGTGAGCAAACATAACATATTTATCCTGTGGGTGTAATGATATTATTTCCCATAACTTCGAGATTCGACCTTGAAAATTAATACACACAACTTCGTTAGTCGTAATATTGTTGTATCCCCAAAATGCATCGTACGTACACCCATCACTGACTTCCCATTTATCCTTAAATACACCGTTTTCAAAAAGATCTGCGAAATTTTTTAAAACATATACACGGTCTATTTTAAGCTGATTTCCTTTAGTTTTCGCAAAAACATCGTATAATTCATCAACTGGAGCATATGACTGAAGGGATTTTATATCAAAGAAAGTACTCCATGGGATAGGAAGACTTCTGGTTGAACTAGATTTCCAATGATACAAATTGTGCCAAGGAGGCAGAGCTAGCCTCCAATTGAGACGTTTACCGCTTTTATGAGCATCAACCAACATTATAGCGAATCTCATATATACATCACGTCGTAAGTTGAAACCTTCAGGTGGGTTAACGTCGTAGAAAATGTAGTTTTCACTAGTAATTTCATGGTCTTGATTACAGGTACGAGTCTCGAAATCACAGTATTCTACTGAATCTTGTGTAGTAGCTCTCAGAAATATCATAAACATCAGATATTTAATTACAGTCATGTTTATGAATTATATATATATTTAAAAATATAATAATAAATTAATCTTCTATTTACTACATGTTTTATCGATACTTTTAGTCGATAGGTATTACATTTTGTTTATTTTTATGTACCTACCGTGACAACTGACAATTAACAGCACGACCACAGATTAGTAAAAATACTTCATATCACAGACTAATAAAACAAATTGTACTCGATAAGAATAGCAGGGGTGAGTAGAGACATCTCGGTTTTTTTTTCCAATTTTGTAATCAAGAGAAGATAAAAGTAGTTTATTAATAATAATTGATTTAAATTTAATAAGGGAGCTTCCAACTAATAACATCCATTAGTTTTAAATTTTCCATCCATAGTTTGTGTTTATTTTTTTTTTTAAAGTATTAGTGAACCATAATAATTTATCACATAGAATCTTCCCGTTTTAAGTCGGTCATTGTCTGTAAACCGTGTATGCATTGTTTATAATATAAAATTTAACTCTTAGGGAATGCATTTTAGTATGGCAACATAAAAATGCCGGCTCCGGCAATATGTCTTGATTTTTCGTAATGGCAATTTTTTTTAAAATGTCAAAATTTTAAATATAGTAAAGTGGTAACATATTTTCTGATGTCATTTTCTTCTATAAACCGATTGTGTGTAATTTTTGCAAGAAATCATAAAACTTCTTTATTAAATATAGTTTTACTGTAAAAATCAAACATGGAATTAAACGACGTTATAGTCAATCAGCCCGTCGTTATAGATAATGTAATTGTTCTGTTTTATTTGTTTTTTTACCGTTGTTGTCTTGTCACACCTTTTGGTGATTCTTACAACTAAAAACTGTTTTATATGGCTTTAAATTAATTACTTTTTAGATAATCAGTTGTTAATTAATATCTTATAAAGTTAATTTTTAAAATGATTCTTGTTTCATAAGACATGAGTCATAATTTTGTGATATATTGATCTGAAAAGGAAAGTAACTATGTTCTTGATATGAATATTAATTTCAGGGCTCTGGAGTTATAAAAGCGGGTTTCGCTGGTGATCAAATACCAAAATGCAGATTTCCAAACTAGTAAGTACCTCCTTATATCAATATCACTGATTTGCGTAGTAACACACCTCGGCTTCGTAGATGTAGGTACTATACAAAAAAAAAGCAAAAGTAAACTTATTTTACTTGCTGATAATGTAGCTTTCTATTGATGATAGAATTTTTCAAATTGGTACAGCAGTTTTTGAGTTAAATCATAACAAACAAACAAATCTTTTCTCTTTATAATATTAAAAGTATGGATATTAGTATAAATTGTGTATAAAATATTTGTATGCTTATGTGCTGAGCTGGATCACTTCTTCTTCCTGCCCTGTTCCCTTTTTATTATTTAGGGTTGGAGCAGTATGTTCTCTTTTTCCATTCTCTCTTTTCACTCACCATATCATCAGTCACACCTCTCAAACACATATCATTCTTCACAGATTCAAGTCAGCTGGATCACTATTACCATTAAATCTATTTCAAAAGCTCCAATGACCAGGGTACAGTAGACAATAATAATATTAATATATGTATATATAATTCTTCTGGACATGTGTGTCACTGAACTCCTAAGTCACTGATTTTGATGAAATCTTTTGAGTGTGCTATGTGATTCCTTTTAATCCCAGTAGGTGGTGCTACAATAGAGTTCCAGGCATATATTTGTTTTTAATTGCCAGGAGTTGAAAAGTCTCAAACCATCTTCTGTATTGATTTTTAGGTATTTTTGCCTTTTAAATAAAATACTGTATACCGGATTAAAACGCGATTTATTATTTAAATTATTTATCCCGACGTTTCGGATGCTTTTCAGCAACCGTGGTCGCGGGAGACTGGCGTTTTAATCCGGTATACAGTATTTTATTTAAATGTGTGATACTCGTGTTAATAAAAGACAATATTATTTTTGCCTTTCCTCCCATTCTGGGAAAGACCCTACTTTATCTTGCAAGGATTTTTGGTTAGTCAAAGCGTATGTAGTGGTTCTGCTCATCTAAGATGTGTTCACATACTGCTGACTTAGTGTGATGTTTGTACTTAATATCTGCAATGTATTTTAATAATAATATTTATTTATTTATTCAGATTAGAAACATTAAGAGATATAAAATTATGCCAAAAAAGAGTTGATTAACTTCATGAATTACACTAATCTACTAGTGAATCCAACATACAATGTCCTGCCTAAACTTTTACTCCAAAAAGTAAAAAAAAAACAACATTTCTAGAAATCTATTGCACCAGAACATATGGGTATCCAAGCATGAATCTAAACCAACCATCCCACTCAAACACACATACAGAAGAATTATATGAAGTTATATATTTTTTGCAGTATTGGTCGTCCAAAGCACATCCGTGTTATGGCAGGTGCATTAGAAGGAGAATTATTTGTTGGACCTCGTGCCGAAGAACACCGCGGCCTTTTAAGCATTAAATATCCCATGGAACATGGTATTGTGACTGATTGGAATGATATGGAAAGAGTGTGGAACTATATTTACAGTAAGGTAAGATTATATTTATAAGAGGAATAAGTCATGGCATTTTCCATAGAAAATAGATTTCTAAAATATACTGATTATCGATTTATAAATATATTGCGGTGTATCTATTTAATCAATATCAATTTTTCAGGAGACTTAGAAAAACTGTGACAATCCGCCACTTAAAATTTTACCAGCTTTTTAATATTACCAATTTTTTTTTGTCAATTGTATACTATCTGTATAATATAATTGACGAAAAAAATGTTTATATTAGAGGTTTAAAAAAGTTAAAAATTATTTAGTTGTATAAACAATAGAGACGCCTAATACTTTTTTGCTCGTGGCTGTATGATGAAAAACTATTTTTGTGATTTATGTAGATACGTTCATCTAGTTCTTATACCGCGATTTACAACTACTAAAAAGCCAATTTTTTGCTATTTCTGTTTTTATTTTTTTTTTCTATGGAATACAAATTTCCTAATAACCAAGTCCAAGGATGTCGAATCTACATCTTCCTTAAAGGTCGGCAATGTTTTCGATCCCAGCACCAGTGTGAAGTCTTGCTAATATTGATGAAAATTAATAATTACCATTTTAGGACCAATTATCGACCTTCTCAGAAGAGCATCCTGTCTTACTAACGGAGGCACCTCTCAATCCCCGTCGAAACCGGGAGAAAGCGGCTGAAGTATTCTTTGAGACATTCAATGTGCCAGCACTGTTCCTTTCTATGCAGGCTGTTCTTAGTTTGTGAGTCATTTTTATATATAACTAGTTATACAGTAGTTGAAGCTTTAAGTAAAAAAGTATTTGACAGCATATGCAAAAATACTTACCAATTTTTAATTATAATCGGATGAACAGATGAATATGCTTTTATTGATATCTTATAAATATTAAAAATATATATATACATTGTGTTATAGTTATAGAAAGCAGGTTTTTTTAATGTTAGATATCGACAGACGAGCATGAGGTTCACTTGATGGTAGGTGATCCTCAGCCACAGAAAATCAGTCAACGATGCGCTCGCGACCTACTCTTTACTTCAAGCATTCGAAAATCCATAGACTGAAACCGAAACGCGCAATATGCACTTCACGGTTTTTCCATGTATGAACGATGGTTTGTCACCCTGTCGGAATTTTGATATTTCTCCCACCCGATCAATGCCCGATGTTACCAGACGTGGGGAAAACATGTTTACAGAAAATTATAAACATGTCCCGGTGGGATACGAACCCACAACCCATCGATACGCACGAATGAGTCAATATATTTTTAAAAAACATTAAATACTTTGTTATTTACCATGATATACTTGGGGGACGTCGATTTATTTTAATATTGATTCTCTCTTATCACAGATATGCAACAGGTCGTACAACAGGCGTGGTTCTAGACTCGGGCGATGGTGTGACTCATTCCGTGCCTATATACGAAGGGTTTGCAATGCCTCACAGTATTATGAGGGTAGATGTTGCTGGGAGAGATGTCACTCGATACCTCAGGTGAGTGACTCTCATTGTATTATCAGGGTAAACTTTTATGAGTGATATATACTCGATATCTTATGTGAGTGTGATTGTCAATATTATGAGATTGTGTGACTCACAGTATTATGAGAGTGGGCATCGCTGGGAGAGATGTGACTCACTACCTTGTGGGAGAGTGACTCACAGTATTATGAGAGTGGGAATTGGTGGTAGAGTTGAGACTCACTACCTCAGGTGAGTGTGACTCTTACAGTATCATTGGGTTAGATGTCAATGACTCATATACACTTGTTACCTCATGTGAGTGTAACTCACTTAGTATTATGAGTGTAGATGTCTATGGGAGGGATATCACTTACTTCCTCAGGTTAGTATAACTCACAGTATTATCTTCGTATCGTGAATAAGTAAGTCTTCAAGTGATATGAGCGGTAGACATTGATGGGAGAGATGTCACTCGCTACCTTAGATGATGGTAACTCTCAGTATTATGGGGGTAGACGTCAAGGAGGGATATATACTTGTTACCTCAGGTGAGTGTAACTCTCCAAATGTTATGGTGGATGTGAATCACTACCTCATATGAGAGTGACTCTCAGTATTATGCGAAAGTATATGACTTAGTACATTGCTGGGAGGGATGTGAGTTGTCACTCACTACCTCGGGTGAGTGCCTCACTTAGTTTTATGAGTGTAGATATTGATAGAAGTGTTGTGACTTTGAGAGATACTAATCTACGCTATTAATACTGAAACACACACAATACTGACGGGAAAGATGTTACTCCATACCTCAAAAAAGTAAAAATTACTTCTTAAAAAGGAAAATAGTCTGTAAGTAAATATTTCTCAATAAATCTGACCAAAATATTGTTTTTTCTAGGCTACTACTCCGCAAAGAGGGTGTAAATCTCCGCACATCAGCAGAACTGGAAATAGTGAAGGCGATCAAGGAGCGAGCCTGCTACCTCTCTCCGAACCCTCTCAAAGAGGAAACCTTGGATTCGGAGAGGGCACATTATACTCTACCTGATGGGACGCAGTTGGAGGTGAGAATACATTTATTAACACAGGAATCTATCTTCAAAAGGGATAGGGAAGGATGTTCTTCAAAAGGGCCAGGTCAAAAGTACTCGTAACTGATGAGTGTGTATGATAGTTTTGATGAAAGTGGTATGTAAGGATCGGAGCATATGGAATTCCGTGATCTCTGCCTACCGCAATGGGAAAGAGGCGCGATGTATATGTATGTATGTAATCTATACATAATAATTAATAATAAAACAGTGGAATCAAATTATTATATTAATGCAAATATCACATATTTAAATAAAATGACGGGTGCAAATCTACCCCATGGTGGCAAGTATGTTATTCTACAGAGAGATTAAGAGTGCTATGTTTTCTATTTCTCAGATTGGTCCAGCCAGATTCCGAGCGCCAGAAGTGTTGTTCAGGCCAGATCTCATTGGTGAAGAGTGCGAAGGTATATTATCGTTTGTTTTTTTTTATGTTATACTAGCAACACGCCCCGGCTTCGTACGAATGCATAGTGGATGTACTTTATACAAAAGTAGAGTAGCTCCTATTGGTGAAAGAATTTTTAAAATTGGTCTAGTAGTTTTTGAGTATATTCGTTACAAACATACAAAGTCTTTCTTCTTTATAATATTAGTGTAGATGTAGATATTGACAGACAAGCATGAGGTTCACTTGATGGTAGGTGATACCTCAGCCGCAGAACATCAGTCAATGATGCGCTGTCGACCTACTTTTTACTTCGAGCATTCATAAATCCATAGACTGAAACCGAAACGCGCAATATGCACTTTTTCCATCTATGGACGGTGGTTCGTTACCCGGTCGGAATTTGGATATTCCTCCCACCCGTTCAATGCCCGAAGTTACCAGACGTGGAGAAGACATGTTCACAGAAAATTATAAATATGTCGTCCCGGTGGGATTCGAACCCACGACCCTTCGCACGGCAGGTGTTCTACCGCCAACGAGCCCGTCAAAAACACAAAAACTGTGAAAAGTAGCCGTTCATTGATTCAATTCGATCCGCTCTCATATAGATTCCCTTGTCTTGTAACTTCCATACCACTATTGTCTCCAGGTCTTCATGAAGTCTTAATGTTCGCGATTCAGAAGTCCGATATGGACCTCCGGAAGGTTTTGTACCAGAACATTGTGCTGAGCGGTGGGTCCACGCTGTTCCGAGGGTTCGGAGACAGGCTGTTGGCTGAGATCAGGAGACTCGCCCCGAAGGATATGAAGATTAGGGTAAGTTGGGAGTGTGGGTGTAGTGTGACGAAATTACAGCGATAGTGTGACCAAATTGAGATTGGTGTGACCTAATATGAGATTAGTGTGACCTAATTTGAGATTAGTGTGTCCAATTTTGGTATTAGCGTGACCAAAATTGATATTAGTGTGACCAAATTGATATTAGTGTGACCCAATTGTTGTTGTGACCAGAGTGTGTCAAAGAGTTTTTTTTATATAAAAGTGTTCAAACATTATAATATGAGGCTCACCTGACATCAAAGGTGTTCTTATCAAAATAACAGCTGAAATATTGTTATAAAATTACTATATTGTTGTTTAGTCAACAATATAGTAATTAAAAATAGAGTGTTAAAATGACTTATAATGTAACAAAATAACTCAAATATTATAAAATAGTGACTAGATTAGTGTGACAAAATGACTTATATTGTATAGCAAAATGTGTGTCAAAATTACTTAAATAGCTAACTTTTGTAATATAAACTATAATAGATTAGTCTGACAAAAATAATAGTTTAAAAAAACTAAAAACACGCTTTTTATAGAAAACCAAACTAAAAAATAGAAAATAAATTTAAATTAAGAATAGTGTTAAAAATTTCAATAAATATAAATTAATAATAGTGTAAATAAAAATATATATATTTTATTTTAGAAAAAGGGTGGGGTGCTTTTAAAGATATTATCAAAATGATAATCACTCTACTCATATCTGTCAATAAAATATTTATAAATATTGACACCATAAAAAGCGTGTAAAAACTATAAAAATAGTGTGTGCCTTATGTAAAGTAGCAAAATAGCAAACATGTAACGTACAGTGACTAGATTGGTGTGGTAAAATGTGTTACTGATATGAAAATAATTGTCAGAAAATGAATAAGATAGTGTGACATGTTGTCTTTTAAAAAAATAGTTATTTTTAAAAAATCACACCATGAAAGAAAATTGCTTTCGTTTTCACAGATCTCAGCACCCCAAGAGCGTCTCTACTCGACATGGATCGGGGGTTCGATTCTCGCGTCACTCGACACCTTCAGAAAGATGTGGGTATCGAAACGGGAATACGACGAAGATGGTCACCGCGCAGTGCATCGCAAGACATTCTAGATTATAATTGTAGGAAGCTATGAAATCGCTTAAAATGCTTGTTTAAACGACATCGATACGATATTTTTGTCGCGTGGTGTAATCATGTTCTCATAATGTTAAAATAATATGTATATAAGAGTAAATAAATATTAAACGCTAGTTGTTATTAACTATCCAAATAGAAGCATTTTCATTTGAAATAGTTATTGATGCTTTTTTTTATTAATCCGATTTAGATTACTCAAGGAAAAGTTAGATCGCCTTTTTTATTTACATTGGCAAAATCAAGGCCTTTAAATAAACGTAATAAGCTTGATATAGTTAAAATATGTTTTGTCTCGCTCTATCGAATATAAAAAGACAACAGAACGAAAGAAACAAAACATATGTTAACTATATCAAGCTAATACGTTTATGAATAAGGCCATAATTTTACATATCTATGAAATTGTATATTGATTAAAATATGTATGCGTTTATATACATATAAATGGCGCCTATGTTTGTCATCTTTGGATGAACCCTTATCGTCTAATAACTGAGCGTCTTTGTTTAATTTATAAAAAAAAATCGTTTCGATGTTGTATAAACGGTAAATTAGTCGTCAGCCGGCTTAGCATGACCGCCACGAGATATCTCGCGGACGAGAGAAGACAAACTAAGATGTAAGATATCTCTATATATTATATCTCAACATCGAGAATTATGATAGAAAAGATATCTCGATCGACAAATATATCTATTTTTGATATTAAAAGTCGAGTTTAAAGTGTAATTGTCATGTTAGACCCGGAAGAAATAAAGAGATAATCGACTAAAACACGAGAAAACGGTCGACAAATTTTTTTCGCGGTTTTCATGCTAGGCCGGCAGTACACAAGTATTGATCGTGGCTTAATAGATTAATTCACTTAATATTAACATAAACATCTAAACTCTTAAAGGAATATCGAATACTTATTGTCATGTGTAACACTGCGCCGCGCAATTGCGTCAACACACTTCACTGCGCCGGGTGAGTCAACTCACACATTCAAAATGTGTTGGTGCACGGTGCAGTACTCACTCACTGAGTGAACTATGAGTGTGGCGTTGCGTGCGTTTCGAAAGTTTCGCTGCTCGCTTCGCGCGTCCCATTTTATTGCGCCATAACGCAATTTTGAGTTAACGCAGTACACTGCGCTTGAGTTACTGAGTTAACGCAAATAATTTCGCTGAGCTACCCATGTCTAAATACTTATACTAAATAATGCTTTTAATATAAAGAAACCTTAAATAAGAGACATCAATGCGCCATTTTTGACGTTGACAATACGAAAAATGTCAACGTTGACTTCTAATGGCTATTTGACAGTTGTCGGAAAAGTATTTTAAAATTTGCAAATGTTAAGTGTTGTTTACAAAAACCTTTTATTTTGTAAATGATAGAAAAAAATCGCAAATTTCAATTGCAAAAGTAAAATTTATCTTAATGCGAAAAAATATTGTATTGTTGACCTATAAGCTGTGCACAATGTTTTATTGACAATTGACCACAGAACAGGAAAAATAAGTCGAAGTGCGAAGTAGGCGTGGCACGCGTGTCACAGTTAAGCATGGTTACTCTTAACAGACCACAGTTAGCCTAAATCATCCTTATATCTTTCATATAAAGTTTAGTTTAGAAATTATATATTAGTTTGTTTTATTATTACAAAACGTCGTATGTACTTTGTGCGCTAAGCCAAAGTAACCGTTATCGCCAAGCACTAAGATATATTGCCGTGTGTGCAGTGTGATTTAGCTAGTTTTGAGTTAAATAAAACGAATCGAAAAATAATTGTAACTGTGTGCAGTGTTAAATACTCGATTCATTTGTGTGAATTTGGCGACACTCGATCCGGTACAAATTATGACACTTTGCACTTCTACCTACTTCTTCTATTCTGTGCAACTGGCACATAAGATGTTTGGCGGCTTAAGTGGAAAACGGTCGCAATTTTCCTTCAGAAAAATCATATAACGCAGCTAATATACTTAATTTGCATAAAGACCAACATTTATATACTTGCATATATGTTTATTTTATCACAGTTGATTGTACCAACACTATCTTAATGTATATGCATGTATGTATATTTAGGTGTAAGGAACTCATTATAGTATTTATATTAGAGATTTTTTATTCTAATTAAATTATTTTTTATCTGGACATCGCTTTTTATTATTCCTGAAAAATGTTATGGATCCTACTTATAACTTTTACTTTATTGCATGAGACAATTTCTAGATTTGACTGTCTTGGCCGATTGGTATTACATTAAGACAGTTATGTATGTAAATACAGTCATTTTAAAGAACTTTCAGTAAGACAGTCATCATTATTGGGCATTGTACAGGCTAAAATGAAAAAGTCACATATCTTAAATCTAGTAGGCAGGTCATTTACCTCCTTTTCCCTGTACTGCGGCAACTGAGACTCGAAAAACCCGGAAACATCCTTCGTGACATCTCTCGTTCAACTCGAAGATTTTATTCTTTAAATCTATATCTGTACTTAATATTATAAAGAGGAAAGATTTATTTGTTACGATTTAACTCAAAAACTACTGGACCGATTTTAAAAAAATCTTTCACCAATAGAAAGCTACATTATCAGCGAGTAACAAGCATTTTTGTGTATAGTACATTGCACCCGTTCGGAGTGAGTAGAAAGAGAGGGTGAGAATGAGAAGGAGAAAGAGCAGTGAAATGAGATTGAGAAAGAGAAGGAAAAATATACTCTTGAAGTTTTCTGCTGTTGTGCTTGCTTTGATTGGTACCATGCCGCCACTAGTAGAACGTAATTGTCCGAAGTTGTTCTTGAGAGATCGAAGCCATTTCTGTCGTAATAAATAAGATTTGATTTTTTTTTAATTTACATTAAAAATGCCGCCGCCACTACGCTACAGTCTTAACCCATTAACTGTCTTTTTTTGAGATATAGTCACAAAGGTTGTGTAAAAAAAAAAAATATTTTTTTTTAAAGTCCCAATTGGGAATCATGGCAGCTTATGGCTTATATAAGACAAACTACTGAAAATCTTAACGAAAATAATACTATTATAGGACAAGATTAACTTTTATTTTACAGGTTACAAAGTAGAGCTAATTTATTGTACCTCGCACTTGACAACAGGTAACAACCTACAGTACATTATTATTGTTAGTTTAAGAAAGGTTTGACACGCTGGAAAGCATTCGAATCTTCGCGTCGAGATAAATAATTATTCGCAGGGCCGGATTTAGAGGTGTGGAGGCCTTGGGGCAACTAAGGAGTGGAGGCCCCCTGGCCCAATATAACTTTCATGTTAAAATATAATCATGTTTGTGCAAAGTACAGTAGGTACTAGGTATAGGTAAAACAGCAAAAAAAATCAATCGAAAAGTTTTTTTCTCGTCGGAATTTGAAAGTTTTTTTCAAAATTCTCTATTGTGGAGGCCCCTCTTTTGTGGAGGCCCCGGGGCAGTTGCCCTGAATGCCCTCCCCTAAATCCGGGCCTGATTATTCGCGTTTTAATACAGTAAAAGTTATTTAATTTAAATGTGTGATTACCGCGTTAAGGGGCAGGGTAAGGGAAAAGACCTTGCTAGTGTAGGCGGAGCGAGCGATTTCTCCCCGCGCAAGCATGCTACCCCCTCATCAAAAGATCGCGACTTTACTGCGCGGCCGCGGCGGCGCGGGCGAATAATGAACTAGCTTGCTCCGCGCCGTCGCGGTCCGGTCGGCACAGAATAACGATAACAGTAGGATCAACGTAATATCTTTACATATTATAAAAATATTGATAGGTGTTTTGTTAATATGTAAATAATAATTATGTAACCGATTATAATAAATTTACTAATACTTATTATAAATGCTAAAGTTTGAGTGGTAGTGTATGTTTGATTCCACGTAGTTCTTAAAAAATTTAGTATTTACTATTTAGGACCTGGGCTACATAGACATAGAAGAATGAAACTAACTAGAATAAGACTACTTTTCATCAGACATCAACACATTCTGACCTTTCTTTTTATTTAAATTATTTTGGAGTTGAGATAAAAAGTATTTGTAGGCCCAATTTTAATAAATATTCCTTATTATCGGATACATGCAAATAAAGTCGAGTGAAATAGTTAACAATATATCTATTAGATATAAAAGAAAGTCGTGTTAGTTACACCATTTATAACTCAAGAACGGCTGCACCGATTTTAGTGAAATTTTATTTGTTGGATTCGTCTATCTTCTGAATAACAGAATAACTATTAAAATATTAAAAAAATTAGGTTAATATAGATGCAGTAAATTAACTTTAAAATAAATTAGGTTCGGACCTCCGCCATCTTTCACAATGCTTATTTAATTATCATATTATTTCTTTATTTATATTATTATTTCTTATTATAATTGATGTCTACTGCAAATCTATATAATAAAAAATGAAATATATTTTATATTATTCTTATATATTGTTAGAGCGCCTCCGTGGCTCAGTGGTAAGCGCGATGCGTTTAGTACCGGAGGTCCTGGGTTCGAATCCCGGGGAAACAAGATTTACAAAAAAAGTGTTTCGGTCGGGCAGGGCACAGAAGGCTGATCACCTACTTACCTATAGAGATAAATGATCAGTGAAACAGACACAGAAATGGATCTGCCCCATGCCCCATTAGGGGACTCGCGAATTTACTTTTTATATATTGTTGTATTTGATGGGTTCGTTGGCGCGTTCTGTAGAACACCTGCCGTGCGCATCGATGGGTCGTGGGTTCGAATCCCACCGGGACGACTTGTTTATAATTTTCTATAATCATGTCTTTCCCACGTCTGGTAACTTCGGGCATTGATCGGGTGGGAGAAATTTCGACCGGGTAACGAACCACCATTCATAGATGGAAAAACCGCGTATTGCGCGTTTCGGTTTTATTTTATAGATTTCCGAATGCTCGAAGTAATAATTTGGTCGACAGCGCAACATTGACTGAATTTTGAAGTTTTGAAAAAAAAACTTTTTTTTATGTAATTTGGAATGGAACCCTAAATTTTCACCATTCTTTAATTGAAACCCCTATTCTTTAATTGAGATTGTATGAAAATTTTTGCATGAACAATATCCAAATAATACTGACATCATATCAGTATCTACATTGTATCCGTGCAAAGCCGGGGTGGGTCGCTAGTAATAATATAAAAGTTTTACGTGCCTACTTGTTTTGTACTTTTTATACTGTAATGTGCGACTAGGTAATTCCCTACATACCTAAATAAATTTGTTTGTAAGTTTACTAGTTTAGTAGGTATGGCGTAAGTACTAAGTACCTACTAAACTCAGACGACTGGATCGGGGATTTCAATAGTTTTTGGTGGGGTTGGTAGAGGGGCCCAAGGGTATAACAAGCGCCGCTTATCGTTAAAAATATATAAAAAATAAAATAAAAATATTAAAAAATTCTTAGTCTTATTCATAAAAAAAAATTGTATGCTGTTAAGTTGTCGTTCTGTAGAATCCTATGTATGTATGTTAGTCTATGGGTTACGTCATACGTGTAACGTTTGCCAATTTCACCTAATTGTTAAGTACTAAAGCAAAATGATTGTTTTGCGATCGCAGTGGCACGCGACGGGACCAAGTTCAAATCCCAGCTGAAGCAATATCATGTATGTTTATTTTATTTAATTTTAACATAATTTTAATATATTTTTTTAAATCTTGTATGTGTTCATACAAGTTTTGATGATTAATAATATTTTAAAGTTTCTTCTAAAGTAATATTTATTAATTTATTTTTTTTGAAATTATAGTAGGGATTCTTTGTTATAGCCTAACGAAACGTCCTTTAAAAAACCGACCCACTGAAAAGCTTAATTTTTTTTTAAATACTTACGCCACCCCTATCTCGTCTCTATTCCTACCGCGTAAAGCAAATTTCTGCCAAAAACTAATTAATACCTAGTAAAAAGATAAGAAAATTCATAAATATCTGGGTAAGTATTTATTTTAGTTTTTGAAATCGGTGACAAACCAACAAACATAAATCAACTAATACTTTAAATTCACGCTAAAATCACAAGTTAGCGGTAGCCTCGTGGTAGCGTTCTCGTCCATCGATCTCATGGTACCGGGTTCGAGACCCAGCAACTCTCTTTTTTTTTAAAAATATCACAATTTTGCTTAAAATTATTTAATATTTTTACGCTTTTTATGTAAAATTATTATGTTTTTTCATAATCTTACGCCATATTATGTAATTTTTCATTATTTTATCGATTTGTCCCTCTCTCTCTTTCTCTTAGAGGGCTCTGTGCTAGGCTCGTTGTCAGTTAGAAACCGAAAATTCTATGGCACCGGGTTCGAGACCCGGCAACCCTCATTTTTTAACAAATTGTCACAATGTTGCATAAAATTATTTAATTTTTTTATGTATCATTATTATGTTTTTTCATAAACTTACGCCATATTATATATTTTTTATGATAAAATCAATATTTATATTTATTGTAAGTATAAATGTAAAATTTTCAGACTTTTTTATCATCCTCACTCGGATGAAATTAGTCGTAAAAACACACAAAACAGGCATTGTCTGCAGCGGTTCCAACTATCAAAATTTTGTTTTCCCATTCGTATTGTGATTGTAGATATGTCAACCGGGAAATATGTATATCGTTGACGTCGAATAATACTCGCTCGTCTGACAATGTTGAGTCAAACCACGCGTATTTTAATTTTTATCATTTTGTTAATTTTTTTGAAAGTTCGTGATTTTTGTCGTGTATACGTCCAATTCTGTCGATGGTTGCTCAAAAAATACGCGTCCGTTATACCTGAACCTTCGTGAACCTTCTACAGACCCTTTTCGGTTTCTAACTGACAACGAGCCTAGCACAGAGCCCTCTAAGAGAAAGAGAGAGAGGGACAAATCGATAAAATAATGAAAAATTACATAATATGGCGTAAGATTATGAAAAAAACATAATAATTTTACATAAAAAGCATAAAAATATTAAATAATTTTAAGCAAAATTGTGATATTTTAAAAAAAAAAAAGATATTTGTTGGGTCTCGAACCCGGTACCATGAGATCGATGGACGAGAACGCTACCACGAGGCTACCGCTAACTTGTGATTTAAGCGTGAATTTAAAGTATTAGTTGATTTATGTTTGTTGGTTTGTCACCGATTTCAAAAACTAAAGTAAATACTTACCCAGATATTTATTAATTTTCTTATCTTTTTACTAGGTATTAATTAGTTTTTGGCAGAAATTTGCTTTACGCGGTAGGAATAGAGACGAGATAGGGGTGGCGTAAGTATTTAAAAAAAAATTAAGCTTTTCAGTGGGTCGGTTTTTTAAAGGACGTTTCGTTAGGCTATAACAAAGAATCCCTACTATAATTTCAAAAAAAATAAATTAATAAATGTTAGTTTAGAAGAAACTTTAAAATATTATTAATCATCAAAACTTGTATGAACACATACAAGATTTAAAAAAATATATTAAAATTATGTTAAAATTAAATAAAATAAACATACATGATATTGCTTCAGCTGGGATTTGAACTTGGTCCCGTCGCGTGCCACTGCGATCGCAAAACAATCATTTTGCTTTAGTACTTAACAATTAGGTGAAATTGGCAAACGTTACACGTATGACGTAACCCATAGACTAACATACATACATAGGATTCTACAGAACGACAACTTAACAGCATACAATTTTTTTTTATGAATAAGACTAAGAATTTTTTAATATTTTTATTTTATTTTTTATATATTTTTAACGATAAGCGGCGCTTGTTATACCCTTGGGCCCCTCTACCAACCCCACCAAAAACTATTGAAATCCCCGATCCAGTCGTCTGAGTTTAGTAGGTACTTAGTACTTACGCCATACCTACTAAACTAGTAAACTTACAAACAAATTTATTTAGGTATGTAGGGAATTACCTAGTCGCACATTACAGTATAAAAAGTACAAAACAAGTAGGCACGTAAAACTTTTATATTATTACTAGCGACCCACCCCGGCTTTGCACGGATACAATGTAGATACTGATATGATGTCAGTATTATTTGGATATTGTTCATGCAAAAATTTTCATACAATCTCAATTAAAGAATAGGGGTTTCAATTAAAGAATGGTGAAAATTTAGGGTTCCATTCCAAATTACATAAAAAAAAGTTTTTTTTTCAAAACTTCAAAATTCAGTCAATGTTGCGCTGTCGACCAAATTATTACTTCGAGCATTCGGAAATCTATAAAATAAAACCGAAACGCGCAATACGCGGTTTTTCCATCTATGAATGGTGGTTCGTTACCCGGTCGAAATTTCTCCCACCCGATCAATGCCCGAAGTTACCAGACGTGGGAAAGACATGATTATAGAAAATTATAAACAAGTCGTCCCGGTGGGATTCGAACCCACGACCCATCGATGCGCACGGCAGGTGTTCTACAGAACGCGCCAACGAACCCATCAAATACAACAATATATAAAAAGTAAATTCGCGAGTCCCCTAATGGGGCATGGGGCAGATCCATTTCTGTGTCTGTTTCACTGATCATTTATCTCTATAGGTAAGTAGGTGATCAGCCTTCTGTGCCCTGCCCGACCGAAACACTTTTTTTGTAAATCTTGTTTCCCCGGGATTCGAACCCAGGACCTCCGGTACTAAACGCATCGCGCTTACCACTGAGCCACGGAGGCGCTCTAACAATATATAAGAATAATATAAAATATATTTCATTTTTTATTATATAGATTTGCAGTAGACATCAATTATAATAAGAAATAATAATATAAATAAAGAAATAATATGATAATTAAATAAGCATTGTGAAAGATGGCGGAGGTCCAAACCTAATTTATTTTAAAGTTAATTTACTGCATCTATTTTTACCTAATTTTTTTCAATATTTTAATAGTTATTCTGTTATTCAGAAGATAGACGAATCCAACAAATAAAATTTCACTAAAATCGGTGCAGCCGTTCTTGAGTTATAAATGGTGTAACTAACACGGCTTTCTTTTATATCTAATAGATATATTGTTAACTATTTCACTCGACTTTATTTGCATGTATCCGATAATAAGGAATATTTATTAAAATTGGGCCTACAAATACTTTTTATCTCAACTCCAAAAAATGTGAAAAGTGAAAATTTAGGGTTCCATTCCAAATTACATAAAAAAAATTTTTTTTGACCAGCAATAAAAAATATTTTTTGGGGTGGACCACCCTTGACACTTTTAGACATACATGTTTCACCCTTACACTATGAAACATGTATGTATAAAATATACGCCCTATTTCAGACCTACTGAATATACACCCAAAATTTCATAAAAATTGGTCAAGCCGTTTCGGAGGAGTTTTATTACAAAATAAGACAAAATTCAGTCAATTTTGCGCTGTCGACCAAATTATTACTTCGAGCATTCGGAAATCTATAAAATAAAACCGAAACGCGCAATACGTGGTTTTTCCATCTATGAATGGTGGTTCGTTACCCGGTCGAAATTTCGATATTTCTCCCACCCGATCAATGCCCGAAGTTACCAGACGTGGGAAAGACATGATTATAGAAAATTATAAACAAGTCGTCCCGGTGGGATTCGAACCCACGACCCATCGATGCCCACGGCAGGTGTTCTACAGAACGCGCCAACGAACCCATCAAATACAACAATATATAAAAAGTAAATTCGCGAGTCCCCTAATGGGGCATGGGGCAGATCCATTTCTGTGTCTGTTTCACTGATCATTTATCTTTATAGGTAAGTAGGTGATCAGCCTTCTGTGCCCTGCCCGACCGAAACACTTTTTTTGTGAATCTTGTTTCCCCGGGATTCGAACCCAGGACCTCCGGTACTAAACGCATCGCGCTTACCACTGAGCCACGGAGGCGCTCTAACAATATATAAGAATAATATAAAATATATTTCATTTTTTATTATATAGATTTGCAGTAGACATCAATTATAATAAGAAATAATAATATAAATAAAGAAATAATATGATAATTAAATAAGCATTGTGAAAGATGGCGGAGGTCCAAACCTAATTTATTTTAAAGTTAATTTACTGCATCTATTTTTACCTAATTTTTTTCAATATTTTAATAGTTATTCTGTTATTCAGAAGATAGACGAATCCAACAAATAAAATTTCACTAAAATCGGTGCAGCCGTTCTTGAGTTATAAATGGTGTAACTAACACGGCTTTCTTTTATATCTAATAGATATATTGTTAACTATTTCACTCGACTTTATTTGCATGTATCCGATAATAAGGAATATTTATTAAAATTGGGCCTACAAATACTTTTTATCTCAACTCCAAAAAATGTGAAAAGTGAAAATTTAGGGTTCCATTCCAAATTACATAAAAAAAATTTTTTTTGATCAGCAATAAAAAATATTTTTTGGGGTGGACCACCCTTGACACTTTTAGACATACATGTTTCACCCTTACACTATGAAACATGTATGTATAAAATATACGCCCTATTTCAGACCTACTGAATATACACCCAAAATTTCATAAAAATTGGTCAAGCCGTTTCGGAGGAGTTTTATTACAAAATAAGACAAACAAATTCTTTTATCTGTGAATTCTTTTTTATGTCACATATCGACAGACGAGCATGAAGGTCACTGGATGTTAGGTGATACCTCAGCCACAGAACGTCAGTCAATGTTGCGCTGTCGACCAAATTATAACTTCGAGCATTCGGAAATCTATAAAATGAACCGAAACGCGCAATACGCGGTTTTTCCATCTATGAATGGTGGTTCGTTACCCGGTCGAAATTTCGATATTTCTCCCACCCGATCAATGCCCGAAGTTACCAGACGTGGGAAAGACATGATTATAGAAAATTATAAACAAGTCGTCCCGATGGGATTCGAACCCACGACCCATCGATGCGCACGGCAGGTGTTCTACAGAAAGAGCCAACGAGCCCGACAAATACAACAATATATAAAAAGTTAATTCGCGAATCCCCTAATGGGGCATGGGGCAGACCCATTTTTGTGTCTGTTTCACTGATCATTTGTCTTTATAGGTAAGTAGGTGATCAGCCTTCTGTGCCTTACCTGACCGAAAGACTTTTTTTTAAATCTTGTTTCCCCGGGATTCGAACCCAGGACCTCCGGTGCTAAACGAATCGCGCTTACCACTGAACCACGGAAGCGGTCTAACAATATATAAGAATAATATAAATAATGTTTATAACATAGTTATTTCTCTTATAATTTTTTTATAAAATGCTAAGACGTATGCATGGTAATATATTTTGGCGGCAAGACCACGAATAATCCACCCTATTTTCTTGGCATGCTATTTTTACAAAAAATACGAAATACTTTAGATCACTATATTTTTAATTTCAGGACTAGCGGACCTGACAGACATTGTACTGCCAGAATGTTCTTCAAAAAATTTATAACTAGATTTGAATATGCTATATTTTCACTTCTATTATTCTATTATATTATATCATAAATTATTACAAATAAGCTATAATAAGCTTGCGCGACGTGAACTGAGTATGATCAATTCATCATGAAGTTCTGACATAATTTATTTTAAAATTAATTTTATGCATATATTTTTATCCTGGATTATTCCAATATTTTAATAGTTATTCTGTTATTCGGGACATAAATGAATCCAACAAATAAGATATCATTAAAATCGGTACAGACGGTCTTGAGTTAATGATAAGACTTTGTTTTATGTATGTCTCGATACTAGAAAATGCTGAATATATGATAGGTTGTACGAAGCGGCACAGGTCCGTCGTCCAGTAAAGCCTGAGCGCCGAGCGGCACTGATTCACGCCCACCAGTACGTCCCTCTCACCGCGCAAGAGCCCCGCAATTGCTTGAAAGTAAAAGTCGTATGCGCCAAAAGTATTTTTTCCAATTATATAGAATACCGTTCAAGTAATTCATAATTTTTTCTGGCGAAAATGTTGCCCGTACTTTGTTATATTTTACATATAAATATCAAGCCAATAAGTCATATGGCTTCAGAGGAGAAGGCAAATATATGTTAAAATCAAGGTATTTTAGATATTTTTTTTCATCGAATAAAATATAAGTATTCAAAAAACTGTCATGGCGCTTCGGTTCTTAATGAAATGGAGAATAAGGTGTAAAAATATAAGAATCCTAGGTTTCATATTAGAACAGCAGTATGGTCTCAAAAATGCCGGAAATGTTGATTTTTTTGAGAGACAAGCCTTAATATAAGAGAATATTAACTTCTATTTGGTAAACTACACTTAAGTCTTATCTGCAATATATCTATTGTATTCTACAATGGCCAATAAATAGATTATCTATCTATCCATACAGTATTTTAATAACCTTCAGGTATGATACGAATGGTAATGGAAAAATTAAATATCACGGGATATCTTAATTAGTCACTAAGTTACCGCATCACCAATTACCATTAGGTATACAGCCGTCCTAGCATGACCGCCACGAGATATGTCGCGGACGAGAGAAGACAAACTAAGATCTCGGTATATTATATCTCGACATCGACAATTTTGATAGAAAAGATATCTCGATCGACAAATATATCTATTTTTTATATTAAAAGTCGAGTTTTAAGTGTAATTGTCATGTTAGACCCGAAAGAAATAGATCGATAATCGATTAAAACACGAGAAAACGGTCGAAAAAATTTTGTCGCAGTTGTCATGCTAGCCCGGCTGACTCATGTGACTACCGCCATCCATAGACATTGCAACTCCAGAGGGCTTCTAGATGGGTTCCTGACCTTTAAGAACGAATAAGTTCCTTTCTTGAAGGTTCCCAAGTTGTATCGGCTCTGAAAAACCGCCGGCTATTTCCACATTGTGATTTTGTGAGGCAGAAAGTGTCAAGGAGTCGCGTAGTTGTGGACTTCCAGGCATCGTGATGATGTACGTGGTATTTTTAACGCGATGTCCGATGACGAAATTCAGCTGTTGAGATTAATCCAAGCTTTTTCCGTTTTCTTTTCCCTTTTTTTCCAAGCGTAAAAGATGCAGAGCGAGCCAAGATTTCTATGCAGCGCCAAAGGATCAAGCCGATCGGAAAGAGCCTAGTCGTTGAAGATTGTGCCTTATAAAGTTATAAAGCTGCAGACGATGGGCCGATATACTCGTACTCACTCTACTTACTTACCGTCTTACTGCTGAAAGAAGAATATCAAGATTCAAGACCTTCGCCACCTTATCCAGCTTATTAAATATGGACCAATTTATTGTGTAATTGGTGTGACTAATGGTTAAGTAATTTTTCCAGATTCATTTCATCTATAATTATTTTTAGTCACAAAAATTTTAATTTTTATTAATCAGCTAATTTATTTCATTCTTGGACCGATTTGTCCGAAGATATTCGACAAGAAGGTTTCATGCATAATCTTACATTGTAAAATTAATCTTATTAGTTAAATCAATTATTTGAATTATGATATAATGATAATTCGCCGCTTGAACAGTGTATTGCAGGCAGATTTTCAGATAACTGGGGATTGTAAATTGTTCTAATCGTAAAGAACGGTTATGCTGCAGAGTTGTCAACACTCGTGAAAATTTTATAGTTTATAATATTTATATAAATTAAAAAAAGGAAGAAAACCATTTTTCATTTCACATTTTCGCCGTATGTTCTTAGATTTTTTTAGGAAAACGATAAATTGCATGTGTCTCACATATTAGGGGTAGTTAGAGGGTTAAATCACACATAGACTAATTAAGTATTAACTCAATCGGGATACACCTGTGTCCTGAAACACACACGCGTATTTATAAAATCTATATTCTGAATCCAATTAGAACTAAAATTTCAATTTTGAACTTATTTAACTATAATATGTATATAAATTTTGTGTTTTGATATTAATAGCATTAGTTTAACGTGTATCATATATATCTATGTAGTAATTTATTTAGATATCCACCCTGCCAGGCTAGCATGGCCGTCACGAGATATGTCGCGGACGAGAGAAGATAAACTAAGATGTTAGATATCTCGATATATTATATCTCGACATCGACAATTTTGATAGAAAAGATATCTCGATCGGCAAATGTATCTATTTTTGATATTAAAAGTCGAGTTTTAAGTGTAATTGTCATGTTAGACCCGAAAGAAATAAAGCGATAGTCGATTGAAACACGAGAAAACGGTAGACAAAATTTTGTCGCGCTTGTCATGCTAGGCCGGCTGATATACTCATAGAGTAAGGTATAGGGAAATACTTCTGTGTAATGGAAATGGAGAAGGGAAGCAACGTTCATCGATTTTTATTGGTTATTTCTTTGTATTTTCAGTTATATATAAAGTACTCTGTGCTTTGTATGGATTTGTATATAATCAAAAGGTTATTAATTTAAATTATGATGCCGGTTTTAGTTAATAACTAATATTGTACCTATTTTTTACAATTTTGTATCAGTGCAGTGGCCAGTGACTGACCCAGGGGGAGGAAACTTAGAACACTTGTCATATCACTGTTTTTGTAGCGACATCTAATACTCTTGTTCCTTAAACTTTGTAACTGCCTATGAAATGTCATGACGACAAAAACAAAGTTGATTCAAAAGTATCATATAATAACGGTTATATTGTAATTCAATATTTTTGATATGAATAGTTTTCTTGCATGTTTTATTGTTTTATCTATTTTAAATAGAATATTGAGTGTTGTTGCAATATTGGACGCTTTTATCTGCATTCACGATGTGCATATTTGTATAATTTTTATGTTTTAGACTACGAATACTACTACAGTGAATTGGATTATTTTATCATATTTAACTCGTTTTTATTGTGCGAAAGGACGCTTTAATTTATAATATTCAGTGTTTATGCGACAGGACGTTTTTTATATTTGATAGACCTCTTTTATTAGTCATAATTATGCCATCAAACAAACGTTGTGTTTTTGGGTGTGTAACCACTGGTAAGTTATGTTTTACAAGACATTTATTTATTGAGGATAACATTACTAATAATTAATTATTTAAAAATACATTGCCAAATTAATGGCACGCAGATTTAATAATAAATTAAGTATTAATTGTTTGTAAGTATGTAGACAGTATATTGGGTAATTAGGATTTTGTTAGAATTGTTCTTAAGAACATAATATATCCTAATATGTTTATTTTTAGGTGTTACAATTCACAATTTTCCAAACCCTAGAAAAGCCCTTGAGCGTTTCAATGCTTGGGTTAATTTGGCTGCTGAATATCTAAAAGGCATGACACATGAAGAAATTTATAAGAAAATGAAAGTTTGTGATAAGCATTTTGCAAATCAATTTAAAAATAGAAATAGCCGTTTGAATGCCTTAGCCATTCCAACTTTACATTTACCTTGTGAGTACCTACTATATTAATTATTAGTTAAATACTAATTGAAGAAATTTTCTGAAATGGGATAGTAAATTATGGACTATTATCTCAACAACTATAGTATCAATTTTATTATTAATATAAAAGTGAGTTTGTTACTGAGCGATAGAATAATTACATAGAATTATATATTAACATAACTGAGCTGTGAGTAATACCAAACAGTTAATTGAAGCACACTGATAGTTGATATCTGTGGCCTAAAATTGACAAAATATGCTTTACAACTGTGGAATTATTTGCTAATCATAAGTGAATTCATGGGGCAGACCCATTTCTGTTTCACTGATCATTTTTCTTAAAGGCAAGTAGGTGATTAGCCTTCCTATGCCCTGCCTGACCGAAACAATTTTTCTTTAATCTTGTTTCCCCGGGATTCGAACCCAGGACCTCAAGTGCTTAACGCTTTACGCTTGCCACTAAGCTATACAGGTGATCATAATATATATTAATTCTTTAATTTACTGTTTCAGTCAAATCAGTTTCCAGTCTGGTAGTTGATATAGAAACCAATTTTCCATCTCCATCAACATCATGTCCAGGTAATGTTCGATTATCCAATGTTTGACTTAATTTTACATTAAGAATAGCATCAGTTGATAATAGTAATTGATTCAAATTAACTATATATTTAGGTTACTTTTTATCAATTTTATGCTAAATAAACATTTTCGAAGATTCAAATGAAATGAAAATATACACTAATTGATAATTTTTATAATTGCTTTTATTTTATTATTTTTCAGAACTAACAGCTGTTTCAAATAGTGTAAATGATCAGTACAATATGCACTGTATTTCTAATGTACCTTCTGCATCATTGCAAGTTTCAGGTAAGTTTTATGCTTTAGCCCCAATTTTTTTTATTTTTTCAGTATCTATATGTAAAATCCCTGCTTAATATTATAAATCCGAAAGTTACTCTATCTGTCTGTCTGTTACGCTTTCACGTCTAAACCACTGAACTGATTTTTATGAAATTTAGTACAAAAGTAGACTGAGAGCTTGGGAAAGAATATACATAGGCTACCTTTTATTACGAAAAAAGGCTTGGAGGGGTTGAAATAGGGGATGAAAGTTTGTATGGAAGTTCGTTATTATCGAAGATGACATCATGATACGTTTTTTTGGAAATTCGATCTGTGCGGGGATGAAAGTTCGCAAGGAAGTCCAAACAAATCTGTTAATAAATATATAAGTCCGTTGAATACACGTAGTGTAATATTAATAAATACATTATTCCGATGAATATATGTATAGTAAATATACTTTTTTTTTTATGTTAGATATCGACAGATAGTTCACGTAGTTTATAAAAATGTATTAAAATAAGCAAAAATAATTACAGTTAATCACAGCAGTTTGTATGTGTATTATTTCCAAAGTAAGCATCCTAAAAAATAATCCCTATTCCCTACTAATATTATAAATGTGAAACGGATAATAAATAAGCTACCCGAAGTACTAATTCATCGCATACGAAGTCGCGGGCAGAAGCTAGTGTATCATAAATCAATTACATCAAAATATTTTTGGGCTTATAAAATAAGAAAGATCATGTTTTTGTGTGTTACAATTAATTTTGTGTACTAAACTAAATTCATATTTTTATTTCAGACTTCGATCAAGAAAATACTACGTCAATGATTTCAGATAAAATTGCTGCCATTAGAAATGACCATGATTATTGCCAAAAAAGCAGTCCCTCGAACTCTCTTATGAATTCAGGTATAGTATCAATTTTAATAATTATTATTATTTATTTATTTTAATTATTTATTTATTTATATTTATTATTATTTTATTTTTATTTACTTCATTTTATTTATTTATTTATACCACTCACTTATTGACATGCATTTATAGCAAGATGGAGGTGAGGTTGCACTATCGTATAGAGATCGAACTTGAGGAAAATTATAATTAACTTCAGGGTTGCAGAATTTGAAAAAACTTTTAACGGCCCGCTCGAATGGTGAGAGCTAGGGGGATGGGGTTCGTAGTCGGGTTATCTTGAATTTTACGATTTTTGGTAAAAAAAAAAATCGCTCCCAAGATCTCTCTGGAGAATGGACTCCTTAATTGCGTTATACTAAATGTACTATTATAATATATTAACCCATTAGCGCCCAGAGGACACAATTTTGGCATCTGAGTTTGAGCTGTTGTCAAAAAAATCGTGAACCACTGTTTCCTATGTTTAAGAGTGTGCTCTTTCGAATGATGATGGTTAAAATCGCGCCAGAAAAAATAGAAAAATCGAAAATTCGCTAAAAAGTCGTGATTTTTCGATGACATTTTTATTTAAAAATGACTTTTCGTTCCCTGTCAATTTTTTTTCATGCCTAAAACCAATCTATTTCATTAACTCAATGTCTGAACTGAAAATCCATGAGATTATATAATTTTTTTACGTTTTGATTAGCCAAAATGGCGGTCTGAATTAATTTTTTTTTCCGAAACTTCACGAATTTTTTCCTCGTAAACTATAGAGATGAGCAAAAATTATTCAAGGACAAAAATATCTTGAAATTAGTCAAAAAATACACTAATTTTTTTTTTAAATTAGCATTTGATGGAATTTCGATTTTCCATTATCCGAATGGAATATATGTCCGGAATTTTCACTGTCTTTGAGGTAACTTTTTTTCTGTTCGAATTCATCACGTGGCAACAGCTCAAACTCAGATGCTAAAATTGTGTCCTCTGGGCGCTAATGGGTTAATATAATAAGACGTGATAAATAAGTGAGCTTTATACTGAGCAATAGAATAATAACAATAAAATATTTATAAACACCTTAACACTTTTCATATGCTCCGAAGGGTCGTGGGTTCGAATCCCACCAGAACATGTTTATAATTTTTTCGGTCTTAGTATTTCTTTGCTTGTCATAATATATATTAATTCTTTAATTTACTGTTTCAGTCAAATCAGTTTCCAGTCTGGTAGTTGATATAGAAACCAATTTTCCATCTCCATCAACATCATGTCCAGGTATGAATTTCAATTCACACCGTTCTTATTTCACCATAATGGCTCCCATTAATTTATTATAATAAGTGCGAAGCGTGGGGGAAGAGTTCCGGATTATTGGACGAGTTGTCGATCTATAGAACTGAGATTCTATTCACTAATCCGATGAGATTCTACTGTGTTAAGTATGAATATTTCACTGGCTCACTACTACACCCAACGCCAGAGAGAAAGATAGACCGCGCACCCTCCACTGGTGTATATGAGATATTAGAATGTATTATAATGAATTGGAAATTTGAATAATGTTTCTTTGCGGACATTCTGAACTCAACTGACTATGTTCGTAACAATTGCTTTGTATTGTTTTCTCATGCATGTAATTTCTATAATTCCAGATTCAGGAAAAAACCGAGGAATTCCTAACATCAAATATCGTAAAAGCATGAAGACTGATGTAAAAAATTTAAAACGCGAAGTTTTACGACTGAGAAAAAAAGGAGCTGAAATCAAAAATAAACTACAAAGTGCTATGAATCTTTCGAATAGCAGATGCCTTGAAAAAGTAACACAGAAAATGACCCTTCCTGCAAAAATATTTACAAAAATGCAGTTTAGGGAAACCCACAAAAAAGTAAAAGGTCACCGTTTTACCACACAAGAAAAAATATTATCATTATCATTTTATAAAAGAAGTCCTAAATGCTACGCCCTATTGTCAAAATGTTTTACATTGCCTTCTGCAAAAACTCTTAAAAATTTACTGGCCAAAATAATACTTAAACCCGGAATAAATAAAGTTATTTTTGAAAAAATAAAACAAAGTGTGCAAGATCTTAATAAAGATGATCGATTATGCACTCTGATTTTCGATGAGATGTCTGTTAATCCTCAAGTTCATTACAACATGCACAGTGATAATTTACAAGGCTTCACATCATTAAAAAAAAAAGAAATTGCTGACCATGCCTTAACATTCATGGTAAGAGGTGTTCGTAAAAACTTCAAACAACCAATCGCTTATTATTTTACACAGGGTCTTAATAAGACCGATTTGAAAAATATAATTACAGAAGTGATTCGTCATGTACAATACACGGGACTAAATATTATAGCCACAGTTTGTGATCAAAGTCCCGTAAATGTTGGTGCGATTGATAGCCTGGTGTCAGATTCAAAAGGTTTATGTTTAAGAAAAGGACTGGATTGGCGAAATGATTTAATTATTATAGGAAATAAAAGAATCATTCCGATTTATGACATACCTCATATCATAAAAGGTATACGAAACAATATTATTACTAAAGATGTGCGATTTGTGGACTTTAATGATAATAATAAAGAAAAAATTATAAAGTGGCAGTTTTTTGAAAAGCTTTATGAAGCTGACAAATCATATGGGGAGCTTAGAATCTTACATAAAATTACGGAGGAACACGTGAACCCTGCCAAGATGAACAAGATGAAAGTTAAATTAGCCACACAGATTTTTAGTCATAGTGTTGCAATTGCAACTCAACATTTAGTTGATGGTGGTAAATTAGATCCTAACTGTAAAGCATTAGTACCATTTTGTTTATTAATTGATAAATTATTTGATAGTTTAAATTGTTATTCATTCTATCCAATAGATGGAAAAATATATAGAAGTGGTGTAAGAAGGAATTCTCCTCACCATAAACTTTGGGAAGAGGGATTAATGTTTTTGAGAAATGTTAAATTTATTGCAATCCAGAAAGAAGGTACAAAAGTACGGTTGATTGAAAAGAATGTTCCTTCTGTGAAGAACTTTATTAAAACAATTGAAGGTATGCAAGCTATATGGAAAATTTTGCATGGTAAATACTCTTTTGATATACTACTATGTCGTAATTTTAATCAGGACCCAATCGAAAACTTTTTTGGTAGCATACGTACTCTGGGAGCTAGAAATGTGTCTCCCAACACTTTAGCATTTGAAAGTGCTTTCAAAGCACTTCTTCTTAATAATTTTTGCACCTCCCAATCATTAAAGCAAAACTGTGAAGATGATGGGAGCACATTCTTACAGTCCCTAGACTTTCTCTTAAATTATGATTATAAAGGTAGTAATGACAATAATAATAATGAAATGTTATCATCATCATCAGGAACTGAACTAATCAACTTAAACAATGAGATTTTATTTCCAAATACTGACTTACAAACAACAGAAGGTATAGGTAATAAATCATATGTTTGTGGTTGGGTCCTGAAAAAATGTCAGCAAAAAATTTTCAAAGGTTGTAAAACATGTAAAAATAATTTATATACAGATAATACTTTGGATTTCCATTCTTTAATAAGTGCAAAAGAATATCATAATAAAAAATGGCTTGCATACCCATCTAAGGAAGTAGTAAAATGTTTTCTTGAAATTCAAAATAATGTGCACAATACATTAAAAACAAATTTTAATAATTATAATATAAAAAATAACATAAAAGTGGTAAATGAAATATTGATCGATTTTACAATATTAAAAAAGTGTGAAAAACATAAAGAAGATTTGAAAAGATTTTTTGAAAATATATGTATAAGTGTAATCCTTTATAGTTGGTGTCGTTCGATTAACCGTATATTAAGTGGAAAATTAGTTTATAATGGTGATGATCATACAAAAATATTAGCACAAAAATATTTTAACAAACATAAAAACAATAAAAATAAAAAGTAAAGATGTTTTTTATTTTAATAGTCCACTGAAAATCTCATTAATCAAATAAAATATGTGTTAAATTATTCTAATCCTCATTTTTTATTTGATTATTATTCATCAGTGGACATCTTTTAAGACAACTTTGGTGACTTTTAATAGGAATTAAATAGAAAAATAATATTATCGTGTATATAGGCTTTCAGCAGCTATATTATTGTTTTGCTGATTTAACTTAAGGGTTATTTGGATATAATATTACTCTTTTATATCCCTGATATCAACAAAACATTAATAAAGCTGATGAAAGCTTAAATATGAGATACCAATATTTAATTCATATTTAAAAATCAACGTAGATATCTTAATAATATACGGTCACTGTTGAATAATCAGTAAAAATAAAATTTCGTAGTGAGTATTATATCTATATGCACTGTAAGCATGTAGGTATGTATATATACCTATAGAATTAGTTAGGACCAAGATAATCAGATGGCGCTACAAACAGTGGACAAGTAAATCGTGCGAGATGGCTCTCTATTCCCTATATAGTTACCTTACTCTATGGACTGACCACTCGATTAATTGACTAAAGTGCTCGTCAGATAAGTCTGCGCGCGACGGGTGGCGTACCAAATATTGCCAGGTATAGAAAGCAAACTCTCAACCACTATGCAACACCAAAAAAATCACCAGCATTCTGAATGTTAATTCGTATTAGGTATACTTAGTATACAACAGAAAACAAATTTATATTTAGATATCACGTCGAATTAACTACTAAATTTGACGTGATGTAACAATTTTATTTGTAAATTTCAATTAGTTTTAGGGTGATGAATAATAATTACATACTAATACTCAGTGAAAATATATATATTTTTAATTTGTTACATATTGTAACTGAATAACTCCTTATTTACCTGCTCCATAAGAAATATTTACATAATCTACAATTAAATAAAACAACACCAAATTTTATATATATATATATATATATATATATATATATATATATATATTTAATGTAAATCATTTATCGAGAATATAGCAGAACTTCTAAATTTTGGATAACTATGGTCCATCAGTGGGTCAATCTTTCCATTCTATTTTCACATGTTTCAGATTCACTTGACTCGTTATTAGAAGAGTTTAAAGTTTTGCTGTCACTTGCATGATCAATTATAAATTTGTCCAGTTCTATGTCCAAAAGCCTGTCAGATTCAAAATATTGGTCTACGATTTTTTCAACATGCTGACACACATTATCGAATTAAATTCAGATTGAAGATATTTCACCTGTGGCTTGATTTAAATTTTTGTCCACAATACGTATTTTTCTTCAATGGGGTTTTAATCCTAAAACAAACTAAATCATTAACCAACAACAAAGTAAAAATATGTATCGTATAAAAATACCCCACATAAAGACATAATACCATGTACTGGTCACCCCAAAAATTACCTGTCAAGTAATAAAAAAGTTTTGAAAATGGTACAATCGGCCCTTTATTTTGCCGTTCTGCTTCATAAGCACGTTTTACTTTCAATATAACATCTCTACCAGCACTTTTTATAACCTTAGGCATGATGATTACCAATAAAATCGAATAAAAACGCCACTGCTGCACACTAATTCCGGAAAACAATATGACGGAAAGAAATTTAGTTCCAATTTTTGCCGCGCGCAGACTTATCTGGCGCGCGGTATAATCCCTCGCCTCGTAAAAAATTAAACATTTTTTGTCTATTCATGTTGACCTGCCCCTTGAACTGTGACATTTTATACAAAATGTTGCCAGATTATGTGAATTCTCGACAAATTTTGAATTTAAAATAAGGATGTGGCGAATACATCAACCATATCAGCCTTTTTTGATAGGCATTTTTTAGAATAATGTTGAATGCTGAGAGACACCACATTAAGATAGAGATTGTTATAAGACTATAGAAGATTACATAATTACTAATTTGTGACCCCTACTTGATGACGTATTAATTAATACTTCAGTGGAGGTAATACTAAATTAAGATTTAATAGATAATATTATAAGTGTTTTTCCACTTTATTTTCTTATGGACTATAATCATCTGATTGAATTAAGAAATATAAGATGCGAAAATTTCGGAATTGCTTGTCCATTTTTGTTATTTTGGATTGGCAACATTCTAGTTTGTCGCCGGCTATAAAATTGATTGACTTTGGTATTTGAAAGCGCCGATAACGCGAAAGTTAGATTCGTATTAATATTATTCAGATCGCGATATATTCAAGACGCATTGTAAAGTCTATAATCATTAAAAAATGACATCAACAGTGCCTATGGTGAAATTATCAAGTGGTTACAGCTACCCAATACTAGGGCTTGGAACTTGGCAGGTAGAATTACATTACATATTAATTTATATTTAATATCGTCATGGTATAAGACATGTGCTGTTTTTATCGCTTATTGAAAGTTCAAAACTCTTGTACTGATGTACGTGAGAGAGTTATTCTTTACTGAAATAAATAGGTTTATGCTCGATAATATGATTTTAACATACTATGGTCGACTTTAGAGTGTAAACCTGCTACCGGAGAAAATTAGTATAATGAATTTATATTATAACTTTTTTTTATTATAAAATAAAAGGGGTCAGTAAATTCAGTATTTATTTCGTGATTAACACTTATGACTTATGATTTGTAATCCAGTAAAAAAATTTATACACAACTTAGCAGTTTGTCAGTTTTAATATTAAGCTATTTAACCACTTTTTTTTAAATTATAGGGTAATTGTAAATACAACATTAAAATCACTTAAATTAGGACTATCTTTTACTGACATAATAATAATAATTCAATAACTAGAAGACTATCCAAATTCTAAAACTAAATGCTCAAATATAATAGCTTCTCCTAATTACAAAAATCTATTTAAACTATTCCCTTTGGGTTAGGCAGAGATCACGGAATTCCTTCTTCCAATTTCATCAATGCTTTCATTCATACTCGTCAATTTTGAGTTTTCTCTATAGAATTTTGACAAGATGTGAAGGTCTCATGAATAGATTACGGCTTGAATAACGTCTTGGAATACGGCCTTAAATCTTCAATTTTTAAGAGATAAGCCTGCATATATTTATTAAGGTTCTATTTTCAGAGACTAAAAATTGCATTGCGGATGATTTGTTTTCTGTGATACCCCTTAAAGTTATTTTAACTATGCATTTTCTAATTGCAATGACCATAGAAGAGACAATGTCACATTAATTTTTATGTGAGTCATTTCCATAAAGAAAATTGGAAGCTGTTAATACTAAAGAATGTTGAATTGATGTAATTTTGTATGGAGTTTTTTAACATTTGACAGTGGATAGTTTTCTTAAGTACAGTAGACCTCTAATAATCCGGCACTATTAAAATCAGAGGGTACCGGACTATTGGAATTTTAGATTACTTAATTGTATAGAAACAATCATAATAAATAAAATAAAGCATTTCATAATGGGAATACAATGTATTTTTGCTCCTGTTCCACACGTGTTTTATAACTGTAACATATCTCACAATTAACTAATTACATAATTCGCGCGCGGAGGGTGCCGGATTATTGGACGTGTCAGTCTATTGAAGTGCCGAATTTGTGAGATTCTACTGTATTAATTTACAAAAATATGTTGGAATTTTGTTCAGTGCGCAACAAACACTTTTAAAAATTACATATAAATTACAAAATCAAAATCAAATTTTTTTTATTTCAAATAGGCCTTTGCAGGCTCTTATGAAACGTCTAGTTGCACGGTTCCAAAAAGTGGGTCTCATGGAGAAGAACCGGCAAGAAACTCCATGGACACTCTTTTCAACAATGGTTTAGCTTACAAAGACTCGGTTACAATAGTAATAATCGGCTGAGAAGTTTATATAATGCAAGGTATACAGAGATTCTATACAATGCAAAAGAAAATTGAGTTAGAGTACAAGTACAAGTAAAGGTTAACAATTTAAAAGATAACAGTTCAAGTTAGGCACTTATTATTACATTTATCGCTATTGGACGAGTTTTTTATAATTGCTTGTCAGATTATGTATAAAGAAAAATACATTTGTGTGTTAGATATATTTGTATGAAATTGAATTGAAGAATTATGACTACAAGGGCAAATTAGTTCACATATTTTTTTTATGTAGGTACTTACAAACAGGGACTGAATACCGGTTCATTTACTATGGGAGTTTAACTAAAGCATTTTTTTATGTTAGATATCGACAGATGAGCAGTGAACCTCACTTGATGGTAGGTGATACCTCAGCCACAGAACAACAGCCAGTGATGCGCTGTCGACCTATTTTTTACTTCGAGCATTCGGAAAATATAGCTTTTGTGTTAATATTCTTTCGTTTTCGTCATACTAAAAAAATTTGTGCACGTGGTAAGTTAACTGTGTATTACTCTTTACAACTAATATCAAGGTATCTCAGTCAGACACGTATTTTGTAAAATACAAAAAAAAAATTCAGGCAAAAAAAGCGTTTTTTTTTTTTAAAATTAACAAATACTTTTTTTTTAATTTTCACCTCGGATTCTGAAAGCTGATTAAATTTTACGTCGGATATGGCTATGCTTATTTTTTTTTTCAGAATTGGTTTCATGGTAGGAACAGCCGCTGAAAATCAGATACAAAAAGCGTCCGTTTGGGAATGGTTTAACACAAAACAATATTACTATATTATATAAACTTTCCTCTTGAATCTCTCTATCTATAGATGAACCGCATTAAAATCCATTGCGTAGTTTAATTTAAAAGATCTAAACGTACATACATACAGCGGGCGGGACATGTATTTGTTTTATACTTTTGGGTTTGATTGTTGATTTTAGTTTAGTTAGTTCATATGAGAGGAATGTGTAACATGACTGAAAGATAATATAAGAAAGTGAAATTCGAGAACGCTGTAGAGTAATTTTTTACTTGACGTAGTGACTAGAAATGAGAAAGGCATGTTGAGTTGGTTTGGGCACGTAGAAAGGATGGATGAAAGTTGGGAAACGAAAAAGATTTTTGAAGCTGGTGTGAGTGGTGGAGTCGGGAGTGGTCGAGCTAGGCGAACGTACCTCGGTCAGATCGGGGACGTTCTTAGAAAGGGCCAGGTCAAAAGTAACACGAAACCGACGAGTGTGTATGAAAGCATTGATGAAAGTGGAAGAAGCGAAAGTGATATGCAAGGATCGGATCATATTGCTTCCCAGCATATAAAGTATCATAACAAAGAATATATAAAAAATATACAATCTATATCTATCCTTAATAAACTCAAAAACTACTGGACCGATTTTAAAAATTCTTTCTCCAATAGAAAGCTACATTATCAGCGAGTAACATAGGCTTTTGTGTATAGTACATCTACATTGCACCCGTGTGAAGCCGGGGCGCGCTGCTAGTATTAAGATATTTTAACTTAAATTATTCCATGAATATAGATAAATACGATTACACAATCGGCTCTAAGAGTACTTAAATTCCGATATTGACATCTTATTATCGCTATTGTCGGCTTATCTCAACAATACATGTCTAGAATTGGTGATAGTAACGACTTAAGTTGTAAATAGATAGCGTATTGTGAAATAAATATATTATATACGTATTGTGTAATAGACAGATGTATGAATAGGGTTGCCAATATTTCTTCGACAAAATATATTATAATATTAGCATATATATATATGTATATAATATATAGGTACTAATAGTATAAAGAGGAAATATTTGTATTTTGTATGTTATTAATAAACTCAAAAACTACTGGATAGATTTTAAGAAATTCTTTCACCAATAGAAAGCTTTTTTTTTTTTTTTTTTTTTTTATCGTGGGGAAATCATCAATGATACTCGTCACCCGGGGAAGGAGGACGACGAGTTATGTCGGACTTCCGCAACCGGACTCCAAAGAGTCAATACGTTACGGACCTACCGACTAAAACCCGACCGCCCCTGCGGCGTACCCTGCGACGGGCAGGATTCTCCCGCTCCCTGTCGCGCTCAGTACTTTCCTTCTGCGACATCACGACATCGCAGAACGAAAGCACCGCTCTCCACGCACTCTTCCAACCATATTTCGTAACAAGCTTGGAAGGGAGAGGTCGCCTCCAACAACAGCGCAAAGTGCGCCGCGCTCGTCAATCCATGCTGGACACACCTCCAGTGTGTGCTCAGCAGAGTCCATCGGGCTGTCGCAATGATGGCAGGCAGCAATAGAAAGCTACATTATCAGCGAGTAACATAGGCTATTTTTGTGTATAGTACATCTACATTACGTGTGAAGCAGGGACGCGTTACTAGTGTACAATAAAGAATGTATCTATCTATCTTTTTTTTTTTCAAAGTAAGCTATAAAAATATAGTATTTTATGGAAAAAACAAATAATAGACGAAGATTATATTTGTTCTACTTGCATTTTTATGTATACTAGCTGACCCGGCAAAAGTTGTTTTCTAAAATAAATTAATTAGTAATTTTCTAAAAGCAGGGGTTGGTAATAGAAGAGTGAAAATATAGGGTTGTATGTATTTTTTAATGCCACATTATAAAAAAATTAAAACAAAAAAATGTTTAAGGGTGTACAACCCTTATCACTAAGGGGTATGAAAAATAGATAGTAGCCGATTCTCAGACCTACTGAATACGCATATAAAAATTGTAAAAATCGGTAAAGCCGTTTCGGATGAGTACGGTAACTAACATTGTGACATGGTTTTATATATAAGATATTCTTGCTTCTTGCATACATTAGCAGCATATTATAGCAATTTATTCTAGTTATAACAAAGGTAATTAGTGAAAACTAGTTTTAACTAGAGAAACGCGTTATAACTAGAACGGGTTTTAACTGAACACATACATTGAAGTCATATTGGTTCATTACCCGGGCGGTATTTTGATGTTCCTCTCATTCAGGACTCGTTAGCCAGTTGGAATAACTTGCGTTGCGATAGGTCACGGGATCATATCCCGACGGGATGATATAACATTTTACGTAAACATGTATTCCCTATGTCCGGTCACTCCGGGCGTTACACGGGTAGGAGTAATATGTGGTGACTGTGGGATAAAACGATCGTGCCTAAAGTAAAATATATGCCGTTAGCGCATCATTGACTGGTGTTCTGTGGCTGTGTGTATCCGGGAGGATTTCACTGACCTGTCTTAAATCTTTTGTACTCCGCCCTGCTGAAACTTTTTTTTGTTTTTTTTTCCCCTTGATATGTACCTGGGACTTCAAGTGCAAAACGTACTGAAGGGCAAGTCCTCCCACTATATTTTAAACTAGCAACGTGCCCCGGCTTCACACTAGTGCAATGTACTATACACAAAAATGCCTATGTTACTAGCTGATAATGTAGCTTTCTATTGGTGAGAGAATTTTCAAAATCGGTTCAGTAGTTTTAGAGTTTATTCATAACATACATAAATACAAATCTTTTCTCTTTATAATATTAGTATAGATAGAGGACCTGCCCTTACTCCACTCTCGAAAGATACATTGAAATATCTCGAGATTGACCTTCGGCTTAATTTCGCATCCTTGATAAAGTAATTCTTTATTCTTATCTCCATCAAATACTTGTGATGATGCAATAATTTATTTTTATAAGTTTCAATAAGAATACTAATTACTTAGACGAACCAAACATAATAAATATCAGATGTGAAGATTACAATATCTGCTAAAACATAAAAATTAAATTCATATTTATTTATTTATGAAGTAAAACGTCACCTGTCTTTATAACTCAACCATTGCAACAAGCAACATATATATCTACTACATTTACAATATACAGTAGAGTCCGTTTATAATGACATCGAAAGGAATCGATAATACGTCATAATAAGCGGACGTCATACAAAGCGTTTTGTGAAATAAAAAACCTTTTTTTCAAAACATTTGAATTGAATGATTGCTTAATACGGTTCTTGTTTATAAATATCATTGAAATTGTCGAATGACCCACGCCAAATTCCTTTGCGAGACATGAGTTAGATTCTCCATTTTCTAATCTGCATATTATTGCACCTTTCTCCTCAATTGTAAATGCTTTACGTCGTTGAGATGACATTTTTTCACAGTAACAAACGAAAAAAATGCGTGACCTTCATACGTCAATTACTCACTGAGATTCAAAACAAAAACGAGCCACGTGCCGAACGTTGTCGGGAATCAACGAACATTACCGAAGGTGTAAAGAATCGTGTCGGTTATTATAACCGGACATAATCTATTAAAAATGGGTCATAATAAGCGACATGTCACTGTAAGCGAAGTCATTATATCCGACTTTTTTATAAAGAATTGTATATGAAAACCAAACTTCGTAATGTAATTACGTCATAATAACCGGTTGGTCAATATAGGCGGAGTCATAATAAACGGATTCTACTGTACATATTTATAGGTTGTCGTGGACTTTTTCAAGAACTCAATTTTCAGTCACATAGTATGTAATATACTGCATACATTGATCACATCGTAAATATTATTATCTTTCTTTAATGTTTTCTAGTAAAAAAAAAACAACAACAAGCGGGTAGTATTTAGTAGCCAGAATAAGTGACGATATTACTGCCCAAGAGTTAGGTGACGATATTACTGCCCAAGAGTTAGGTGACGATATTACTGCCCAAGAGTTAGGTGACGATATTACTGCCAAAGAGTTAGGTGACGATATTACTGCCCAAGAGTTAGGTGACGATATTACTGCCCAAGAGTTAGGTGACGATATTACTGCCCAAGAGTTAGGTGACGATATTTATGCCCAAGAGTTAGTTGACGATATTACTGCCCAAGAGTTAGGTGACGATATAACTGCCCAAGAGTTAGGTGACGATATTACTGTCCAAGAGTTAGGTGACGATATTTATGCCCAAGAGTTAGGTGACGATATTACTGCCCAAGAGTTAGGTGACGATATTACTGGCCAAGAGTTATTTCAGTATCCTAGACCGGTAGACAGGAAGATTAGCTCCCCCCTTTATGGTCAAAAATATTCCAACTGTCATAGATATTCCAATGTTTATTGGTTGAGTTTTCTTCCCGGATTAGCTAGGACAAATTTTATTAGGGAGTCTCTGTAAATAATTAAAATGCCCTTCTATTGTCACAGGCAAAGCCGGGTGAAGTTGAAGAGGCTGTAAAGGCCGCCATCGACATAGGCTACCGACACATCGACTGCGCCTTTGTGTACGGCAATGAGAAGGAGGTCGGAGATGCTATAACCGCCAAGATCAACGAAGGTGTCGTCAAACGGTAACTATAAATTATTAATTTACATAGCTATATAAAACAAAGTCGTGAAAGTTACACCATTTTTAACTCAAGAACGGCTGCACCGATTTAAATGATATCCTATTTGTTGGATTCTATTAGTCGGTATCTCGAATAACAATATGTATTAAAATATCGGAAAATTTCAGGAAAAAAAATAAATGCAGATAAAATATTTTAAAATAAATTAGGTTCGGAACTCCGCCATCTTCCGCAATTTACAGCTCGCGTCACGCACGCTTATAGATTTTTGTAATAATTGATGTTCGAAACGAAACGTGTTGTCTAAACGCGGAAAAACGGAACCCTGTTTTCACCAGGAAATGGTATGCAGGGGAATGCGGGGTCGCGCCCTATTTTAATAGGGCGCGACCCCCTATTAGAATGAAGAAGTGAAGCCCTATTAGAATAGGTCATTGAAGTGTGCTCAGAGGTTGCGCTCTAAATCAAATCTAATCCCGCCTGGACGACATTTTATAATTTTCTGTAAGCATGTTTTTTTTATGTTTGATAACGACAGGAGGTTCACTTGATGATATCTCAGCCACAGAACATCAGTCAATGATGCGCTGTCGACCTACTTTTTAATTCGATCATTCGGAAATCCATAGACTGAAACCTGGGCTTGTTGGCACGTTCTGTAGAATACCTGCCGATGTGTCGTGGGTTCGAATCCCACCGGGACAACATGTTTATAATTTTCTGTAAGCATGTTTTCCCCACGTCTGGTAACTTCGGGCATTGAACGGGTGGGAGGAATAACGAAATTCCGACCGGGTAACGAACCAACGTTCATGGAAGGAAAAACCGTGAAGAGCATTTTGCGCATTTCGGTTTCAGTCTATGAATTTCCGAATGCTCGAAGTAAAAAGTAGGTCGACAGCGCATCATTGACTGATGTTCTGTGGCTGAGGTATCTTCCAGTACCATCAAGTGAACCTCATGCTCGTCTGTCGATATCTAACATAAAAAAAATAAAAATAAAAGTTTTATCAACAATAGACAGTAGATAGACTATTATCTATCTAATTAATTCTGCGTTGCAGTGAGGACCTATTCATCACCTCCAAGTTATGGAACACCTTCCACCGACCGGATCTCGTGAAGGGCGCCCTCCTCAAGACCTTGGAGAACCTAAACCTCAAATACATCGATCTGTATTTGATCCACTGGCCTCAGGCTTATAAGGTTGGTAATAGGGGTAATTAGAATTTTTTGCTGTCCACCCCATTTGGCCGGACTGACGCTATTAGCGGGGTTACCATGTTTATTTTGACGTTAGATTAAAATATGTGAAGTCGGTCACAATATTTTTGTTCTCAATTTAGTTGACGCAAAAGAGGTGTAAAATTTTCACAGAGAAACTTACGGAGATTCTGGGTTCGAATCCCAGGGAAATAAGTTAAAGGAATTGTTTCGTTCGGGCAGGGCATAGATGGCTCACCTCACTTGTCTGTGAAGAAAAATGATCAATGAAATAGACACAGAAATGTGTCTGCCCCATGCCCCACTCGGGAATTCTTAGAAGTACCAGGACATCAGAAGTATGTAACAAGTGTTCTATCAATGTATACTGGTTAATAATTACTAAAGAACACACTAGCGTTATTAGTAAGGAATGATCAGTGAAACAGACACGGAAATGTGTCTGTCCCATGCCTCACTAGGGGACTCGGGAATTCTAAGAAGTACCAGGACATCAGAAGTATGTAACAAGTGTTCTATCAATGTATACTGGTTAATAATTACTAAAGAACACACTAGCGTTATTAGTAAGGAATGATCAGTGAAACAGACACGGAAATGTGTCTGTCCCATGCCCCACTAGGGGACTCGGGAATTCTAAGAAGTACCAGGACATCAGAAGTATGTAACAAGTGTTCTATCAATGTATACTGGTTAATAATTACTAAAGAACACACTAGCGTTATTAGTAAGGAATGATCAGTGAAACAGACACGGAAATGTGTCTGTCCCATGCCCCACTAGGGGACTCGGGAATTCTAAGAAGTACCAGGACATCAGAAGTATGTAACAAGTGTTCTATCAATGTATACTGGTTAATAATTACTAAAGAACACACTAGCGTTATTAGTAAGGAATGATCAGTGAAACAGACACGGAAATGTGTCTGTCCCATGCCCCACTAGGGGACTCGGGAATTCTAAGAAGTACCAGGACATCAGAAGTATGTAACAAGTGTTCTATCAATGTATACTGGTTAATAATTACTAACACTTTGACTGCTGCCCAAAATACTATTTTACAGCCGCGCGACTAAAAACACGTACCGGTGACACGATATAAATAACACGCAAACGTGTTTACCGCACTGGCAGACCCGATTTATTTCGAACACGCATTCGTGTTAAATACGCATACTCGATTCGACCGTAAAACACATACGTTGTGTTTTCAGCACTCAAAGTGAAAATAAACTAGCATTGTTATTAAGCGATGATCAGGGAAGCAGAAATAGTCAGGAAATGATCCAATTCGATTACAGTAATAAATCTAATTTTAATAACAGCCCATAGTTACGCGTATATTTGTTTCCCTAAATACAAATTATTTAAATAAACTTGTCAATGAGATAAGAAAAAATATCAGAGGCCAGGTTATGACCCCAATTAGCTGCTCCTCTTGGTAGAAGCGTCGTTCAAAAATAATATTAAAAGTTTGTTTAAATTTGATATAGATTCCTATCAGAGGCGAGTTCACTATGAAAGTACGGCTAGTAACCACCTTATCGCGGGAGGGAATAATATATTAAAATCCCTTTCACAAAAATCGGCAATTCCATACTTTATTAATTTACTGTTATTTTTTTCTTTTACTTATATCCTTTAACTACACTATCCCTTCCTAAACTATCACATCTTTCAACTCATCTCTCTTAATGGTAATAATATTAATAGTTAAAAAAACATCTAATTTTAATTTAAAACGGACTGAGAGCAGACGGTTCGCTCTAAATGTCAATTTGACATTTGACATTGTCAAATTGTATAAGGTAGTTGCTGAAAATCAGTGTTGCGTCCGTTTTACACGGTGCGGACGCAACGTATGTTGAGCGGCCTGCTTTTTGACAGAAGTATTGTTTTAGTGTTGTCTTTTTATATAAATTAAGTTACATTTATGTGTTTCTGTCAAATAAAGTTTTCATTCATTCATTCATTCAAAATTATGAATCGGAACCACCATACAATCCCAAAAGCCCGGCTTGTCCTATTAATGCAACCATAATAAGAAAAATAATAAAGCCTTTAACGTATATAAGTCATATAATAAACTATTAATATGATTCCGTAATGATATAAATTATATCAAAGAACATAGATGTACATAGAAGAACAGGCCTTATTGGCACCCTTAGCACGGTTTCTCTGGGGTAAGAGTAGTTCTCCCTCCAGCCGCCGCGGGCTGCTAGTGTCCGTGTGGACGACACTCTGACGCTGGAGTCATAGCGCGCACTCTCTCGCACCCAGCCGCTTTTAGAGCGTTATTGCCGTTCGCTCGTGAGAGCGAGCGAGACAACGCGAGGGGAGGAGTCCGACCGAATCCAACCGACACATTGCCGCGCGCTCTACAGGTCAAAAGTAGAACTATTTTTTTGTGCCAAAGTTTGTATGGGCCTGTTCTTCTATGTAGATCTACATATCGCTGGTCAACGTCGTAACTCCAAAATTTCCGATTTTTGTTTTTTGTTGCCTTGTGTAAAATACCGCAACGAATACGATGGAATCACTCGTATCTACTAATTGTTTTTAGTTTTTTGGTATTTACACAAAATAAAACTACGTATGTCCACGGAATGTTTGACCCTCCTCCTGTAAAGTTTGACCAAATGGAGATACGATTGATAATTAAGCCGACGATATTATGTTCTTTGGTAAACACATTTTACGCTAAAGTTGTTGGCTTATGTGGTGGTTCCGCTACTGATTTTAACCAATTGCTGTTCCAGGAGGGTGGTGATCTCTTCCCCACGGACGAGTCCGGTAAAATCCAGTTCTCGGATGTGGATTACGTGGACACGTGGAAGGCGCTAGAGCCGCTGGTGGGAGAGGGGCTCGTACGCAGTCTGGGCATCTCCAACTTCAACAGCAAACAAGTAGACCGCGTGCTCAAGATCGCCACCATCAAGCCAGCGATGAATCAGGTGAGGTTTTATGGAAATTGATTGGCTCGATTGGTCACGGTTTTGAATTCCGACAGCCGGCCAAGAGAAGACAAACTTAGATGTAAGATATCTAGATATATTTTATCTCGACATCGACAATTTTGATAGAAAAGATATCTCGATCGACGAATATATCTATTTTTGATATTAAAAGTCGAGTTTTAAGTGTAATTGTCATGTTAGACCCGAAAGAAATAGAGCGATAATCGATTAAAACACGAGAAAACGGTCGACAAAATTTTGTCGCGGTTGTCATGCTAGGCCGGCTGATCTATGAACTGTCGAATGCTCAAAGTAAAACTTAGGTCGACAGCGCATTGACTTAATGCCTATGGCTGAGGTAACTTGTCATCAAGTGAATCTCAAAAAAAAATTGCCTATGTTACTCGCTGATAATGAATTTTTTAAATCGGTCCAGTCGTTTTTGAGTTAAATCCTGACAAATAAACAAATCTTTCCTCTTTATAATATTAGTGTAAATATATAAAAAAAGACAAGCTACATACTTTTTCCAATAAACAACATATCAATAGGTACAAATCAAAACATATACACATATATATTTCTACGGCTATTTGGTGGATTATTCTTTTGCGTGTCCTATTGGTGTTTAGTAGCGATAAGATATACTTGCCGAAATCAGTACCAGGGCTTTCACGTACGTGTCCGTAAAAATATCAGGGTCGAAATCCAGGTTTTATAGTACTTTATTGAGCTCCGAACTTGCCATACCAAAAAATACTTTAATAGAAAATACGATTTTGCTCGTACCAGGGCGCCATACTTCCAAGCGAAGCGCTGGTTTTAAAACCAGGTAGCGTAAATACGTCTCATTTTTAGTTTTTAGTATGTTCGACTAAAAAGGACACTCATCCAGTATTTTACTCGCGTCAATAAAAGACAACATTAATATCGTCTCTCAGGTCGAATGCCACCCGTACCTCAACCAGAGCCGGCTCAAGGAGTTCTGTGAAGCGCGGGGCATCAAACTGACGGCCTACTCCCCGCTGGGCTCCCCCAACCGGCCGTGGGCCCAGCCGGGCGAGCCGACACTCATGGATGACCCGAAGCTTAAGGCCATCGCCGATAGACTTGGCAAGACGGTCGCCCAGGTGCTCATACGGTTAGTGCATTTTTTTTTAACTGGCAACACATAGTTATTTAGTAGTAAGTTAGTTTCTAACATAGTAGTTATCCGGAGATTTATCTGTTCTCATATATCTCGTGCGTGTCTTGTCAATACGCGCCCTCCCCCGTCTCACCGCTCACTTACCGCAGGCGGAGACTATAGTACGGAGTACGCGCGGAAGTGCTAGTCTCCGCCTGCGGTATGTGTTAACTAATTATGTGTTAACGTTTAAAATCGCATACGGAAAAAACGTGCAGGACAATGCGGTGTGAACCCAGTCTTAGGGCTTAGGGTTCGGTTTAAAGATTATTTATTCCTATAATGACATACATCGCTTACATGAGAATATTACAAAATTATACAATTTTATTAACCCGGTGCGGGTATTTCTAAAAATATTTACTAAGATGCGACGCGAGCTCACTCAATACAGTGTGGTCCAAGTGACAAACATTTCCTAATATATTTAATTTGTTACAAAATATTCTAGTAATTGTTATTAAAATTATAATATTTTTTTTTTTTATTTATGTATAAAAATATACTTTAATCTAAAATATAGGTTTTAAGTTTGGATTTAAAAATATTCAGTGAGGTCGCATCTCTTATACTTTTTGGAAGTTTATTATATAGTTGTGCTCCCGAAAAAGTTATAGAATTCCTCCCATAGTTTGTACGTATGTTATGTAAGGATAATAGACCTGCGCTTCGAGTAATATATTTCCGTGTTTTGCTATTATTTGTGAATTTAATGCTACTGTGAGTTAGTTTATTTAGAATTTTATATATAAGTATGCATGTATTGTATGTATATAGTTGTTGAAGGTTCATTAATTTAGTTTGTTTATATATTTGTTTAGTTGGTGTCAAATAATCGTACTTATGTAAGATTTTTATAATTTTATTTTGTAGTATTTGTATAGGTTTTATATTCGTTTTTGCAGCACTGCCCCATACTTCTATAAGGTATATTAGATGTGGTTTTACCAAGCTGTTATAAATTAAATTTCGACCTTTTTGTGGAATGCATCTAGCAATATTGTGTAATGCACGTACTAGAGATGAAAGTTTTTTTTTTATTTGATAAATATGTTCATTCCAGTTTAATTTTTTGTCAAGAATCAAACCAAGATATTTTTCATGATCAGTTTTCTGCAAAATTTGTCCGTTAATACTTAAGTTATCATGGTCAGGCAGTTTTTTATTTTTGGCACTAAAAATGATGTATGATGTCTTCGAAGTATTGATTGTTAATAGATTACATTGGAACCACCTACATAGAATATTAAGGTCTTCTTGTGCGCAATGAATATTTTTTCTTAGATCAGGTCCAAAGTAAAATAAGCATGTATCGTCTGCGTAGAGAGTAAGTTGGCCTTGCAAACCTGCTTGGTGTATATTATTTATGTACACAAGAAACAATAGGGGTCCCAGTATAGAGCCCTGGGGAACTCCGCATGTCAAAGGTTGTGGAGTACTTTGGTAATTACCAAATTTAACGACCTGACACCTATCCGTTAACTTATTTTTTGTTGCATTTGTCACAGAAATGTGTGAAAACCGTTTCTATCTATCAATTTTTTTACACGAATGAAATCTACTGTGCGAACCCGGCTGATTGTACTTTTAAAATCGCATACGGAAAAAACGTGCAGGACAATGCGATGTGAACCCAGTCTTTGAGCTTAGGGTTATTTTTTTGTTGTATGTGTGCTGTGGTTTTTTTTATTTTAAAACTTTCAAAACGCAGATACCAGATCGACCGCGGTAACATCGTGATCCCGAAGTCGGCGACCAAGTCGCGCATCGCCAGCAACTTCCAGGTGTTCGACTTCAAGCTGTCCGAGGAGGACCTGCAGCTCATCAACAGCTTCGATTGTAACGGACGGTTCGTGCCTATGACTGCGTGAGTATTTTTTTTTGTATATTTTTCAATTTTTTTTTATGTCAGATGAATACTTAGATGAATAATATTTTGTTTTAGATATAAATTTAATACTAGTAACATTTAAAATAGCACTATTCTTTAAAAAAAACTTCACTTACTGTCCACGTTGTCCCACGTTGATTTTTTTATTATAAGACTCCAAATAAAATAAATATTACTTAAAATTCATATATAGTGATTTATATACTCTCAGGATTGTAAAATTTTAGTGTAATTTTCTTCAAATAACAAAATAACGTTGGCTCATTACTTTTTCATTTCCCTACTTAAACATCCTTAAGCCAATTTTTTTCTAAACTGATTGTCCAGACAAGTAAAAAAAAATATAAAAATTGTATAACCGTTTGCATCACATGTGATGCAAGGCGTGTCTTTGATTGTATCACATGATGCAAGGATAGTCAACGTTTTAAAAATTAAAATTTTCTTTTCCAGGTCTTTGGGGCATAAATACCATCCGTTCGAGAACGACGAATTTTAAAAGCAGTGATAATAGTTGATGCTAGTATATATTTTGTACTTTTTACCCAATATATACTTAGGTTACGTATTGTAATCACAAATGGTTGCAATACAATGTTGTTATTAATATGAAATAAATATACTTCGTTAAGCATTTAAATGTTTTTTATTTTCACTGATAATAAAATTTTACTTTTGGTTAAGTAATGGTCGGGGTGATTATAACATGGATGGGTGTTCGTGAGAAAGGTTGAAAACTAAGGAAATTATTTTTGGTTTTTATGTATGTCGATATTGGTTTGGATATCGACAGACGAGCATTCGGAAATCCATAAACTGAAACGCACAATGAGCACTTCAGTGTTTTCCCATACGGTGGTTCTAGTGTTGGGTAGTACAGGACTTTAAAACGAGTTTGTAAGAGTAGCCTCTTTTTCACTCTGAGCCAGTACAATGTCCCACGTCAAATGGGGCGAGGCGTATGAAGCTCGGAGCGTTATTTGTACTAGCGAGACCCAAATATATCAGGAAAAAAAGAGCGCAACATAAAATTTGAAGTAGTACATTCTGTAATTTTGAGCCGCTCTTACATTTTGACGTCATGTACGGGACAAATGTACCGCCTCTTGTATGTCCAGTGTCCACACAACACTAGGTGGTTCGTTCCCCGGTCGGAATCTCGATATTTCTCCCACTCGATCAATGCTCGAAGTTACGAGAGGTGGGGAAGACATGCTTACAGAAAATTATAGACATGTCCACCCAGTGGGATTCGAACCCACGACTCATCCATGCGCACGGCAGGTGTTCTCCCGAAAGCGCCAACGAGCCCGTCAAAATACTTTTAAATGAATCAAAAATAGGAGGTAATTTTACCTTAATGGATCAATTGAAAATACTAATTAAAAATATTGGCTGGATCTTAAATTTCTTTTCCATATCTCTATACATATTATAGGTACATATCGCACTTTGAAAACTAAACGAAAAACATGTAGTTGAGAAATCCCGTTTTAAGTTCTCCCGTGTTCGAATTCCTAATAATGACATAGTGACATTTGCGCCATCTAGCGGCGTAAAATTGACCTTTTGAAGATGAACATTGAACAATAATCTCACAAGATGGCGTTAATAGTTAGTAGAAATTGTAAATATTCGTTTATAATATTGTCTTTTATTAACGCGAGTATCACACATCAGCTGTATTGAACAACCGATCTAGGGAATAAACATTGTCATTTAAAGATATTTATAGCGTGCGAAATCGCGGGTACCAACTATTATTGTAAAAAATAAAACATCTTTCGAAACATACATCAGTTTACTCAAGTATAAAATTAAATTACAAAATTCAAACTCAGCGTTCACACAATAAATTATTATAACAAATATCACTTATAAAACTTATACAATAATATAGACAGAGCTGCATAAGACCTGTTTATTTTACAAAAGTAAAATTACTTGTAACTCCGATTAATAATTAATATAGATAATTCATAAAAATTAAAAATGAGTTTAAAATTTATTGTAAAATGAATGTCAAAGTTTGACATTTCAAAATTAAAAAAAAAACAAATGCATTTTGACATTTAACAAAAACTCCAGCTATTTTATTGGCATTGTATTTCAGTTTAAACTATTCAAAATCAGTTTAAAAACGTAAAACGGAATAATTTATTATGCTTTCAAATGGATTTCAACTCATATCAATATCTTTATATACAACAAACGAAAAAAATTTTTTTACAATTTTCTAAACTTCCAATAATCTTATTGAAATTTTGGCCTAAATTGAGCCTTTGGTATTCTTCGCTCGTGGTATAACAAGACTCATTAATCCATAATATATCCAACTTATTGTAATCCATACATAAAGCAACATCTGACAAATTAAGTCATACCTTTTTTGACAGACAAGTTAATTCATCTGTCAAAATTAGTCATGTGTATTACTTGACAAGTATTCTTTTGTACTCCTATCTATGGACACCCGTAGGTTGGATGTTAAAACCGTACATTGTGATATAAAATATCTAGTCCAGTCATTATTGACATTCGAAATCGAAAATTTAACTATAATTCCAAAAAAAAGTTTTCAAACGGTCAAGTGAATGGTACATTGGGACGACAATAAATCTCATTTTGCAACCTTGTCCGCAGTCCGGAACATTGTTAAAATTGCAATTAAATTAATTTTTGCTGTATGGTCGTGAAAAATATTCCAAAAGTTCTGCAAACTTGGGGAAGTTTTCGATATCATATTTCATATCTCGTATTAAATTTGCAACCAATCTAAGTGTACGGAACATTTTTTGTTATTGAAAATTAATGTTTTTTTTTATTTAACTGAATGAAAACGTTCCAAAAGTTCTGCAAACTTGACACATATATCGGAAAAATATACCGAACGGTTGTATAAATTTGCAACCTTTTTCGTTGACCGGAACGAAACGGAACTTTTGGAATTATAATGAATTAATTGTCTTGAATGACTGGACTAATCGTATATTTATCTAAACAACGCATTTTATGCTTCAAGTTTTAAAAGCAATTTATTATATACGATACGACCACGATCCGACATTGCCTTTACATTAAGTATTTCAAGCTCAAATAATGAACAAGACGCAATACCAATACGATTAGTTGTTTAAATGAAAAATATGTTGACGTATTAAAACAAAGTGAAACTCAGAAATGTCGTATCGTAATCGTATCGTCTTACACTTACAATAAATATTTATAAACCCAGTCTACGATAATCAGACGACATTGTCGCCATCCACACCAGCTCGAATCTCATCACATTTGAGCAATCCATAATTATATTGCATCGTTTTTACTACATTATAATATAGGGATTTTCCCATTACATACATAGGATTTCGCTAAAGGGACTAAAAAGCATTTTATATGAGTACACATGCAATAGAGCGCGTACACCTCTCATGAATCAGACAGGTTGGTTAAACAATAAACAGATATGTATAAATACAGTTGAGACTAATTATTCTAATTGTACTGTACAATTTGTGTGTTGGTCAAGTTCATTACCCCGCGCTCTAGCATATATATACTCTATCCGTGCTTTTTGAATTAACAACAAGTTATTTTAAACTACAGGGTTTGTAGTATTAAAATACTGCACCAATTTTGATAAAATTTGGTACTTAACTTTATATGTAGGCAATACATAATTATATAAAAACTAATTTGATAATCCAAGTTTGGAGCCATCCATAAATTACAATTTTACGATTTACTATTAAGTTAAAATAATAAGACTTGGATAAAATATATAAGAATTAATTTAGAATCTGACGTGAAAATTTCAAAAGAGCCATCCGAATTTTGATTAAAATTTATAAAAAATAATGTAATAAAAATTATAATTTCTATTTAATTAATGAGAGATGACTGTCTTTAATTGTCAGATATTATCCTGAACCAGAGCATAACATTAAAAAAAAACATTATTTTATTTTTTTATGTACTTTTTGTGACATTTTAAAAAAATAGATAACAATGGATTCTGCTTTTTAAAATGACACAATACTTTGCAATGCCGACACAAGTTTTTTTAAAGTTAAGTTCTACTATAAATTCAAGAAATATAAAATATTTGAACTGGCACTAAAACTATTTTGTGTAATGTATAAAATGATGTTAAATCACGGTCCTTAAAGACACATTTACTACGTAACGCAATGAACTGTATTTATTGATTTATTATATCGGATAGTACACCATTGTTGTATGAAAGACAATGTTACCAGTAAAACCGATAACTGCCATATTCTTTTTATTCCCAAAAAGTCGTTTTGTGTTGTATAAAGACGAATTAGTCATATAAAAACAGGAAATCCATCAAATGTACCAGGTTTATTAATTATTATAATAATTATTGATCACTTTGAAGTATATTAAAGCACCCAAATAGTGTTTCAGGATAGCTAAGCTCTAAATTAACAATTAATTTGTTCAAAATGAAGTAAAATTATTTAAAATCAATTTTATGGCGATTTTTAACAGACCCGTATAAAATCATCATCACCAGACTTTGAATTAATAATAATACGACATAAACACACCGATTGCCAAACATGACAAAAAAGATGAAGCATCAGTGTAATTTCTGACAGACTTTGACAAAGGTGACAAGTTCTGACATACTTTGACAAATTCTGACAGTCAAATGTCACACTATATGAATTGATATAACTGATTGTCCCACAAGATATGACAGAGGTTGTGATAGGAACGACATTGAGCCTATTCTATTCTACAATAAGAACACGCAACATTGAACTGTCTGCGCAATGCCACGTCCAACACTTTTATTTGTTTAAATAAAATAACTTTAACCGAACTGAAACGCGATTTATTAATTATATTATTTATCCCGACGTATCTAATGATTTTCAGCAATCACGAGTAACAAGGATTCTGTGTAATAAATCGCGTTTTAATCCTTTAAAAGGTATTTTATTTAAATGTGTGATACTCGCGTTAATAAAATACAATATTCATCTTTATTCATTTATTTATTTCGGCTGTTTGCTTTTTGGCTATCCAGTTTATGACAGAATCCCTTCTTCTCTAACAATATCACAAATACTATAGTTTTTTATATATGGTGCTTAATTTTTCAATAAAATATAGTTTAATGACTGATTTATAAAAAATTTATGATATAAATGCAAAAGTATGTTTTTTTTTAAATGTGACGAGTTTCTTGCCAGTTTTCAGTAGACGTAAAATTCAGAACCGGTGGTAATTTAAAAAAAAGGCGATACAAAACATTTGTAAAAGTTTAATTTACTAAAGTTACATATTATTATCAAACGAATTATTTAATATAAAAACTTGTTAAGGGCCATTGCGCAGACACTTGTTCTATACAGTATTACGTTTGCGTTCACGTGAAAAACGTAGAGCCGATAACTAGAATTATATACTATTAAAGTACGAATAATACAGCCTCAGGCCAAAAAATACAATTTCTCTAAAGTCCCCCAGAAAACACTCGGGAAATGAAGTGGTATTATAGAGGTATGAAAATATTCCCATTTTGAAAATTGCTATATATTTCAATACTTTGTGAGTGAACTACTATACTGGAAGACAAGGAATTTCGTACGTTGACCTGTCATTACTTGTCTCTGTCACTCCCACACGAACATATAGCCATCTCACTCGCACACCGTGATCGCTCACTTCGGGGATTGTAAACCTTATGTTCTAAGCAATAAGGTTTTGTTTTGTGCACGTCTTCTTGCTTTGTTGATATTGATATACAAAAATCTCCTTCTTTGTCATCAATTGTCTGATTTACAAGATGTCAATTCTTTTTAGGTTATGTTTGGGTTTGTGTTCCATATCTGTGTAACGTACAGCTTTGATGACGTCACTGCCACCAATCAGAACGCAGCACGATGACGTGATGTTCAGCAAAGTAGGTCAATTGGCCGGTGACACAAGGCGAAAAGATGACATTACTTACGTAAATAATATTTTATATTTTTGATTTGATATTTCTTAGTGTGCAACTGTGTCAGCAAAATGTCTTTAATTCACAAGTTGAAGTAGGCAAATAGGTCAATGTCCGAAATTCCTTATGCTCTACGAATGTAGTATTGTTTAAACTACCAAAAAATATTATTATCTACCATTATTTTTTTTACCATACCATTTATTAATAAATAAATTAAAAACATTAATCTCATAAAGCATCATCTAAAACTGTTTTAGCCTCATATAGCGTCATTACTATCAACTACACAATTTGGGTAACAAGAATACATATTAACTACACACAAAATAATAATAGTTAAAAACTATATTTTGTCTCGCTCTATCGAATACTAAATGACTTTAGAGTGAAAGAAACAAAACACAATTTAATTTCATAGATATTTTAACGCAATATAGTTTGAATATATATTTTTTACATCAACTACTTTGTTTTTTTAAATATCATAAATACGTTATTTTAAATTCGCATACAAATGAGTGTTACCACTTCATCTCCCGCGCAGTAGCAGTCTTTTCGTCCCACGCGTGGGTAAGAGTAATTTCCATTAACTGTACACAACCGCCTACTCCCCTTTTAATCTCTTACTGAACTCTTCTTGCTGCAGCTCCCTCCACTCTTTTTTCGCCTTCATTCGTTTCAATTGACCGTCCCTGTAATGATTTACATTCATAACAATTATATACATTAAAATCAACACGTGACACCAGGACCGGGCAAAGTATTTCACCTAATCCGTTCATAGAATTATACATCAATTAAAAACAATTTATGCTGAAAGTAAAAAAAAATAAAAGATCAATATAATAGAACCAAAAACTATTCAATAAAATACAATATTTGAAATAAAGTAAAATTGCTACACAGTTTACAATTATCTGATGCTAGTGATTGGCCCCGGCTTCGCACGGTACATAAAAAAACTTACTCGCTGATAATGTAGCTTTCTATTGGTGACAGAATTTTTAAAATCGATCGAGTAGTTTTTGAGTTAAATCGTAACAAACAAATCTTTCCTCTTTATAATTTTAGATTAGATAGATAGATAGATTTAGATAGATTTTTAGGGTAAAGAATGTGAGTGAAAAAAATTGATTCATCAATTCTTCCCACGGCAGCTAGTCTATCTATAAATCTTACTTCGACCTCCATACGTCAAGGATGAAATAAATGTGTTATGGAACAATAGTCGTCAAATCAACCCCCAACACCACCCCCCCCCCCCCCCCACTCACCACATGAGATCCACAAGCCCCCCGCGCCTCGCGATGGCCGCCTTGACCCGGTTGGCGAAGTCCACGGCGCTCTCGTCCGCGCCGCGCGTCATGGCCGGCAGGTACCACACGTCGCACACTATCGCCCACGAGCTCATCATGTTGAGCAGGTAGTGCAGCATGCCGTACCGCGAGCTGTTCCAGAAGGCGTCGCCGAAACGCGGGTCGTATCTGATCGGACATTTGTCATCAATTCTTCTAGCAATTCAATAAACTACATCAAACATTTGGACGGGCTCGTTGGCGCGTTCGGTAGAACACCTGCCGTGCGCATCGATGGGTCGTAGTCGTCCGCCCGTCTGGTAACTTCGATCAGTCTATGATGGAAAAACCTATCATTGACTGATGTTCTGTGGCTGAGGTGTAACCTGCCATCGAGTGAGCCTCATGCTCGTCTGTCGATATCTAACATAAAAAAAACAACATAGATGTACATAGAAGAAATGGTCTTATAGACGCGCTTGTCACGGTGTCTCTGGGGTGCGAGTAGTTCTCCCCCCAGCCGCCGCGGGCTGCTAGTGTCCGTGTGGACGACACTCTGACGTGGAGTCATAGCGCGCACTCTCTCGCACCCAGCCGCTTGTAGAGCGGTATTGCCGTTCGCTCGTAAGAGCGAGCGAGACAACGCGAGGGGAGGAGTCAGCGGACTGCTTAGATGTGTGTTACACCGATACATTGCCAAAAGGCTCTACAGGTCAAAAGTAGAACTATGGGCTTGTTCTTCTATGCCCATCTATGTTCTTTGACTACATCCAATATGTCCTAAATTGGACATAATTTAGGTGAATTATCTTAGGATCCCAATAGCTCAATAATGTAACGTGTTGTTTAGACCAGACAAATCATTTATTGCTTCAATTTCATTGTATGCAATAGGCAAGAAACTTGCATCGTGTAAATGGGCCTTTACACATTTGATGTTGATGAATTTGCAAAACATTTATGGTAAAGGATTATTTAAAATGTGAAAAACAAGACAAAGGGAAGTCTACAGGATAAGAAATACCCAAACTTACTTGATAGCGACAGGGTATATTGTGCCTCCAACTTCAAAGCTGCCTTTTTTGAATTGCATCACCGATGTGTTGTTGATACATGTGCCCTCCGGGAATATGAGGATCGGTGGGTTGTCGGGCACAGATATGTGTTCTTTTAGCCTGTAGACAAACCATTTCGTGAAATGAAACTAAAATTTACTTTAAACATCATAAGACTGCGGTTAATAGAAAGCACTTGGAAGAAAAGAAAATCACTCTATGACAAATTGGATTAACAGCTTTTTCTGACAATTTTTGACATCGTGACATCGAGTGTGACAAGTAATGACAGATTGTTTTTAATCGTATTAAAGAAGCGTGTTTGTTTTTACATAAATAAAAAAAAACGATTTGCTTGTCCTGATATAAGTTATGCAACAATTTTCATTAATTAAAACTAATTTAGTGAAACAATTACAATTTACTTGTGAGATTAATTAGTCACGGTAAATCGAAACTTGTACTAAAGAATAACTACGTCAAAAATAGATTAACTCTATATACCTGACACATATAAATTACTATGTTGATTGCTCAAGAACAAAATACTTTTTATTAACACTGCACAATGAAATATATTTTTTTTACATTAATAATAATGAATTGCCGAGGCCTTGGGGGTTAGAACGCAAGTCGCAAAACGATTCGACTGATCGTCTCGCTTCATTGTGATTGGTTGAGACTCTCTAGAGACTCTCTACACCAATCACAATGATCTCTACACCAATCACAATGAAGCGAGACGATCAGTCGAATCGTTTTGCGTCTTGCGTTCTAACCCCGCTTGTCACAATTCAAAATTAAACCATTCCAGTCGAGGGAACAGTAATTTACAATTTGTCTTCAAACTCGAGAGCTCTACTATACAAACAAATTAATTTTAAACTATTACACTTCATTTCTTATATATGTAGCATATCATTAACTCATATTAAAGTAGTGTTCTATTGCTAAAAACTACCGACTGCCAAGAGATAAAACTATTAAAATTCTCGTATGCGCTGAGAGAGAGTTAGAGTAGGCTTTATTGAGTTGTTGGACATTTTATAAGAGCTATTTTATTGTATGTATGACGTATGTGCTGAAATCACTCACCTCCTGGCTACCGCGTGTCTGTCCTTAACCTCCGACCTTTCGAACCAAATGTGCGGCGACGCCCGAGCGAGCGCGCGCTGAAGTAGACCCAGAAACCCGTTGTGCCGCTGACCGATCTGCGAGTTTTACATGCACTAGAGATATTACGTATACAGCTCACGACGAGAATTTTCAGTATATAATATACTAAAGAATCGTAATTCTTAGAGGTGGGTCGATGACGGTTTTTGTGTTAACGAAATGAAACTGTTAATTACAAACTGATAACCTGTTAAAAAACAGCTGATTGTATTAACTGGTTTGCAGTAATGTCAACAGATTTTACGTAGCAATTATTAGTTAATAAATTCTACTGGTTTTGCGTTAAATAAAAATGCTGCTTCAGGTTGCTAGTAATATATTCGCAAGTGTAGTTGACCAACACCCGGGTTCGAATACAAGATAAAAATCGCAGAAAAAAGACAATCCTGTAAAGAACGATGATCAGCGAAACAAACAGAAATATGTGACGCATTCCCTACTAGTAGGAATTCACAATTTCTATGTAGAAATTGATAATGCGTTTCAGACTAGAATCTTGGAAATATGACTATTTCTATTACTATTAACCAAACACTACAACAATCATACAATCACAAAAACCTTCTCCCTCATGCTATCAAAAAAGGACGGACAATTTCCAGTTATTATATAAATGATTCTACAAAATAAGACAGTCAAACCCTTAAAACACTTATTTCTTAATTCTAAGCCCCAAAAATGCTCGAGTTACCTACCGTTACCTACCAAGATAACCGTGATCGTCGATGTCAAACTTGAAATGTTTTTCCACTATAGATTGACAAGCTATTTTGGTCAAACAAATAGTAATACGGGGCCAAACAATGGCCATGTCAAACTAAGGGATTTTTTTTAACTGTACATCTAGATAAAACCGCTGTGAAACAAAGGGGTCGTTGGCGCGTTCGGTAGAACACCTTCCGTGCGCATCGATGGGCCGTGGGTTCGAATCCCACCGGGACGAAATTTTTATAATTTTATGTAAAGGCATTGAACGGGTGGGAGGAATATCGAAATTGCGACCGGGTTATGAACCATATAGGTTTTCATAGATGAGAAAAACCGTGAAGTGCAGACTGCGCGTTTAGATTTCAGTCTTTGGATTTCCGAATGCTCGAAGCAAAAAGTAGATCGACAGCGCATCACTGACTGATGTTCTGTGGCTGAGGTATCACCTACCATCAAGTGAACCTCATGCTCGTCTGTCGATATCTAACATCGGTCAAGATATCTGTCCATGCTAATACTTACCAATGAATAGCCACTATCGCACATCAACACAAGCACATCTATCGGGCTGGTGTGATTAGCGACACAAATTCCGTTCTTCGGCTTATATTTATCACCATTGTGGTAGGTAATAACAGCACTTATGCACCGCGACAAAAAGTTGAAACACATCAGCGACATGGCGTTGTTCACGCGCTGTTTGAACGCGCCATCCGGTAGAGTGCCAATGATCGCTGTACTGATGATTAGCCACCACACCTATGGGGGTACTATGAATTGACGACACATGTGATGATAAGACGCGGTATCGACTATATAAAAATACCCTCGACAATTATCCCTTCAAAATGACTGTCGAAGTCGATTCCGCGTCTATAAATGAAACCCAGTTTTGACAGAGCGCGAAGTATGGTACGCTGCGTCAAAACATGATTTTGTCAAAAATGTTATGTAATGGAGAATTGACACAGTATGGATGAAATATACAGAATACTTTAGTAATTAATGCGGACATTTTTTATATAGCTCTATGTTGTTATATTTTTAAAGAAAAATATTTAAATAAATAAGTAAATCATGTTTAATATTACAATGCCAAGTTGCACGCCACTTGGGCCAAAAACAATAGTTAGGATATTGCTTAAGGTCAATATATAAAATATATATTACCCCCGTATATTTTGTTCACAGAATAATATTATATCAAAATATCAACACCGTCATAAAAGTACCCTGTATACAAAATTTGTCAAACTCTGTCACCATAAGTGTGACCCATTATGACAGTCTGTCAAACTTGACATATGATGACAGAATGTCACACAACGTTCAACCCTGTATACAATGAATTTGTCAAACTTTGTCACCATAAGTGTGACCCATTATGACAGTCTGTCAAACTTGACATATGATGACAGAATGTCACACAACATTCAATCACCAAACGCATACGTCACGTTACATTTCAAACAGGAAACAAAAACAAAAGCACATCGTCCCTAACGCGTCATTAGAAACATATCTAACCAAGGAGAAACAGGTGTTTGAACTGAGCACATTCGCGTCAATCACGCTCGTGTGGTTGGCAACACAGAAGCCATTGCACTTCGGCATGTACTGTGTGTCGTGGAAGTTGATCACGCAGGACAACCCGCGTATCAATATCCTATTGGCAACTTTGTATATCACAGCGCCGAGGCGACGTCGGAATTTCCCCTTTGGCAACACTCCGATTAGGGAAGTGATAATTATCGTTATTAGGACCTGGTGTTGCCAGTCAGCGATGCCGGTGTTGTTAGTGTGAAAAAAGGAAAATTAAATTAGGGTAAGAATATAAAAAGACGTCTAGGGTAACATTGAACTGCAGAATATGGAAGTACAATTTAATCGGAATTGTTTCGATTATTTTTTTATTTTAATTAAGAAATACAGCTCAATGTTACCTGTAGACTTAATAGAACAATAATAGTAATATTCAAAACTGCCTATAAACAATTTTAAGTATCATTATTAGGAAATCTTATTAATTTGTAAGTGGTATCCTCTTTGTATTCAGCACGGGATGTACATAATATTATACTAATTAGATATTTCAGTACATAATATTATCAATAAGTATCAGGCGTGAATAGGTTAATAAGTCGACTTGAATTTTTTTTTAAACCATAGATATATAGGGTGAATAAATGTTGAACTACTAGTACTATTCTATAACTTAAGTAAACTTAGTGACTAATATTGTCTTTTATTAACGCGAATATCACACATTTAAATAAAATACTGTATACCGGATTAAAACGCGATTTATTATTAATATTGTTTAAATTATTTATCCCGACGTTTCGGATGCTTTACAGCAACCGTGGTCGCGGGGAGACCATAAATAATTTAAACAATATAAATATTAAATCGCGTTTTAATCCGGTATACAGTATTTTATTTAAACTTAGTGACTATTATGATTATTTTTTTAAGTTAAATGGAAGTCTATTTTTTTTATGTTAACTCGAAATCCATAGACTGAAACCGAAACATTACCGGTTTTTCCACCTGTGAACGGTGGTTCGTTACCCAGTCGGAATCTTGATATTCCTCCCACTATTACTTATCAACCTATTCACGCCCGGAACGGATATTATACAAATGATTCGGAATTAATTATTCAGTACATACTATGATACTTAGTAGAATTTGCAGTAAAAAAAAAATATACTCACACCAATGAAGAAAACAAGTATCCGCAACGGTAGGAGGAAGCAGTATCGGACAATGAAACCCATAACCCATATTATCGTAAGACGCCATGTTAGGAATTCGTATTGTCTGTAAAGAGAATACATTATTGTATATTATGGCGGAGCACGAACTGTGAAGGTATTTTAAAAAATACCAAAGAACATAGACTTATATGGAAGCACAGGCCTTATAGGCGCGCTTGTCACGGTGTCTCTGGGGTAAGAGTAGTTCTCCCCCCAGCCGCCGCGGGCTGCTAGTGTCCGTGTGGACGACACTCTGACGTGGAGTCATAGCGCGCACTCTCTCGCATCCAGCCGCTTGTAGAGCGCTATTGCCGGTCGCTCGTAAGAGGGAGCGAGACAACGCGAGGGGAGGAGTCAGCGGACTGATTACGTGTGTGTCACACCGATACATTGCCGCGCGCTCTACAGTCCAGAAACAAAACTACTTTTTCTGTGCCAAAAATTAACATGGGCCCTGTGCTTCCATATAAATCTATCTTCTTTATTATTACTTTTACAATAGTGACCATCCATAAAGTACGTCACACGTTAGGAGGGGGGGGGGGGGGGCGACGAAATGTGTCATTGTGTGACAAGGGGTTGGAGAGGTCCAAAGTTTCGTGACGTCACATTCCAAAATCTTAGATATTTAGTGTATAAAATGCCAAATTTTCTAGATGTCAAATTGCAAAATATGTGACGTCACAAAGAAAGGGGGGGGGGGGGCTCACAAATGTGACCAACTATGACAAGGACGGGGCGGGGGTAAAAAATTACGAAATTAGTGTGACGTACTTTATGGATGACCCCTTATACATTAAAAAAAAAATCAATAAATATAAAGTTGTATACTTTCTATATCTATAAATATCACAGTAGCAGATTATAAAATCACCTTCGAACCGGATTTCGGTATCTCTTAATCTCGGATTAGCGTAATTTTACGCTATACTCCACTAGACCGATACTAATAATACGCCGTAAATAATTGATTACTGATTTGGGGAGAAAATAAAATAACTTTAAACGGATTATAACGCGATTTCTTATTTATATTAATTTTCCCGACGTTTTGGATGCCTGCCAGCAAACGTGGTCTAGAACAGACTCAAAGGCGACAGTTGCCTGAAAAGTGACAGCTGTCTGATTTGAATTTACCCAAATTTGCTATACTAACGCCATCTATTCCTACGGAGATGATACCTTTTTTTCATTTTATGTAAGATATCGACAGACGAGCAAAAGTTTCACTTGATGGTAGGTGATACCTCAGCGACAGAACATAAGTTAATGATGCGCTGTCGACCTACTTTTTACTTCGAGCATTCGGCGTAATTCGGATTACCTACTGTAATCTATATATCTATACTAATAAATATTATAAAGAGGAAAGATTTCTATTTTTGTATGTTATGAATAAACTCAAAAACTTTTGGATCGATTTTGAAAATTCTTTCACCTATAGAAAGCTACATTATCAGCGAGTAACATCTAGGCTATATTTTTTAGTGTATAGTACATCTACATTGCACCCGTGAGAAGCCGGGGTGCGTTACTAGTTTTTTATATTATGGCAATACCAGGATAATCCGCCATTTTTTGAAGAGTATTATTTCATAGAAGCGGGTAGATATTGTTACATCTGCAATACTACGAGGGTACTCTCACCTGTTAGTCCTGGTGAGAAGGTTCCAGCTCCTCAACTCCTCGGCTTCGAAGACGGAGGTGACCTGGTCCTCGATGATCGACTCCATACCAGCCTTCACCAGATCCAGGCAGTGGAACAGATGGACTTCCAGACTGTTCTGCAATTACATTGATGAAAATGAGAAATTCCATAAGAAAATGAGGGTATATGAATTTTATTTATATTCTCATGGAGAAGGTTTTTATGCTATCCGTTTTGTTATAACTGGCCACCAGTCAGTCAGTCAGCCATCTACACTAATATTATAAAGAGGAAAGATTTGTATTTTTGTATATTTGTAACTTAAAAACTACTGGACCAATTTTAAAAATTCTTACCCTAATAGAAAGCTACATTATCAGCGAGTAACAGGCATTATTGTGTATAGTACATCTATATTGCACCCGTGTGAAGCCGGGCCGAGTTGCTAGTAGTCTATAAAATAATAGCGCGCACTCTTCGTGTACGCGGAATATGGGGTCAATCTGAGGACATTTTATTGTTTCTTTTGTGAAACCGAAATGACGCGGACGCAGGTCGTATTAACATATACATACAATAAGTGAAGTAACTATGGAGCCAGCTGCCCTTTTAACCCCAATTCTATTGTAATGCAAGACATTTTACCAGCTTTTCTCATGCTGAGTCAAGCCAGTCATGCCTGCTATACATGACAGGTCGGACTGGAATTCGTGTATGCGGTGATATTAGTTATTTCGACTATGTGTTTGCGTGTTGTTCCCACGAGAATGTAAGTGCGTGCTCCTATTTCACCATGCCTACTGCTGATAGAGGACAAATCTTTGTTTTTTTTTCTGGTTTATATTTTTTTTATTATTATATTTAATTACACAAAGATGTCATGTGGAACATGGTGTAATGGTAGCAGCGCCTTACAAATATTTTGTAGAACAAAAACTTGGCGATTAAAAAGAGTAACGAAGAGTTTCTTGCCAGTTCTTCTCTTCCGTTCTACGCCCTTGATTTGAGAACTGGCGGTAAATGTAAAATTAGAAGCATTTAATCTTATACCTTTAAACGAGCAATTCTTGTATATATATATATATATAATTGGAATCTCGGAATCGGCTCCAACGATTTTCATGAAATTTCGTATACGGGGGGTTTCGGGGGCAAAAAATCGATCTAGCTAGGAATCATTTCTAGAAAATGTCATTTTATTCGTGTTTTATCAACTTAAAAGAAAAATTACTTTTCCTGACATCTATCGGCGAATAGTAATACTATGTCATTTTATTCGTGTTTTATCAACTTAAACGAAATATGACTCTTCCTGACATCTATCGGTGAATAGTAATACTATTTTTTAAAACTAGGTCTAGACAATGTCATTTTATTCGTGTTTTATCAACTTAAAGGAAAAATTACTTTTCCTGACATCTATCGGCGAATAGTAATACTATGTCATTTTATTCGTGTTTTATCAACTTAAACGATATATGACTCTTCCTGACATCTATCGGTGAGTAGTAATACTATTTTTTAAAACTAGGTATCATTTCTAGAAAATTTCATTTTATTCGTGTTCTATCAACTTAAACATAAACTTATTTTTTTTTATTCGAAGAATAATAACAAAAAGGTGGCGTTTGATTTTTTTAAATTGCTTTAACGACACAACAACACTAAAGCTATTCCAGCAGATGGCGTTGTTAAGTAACACGAAGTCAATGAGTGTTTGCTTTGAGGTTAGACTTGATTTTATTACTATGTAATTCGTACTTAAATTTTCAAAAAAACACAATTTATAAAAAAAAAATACCGAGCAAAGCTCGGTCATCCAGGTACTATGTATTTTAATTGACGTTCATAAGTGTACATTATGTTACCTAAATGAATAAATGATTTTGAATTTTGAATTTTATAGCGATGTTAGGGATGTTTTCGCCGGGGTCCCGGATTGAATACGAAAGTTATCCCGTGGGCCCCAAGACGGCGAGACCTGAGGGTCTAGAGGGGTTTAGTGGGTATTGCTCACCCGGCACCGGGTGAGGTTGAGTCCCACACTCCTCCCGCATAATATCTCACGGGGGGGGTACCCAGTGCGCAAACGCAATCCCCTCGAAAAAAAAAAAAGAATGTTTTTATGTTGTGTAGTGTTTTATCGGAACCGAATTCGAAGTAGGAGTTTATAAATTTGGTTTGTCGAAACCGGAATCGGAGGCAAAGGCAAAAGTATATAACAAAATAAATTAACAAAAATTATTCATCAGTTTCATTCATGTCAGTTAAAAAAATAAAAAACCTTCGGGGATGTTGAAAATAAAAGATTTTAAACAGTAGTAAATTGAATTAAATATGCGCCGTCGAGCTACTTTTTACTTTGAACATTCGGAAGTTCATAGACTGAAACGCGAAATATACAAATTATTATGTAAATACATTATTATAATACATAAAAAATTCAAAATAAAATAAATGTTGAGGTGGTTTGGGCATGTAGAAAGGATGGATGAAAGTAGGGAAACGAAAAAGATTTATGAAACTGGTGTGAGTGGGAGAGTCGGGAGTGGTCGACCTAGGCGAACGTACCTCGATCATATCGGGGACGTTCTGCAAAAGGGCCAGATCAAAAGTACTCGTAACCGTCGAGTGTGTGTGAAAGCATTGATGAAAGTAGAAGAAGCGAAAGTGGTATGTAAGGATCGGAGCATATGGAATTCCGTGATCTCTGCCTACCCCAATGGGAAAGAGGCGTGATATATATGTATGTATGTATGTATAAAAAATTCACGATTATCCCATCTATGAACGGTGGTTCGTTGCCCGGTTGGAATTTCAATATTCCTCCCACCCGTTCAATGCCCGAAGTTACCAGACGTGGGGAAGATATTTACAGAAAAAAACTAAGGCTCGTATATCCTTCGGATTCCTACCTCTGGTTTAGCGTTCTCTTGGAGGTGACCGTTCTGAAGCCGCTCCTGACTCTTGCTGCGCTTGTAGTTCAGCTCTGGAGACGGACCTAGTATCTCCTGACGCTCTATCACGCTCGTCTTTGTACAACCTGGAAATAAGAAACAGAAAGAATAAAAATAAAAATAAATAATAGTCAACCCACGAAATTATAAAAATGTATATTTTGTTACCATTCGCTTCCTTATGAGCTGGAGAACATATTTCATAAGAGATATATATCATTTAAATCGATATAATATCAAAAATATTGTAAAAACTAGCGGGCACGAAACCCTAAAATGTTTAAAATACTTAACAATAATTCATTAAATTGTATTACTTTGATTGCTACCAAGAAAAACGATATATATTCAGTCTAATAATAATAATTACAAAAAAATCTATTTTTTCTGTTATTTTTAAAAGAAATTTAATAAAACCTAATTAAAACTTCAAACTCAGTTTTCTCAAAATGGCAACCAAGTGGTTTGACAGCGTCCAATTATTTAGAATATTCTGCTACTCTTATCAAGTGGAACATGGCGTAATGGTTGCAGCTCCTTACAAACATTTTGTAAAACGAAAAACTAGGCGACTAAACAGAGTGATATATTCATTAGCCAGTTCTTCTCGTCCGTTCTACGCCCTTGATTTGAGAACTGGCAGTAAATGTAAAATTAGAAGCATTTAATATGCATTTTTTACTGACGTTCATAAGTGTACATTGTGTAAACCTAAATGAATAAATGATTTTTGAATTTTAATTTATCACCATCTTAATTTCTGGTATCTATATCTATCCTTCTTTACTGATAATATAAAGAGGAAAGATTTGTATTTTTGTATGTTATGAATAAACTCAAAAACTAATGGACCGATTTTAAAAATTCTTTCGCCAATAGAAAGCTACATTATCAGCGAGTAACAGTGTGTATAGCACATCTATATTGCACCCGTGTGAAGCCGGGGTGAGTTGCTAGTATTCAATAAACAGAGTTGTCGATTTAACAGATTCTTTAAAAGTGAATTCTCGTGTATTCACTAGGAGAGTGGGGCATGAGGCAGACATATTTCTGTGTCCATTTCACTGTCTGTGGAATTCTTTCCAAATTAGATAGGCTTAAAGTCTTGATTCCTTCACTGTACGTGCATGACATATAAAATTTAGTTTATATATTAAAGTTATGTATAATTTTGTGCATAAAATCGCACTCCTACCTAACTTAGATGACTTTTTTTGTTTACTAAAAATGGCTGCCAAGCGATAAGGCCAATTATTTGTACTTCTCTAGATTAGTTATCTGTTCGTTAACTATTGTTTTATCAATAGAATAAAAAATATTGATATGATTCAGTTGCGGACGCGATACCTCTACTGTGATTTTTTTACGACCGACAAAAATAAAACATTTTCAAAAGAACTTAATGCAGATTTTTCTTGCTGACCAAATTGTGGAGCAAGGATAAGGAAGGTGTGGTTGTTCTCCAACCTAAAGGGAGGATCCTCGACCAGTCGAACCACTGACTGGCCGGCCCTAAGGCCCCAGTGGATGTTATTTTTTTTTTTGTATGGAATCTCACTGCTGGCCCTAAGTTGGCGAGGCACTGTGGCTCAGCCTTGAAATCCCCAGTGGTTGATGTCGAGATTTTGTATATATACTCAGCGCTCGGAAACATTTATATAGCGCGATTCAGGATTAGACGTCTTCGTATTGATTCTTGTAGCGGATCATAGATGTCGCTACAAGAAAAAAATATCATTTAATCACTTCCACATAAAAAATCCATTTGAGACGAAACTAGTTAAATATAAGAAACATCAACAAGATATCATCGATTGGGTGTTACCAGATTCACAATTACTCATAAGAGTAACTAATATGTATTAGTTGTAAGTAAATAAAACACCGTCAAAATGACTGTGCGCATGCGTTAAGCGGACACGGACGCGGGCGCTTTCAAATTCAAATTCAAAAATCATTTCATTCATTTAGGTAACACAATGTACACTTACTCGTATGAACGTCAGTAAAAAATACATATTAAATGCTTCTAATTTTACATTTACCGCCAGTTCTCAAATCAAGGGCGTAGAACGGAAGAGAAGAACTGGCAAGAAACTCTTCGTCACTCTTTTTAATCGCCAAATTCTTGTTTTACAAAATATTTGTAAGGCGCTGCAACCATTACACCATGTTCCACATAACATCTTTATAACGTAATTAACTATAATAATAAAAAAAATTAAACCAGAAAAAAAAACAAAGATTTGTCCTCTATATAGGCATGGTGAAATAGGAGCACGCACTTACATTCTCGTGGGAACAACACGCAAATACATAGTCGAATCTTTATGTGGTCTAACCAAGGCAATGTCGTGCAAAGTTCGGTTAGAAATAACGTAAGCTGAAATCCAAATTTTGTATCAGTGAAAAGGTATCGGAAGGCTTTGAATACCGGGAAAATAAGATTTTTTAAACATTTTTAAATAAGATAACTATTGATGGATTAAAACGAGGAGTGTAGTTCCGAAAAGCCCATACCGCTTTTTCCTTGCAATTTCCTATTATTACGTACTTTGACTAGCTGATCACGAGTATAATTAAATTTGTTGCCAAATCAATTTTCAAGGTCAAAAGAAACCAAAAAACTGATGTTTAACGTGTTTGTTATGTTATCTCAATAAATATTGATCTCAGAGAAAAATGTTGTGTATACAATTTTACGCATTTTATATCCCATACATTATTGGACTAAAACCATTTGTTTTCGAGAAAAGTGGGATAATGTTCTATTAAATCAAAGTTTAGACGGGCTCGTTGGCGCGTTCGGTAGAACACCTGATGGGCATCGATGGGTCGTGGGTTCGAATCCCACCCGGACGACATGTTTATATTTTTCTGTAAGCATGTCTTCCCCACGTCTGGTAGCTTCGGGCATTGATCGGATGGGAGGAATATCGAAATTCCGACCGGGTAACGAACCACCGTTCATATATGGAAAAACCGTGAAGTCCATATTGCGCGTTTCTGTTTCAGTCTATGGATTTCCGAATGCTCGAAGTAAAAATAACTTTTGACTAAATTGACTGATGTTCAGTGGCTGAGATATCATCTACCATCAAGTGAACCTCATGCTAGTCTGTCGATATCTGACATTAAAAAAGACCCCTTTGATAATAGTAAAACATAATCCCGGCAGCAAAAAAAGTAGATTTTCGTTATTAGTGTACCACACCAGCGTATCCGCGCATCGCTCGCCTGTTCAATGTGTTCAACCTCTCAGGCGACTATTTCAAAACATTTTATATAATAATCTTACGTAAGTCACAGATTGCACTAACTGCCGCGTTTATGTCTCATTATATATCTCGAGTTACGATGTAGAAACATATAAATTTGATATTTTATTACTCGCTAGGTTTTGTTGATTATTATGTTATACTAGCAACTTTGCACGATGGCGTTTCACCCGTTTGCACTCAAACGGGTGAAACGCCATCGTGTTTGGTGATGAAAGGGAGATAGTGGAATTAGTTGGCTTCGATGTATCTATCTAAGACGCTACATTGCTTAGCCCATTATGCCTTATCCTGGAGTATTTTCATCCATTTCTCTCTATCCAGTGTCGTCCTCCAGCGTCCAATCCCAATTTCCTTTCACTGATTTCGACTTTATGTTACAAAATAGCTAACATTTATATTTTTACTAACTAGCAATATTATCTAGAGACATAATTAATTTTTTTTTATGATCTGAGGACAACTGTCATACGTCAAAATATTGTCAACTTGCTTCATTTGATCGCCGACAGTTGACCCGAGTAGTTAAGTATTATTACTTACTAGGTAGATAGGTACTGTGATTATTTAAAGTTATAGTGAAATAATAACTACTGGACTGAATAAACGCCTGATCAAAACAAGATTGGGCGCTAAATTCCGCTATAGGACATTGCGTCAATAATTCCACGCGTGCCATCTCGATATCTGGAAGTCCACAACTGGGCGATTCTTAAGACACGTCCTACAGCTCACAACCACCCTGTGAAACCAGCTGTCACCAGCGGTTTTTTCAAACCGATACCACTTCGGAACCAAAGAAACGAGCCTACACATTCCTTAAGAGGGCCCAACCCGTCTTACTTTCCATACAAAAGCTCGTACGTGATTATGGCGTTGTAACCGATTTTTCATTGAAACTTTTGAACTAATAGGTATCTCGTGCAATATATCTAGGTTTCTATCGAAACAAAATATCAAAATTTTCAGAAATAAATTCAGTATAAGCCTCCAAAAATCAGCTTTTTTGCAAAAAAAATACCTGAACTTTGGACGTTCATAATGTACTCATAAATTGTGAAAGTAAATAATTTTTTGTGATAGAAACCTTGCAAATATAATGGAGATTCTACATTACAAAAAAATATTTCAAAATCTTGTAAGGACTACTGAAAAACACGTATTTCCTAGAACAAGTTTTATGGAATTTCCGGACACTATTTATCGTTCAATTTTATCGCGTTCTCACTCACTCGTTAGCGGTAGAGGTATGCGCTGTATGAAACAAAAAGCTTTTCAACCATGCTCGCGTTGACGATAGACGAACCGGGAAGGGCCCTTTTAAAGGCCGGCAACGCACCCGCGAGCCCTCTGGTGTTGCGGATGTCAATGTGCGGCGGTGATCACTCACCATCACGTGAGCTACCTGCCTAGCCGGACTAGCATGACAACCGCGACAAAATTTTGTAGATCGTTTTCTCGTGTTTTAATCGCCGACAGTTCTCTTGTTTCTTCCGGGTCTAACATGACAATTACACTTAAAACTCGACTTTTAATATCAAAAATAGATATATTTGTCGATCGAGATATCTTTTCTATCAAAATTGTCGATGTCGAGATATAATACATCGAGATATCTAACATCTTAGTTTGTCTTCTCTCGTCCGCGACATATCTCGTGCCGGTCATGCTAGGCCGGCTGTTATACAAAAAAAAAGTGTTTTCTTCATTGACTTAACATTAAATTTAATACTAACTTATTATCTTACCATTTATGCCGTTTTCTTTTATGATGGCGGATGGCGGTTTATCATCAGGCGTCGGCTGTCCCTCGTCCTCATCAGAGCTTTCGTTCCTTTGCAGCTTCTTAGCCACCTCGATATGTTGCCGTCCATACTGTGGAAGAGAGGAAAGTCCTGAATAATCATCACTTAATTGGCGATATTCGGTTCCAATTTCCATTTTTCCAAAGGATCAAGCCGTAATTCCATGACGAAACTGCCCCCGATATGAACGCATTCCATCTATACAAATATTATAAAGAGGAAAGGTTTGATTTTTTGTTTGTTTGTATGAATTGAATAGGCTCCGAAACTACTTGGCAGATTTGAAAAATTCTTTCACCAATAGAAAGCTACATTATCTAAATAAAATACTGTATACCGGATTAAAACGCGATTTATTATTTAAATTATTTATCCCGACGTTTCGGATGCTTTTCAGCAACCGTGGTCGCGGGAGACGGTTGCTGAAAAGCATCCGAAACGTCGGGATAAATAATTTAAATAATAAATCGCGTTTTAATCCGGTATACAGTATTTTATTTAAATGTGTGATACTCGCGTTAATAAAAGACAATATTAAGCTACATTATCGCTGAGTAACATAGGCTATATTTATTACTAGAAAAAAATAGAGATCCTTAGAATTTCCTACTAAAACCAACCCGAGGTGTAAAAAAAATTGCCAAAAAATGTTGTTCGTCGCATGCGCTGCGAAAAGTATTGATGATAGAACAAAATAAAATTCTACAATATTATAGAACATATAAATATCTACAAAAAACTTCGCGAGACCATATGTCTAACTATTGTAGTTATGTTACTATAACTACTTTTGTACATTTTAAAAGTTGATAGAAATGCCGATCAAAATCAGACCCTGCTATCCATACCTCTGTATTAATTCTTATCCAAATAAATTGTTTCATATTTAAGACTGTTTCAATAGCTGTTGATTACTTTTTGAAATATTGAAATCGGACATTCCATTCAAAAGATATTACGAAATTAAAAATATCAATGTAAACAAAAAATACACGCCGTCCGCTTCGCACCGCTGCACAGTGTTTCGTCTAGTACAAGCTAGCGGGACAAAATTATTTTTTGACTTATTTCAATTGTTTATGTATATTTAAGGTGTCTGACACCATTTTGTGTTCTCTAAGTACAAAAGTGTGGATGTAAAATGGAAGACCTGTAATTTTTTTTTACTTTTGTTTCCTGATATCCTTGATTATTATAATTCGCTGCGTCTATCTACTTATTATGCATATAAGGTACTATACATACATGTTTTAAAAATTAAAATCATAAATATGAGTAAAATTAAAAATTAAAAAAATAAAAAAACAAAAAAAAAAACATCAACAATATTCCAAGACAGTTATCCATACATATAAAAAAAAACTCTTGAAACAAAATCGCAAAAAATTAGAATTATCCGTCTACAATAATGTTATATTTAAAATTTAAAACTAATACATTGTTAAAATTACTACAAAATAAAATAGGTAAACATAAAAAATATATATTAATAAGTAAAAATCTACCAAGTCGAATCTAATACTCATCATCAGAAGATTCCTCATCACCACTCTCCAATTCAGTAGAATCTTCCGATAATGAGTAATCCCCCTCACTAAATTCGCGAACAGATGTTGATTGGGATGGTAATGAAGGTGGGACAATCAACTGCAGAACTTCTGGTGGTAACGTAGTTAATTTTTTTCTCGGTAATTCTCTGAATGTATTTATTACAGGATCGGACGTAATCAAAAGCATTCTCAAAAGATCCGTATTTGTGGCACAGCGTGATCGTTTTCTGGTATGTCGTTCCCGAAATCTACGACAGTCTTTATTTCTTGCCTCTTGGGCTTCTTCGGAAAGCTGTCCAATAGGAAGAATGCAGGATTTAATTACTTCTGTACTGTGTACAAGAATTTTATGCACAGTAACAGGCATCGAGTACCACGAATACAGATCAAGATAAAACTTTCTTGTATCACCACAATACTTTGAACAACAATGAACGAACTCCCGATGATGTTGAAGGGCACGTCTTATTCACACACACTAACATTTCGATTCCACATCCTTCTAACCACTTTTTATTTTTCATGAGAAATGCATTCTTAGTACTCTTAGAAGATGTCCATTTTTCGTTGAATTTTGATGATAGGCTCGAAATTTTCATTTTGAGTTTCTTCAGTGAATCTTCAGAAGCATCTAGTAAATTATGCTGTACACATAAATGATCAAAAATGCGACTAGTTCTTTCAGTTTTGTCATGTTTTAACCATTCTTCGAAAAACTTCAATTTTGTCATAGCTATGGCTTGTTCTGAAAGAAAGTAAATAACTTTAGCTGCGGGCGGTTTCGGGAGCCAAAAAATAAAGTTACCTACGCCTGAATGTTGTAATTATAACATATAGTAAAATCTAGCTGGATATATTTGGATACAAAAAGTTGCAACCCTTTAAAGTTTGAAGTTAAGAAAAAATATGTTGGATTATGTCAACACACTTATAAACTCTAATTACAGCAAAAAAGTACATTTGTTCTTTTAAAAACAAGTCAAAATAGTAAGTACATACCTTCAATAGTAGAATCCATCACAAGAAAATAGGTTCACTTTAATAACAATTATTTGAGATGGTGTCGCAAGTGTGGTAAAAATGCAACTTTTTTACAGATGCAAATTCCATTTCCTTTATAGTTAGCATTAACCCCTCCACAAAATTACTTGTTGAAGTAACAAACAAATGATACTTAGTATTCCTTACCTGGAAAGAGTTGTCTACAAGTTGCTATCACTAGTTCCTGGAAATGACGTGATGAATTTTGTCCCGCTAGCTTGTACTAGACGAACCACCGTGCGCTGTGGCTCCACGCAGGGCATCGAGCAATACGGCGAGGGGTAGTACTATGTCATTTTGTTCAATTTGTGGGGTTTTGTTACGATTTAACTCAAAAACTACTCAACCGATTTTAAAAATTCTTTCACTAATAGAAAGCTACTATATTATCAGCGAGTAACATAGGCTTTGCTTTTTTTTCATCTATTTGCACCCGTGCGAAGCCGGGGCGTTTTGCTAGTTAGTTATATTGCAGTAATAATAATAATAGTAGTTAGTCTTATCTCTAATAAATTTATTTTACATATAATTTCTATCGTAGAAACAAACATGCGCTGATTTGACGGGCTCGTTGGCGTTCGATAGAACACCTACCGCGCATCGATGGGTCATGGGTTCGAATCCCACCGGGACGACATGTTTATAATTTTCTGTAAGAACGTTCTCCCCATAACTTCGGGCATTGATCGCGTCCGGTGGGAGGAATGTTTTTCAGTCTATGGATTTCCGAATGCTCGAAATAAACAACTAGGTCGATAGCGCATCATTGACTGATGTTCTGTGGCTGAGGTGAACCTACCATCAAGTGAACCTTATGCTCGTCCGTCAATAGCTAACAAAAAAAAATTATTTCCTAAATTTTCCGATATTTTACTCTGCTATTCGGGACATAAACGAATCCGACAAATAAGTGATCATTAAAATCGGTGTAGCCGTTCTTGACTTAATAAATGGTTACTAAGTGGTTGATGACAAACACATGTACCTATATCAAGCTTATAATACGTTTATAAATAAGGCCGTATGTATATTATAAATAATTACCAGAAATTTAGAGCAAATAAGGGTAACAGAATACATAAAAAATCATTTTAAATATTTCTACCTGTCAGTACGTTAACCCTCATCTCCGAAACTACAAAACTAATTTCCATGCAGTTTTCACAGGAGAATTGAACTTAATGAACAACATATAATTTCATATTAAAGGAGTACCATTTTTGCGAACGAAGTCGCGGAAAACACCTAGTTCAGTAAAATTATAATCATAATAATTATACACCATATTAGAACTGCGTGCAAATGGCAAAGTTCAAAACATAAACATCAATCACGCATACTGTCAAAGGTCAACAGCTGTGTACACGGCATAGTTGACAAAAAAGAACAGTAGGACATGTCGCACTTTGAAAACAAAAATGACATTATGCAAATGTTAATATTTTTTAATATGGCTATTTGAACTTGAAGTCAGTGATATTGTAGAGGTTCGTAATCAATATTAAAAACTTATAATAATTAACAATCTAGGCTATTTAAATTTAAAGTACTCTGAATAAATTCAATTACAGTGACGTTATTTGAAAAAATATAATAAAAAATTGGCAGTGTCACTTTTGTTTTCAAAGTGCGATGTGATGTTTTTTTTTTATATTTTAGACTAGCAACGCACCCCGGCTTCACACGGGTGCAATGTAGATGTACTATACACAAAACATGGCCTATGTTACTCGCTGATAATGTAGCTTTATATTAGTGAAAGAATTTTCAAAGTCGGTCCAGTAGTTTTTGAGTTTATTAATAACATACAAAAATACAAAAATTCAAAAATACAAATCTTTCCTCTTTATAAGTATAGATGATAATTACCTCCACCAGAGGTAATCGATAAATCAATGTTGCGCTGGCGACATATTTTATCTTATTTTGAGCATTCGTTAATCTATAGACTGGGGCCGATGCGCGCAAATTACACTATTTTTTCACCTACGATCGGCGGTTCGAATCCCGAAGTAGACACAAGCAAAACTCTTTATATAAAAATGGAATTTATCTCAATACACAAATACTACCAGGGTGAATCAAAAAGTTCTTAGAAGTGCATATATATGAAACCTTTTTGAATCAAGTTCGATATTCAAATTAAAGAGTGTCTATCACACTATATTTATGCAGACTGTCACTTGTTTTTGTCAGTTCGTTCGCATGTAATAAATTTTTTTGTGCAACGAGTTGCTAAAAAGTCAAAATTATGGATAAAAGTGAGTTACGTGCGGTGATAAAATATCTCAGTTTGAAAAAAATGTCTACGAAGGAATTTTTTTTGGACATTCAGCAGACATTAGGGGGTGATGCTGTACCCTATTCTACGGTTGCGTACTGGGTGGCTGAATTTAAAAGAGGTAGATCAAGCTGTAAAGATGACCCGCGTTCTGGGCGGCCTTCAACCTCCGTTACAGAAGAAAATGTCAAAAAGGTTGAGAATCTGGTTTTGGAAGACAGAAGAATGACTATAAAACATATAGCTGAGATCCGAAAGATATCTTTTGGTAGCGTTCAATCCATTTTAATTGATTCACTGGGGTTCAAAATAGTGTCTGCAAGATGGGTGCCACGAATGTTAACCGACGAAAACAAAAAGCGACGTTTGGAAATTTCCAAGCGTAATCTCGAAATATTCCAGCGTGATTCGGATAATTTTTGCCGTCGTCTTGTCACCATGGATAAAACGTGGGTCCACCATTTTGATCCTGAAACTAAAAGATAAAGCATGTCTTGGAAACGACCATCCTCTCCATCCATCAAGAAATTTCGAGTTGCTCCTACCGCTGGCAAAGTTATGGCCTCTGTGTTCTGGGATAGTGAAGGAATCCTTTTTATTGATTACATGCCAAAAGGCCAGACGATTACTGGACCCTATTATGCAAATTTAATCCCGAAAGTGCGTGAAGCGATTAAAGAAAAACGTCGTGGAAAACTGTCGTTGGGCGTGTTGTTCCTTCAAGATAACGCTCCTGCTCATCGATCGGAAGTTGCGCTCAACGCAATCCGCTGTGCTGGCTTCAATCTCCTTGACCACCCACCATATTCTCCGGACTTAGCCCCAAGTGATTTTCACTTATTTCCAAAATTAAAAGAGGAAATTCGTGGAACAAAATTTCACGATAATGACGCGGTTATAGCTGCCGTAGAGGACTTTTTCGAGAGTCAAGAAAATAATTTTTTTTCACAAGGAATAAGGAAGTTAGAAACGCGTTATTCTAAATGCATTGCATTGGAGGGAGATTATGTAGAACAATAAAATATTATTATTTAAATCTTTGCATTTTTTAATATTGATTCCAAGAATTTTTTGATTCACCCTCGTATTACTACCACGAAATTATTTTTTAAAAAGCGAGCCTAAACTTTTTTAAAAGGCCGACAACGCATCGGAGAGTTTAAGTCGCAGATGTCCATGAGCGGTGGTGATTACTTACCATCAGGTACGCACCTGTTCGATTGTCAGCTGTTATAAAAAAAACAAATATTTGAACATTTTAGATTTCTACTTTTCAACCGAAAAATCCAGACTCATCCATAAAAAATCCGATCATAAAACCAGGTTTCACAGTTAAACCGTAAATATGTATGTGGATAAAAATAGTAAGTGAATCTCAATAACATTCAACAAAAACTTATTATTGGAATCGATAATCATCGAATGACGTCACAGCGTCGTAGCTCGAACGATAAGATGTGATAAGATGTGATAAGGAGGTCATTAGTAGCTAAGCGCATTGTTGACGCTTGCAATGCGTTTATTAATATAATTAGTTCAGCAAAGCGAGAAATTACAAAAAAGAACAGCTCTAGAGTATTACTTTTTTTTTTGTATCTGTGGGTCAAAATCAAAATCAAAAGTTTTTTATTTCAAATAGGCCTTTGCAGGCTCTTATGAAACGTCTAGTTGCACGGTTCCAAAAAGTGGGTCTCATGGAGAAGAACCGGCAAGAAACTCCATGGACACTCTTTTCAACAATGGTTTAGCTTACAAAAACTCGGTTACAATAGTAATAATCGGCTGAGAAGTTTATATAATGCAAGGTATACAGAGATTCTATACAATGCAAAAGAAAATTGAGTTTTTACTATTAGTGTAAAATGAGATACACACACTTGCACAGCGCAAGTAGGGTAATCTTTAAATAAGATAGGCATGTGTCATTCGTTCGATCGGAAAGAACTGAATCAATACTGAGCTATTGACAAAATTATACAAATTAAATAGAACCCGTTCAATCAATTGATTGGTTGAATTTCAAATGAACGAACATAGCAAAGCATATTGCTTGCTGCAAATTGATTGAGATCTGTGATACTATATGTAGTTATAGTTTTGAAGTCGGTTTTTGTTTTTTTGTTTAAAAATAATTTTATTTAGAATTTTTTGTAGGAAGTGTATTTTTTAAGTTAATTAATCCTTACATAATAATTTAGTAGACCTACCACTAAACGTGCTGCTCAAATGAGACAGCGCCGTGAAAGGAACCACAAACCAAAACATCATCTACATAGAAGTATATTTTTGTTTTTGTTGATTTTCTAAAAAAGTACCAAACCAATTTCGATAAAAAATATATGGGACCACCTCTGAAATATGGTATATTTGTATTTTTGTATGTTATGAATAAACACAAAAACTACTGGACCGATTTTAAAAAATCTTTCACCAATAGAAAGATACATTATCTTTTGTGTATAGTTCATATACATTGCACCCGTGTGAAGCCGGGTTGCATTGCTAGTTGTATATAAAGAAGATCATTTCCCAGACTGGTACGCGAGGCTATTGAAATAAAAATAACCCCAAACTTCAATAGAGAAGACGGATTGTGATTTTCCAATAATTCATTAAAAATCTAAAACATCAAGCCTAACATACTAAAATTTAAATAAAATACTGTATACCGGATTAAAACGCGATTTATTGTTTAAATTATTTATCCCGACGTTTCCGACATCATGATGTCATCTTTCAGTCTCCCGCGACCACGGTTGCTGAAAAGCATCCGAAACGTCGGGATAAATAATTTAAACAATAAATCGCGTTTTAATCCGGTATACAGTATTTTATTTAAATGTGTGATACTCGCGTTAATAAAAGACAATACTAAAATTGTTTTTTTTTATCTATACTTAACAGTATAAAGAGGAAAGTTTTGTTTGCTTGTTTGTTACGATTTAACTCAAAAACTACTGGAACTATTTTAAAAATTCTTTCACCAATAAAAAGCTATATTATCAGCGAGTAACATAGGCTTTATTTATATTTTCATTATTATATCATTTTTTTGTATAGAACATATCTATATTGCATCCCTGTGAAGCCGGGGCGGACCGCTAGTTTCGAATAAAATTATTATTGAAATAATAATCTCAGCATTTTACATTATCAAATCATTTCTTATCACTCCATATCGTGTAACATTTTACCGATATATACGATTAAAGTTTTAATAAACAATCGCATTAAAATATTACAACAGAATTATTATAATATAACATTCACTTGTTTTTATTATATTTAATGAAAATTACAGTACTCTCCCGCTAATCGACTAATTTTTGACGGGCTCGTTGGCACGTTCGGTAGAACACCTGCCGTGCGCATCGATGGGTCGTGGGTTCGAATCCCACCGGGACGACATGTTTATAATTTTCTGTAAGCATGTTTTCCCCACGTCTGGTAACTTCGGGCATTGATCGGGTGGGAGGAATATCGAAATTGGTCGGAATTTCGATATTCCGCCGAACGAACCGATAGATGGAAAACCCGTGAAGTGCACATTGCGCGTTTCGGTTACAGTCTATGGATTTCCGAATGCTCGAAGTAAAAAGTATGTCGACAGCACATCATTGACTGATGTTCTGTGGCTGAGGTATCACCTACCATCGAGTGAACCTCATGCTCGTCTGTCGATATCTAACATAAAAAAAACATAATTCGCCACCTTAAAATTCAGACCACCGCGCCGGCAGATTAGCGTGAACAAACAGACAGACAGACAAAAACATTCAAAATGATTTTTATGTATACTGTTCCCCTTTAATTAGACAAATGTTGCGACAAAACTGATCTCACAGGAACTCCCTAGATAGGAAGTTTTTCACTCTCACTTTTCACTCCCACTCTCACGCTCACTTTAAGTACTCACCTTAAAAGTGGTGAAAATATTAATAAATATTATAATATCCACTTGTTTTTAAGATACGTAATTATATTTAAAGCTTCATGAAAAACTTTACATTTAAAATTAAATAATAATATTTCGTGTTAACTTTTGTTTTATGGTAATTTAACTTTATGTTATGAAGTTATGACTACAATTTGAATGAAATAAAAAAAATGTTAATTATTCTCAAATGTATAATATATTTTTTTATTCAAATGCTTTTGCCGAGACTTTCCTAAATTCCAAAGTAGGTGATTAATTGAGATACTATGACAATGGCTGATTAGTCAGCAAAGCCGATCACGGCTTCGGGGGTATTCGGAAAAGTCCGTGATGTAATGTCATAGATATTTTTATACAAGTAAATAATTATAATTAATAATTATAATTAGTCTAAAGTAAGAAGCCGTAAAAGTAGAAGTAAGAAGTGCATACAAAGTAAGAAAGCCGGATATTTGGCGCTCTTTGCCGACTAATCGGAAATTCACTACTTATTAGCCTTCTATCAAAGAACATAGAAGAACAGGCCTCATAGGCGCGCTTGGCACGGTTTCTCTGGGGTAAGAGTAGTTCTCCCCCCAGCCACCGCGGCGCTGCTAGTATCCATGTGAACGCACACTCTGACGCTGGAGTCATAGCACGCACTCTCTCGCACCGAGCCGCTTTTAGAGCGTTATTGCCGTTCGCTCGTGAGAGCGAGCGAGACAACGCGAGGAGAAGACAGACAGGGACTGTTTAGGTGTGTGTCACAGAGATTCGCGTTCTACAGTTCAAAAATAGAACTACTTTTTCTGTGCCAAAAAGTTTGTATGGGCCTGTTCTTCTATATACATCTATTTTCTTTGCTTCTTTGTCCTGTTCGACCGAAACATTTTTGTAAATCTTGTTTTCCTGGACATCCAACCCCATGCCAATACAGCACATCCGGTGCTTAACATTTACCACTGAACTACGGAAGCGGTCGATACTAACTTATATACAACTTCCAATCAGATCCTTTATGACGTCACGCTTCATACATACATGTTGGATAAAAATAATAGCTATTGTGTGCAGCTGAGTCAGCTTTATATTTGAACAAAGACCTTTATGTAAAATCTTACTTTTATTGTTCGATTCTACTCGAATGTGATATAGTTTTTATACATACAAATAAAATTTCGGGCCTCTTTCCTATTGGGTTAAGTGGAGATCACGGAATTCCATATGCTCCGATCCTTGCATACCACTTTCGCTTCTTCCAATTTCATCAATGCTTTTGAAGAACGTCCCCGATCTAATCTTTATTTTTTGTACAGGATAATGTCTAAAATATTAAACAGCTTTCAGATATTGTCTACATATTATTATTGTCTACATTTTCAATAAACATACGAATTATTAACGGGGCCGTTGGGTAGGGTCGCAGGTTCGAATCCGGCTACGACGATATGTTTTTAATATCCTGTCAACATGTCTTCTCTACGTTTGGTCATTTCGGGTGTAAACGGATATCGAAATTCCGACTGGATTATGAACGACTGTTCATAGAAGGAAAAACGGTGAAGTACTTTTTTCGTAGGTTCACCGCAAAAAGGACTACAAAAGAACCTCTCAAAATTTATCAAAAATCGTTGAGCATGAGGATTCTTTGAATACGTAATGAGGTCCAAACAAACTCAGGTTATCTGACTTTATATTTTGATCCAGATAAGTTGGATCACATGTTTATCAAGTGCATAAATATTGTTTTTCAAATTAACCTTTCTCAAAATAACTTTTGGATAATTATGATAAAAATAGATATAAATCACGTCAAGACCAAATAATGTAAGCATTATCAAAGTTATTATCTGTCATACGACCATCTATAACACTCTGTGCATGTGCAAGGCGCATGTCATTCCTGCAACTCAGTCCAAATACTATTTAAGTAGAAGAAACTGTCAATAGCTCTTTCCCTCAAGAAATCATCATATACAGAGGATGTATATGATGATGGATCATATACAGAGGATGTATATGATATATGATGAAAGCTTGCTCAAAAGCTCAACTTATGATGAAGCCCACGCGAACGAAGTCGCGGGCATCAGCTAGTTTCTAATAAATTAATATTGTCTTTTATTAACACAAGTATCACACATTTAAATAAAATACTGTATAGCGGATTAAAACGCGATTTATTATTTATATTGTTTAAATTATTTATCCCGACGTTTCGGATGCTTTTCAGCAACCGTGGTCACGGGCCGGCAGAAAGATGACAGTTGTCTGATTTTTGAAATGTCATAAAGTTGCCATATTAGCGCCATCTATTCCTACGGTTGGTATTTACTGTAATTTTCTATATTTTGACAATATTGACTAACGGTGTCCTCTTGTTTTTTAGTATGTTTAATTTGGGGTTTTAGATTTTTAATTACTGGATCCCAGGTTTTGGAAAGGCTTTAACCATCTTTCTAATAATTTGTTTCCTAACATCGCTATCCTACCCAACATCGATCATCAGTACTTCTATCATCATACATTAGTACTACTACAGTCATACTATCTGTTTTAGGTGCGTGTGTGAGAATACTTCTATACTTTCTAACACATGTAGATTGAATCCTAAGGAAGGGCAAAGAGTGAATAAGTCACACGAAAAAGTGAATATCCAAGTCTAAAAGTAGAATTACAAAAAACAAAGACTGAACATAAATAACTTATAATACTTGAATACATACAAGGTCTTCTATTTTATTTGCTAAATTGTGATAAAACTGCTAACAGGAAATTAATTTGTTATCAAACTGTTTAACTTTTTGTTTTTTATAGACAACTAGCTTCTACCCTCGACTGTGTCCGCACACCCATCAATTATTATCTGTTATTGAGACTTTTCTATTAACTGCAATACAATCCTATCTCATGACATAATATTATTGTGTTAATGATTTATGCACCGCATGTCAAAATAGATCTCAGATAGCAGGATATTTTCCGATGATCTTGTTATAATTTGACCAATATTCTCATGTATAAACAATAATACTGTAAAGTTTCATCAAAATTAGTTAAGTTTTTATGTGAAAGTGAAGAACATACATCCTCACAAACTTTCACATTTATCATATTAATATTAAGTAGATTTTGTCATTATTATCCAATGCAGGATATTGATAAAGAACTTATAAATATCACTGATCATTCTACATTGCAAGTGTCTTGAAAAACAAAAACACGTATTGTTCTTTGTTTTACATACCTAGAAAGAATATATATGCGATTCTCAATTGAATATGCACAATACTGACAAATATCTTAGTCCATTGCATAATAAGGTCTAAATAATTATCGCAAGTATTTGTTAATGGTATGAGTCTACTGCCTACATGGTATCTTGATGAAGGAAAATCAATTGATGATTTCATATCTAATTCTAACATGCTATTAGCCAGTCACTCACTTCCTGTGCGAATACGTTTGCGTATTTAAATATTACTAATACGAGTTCAGTTTAAAATTGTATTTTTTTTAAGAAAGAAATGTATGAAAAAAGAAATTTTAGCTATTTTTAACTAAATTATGTTTTTAGAACAAATATGAATACAATTTCATAAACTACTAAACTATCGTGATATGATAATTGCTTCCTCCAGCGGCGAATGTTTTGTTGCAACTTATAATGTATTAGGAGTCAATACAAAGTGAAACATTTGGGATAGCTAAGTAGAAAAGGCTATGAAAAATATTATTTTCATAAACAAAACAATACAGCACTCCGAAAATATACGTCGTGCGGAATGCAATCGAATTAAATATTTGTATAACCATCGGAACAGGTTATGTATAATCGTCGCACCGGCTAATGAAAAACACTTCTATATATGACAGAATATATTTAAAGGTAATGCGTTGTATTTTTAAAGGGATAAGAATCAATAGTTCATTAGAATTCTTTTAAATTATCAATGACATCGTACCATAAAATGTGCGGGCGATATTATGAACTTACCTCGAAAAGTTTCAGCAAAATGTTCACGTATAATCTTCTTACGCCTAAAGACTTTCCAATTGATGCTAAGAAAATTATACACAAAATTAACAGTAAAAACGGCGTGTACAATATAGACACGGCAACCGACACAAACGACATCATTACGGCCATTTTGCAAACTGAACGTGAAGTCGTGAACGGTGAGCGATGAGAAAATGTGTGTCAAAAATAAATTACTCGTATGACAGCTGACGTGTGAATAAATGAATGAACTTCAATTTACATGAATGATAGAGTTTTTATTGCCATGTATAAAAATACTGACAACTTAACAGAACACTTAATGGCTCCTCTTCACATTGGGCCAATGCAGGCGAATAAAGGCTAGACATGGGTAACACTGCGCTGCGCCGCGCAATTGCGCCGGCACGCTTCAGTGCGCAGGGTGAGTCAGCTCACACATTCATAATGTGTTGGCGCACGGCGCAGTACCCGCTCACTGAGTGAACTATGAGCGTGGGGTTGCGTGCGTTTCGGAGGTTTCACAGCTCGCTTTGCGCGCCCCATTTTTACTGCGTCGTGGCGCATTTTTGAGTTGACTCAAGGAGCCGACACACTACACTGCGCCTGAGTTGCTGAGTTGGCGCAGGGAAATTCGCTGAGTTACCCATGTCTAATAAAGGCAATGACGCAAGTGTAGAGGGCTTAAATGTCTGTAATCGGCGTTGTTTGTACGTATTCGGCGCTGTGTCGGTACATCAAAGGAATGCTTGCCCATTATGGGGTGCGCGTCCACACTATCGCCGATTACTCAGTACGTAGTTGTCTCGGATACAGTATAGACATATTTTTGGCGATATAGAAATAATGGTTGCGAAGAGACTTTTAGGTTCATAGAACTATACCAAAAATAGATATGCATTTGGAATCCCAAATAAATGATATTATTATTATTATACTCTTTATTGATGAACATTCTCACAATTACACTTTTTTATATAAAACTAGCGACCCGCCCTGGCTTCGCACGTGTCTAGATTTTTTGACACAAAAAAGCAGGGGTTGGTAATAGAAGAGTTTAAATATAGGGTTGTATGTATTTTTTAATACCACATTATAAAAAAATAAAAACAAAAAAATTCGTCCATAAATTAAAAAAAAAAAAAATTAAGGGTGAACAACCCTTATCACTTAGGGGTATGAAAAATAGATAGTAGCCGATTCTCAGACCTACTGAATATGCATATAAAATTTGGTAAAAAAAGCCGTCTCGGAAGAGTACCTACGGTAACTAACATTGTGACATGGAAATTTTATATATAAGATAATAATATTTTTAAAAAAAGTATAAACTTGGGCATACCACCGGCAATAAGGCCATAATCAGCCCAGGCTACCGGTGGGGGGGGAGGCAGAGAAAGGAACCTTCTCAGTGAGAAGTTCTCACAATACGAGCCATGTCCAGTAGTACTGCCTTCTGCATCTTATTATTATTATTATTACATAAGCACCTCAAAAATAAATATAAGTAAACTATTAAGTAATAACGTAGGTACTGTACTAAATATTAAATAAGTGTAGGTAGATAATGTTAATGTATCATTTATTTAAAACCCTAAATGATTATATACGCAGAGTAAAAATATTGCCGCAGCCGAGATCACCTCGGTATTAATTTTCGATAGACGTCATATCACAACAGTAGACAGACAGTTAATGAACGTTCACGATAGTGTGGAGGGTTGCCCGATCATGGCGGCGATCTTGGACGATAATTTGATAGGCCATCATGGCTCATTGTGAAGAGGAGCCTTTAGAATATAGCCAACAATCCGAGTAAGCTATCCTTAAGGCTCCTCTTCACAATGAGCCATGATGGCCTATCAAATTATCGTCCAAGATCGCCGCCATGATCGGGCAACCCTCCACACTATCGTGAACGTTCATTAACTGTCTGTCTACTGTTGTGATATGACGTCTATCGAAAATTAATACCGAGGTGATCTCGGCTGCGGCAATATTTTTACTCTGCGTATATAATCATTTAGGGTTTTAAATAAATGATACATTAACATTATCTACCTACACTTATTTAATATTTAGTACAGTACCTACGTTATTACTTAATAGTTTACTTATATTTATTTTTGAGGTGCTTATGTAATAATAATAATAATAATAATAAGATGCAGAAGGCAGTACTACTGGACATGGCTCGTATTGTGAGAACTTCTCACTGAGAAGGTTCCTTTCTCTGCCTCCCCCCCCACCGGTAGCCTGGGCTGATTATGGCCTTATTGCCGGTGGTATGCCCAAGTTTATACTTTTTTTAAAAATATTATTATCTTATATATAAAATTTCCATGTCACAATGTTAGTTACCGTAGGTACTCTTCCGAGACGGCTTTTTTTACCAAATTTTATATGCATATTCAGTAGGTCTGAGAATCGGCTACTATCTATTTTTCATACCCCTAAGTGATAAGGGTTGTTCACCCTTAATTTTTTTTTTTTTTAATTTATGGACGAATTTTTTTGTTTTTATTTTTTTATAATGTGGTATTAAAAAATACATACAACCCTATATTTAAACTCTTCTATTACCAACCCCTGCTTTTTTGTGTCAAAAAATCTAGACACGTGCGAAGCCAGGGCGGGTCGCTAGTTTTATATAAAAAAGTGTAATAGGGTATTTCACTGTATAAAAGAAAAAATCTAAAAATGATAACCGAGATAGTTTAGGCAATAAGCAGTCGGAAAATATTACTTATAGTTCATAAAATAACCAAATTAATTTTAAAATTAATTTCAAAGTTTTCATATTTTTAATCTATATTTTTAATAAGCGAAACAGTAGCCACTAGCCGCCATGTTATTACGTCATACATTCATGTAAACAAGAAGTGTCAACTGTAGATCAACGTTGTAGGTTACTTACGTAGTTTTTTTATGAAATAATACCATGGACGACGGGTTTGTAAAGGAAGACAGCACAAATTTACCAATAATAAACGGCTTAATGATCAAATCCCGATATTTGTTCTGCTGAATTACAAAATGTTAAAATATCGATGTAAGTATTGTCCTCTAACTCATTTATATTTAAATAAAACTTTTTGATTGCGATTAAAGGTGTTTAAAAATTCATCCATTGTTTTCAGATGTGCAGTCTTACGGGACAGTCCTGCTTACAGGACGCAATAGGTTATGTACAGCTGAAGAGAATAATCAACAAAATGTTTGCATTGTAAAATGTACTGTTTCTCCAGAGCACAAAGTGTGAAGTAAACCATATGCAGCTACACTTACTTATAGTGAATGAAAATGAAGTCTGACTAGTGATAAAACTTAAAAAAAGTTATATTAATAAAGAAGGTGCAGTAACGGGATGATATTATGCTCAAATACAAATGCAGATGTATTGTGCTCATGCATGTTGAAGTTATTTTTGTGTTGCTAGTAGTGACTTTGAGAAAAGTAATAATGTGACTCTTATTAAAGTTGATTATGATCACCATTATGTTATGAGTGTAACAGCATTTTTTATAAAAAGATATTATCTTTCCAATTTTTTGCAAAAGTTTGAAAATTACATATTAAAATAATAATATCCATATTAAGGTTTTTTTATTCCAATAGCTGTTTAATGTTATTCCGAGGTGGCATGCCACATGGAGATTTAATGTTTGGATGGTTCATTTTCAAATTTCAGTACAAGAAAGCTTTAAATAAAAAAAAACAACTACATTAAATGTATATTCTCTGTGTGAGATAACAATAAGACACTATTTTCAATAGATTCTGAGTAAAGTAATAAACCATATATTACTATTTATTAGAACATTTTGTAAATTAATTAATACACATTCCAATTAAATTCAAATTTATAACTGAATGCAGTTTTAGCATGCCAAATTCTTTTAGCCTTCGAATCACTCTCTCCACATATAGTCTAAGACTAGCTATTTCTCTTCTGCTTTAAATAGTTTCATTCCAGCAGGAACTTTATTCTTAGCCTTTTAGCTATAGCAGGATAAGATTCATTTGAAGCTGACTTGTGTTTTCTATTCCATTCCAAAATTCCAATATGAATCAATCTCAAAAGTATGACACTTTAAATGGGTCATGGATATAATACTTAGTCAAAGTGATCTTCACAAAAATACAAACGAGATTTTTAGACAATTGTTCTGGATCTATACTTGCAAGTTTAAACCAATGTTTTCTTATATTTATTTCAGTTGGCACTTGAATGCACAACTTGTCGTGTTTTTACACTAGTATTTTTGCATTCAGAATCATCTGTTCATCATCATTCTTGAATTGTACATATAAAAGTGGTGAAATAAACAAATTATTATTCAGGAACAGCACACCAATGATAATTACTCATTTTTAAATTATACAAATTTATATCTCCTATAGAAACCAAAATTAGCTTATTTGTTTACAATTTTGATGACCAAGTGACGTCATGACCACAGCGACACATGGCGTCTAGCGTTTTCGAAAAATAACGCGCGAATTTTAAAAATGTAAAATTTTAATGAATTTTTATGGCACTTATCGATTGAATAAAAATTTCATGTTTTTTTTAGTGGTTTATTAGCACGTTAGGATCAAATTGAGAAGCTTTTAAAAAATGAGTGTAATACCCTATTGTGAGAATGTTCATCAATAAAGAGTATAATAATAATAATATCATTTATTTGGGATTCCAAATGCATATCTATTTTTGGTATAGTTCTATGAACCTAAAAGTCTCTTCGCAACCATTATTTCTATATCGCCAAAAATATGTCTATACTGTATCCGAGACAACTACGTACTGAGTAATCGGCGATAGTGTGGACGCGCACCCCATAATGGGCAAGCATTCCTTTGATGTACCGACACAGCGCCGAATACGTACAAACAACGCCGATTACAGACATTTAAGCCCTCTACACTTGCGTCATTGCCTTTATTAGACATGGGTAACTCAGCGAATTTCCCTGCGCCAACTCAGCAACTCAGGCGCAGTGTAGTGTGTCGGCTCCTTGAGTCAACTCAAAAATGCGCCACGACGCAGTAAAAATGGGGCGCGCAAAGCGAGCTGTGAAACCTCCGAAACGCACGCAACCCCACGCTCATAGTTCACTCAGTGAGCGGGTACTGCGCCGTGCGCCAACACATTATGAATGTGTGAGCTGACTCACCCTGCGCACTGAAGCGTGCCGGCGCAATTGCGCGGCGCAGCGCAGTGTTACCCATGTCTAGCCTTTATTCGCCTGCATTGGCCCAATGTGAAGAGGAGCCATAATACATTTGAATTTAAAAATTAATAATATTTTTGTTAAATAAATACATATAAAAATTCTAATTTACTTTATATATTATATAAATTAGTATACACTAAAGTCATCTGTCAAACAGCCTAGCAAGTTGCAACATTAACATATAACCTTAAATTTCTAATCCTGTTGTGTGCTAAGAATTTTTTAGGGATTTTCGTAAAAGTCCTTTTTGGATTAATTTCTCTAATAAATTAAGCAAAATGTCTGGACTTCCTTACGGTCCCCCTGTGCGCGTATCACCTCTGATCAGGGTAAGTTCTTTTTTCAAATTTGTATTATGTAACACTGTTTTGAGGATTTATTGCAATTTATTCTTTTTTTTTAAAACTTGCGAGCAATGATCCTGGTCAAAATAAATTCGAGTAAATAAAAGCTGTTGTTAAGAAATTTTTTGGAAAACTTCAGTCGTTGTCATAATTTTTTAAGTTTAAACTTCGAATTTAGAATCGTCTTTTTTTACCTTCCCATCTTTTAAATAAGTATAATTCTAAGTGGTTTTTATCTATATTTTTTATACCTATAACGGCTGTTCTGCTTCATTCAAAATACTATTTTATCGAAACTGCTGTGGATGAAAATAAAGATGGATAGACTATATTTATAATATTTTCCGTATCGTATATGTATTCAGGTGTTTTTAAGACAGATATTAACAGAAAATAGCTGTCTTGATGGGATAAACCTCACACATCTCTATGAAAATCTATATACTGAACTTTCTGATTATTTATTCCAGTTTGGCCGCTGGTCATTCCTGACAGCTGGTATCCTATATGGTGCCTTCCACCAGAACAGGCTCTCAAAGAAGGAAACCAAGATCCGAGAAATTGAAGCTAAGGAGAAGATCATCAGAGATGAGAAGATTAAGAGGGAAAGGGCTATTGCCGCAGCAGGTAATTTTTATCCATACTTTATACTATCACAACTCACATTTCGCATGCTGCCTTCTTTACTATAAACCCTGCAAAAGAATGTACACAGTACTGGGCACAAACAACTTGCAAGAAAGTATTCGTACACAAATACTCATGCTTGTCTGTCAATATCTAACATAAAAAAAAACTAAAATTGTGCCAAATAAATCTTGTGAAGCCCAATCATGGTTCACTAATACTTGTATCAACCACATAAATATTAAATGTTTATTAAATAATTTGAGGTATATTTAAATATGTTTAAGGCACTTTAAATATTGACGGGTCCCAAGAACAAAATCGTATCTGTGAAATCGTTTATTTGCAGATACGATTTTGTTCTTAGGACCTGTCTATATTATCTAAATGCTTTACATTGTATAATTCAAAAACAGAGAAGAAAAAAATCTTGTATCCTATTTTATTTTTTTAACCTAGGCTTTGTTTAAAATTAATTACATTTTTAAATAATAAATATTTACTTTGTTTTTTTCAGCCGAAATAAAAAGCTTAGAAGAAATGATCAACAAGAAGAACTAATAATTTCTTAGTATAAGAATTTGGTGAACATTGTTCCATCATAATGTTGATATTTTATGATGGCAACACAATTCCAACTTTGTAATTATGTTGTATTTATGAAATATAGGTGGTAAAATATTATGTGTTTTATTTTTGTATCGTTTTATGTCCATTTTTTTATTTAACATAATGATTTTGGATGTTGTAGATTGGAATGAGGTTTTTTTGTTAAGCTTGTTGGATCAAATATAAGATCCAACTTAGTATTTATAAGATATACCGTGGAATACTGAAACGAAAATCAAAACTTGAGGGCTTCAATGTTTCTGTCTTTCATTTTACCTACGTAATGAAAGAGTTAGAGATACTTTTAAGTACACCTCAATGTTGCATCATGGAAATAATTCCCAGGCAATTTCGATACTTTGATAGTAAAAATAATACTCAAATTATGTGTCCATAACCTTTGTCAGTTGTAAGAATTTTTTAATGCACCCAGTAATAAAAAAATAGATTTTCATGATTCAAAATATGCGGCATAAACGGACGTATGGTTTGATTGCGTCGACTTAGAAATTTAAAAAAAAATGCAAGGGATTGTAGACCTGAGTATTTGATATTAATTTCAACTTGATACCTCCAGTGTTCCTAAGAAAAAGGGTCATAACAGACAGATGGACAACAAAATTATCCTATAAGGGTTCCGTTTTTGAAACGGAGTATGGAACCCTAATAAAAATAACAATAATTGTCCAAAACTCTAAATGACTCTCAAGCTTATTGCTCAACATAAAACGGTTGATAAAAAAACTGCAGCATAATTTCATAAAAATAATTTATTAAAAATTAATCACATTAAAATACATAAAATATATCGGTTATAAATACTGATTTAAAAAATCTTAAATAATAATACTGAATTATATTACAAAAAATGGAATATTAATATTATAGAACTAAATATACATATTATGTTTTATTATATTTTTTTTGGACGTTAATGTACGTGCCTTTATTTGATTTTTTAATGAAGAATATGAGATGACGGTTCATCTTATAAGAGATGAATACCCGAACATTAGAAATAAATACGATGATATCACAGGAAAAAATTGGCACGTAAAAGATGGCGGTACCTACGATTTAACAACTACCTACGCGCAGACTAGAGCCACTGGTGGCCGCCACTAGAAGCGGCCTCTAGACGCGGCCACCGATGACCTCGTTTCAGCCACTGGTAAATGTATGAAATATCACGCCCACAGGTTGTGGCAGCCACCGGTGGCTAGAAGCTCGGTGGCGGCCACTCGAGCGCCGTGTTTGCGCGGATTCCCTAAAATGTATGAAATATTACGCCCGTAGCTTGTGGCGGCCAGCGGTGGCTATGCTGCGGACGCCACTAGTGGCTCTAGTCTGCGCGTAGGCTAAAGGTGGGTACTGACCAACGTTACGAGGTGTAATGTAACATGTTACACAGCGAGCATTCGTGCAGTCAGTACGTCGTATTACGGGGAAACCAGCGACCAACGAGCCGCTCGTTGCTCGCTTTGAGTTCTCCACCCGGCTGTCGGTTTTTTGGCGAATCCTTGAGTGTTACGCGGTTCGGTCGGTACGCTCTTGCAAGTCGTCGCGACTTTTGACGAGCATGTTATGCCGATTTTAAAACACAGCGTAACATGCTCGATGCGTAACACGCTCGATGCGAATGTTACATTACACCTCGTAACGTTGGTCAGTACCCACCTTAATACATTCAAAGTGGAAATTAATTCTATTATTTCAGACTTGACAATTGAATAATATTTGTATGTTTAGTAGAAATCTTCCATTATAAACATTTTTAAAAGTTACTTTTAAAACACGTAATATATGTATTTAGTAGACACAAAAAAGTCTTGTTTTTTTTTCATAATATAAAGTTATAACATATACAAAACATGACATATTTCATAAACAACCAGAAGCCTGAGCTCGGAGAACTTGCGAGAAAGTATAATTATTTTATCAGTATACAAATGACAGACGAAGATACGAAATAACGAATTTTTGAACTTTTATTGACGAAACGAATTATACTCGAGTTCTTCATACTTGGACCTCAAGTCAGTGAAATTTGAAGCACGACCTTAAATATTTTTTTTTAATTAGGGCTTAGAAATTCCTCTAATAAAAAACTCACACGACTTATGACGTTAAATACCTTAGCTTACCCTTGGCTAATTAAAAAAACTGCGATCGGATACTTTTATCGGCTTTCAGATTGTTTACTCCTATAATCACAGAACAGAAGAAGTAAGTAGAAGTGCAATGTGTCATAATTTGTACCGGATCGAGTGTCGCCAAATTCACACAAATGAATAGAGCATTTAACACTGCACACAGTTGCAACTTTTTTTCGATTCTTTGTTTTTATTTAACTCAAAACTAGCTAAATCACTCTGGTCCTACTATTGACAATATATCTTAGTACTTCGCGATAACGGTTACATTGGCTTAGTGCACAAAGTACATACGACGTTTTGTAATATTAAAACCAACTAATATATAAATACTAAACTAAACTTTATGAGAAAGACATAAGGATGATTTTGGCTGACTATCGATTAAGCGACACCATGCTTAAATGACACGCGTGCCACGCCTACTTCGCACTTCCACTTATTTTTCCTGTTCTGTGCCTATAATATTATGTACTGTTTCTTGTCAAGTGTTATTGTGTATGAAGTATGGAGGGTAGAGATAAGGAGGAATCTCATATATGGGGCTTTACTTACAAAAGTGTCCATGATCTGTTAGATTATAGTTCCAAAACCAACTAAAAACTTAAATAGGCGCTGATGACCACGATGTGATTGGCGATTATTAATGAAGTGAAGTATGCCAAACGGAAACAGTAAAGTACAGAAGTAGTTGTACTGAATAGAGTAGTTTATAAAAATAAAGTAAATGAGTATGCAATTGAAAACGTCATTATTCAAAAGAATTCTGAAATTTTTAAAATTATGGTTATATATTTAATCAATGTATGAAATTACTTTACAACTAAATTTTTGAAAGTCGTTACGGACCGGATCTTATCTTTCTTCGTTTCATTCTGTCTTACTCTAACAGTTTTAGGCGCTTTCTTTCAAATGCAGTCATCAGCTTACAGCAGCGCCACCTTAATTTCACATGACTTTATGGCAAGGACTGAATGGGGTACCGTAACCTTTATAATTCACCGGATTAATACCGGTATAAAATAAGATATCAAAATATCAACCTTTTTAAATGGTAACTTTATTTAACCCTTTTATATTTCGGTAGCCTAAATGACCTTGAACATATCGTGGCCCGAGACAAGTTGCGACTTGAATTAGTGAGACAGAGTTTTAACGCGTTATTACGATTAATATTACTTCGCATGGAACGTTTTAGGTTTTCTTTGGAATTTCGTTTCGTTTGGAATTTCGCTACCGATATTTAACCTATTAAACCGTTTTAAAAGCATACCGAAATAAAATATATATATAATATTGAATTGAATCTGTATCGTTATGACAAATTTCATATGGGTACCGTTTCAAAAAGGTAGCCCATATCAATCGGTTATTCAGTCCTTGCTTTATGGACACTTCTAATATACAGAGAGATTCCTCCTTATCTCTACCCTCCATATGAAGTCTACATGAGTATGTCAGTGTATATTGTGCCTGTGTATATGATGATCGGGCGCCACGCCGTGCACACGCTGTAGATGTCTGGCCGCGTTCCTTCGTCTCGCGAAACTATTATCGCACACACCACACTTGTATCTATATTGCGGCGCTCTGTGCCTGTTCTTGTGTATACGCATTAACGTCACCGATTTGAAACGCGCTGGGCACTGGTCACACTGAAGGGAAATTTATACATATTAGTGGACACAGGTTGGCTTAAATGTCTCGCTACCAGGCCATAAAATCTTCAAAAAAAAAAAAAAACAGTGGACATAGGTCGCGCTGGCATTGACAGTTACACATCCATGGTCGTACAATAAATTTTTATTTTTATAGTTATATTAAAAACTGGTATTACACTTATCAAATAGCTTTGTCCAATGATCATTTTATCAAAGAAATTGGTGACTTCATCAAATGAGGTAGCAACACTGATATTTGATCCAAGTTTATTTGACACTAGTAACACACCCCGGCTTCGCACGGGTCCAATGTAGATACACAAAAAAAATAGCCCGTGTTACTCGCTGATAATGTAACTATCTATTGGCACACTGCACCCGTGCGAAGCCACGGCGTATTACTAGTACTACTATAAAAAAATATATTTAAGCTGTGCATGACGCACATTTGTGTGTCCCTTTCACTGATCATTGTTATTTACAGGCGTAAGTCGTTTTTCTGTGTACTACCCGACACAAACAAGTTTTTTTTAATTGTTTTGTCTGGGATTCGAACCCGTATCTCCGTCATACCACTGACATCCCGCAAAATTAGGTTATAAGTAAAGTTTAATACCTGTACATTTTTCTCAGGTAGATGGATTGCTATATGCTGTAAATAGCTACTCTTTCTGTGGAAGCCAGCGTTACATTCCTTACATACATATGGCTTTTCTCCAGTATGAAGACGCTCGTGAATCTATAACAACCATATAATTTATATATAAATGGATATTTTTCAGACCTTTTACGTAACTTGGACATTTTATTTTTTTGAGGGTATTCGGAAAAAAAAATCATGAGCCTGGGCTGGTTTTTTTATTTTAAATTTTGACTAGCTGAACAATATATAAAATAAAAAAATCAAAAATAGATAAAAAAACTTCATTTTAAATGCAAAAAACTTACGGTTTCTTACATCCGAATCCTCAAACAAAAATTGGTTACCAAATTGGTACAATCCATTATAAATTGAAATTGACATTAATATAAAAGAGAGCCACCTAACAATTTCAAAATCTAATTAAAAGCAACGAATCTCTTCCCAATCTCTATTTTAAAAAAAGGCAATTACCTTAACCTGTTCAGCGTTGGAAGCTCTATAATCGCAGAAGGAACACTTGTCTGTCTTCTCGTACCCGTGCTTGGCTCTACAGTGCATCAGCAGCAGTCGACGGGTTATGAACTTCTTGCCACAATGCTAACATAATGGGAATGTTATTTTATATTTCTAGCAGATGACTGACATATTGTAAGGAAATATCTGGACCAAGCAGTAAGTCTGTTTTATCTTTTAATTGAATATTGTAAGAGAGCATAGAGTAGCTAGTTCATTGATAGACAAGCATGAGGTTCACTTGATGGTAGGTGATACTCAGCCATAGAACATCAGTCAATGATGCACTGTCAACCTACTTATTACTTCGAGCATTCGGAAAGCCATAGACTGAAACGCGCAATGTGCACGTCACGGTTTTTCCATCTATGAAAGATGGTGCCTATAGAAAATTATTAACATGTCGTCCCGGCGAGATTCGAATCCGCGACCCATCGGAACGCACGGTGGTATTTTAGATTTAGGAAAGCAGATTTTATGTTAAAATACCAATTACCTCACACACAACATCAAATCCTGTATGGATCTTGTAATGATTCCGCAGAGACAACTTGGAAGTTAATATCTTTTGGCAATATTCACATTCTATCTCTTCTCTGCCATCCTTTTTTCTCTTATCACCTCCATCTTTTTCTGTCTTAAAGAAAGGTTGTTGTGTCATTGTATTATGACATTATAGCCTTATTGCCTTTTTTATAAATGAAATTGCTACCTGTTCTAGGACTTTTACCAAACTTAAAGCATACACATAAAAAAAATCATTTCCATTTTTTATTTGAATAAGTTAAGAACAATAACTCAATTAGTTATAAGAATTAACATTAAGTATTAATAATAATTATATATCTGGCTGCCTTGAAAAATAAATACAGTCAAAATCTAAATAAAATACTGTATACCGGATTATATATTGTTTATTATTTATATCCGAAACGTCGGGATAAATAATTTAAACAATATAAATAATAAATCGCGTTTTAATCCGGTATACATTATTTTATTTAAATGTGTGATACTCGCGTTAATAAAAGACAATATTACAGTCAAAATCTGTTATAACAACATCGAGACTACTCATATTTAGTTGTAACAACCGGTGATGTTTTCGAAGACAAAGTACAGTCGGTATGTTGTTCTAAATGATGACGTCATAAACAATTTTAACAGTAACAGTATATAGGTATAATAGCTTAATACGTTTATAGTACATATATATATATATATATATATATATATATATAAAATGGCTAATAATAAGTTTTTTAAATATTTTACCTTTCAATGTCCGGACAACATTTTTCTTACGAACTGCACTACGTTTTTTCTTATCAAATATTAAATCGGGCCCTTTAGGGATGGTTTTCAAGTCTATAGATATCTCTATATTTGTTTCTTTAGGTCTCTCAACAGAGATATTGTCAATTTGAAAAGTATCTAAGGTGATGTTATCATCAAAGTCATTGAAGTCAACATCATTTGTATGAGCGATATCTATCATAGTATTCTCTTCCGTTTTAAATATGAATGGTGTTGGTATGGAGTCATTAATTTTATAGTTTTGTAAGATATTCTGAGCTTCATCACAATTTTTTCTAAATTTAATTGATTCATTAATAAACTTAATGCAATGTGAACAGATATCTTGAGGCAATTTGTCATAATGTTCAACCTGAAAAAAACATTTTTTATACTATATAATAAGAAAGAATTAGGTATAGGAGTAAATCTGTATATCAAAAGTTATTTTTGTCAATAACTAGTCTTTTAGCTGTAGTAACTAATATTTTTTAAAATTATTGTACATCTTAGGTATTAAAAAATATATGTTATGTACACTATATAGTAGTAATGAATGATTTTGTGAAACATGACTTATCTAGAGGTGAATAATATAGATTTGGAGACAGCAAGGCAATTTTCATCAGTTAAACTCCTATCAAATACATTAATTGTACACGCCATACCTTTATTCCAGCCGTAGTTAATATAATATTAGTGTATTTTTCACAGTGTTCTGGATACATAAATATTGGATGAAGATCATGTGTATGTAAACAAATTCTACAACATTTTAGTGGGTGCATTTCGAATTACTTTATACATTAATTACTAACAAATTTATGTTATTCGTATAAAAATAGGCTACGTTGCAAATTAAAAAACAAAACAACATTAATAATTAATTTCTACTTAGAACTTTCTTTGAAGCGTCGTTTGAACTTAACTGTCAAACATTTTTGACAGCGGAGATTTAACTTTTTTTATCAAGAAAACAGATTAACAAAGCTGCGTTATAGAACATATTATTCAAAAACAATTTGTATACAGTGTATGTTTATTTTATATATTGTGTTTTATAGGTACATATAATATAAACTAAACAAGAGAATATTTCCTTCAATGTATGTTTATACCTTTATTTTGTTAAGTCAATAGTTTCAGCGTGCGAGAGCCGCAAAGACCACTCCAACCCGTGTTTTGGCCAAATAACTCATTTACACGCCACCATGAGGTAGACCGTAGAGTAAGTGACGCGTTTATTTTGTGGTATTTTCAGTAGGCCTAATCTACTTGTAACTACTACTATTACAAATGTAGCTTTTTTTTTCCCCAGTTGGTGGTGCGTGGTACAATTTTTGCAATCGTCCAGACTAGAATGAGGTTCACTTGATGATAGGTGATACCTGAACCATATAACATCAGTCAATGATGCGCTGTCAACAAGCATCGGCTGCGAACAAATCATAAACCTGCTCGAGACGTTCAATAATCGCTCTACCCCAATAGTTAATGACTGGACTATAACTTAAACCAAAATATGACTTTTTTGAAATAAACAGAAACTACTATTAAAAATGTATTTATTAATTAATCTATTTACAGTTACAACTATATCGACTAGATTACACATAAAAATGTATACATTACCTATAACATTATTTTGTATCATTACTAAATTACATTTAAAGCACTGGCTTTCATCTTCTTACACAATCGAGCACCGTAAATGCCCGCAAAAGCATGGAGCGGCTCTCTTAAATACAGGGCCGGATCAAAATAAGGAAATAATTGTCGCCAGCAATTTTCCCGAACCCGTACGACTTGGGGACCTTCAAGAAGAGAGCCTATATCTTAAAGGCTGGCAACGCACCTGCAAGTCCTCTGGTGTTGCAGATGTTAGCCGCAAGCTCGTTTGTCCCTTATACTATAAAAAAAAAAAAAAAATTGGGGCTCGTGCCCTATTTTTGTGGAAGAATCCATTTTTCAAAATAACAACTATTTTTAACCGACTTCAAAAAAGGAGGAGGTTCTCAATTCGTCTGTATGTTGTTTTTTTTTTTTTTGTATGTTTGTTACGCGATAACTCCGCAAGTTATGGATGGATTTGGATGATTCTTTTTTGTTTGGTAGGGGATATTTCAGAGGTGGTCCCATATAATTTTTATCGAAATTGGTTTGGTGCTTTTTTAGAAAATCAACAATAACAAAAAAAATCTTATACGTGGATGATATTATGGTTTAAAGTTCCTTTCACGGCGCTGTCTCATTTGAGCAGCACGTTTAGTGGTAGGTCTACTAAATTATTATGTAAGGATTAATGAACTTAAAAAATACACTTCCTACAAAAATTTTGAAAAAAAATTATTTTTAAGCAAAAAACAAAAACCGACTTCAAAACTATAACTAAAAAGTAAAAAATAATATTTTAATTACTTCAAAGCATTATTTATTAACAGTTATTTTTGGAGTCGGTGCCAGCAAAGCAGGACTGTTTAATCCTGCTTTTGCAACTTTTCGAACGGTACGGAGCGGCATCGGTTGGGTGGCACCGACTTCAAAAATAACTGTTAATAAATAATGCTTTGAAGTAATTAAAATATTATTTTTTACTTTTTAGTTATAGTTTTGAAGTCGGTTTTTGTTTTTTGCTTATCAGTGCCAGATTTATAGGTCCGGAGGTCTTGGGGCAACAAAGGAGGAGAAGGCCCTCTGGCCCCAAATATATTTTTTTTAATATTTAAGAACGATATAATCATGTATGTACAAAGTACAGTAGGTAGATAATACAGCAAAAATATATGAAAGGAAAAGTTGTTTACTCGTCGGGTATTCTGAAGTCTCTTTTGTAGAGACCCCAGATGCTTTACCCTAAATCCGGCCCTGGCTTTTTTTACTAGTAACCAAAAAAATAAAAAATTCTCCAAACTTTACCCTAAATCCGGCCCTGGCTTTTTTTACTAGTAACCAAAAAAAAAAAATTTTTTCAAATTTCAATCAGGCTGGGAACACGACATTTTACTGCAAATTTTTTTGCAGTATACGTCTAAAAGAATACATAGCGCTTACATTGTCCATAAAACCGTTGACGCATCTTATATCATGCAAAAAATACACGCATAGTTTAGCTCTGCCTCTTTCACACGGCACGATGACATACGTTTTTATCGCATAGCAACTGAACAAGTACTTGAGCGTCTGAAAAAAAACGTACAGGACAATGCCGTGTGTACCCAGCCTCAATGGCATTCGAATTATCACAATTCGAAAAACCCCTAAAGCTGAACTCTAACTATAGCACCATGCTGTTCATCAGGCACGCCGTGAACCCGTCTCGTGTGCGCTCGGACTTTATTAGGTTTCTCGAAACGATGTTCGCAAATCGGACACAGATATCCGTATCGCTTCCCCGTGTGCGCGTTGTGTTTGTGTATTTGAAGAAACTTTTTCGACTTTAAACGCTTTGGACACATGTCGCACTGGAAAGAACAGAAAAAATCATTTTTAAAGCTGGTAATACAGTATATGACGCAGAAGGATCGTCATTAGGGTTGCCACCTTTTTTTGGGAAAATATAGCAGTCACGTATCTCAGTCAGACACGTTGGAAAATAAAATTTAACCGGATTCAGTCCCTGAAATGGTTAATTTTTATGGTACAAAAATATAGTACTTTTGGAAAATTTTAAATTACACATTTTTAATCATGTATTTTTCCATATTATATACATTTATAATTGCTCTTTGTTTTGGCTATGACGCACCATGGCGATGTATGCGTGCGTTTAGTACGAGCGACCGATCGCACGTGCGTACCTAATATCATGAAAACAATGAATATCGACACTGAGCCTGTTATCACTGAAATACTCTCGTAACTTTGAATGCAAGGTACAAAATTCTCCTTTAATTAACCAGTCTACAATTATTGAGTGTACATGATATCTTCTCCGTCTTTTGCTCCGTAAATATTACGTACATATTATAGTTTACAAATGGATTCATTTTTCTTCGCAACAGTACAAGTCCGACTAAGTTGACCATCAGCTAAGCACTAAATGCTTGTTCATGACTGACGATCAGCGCATACGATCAGATCAGATCGTTCGCGCTGATCGTCAGTCGTGAACTAAATTCAGCCTTAGAAGTGACCAAATATTTTTTTTTTTCAAAATTGCTTTTCTGCCTTACATTAAATCATGAACATGTTGACATCAACATTACTCACTTTAAAATTATATTAACGAAAATATAATATTTTCAATTTTGTTTTACAAAAAATAAGATTTTTTTGTCACTTCAATTCTAGATTTATATTTTACTAGCGGACCCGACAGACGTTGTCCTGTCTACACGTCTTTAATTTGAAATTTTCAAACTTTTTTGTGAATCTAAACCATTCCCAGATCCCCTTGAACACACACAAAAATTTCATCAAAATCGGTCAAGCCGTTTCGGAGGAGTATGGCAACGAAAACTGTGACACGAGAATTTTATATATTAGACTAGCGGACCCGACAGACGTTGTCCTGTCTACACGTCTTTAATTTGAAAATTTCAAACTTTTTTGTGAATCTAAACCATTCCCAGATCCCCTTGAACACACACAAAAAATTTCATCAAAATCGGTCCAGTCGTTTGAGAGAAGTTCAGTGACATACACACTCACAGAAGAATTATATATATAAAGATATTGAGGGGAGTTAAAACTTTAGTTAAAAACAGGCAAGGGGTGAACGAGACAAAACAATTAAGTTAGTAAGGGTCAGTGTTAATACCCGTTACTTACCTGGAAGTTTTTCTCAGGCAGGTGTATAGCTATATGCTGAACGAGAGTAGACCTTCTGTGGAAACTAGCTCCGCAATGATCACATATATATGGTCTTTCGCCGGTGTGACGGCGCTCATGTATCTGTTAGGAATATATTGTTTTTGAAAATCGCCAAAATGCTAAGGGATATTGCATAGATCAAAAAACCGTGAAGTGCACATTGCGCGTTTCGGTTTCAGTCTATGGATTTCCGAATGGACGAAGTAAAAAGTATATCGACAGCGCATCATTGACTGATGTTCTGCGGCTGAGGTATCAACTACCATCAAGTGAACCTCATGCTCGTCTGTCGATATCTGACATAAAAAAAACCTTTAAAAATTGGTACCTATATTTAGTGCCTGTCACTTTTGATTTTTAAAATATGATATCGTAATGTTTCTGTTTGTTTCGAAAAATAATACAAAATAGACTTTTCAAATACTAACGGCCTTATTTATAAACGTAGTATAAGCTTCATATAGTTAAAATATGTTTTGTCTCGCTCTATAAAAATATAAAAAGACTACAAAACGAAAGCCTAGCATGCATGAAACCTAGCATGACCGCCACGAGATATGTCGCGGACGAGAGAAGACAAACTAAGATGTAAGATATCTCGATATATTAGATCTCGACATCGACAATTTTGATAGAAAAGATATCTCGATGGACAAATATATCTATTTTTGATATTAAAAGTCGAGTTTTAAGTGTAATTGTCATGTTAGACCAGAAAGAAATAGAGCGATAATCGATTAAAACACGAGAAAACGGTCGACAAAATTTTGTCGCGGTTGTCATGCTAGGCCGGCTGAAATAGTGTTTTCTCACAGTAAGAGCCTCTTTAGTAGCGGAGCTATATTCGCAGTAGGCACACTTGTGTATCTTGCCCAAGCCGTGCCTGGCTCTCTTATGTTCCTGCAGCTGGTTGTTATTCCTACACCTCTTACCACAAGACTGTAAATAATTAACATACACAATTAAACCATCTATACTAATATTTTATTCAAAAACTACTTGATCAATTATAATCTTACAAAAATAGAAAGCTACATTATCAGCGAGTAACATAGGTTATTTTATGTAGACCCCTCGAGATATGCTCTGCGAACCCAGGGATCCCGTAAAGGCGGAACGTGGGCAGTGGTGTTTTTAGTGGGTAACCGAAAACCGATCTTGTCTCCGAGGAAGCTTAAGTCCTCGGAGCAGTCGCAACGGAACCCCACACTCCCCGCGCCTATGAACCGCCCAGCGTCGGGGGTGTGTCAACACATTTTCACCACAAAAAAAAAAAATGGTTATTTTATGTAAACTAAATCTACATTGCACCTGTGCGAATCTGGGGTGCATCGTCAGTCTATATTTCTATACTAATATACTACTACTAATACTAATTTATATAAAGAGGAAAGAATTGTATTTTTGTATGTCTATATCTATACTAATATTATAAAAAGGAAAGATTTGTATTTTTGTATGTTATGAATAAACTCAAAAACTACTGGACTGATTTTGAAAATTCTTTCACCAATAGAAAGCTACATTATCAGCGAGTAACATAGGTTATGTTTTGTGTATAGTATATATACATTGCACCCGTGTGAAGCCAGGGCGCGTTACTAGTTACAAATAAAAGGGGTAATAAACAGGTTTACAATGGCCATACCTCGCAAACACAATAGTTGGTGTGAAACCGCATATGTGCTCTATACGTAGCCTTCATACGGAACTCCTTGTTGCATGAATTGCATTTGTATGATGAGTTTATTGGCATTTTTGTGCGTTTCTTCCTTAATACTGTTGATTTCTGTAAAATAAGCATTATTTTGTTTACAAATTTGACGATTAGGGTGCTAGAGTAACTCTAAGCTTCAGAATGAGCACACTAAAATCGTTCTTGTAAACAATGTTTGGTTTCTAGTTCTTAAAATTAACTGCCTGGGCTTGTGTTATTTAAAATCAATTAAATCTCATCACATTTGTCTGAAGCAAACTGAATTCCTTTTAGTTTTTACCACATCTTATCAATTATTTTTATTACTTTTTACTTTGAGCTTTCAGAAATCCATAGACTGAAACCGAAACGAGCAATATGCACTTCACGATTTTTCTATCTATGAACGTTGTTTCAATTCCCTGTCGGAATTTCGATATTCCTCCCACTCGTTCAAAGCCTGAAGTTACCAGATATGGGGAAGACATGCTTGCAGAAAATTATAAACATGTCGTCTAGGTGGTAATCGAACCCAAGCCCATTGGTGTGCACGGGAGGTGTTCTACCGAACGCGCCAACGAGCCCGTCAAATTTTCTACAAATATTCAAGTTATAAGAAAATAATTGAAAGGAAAATCTATATAAGATTGTGTCCTGTTGTGTGTACCAAAATAAATGGTAAAATATAATTAGTAAAAGCTCTTACCTGTTTAATCTTCTTAGGTTTTAAATCATCAAGCTCATAATTATTACTCTGAAAGTCATCTTCATAGAAATCACATCCACTCTCATTATTATCAATTCCTATTTCAACTTTTTGGATATTATCCGTCCCAATCTCAGTTTTTAGATAATTCTTTAAGCTTTTCGGTTCTCTTTTCATATTGAGCAGGGACTTTTGTGCTTTACGACTAGTGCGTCGAAATTTTAAAACTATATGCATTACTTCTATACATTTGTTACATATTTTCTGTGATAACCCATCATTGTACTGTATCTGAAATATAAAATCTATGTCAGGCTTAGTTTTTTTTTCAGTTTTTTGTAATCATTTAAGAATTAAGTTCATATATTAAGCTGATGGCCTTTATACTGCTGAGCCTGTAAAACCTATTGAAAAAATATAATTATATAAGCATGATTACTATAAAAAAGGCAATATTTCAATTTATATTTAACAGAACGCCTTGAAACATTTTTTAACTAGTGATGTGCCACATCGTTGAAAATGTATATCTATGGATACCAATACAGCTCTTAAATTTCTTACTCAATTGGTATTGATGCGCATGACTTTGAATATCTATTTACTTTGCAATGCCCAATATTTGATTTTGAGAAACTACTGTTATCAGTTATCATTGAATACCTGTGATTTATATCTGTTACCACATGTACATATATAACATACCAGTTATACCATTAAAATAAAACATAATTATTTAAGCCATAATTTTGATTTACTACAATATCTTTACACCCTTGTGTGTCTGATACACCTTAGATAATTTAGTTCCATTTTCAGTTTGGTGAGGTCAATACAGCAATTAATATTTTTCCATCTAATGAGAGAGAATACCTTTCCTATTACAATCTATGCTCATCAATATTTCCTACTTTCCTGAGGCAAAAGGAAAAGCAATATAGACTCAATAATATTTGTGCCTCATACACCAAAAGACTGAAACAGGCGTATAACGTTCTGTAATTCGGTATATATAAACTAAAAAGAGACCTCTAATCCAGTTGCTAGTTTCAGATCTTCTGTCCGTTTTTTAAATGATTCCTTATTTACAAATATTTCAGCAAGGTCTTCAGTACTTAGACAGGTTCTACAACATTCATTTTCTGGCGGTTTAGTTTCAATTTTCTGGAGTTTTGCCATACGACGCCGTCGGCTCGCCAGTCGATTCATCATCATAATAACAGGCACCATTTTACATTTCTGACCTAATGAGCACTATTCTTTCAACTATATTTATGAAATAATTAATTTTCATCGATAATTATTAATTTTCAAGTGCTTTATTCTTCTTTTTAATCCATAAATGCAAATATATGTATGTAATTACAAAAATAAACAACTTCTAGATGTTATGTTAAAAATAAAAAACGTCAGCTGTCATGTGTTAGATAATTAATGACAGAACTATCGAGCAGTGTTGCCATTTCTATAAAAACCCTTAAATATTATTTTATTTAAATTGTTGCACTGATTGAATTGAGATAACGTAAAATGATATTATACTACGACAATATTGTTCCTAAGTTTCAAAATATAAAGTATGTCTAACAAGAAGATAGTAATTATCTTATTTATATTTCTCAGAAAATAGATTTCTGACAGTTGTGGTATATCTGTATGGTGTTGCAGTAAAAAAACACATTTCCCCGCAATTTATCACTTTTATTTACATAAATACTAACTTTGTGCCTAATAAGAGAACAAGATTATCAATTATGTACAGTAAAGCTACCCATTACCTCGTACCATACCAAGACTACCTGAATTTGCAATAGACAAGTGAATAGTCATCTAAATAGACATATAAAATGGACTGAACAATACACGCATGAAATTGATCACTATAGAAAGAGAGAAAGCGATCGTGCGGCCAATACCTATCTCTTTTCTCTAGGTATGTAACAAAGGAGCGGTATCTCGAAGCCGTTTTTGAAAACATTTGCGACACACAAGAAAAGGGGGGGGGGGGGGGTGGCTTTAAAAAACAGATATGACTAATAGCCGCACGATTGTTTCGTCTCTCTCACACTTTTATACCCTTATTTACTTTACAGTTGGATAGAGACGCTCAGTCCTTACTATGTCTATGGGTGTTGTTTTATAGTAATTATTCGTAGATATGTATATTTCTTTTACGTGCTCACATATCTGCAGTCTTGATATGACTAGGAAGACAGTTAAAACTTAATTTACGTTTATAAATTATTTTAATGACATTTTATAACACATACGTAATATAAAAACAAAAATTAGTGTCTCGATCTAAAACAAAAAGAATACACATTTTTTTAAATCGATAAATGGAAATTAGATTGTGAACATAATATATTTGCATTTTGTAAATACATAATATTTGAATTCGATTCAATCGCCTAGCCCCGAGTATCGAAATATCGCACATGAGAAGGGCGACAAATTAGGCTTAACTTAGGGGTAGGCTTATACTGAGGCAACTTAAATTTTATTTATCTTCGTCTACCCTTACTTTCACATTTCCGTTAATTATATTTCAAATGATACAATGTTCTCAATTTTTAAACAAGTATCAAATATTTTAAGACTACACTCATATCTTATAGCAGATAAGCGAACCCGACATTGTCCTGCTTGAATGTTGACTACAAAAATAAAATATTCTGAGACTCGCCCCCTACCGGACCTACCAGTCTCAAACACCCACAAAAATTTCATCAAAATCCGTCCAACGATTTAGGAGATCAATGACATACATATGAACAGAGGAATTATATATTTATATACATACGAGGTGTGAGGGTTTCGAAAACCTGAATATTAAACATTTGATACATTACTTTCTCATATTCTGGATGACTACTTAAGATTATTCTCACAGTTAATTATCCACCATTTTAAAATACCTTAAATTTAATTTTAAATATATAAAAAATAACTTGTAAAGGAGGTTGAACATAGTTTCAAAATTGTGATTTTTTTAGGTGCAAAAAATACTATTTTTTAATTAACTGGCAACTCTGAAATACATCTATACTAATATTATAGACGAAAGATTTTGTTTGTTATGAATAAACTCAAAAACTACTGGACCGATTTTAAAAATTCTTTCACCAATAGAAAGCTACATTATCAGCGAGTAACATAACATTTTTGTGTATAGTACATCTACATTGCACCCGTGTGAAGCCAGGGCACTTTACTAGTAATATATAATATATTTTTGATATTTTTATATAGTTATTTCTACTACTTTAATTTACAATATTATCTCATTGTTTTAAAAACAATTATTAATAAGTAGTGGCACATTCTTGATGCTATTGTAAACTTTCAAGACGAATTTACAAAATATTTAAAAAGCTTTTATTTCAGATTAGCCAGTACAGGTTGCCTGGAAGAAATCGCTTTTAAGCGATAAGGCCACCTATTGCTTTTTATGTTTATTTCTATTTATGTTATATTTATTATAATTTTTTGTGGTAGGCAATAAAGATATATTTCATTTCATTTCAATATTTATTATGGTTGTTTATTTATTTATACCTAAGTATTCACGGAATAATACAAGATATATATTTTTTTATCTAGATTTATTATGTTGAACCGACTAGAAATCTAGATAAATTACATACAAATCATTTGGATGGTGCTAAGCAATACAGTGTCAACTCACAAAATGCTATTTAAAAAACGTTTCGATATCAATCACTTCCTTATGTGGAGTACATTTTTCCATAGATTTTAATATAATTTAAATCGTTACAATAGCAAAAATATTATTAAAAAAACAGTGGAAACGAAACCCTTAAAAGGTTTAGAATATTTATCAATAATACACTAATTCCTACAACATTGATTGCTACCAAGAAAAACGACATATAATAATTGTAATAATAATAATTACAAAATAAACCTATTATTTCTGTATTTTTTTAAAAGAAAATAAAACGAAATTCAAAATAAATATACTCCAAATTGGAACCATGTCGGTTGGTGTTGCCAGCTTAACGACATAGTACCGAGATTCAGCGGCATTATAATTTCAAATGCTATATTTATTAGTTTATCAAACAGAGTACACCTAATACTCGTTTTTTCTAAAAAATGCTCTCTCAATACAAAACGCTGCTTTTTCATATTTTAAACTAAAACATACTAACATTTCCAGACACAAGTAAGTCAGATTCAATATGGGTCTGAAGTTATACCTTTAATATGTTATTTACAATGTATATTTAAACAAACAAACAAACAAAAGATTTACGAGATCCACTTGTTCAATTTGATTACACAGGTGAAGCTATTACCGTAATATATTTGGGGCTTTATCAATGTTGCCATGTACCGGTCATAATTTCCCATTTAAAAAAAGTATTTAATGCACACAACTAAATCTATCTTTGGTTAACATCACTGAGACATTAGATTAGGAACTAACTTCTTAAAGCTTCTGCTGCTCGGGTCTTCAAATAAACTCTTCACAAAGAATACCTGAAAAGTAATATTTATTTACATAAGGCTTATTATAATAGTAATAGACATGGGTAAGTCAACGAAATTCCCCGCGCCAACTCAGCAACTCAGGCGCAGTGTAGTGCGCCGGCTCCTTGAGTCAACTCAAAATTGCGCCACGACGCAACAAAATGGGACGCGCAAAACGAGTGGTGAAACCTCCGAAACGCACGCAACCCCACGCTCATAGTTCACTCAGTGAGTGTATACTGCGCCGTGCGCCAACACATTATGGATGTGTGAGTTGACTCACCGGCGCAGTGAAGCGTGCCGGCGCAATTGCGCGGCGCAGCGCAGTGCCTAAATAGTAAAATAATAATATAATAAAGGGTATCGCAGACGATAGATTTTATGTGAGAAGGAGTCCGCGGCGCACACAAAGCACCCCCCCTCCGGCTAAATTGCAGCAACTGCACTTTTTTTTTGTTAGATATCGACAGACGAGCATGAGGTTCACTTGATGGTAGGAGATACCTCAGCCGCAGAACATCAGTCAATGATGCGCTGTCAACCTAGTTTTTACTTCGAGCATTCGAAGATTCCAAAGCCCAAGGGTTATCTTAGCACTTAGGCAGTTGTCCCACCAACGACGAGAAAACGACTAACTATCGGCTATTTTCTCGCTCAAGAAACGTACAATAGATATACTTTCCGTGTGAACAAAAGAGATACATATACAAACAGTTGATCGCTGACTGTTCACACTGCCGGCCAGCACTCGCTTCACTAGTTTGTCGCTGAGCGACAAGAGCTATGAAAGATAACACTCGCTCGGCGATACTCGCCAAGCGATTAAAACTCACGCCGAGAGAGCAACCAGTGGTGACTTGACTGCCGCGAGCGAGTGATGCGAGTAATCACCCGCCTCACTCGCACACTCGCTTATAGCCGAGCTACACAAATATCGAAACTACGCACTCGCTCCCCGCGTCTCGCTAACTCGTTTCTAGTTCTAGCTCTACTCCTTACTCGTTAATCGTTGCCGGTGAGACAAGTGCCTTAGGCCTCTGATATCTACGCCACTGAGTCTTTGCCGTATAGTTCAGACTCAAAGTAGACGACCAGGGCCGGATTTAGGGGAGCGCTGTCTGGGCTAGGGCCCCACCAAAGAGGGGCCCCCACAATCGACTTCGGACAACGCACCTGCGAGCGTAGCGGATGTCTATGAGTGGCGGTGATCACTTACTATCACGTGAGGAACTTTCCCCTAATCTATAAAAAAAGTCTGATATAAAACATACCTGTATAACTCCAATTATGGACATAACAACTATTTGTACTAGAGACCATTTCAACACTCTGAAACAAAGTATACTATGTATTATTAAACCATTACATTTAGAATTATTTAAAATGTCTTTTTTCCTTTAAAGGTGATGAAAAACAAAAAAAGGTGTTTATAATTATGTTTACCATATCAAAAAATAATTCTTGTAAACGTTATATAAAGCGATTTTTAACACAAATATACAATGTAGTTTTAATCCAGTAAAAGATATTTCATTATTGGTTTCTTATATATATTGGTATAAATATTGGTGTTAACATATACAAATGTATGCTTCTTCATGTTTAAAAGTCCTCACCTATCACACATATCTTCAGCGAGATTCCTATCTCTGGCCTCATGAGCTGACAGCAAATCTTGCAACCTACGAGCTGCTGATACATTATCTTTCAGTCGACTGACTGATTCTGATATGTCACGGACACGCATTACATATGTCTCCGCTGCGTTGCCTAGAAAAATAAATACAATTTTATTTACAATAGTTTTTATAATATAAAGCTATAAGATGCACTGCTAGGCCAGTCCAATAGCATTATTGTCAGGCCCGGATTTGGAGGTGTTTGGGGCAACAAAGAAGTTAAGGCCCCAGGGGCCCCAAATTATTTTTATGTTAATTTATTCATGTTTGTACAGAAAAGAGTGTCCATGGAGTTTCTTGCCGGTTCTTCTCCATGAGACCCACTTTTTGGAACCATGCAACTACACGTTTCATAAGAGCCTGCAAAGGCCTATTTGAAATAAAAAACTTTTGATTTTGACAGTAGGTATAGGTAAAACAGCGACAAAACAATATCAAAGGAAAAGTTGTTTACTCGTCGGAATTAGAATTTTTTTTTCCGAATTCTTTATTTTGGGGGTCCTCTTTTGTAGAGGCCCCGGATGCCCTGAAAGAAAGTATTTAAACCACTAGGAGGGTAGATATTGTTTTCATGTCATTCCATGAAGAAATATAATTTTGCCAAAATTTTGAGGTAGCTAGAAGAAGTTGGGGTATTTTTAGCTAGGGTTGGCAGTAGAAGGGTGAAAGTTAATGGTTTTATGTATTTTTTAATGCCGAATCAAAACAAAATTTAAATAAAAAACTCTTTGAGGTGGACCACCCTTATAACTTAGGGGTATGAAAAATACGTTTACGTCCTATTCTCAAACCTACTATATATCCACACAAAATTTCATAAGAATCGGTCATGCCGTTTCAGAGAAGTTTTGTTACAAACATTGTGACAAGAGAAGATATTAGATTTATTATTACAAAGTCACACAGCCATACAAACACATTTAAACATAGAAAAATAGACATACATTAAGGCCAATATATTTCTATGATATGAGTAAATAATACTTTACCTAATTCCATTTCATTGTCATCATCATAGTCTTTAACATGAGAATCTTCATTGTCTATCATAAGATCAAAAAATACCTGAAAAATAATTATATTCAGCGTTTAGACATAGACAAAACATTTATTACTAATGAAACACACAAAATAATAAAAAATTGTGATTTTAATTGACCCTGGCTCAGAATTATATTGTGGAACAGACATGTTCCACAATGCTGGTCATTCTGCCAGACACCACAACAGTGAGTTTGCGCCTCACATGCAAAAAAGTGAAGAAAAGGAAAAAATTATAATAGTAAAAATTAACAGTGTAAGTAAAGAAGTCTTGAAGGAGATTTCTGTATATATGTAATAAAAAAAATAAGATAATTGTTACTAAACTATTTTACTAAGGATCTTTTTAAAGCTAGACTTAGGTGCCTGACCTTCTAGGCAGTTGTGATTAACCACACCACCAATCAACTGCCTTTTAATATATAAAAAAGATTTATAGATCCATTTTCATATCTGGAGCAATACTCACCGTTTTCTGACTAAAAGTACTAAAAGTGTTATCGAAACAGAATCTATAGTCTCCTTCCGTCACAGCTGTATGTCTGTGTGCATTCTCTGGCTTCTTGTAATCGGCTACAATGATTGTGCCGACTGGATCAGAGAGTTGGAAGGAGACATCTAATTCTCCATGTGATGCATCTATTACCTGTGGTCAAAATAAATTGAACAAATAAAAAAATACTGTTTATTTCTGGTTGTAACAAATGTAAATACTAGTTAAGTCTTGTAGAAATAAGTTTAACTGTAACCCATAATAAACATTAGATATAGTGGTGTTCTATTTAAGAATATAAGATATTAAATAATGTTTATAAATATTAAATAGGCTAAACTGTAAAAATAAATATATTGATATAAAATAAAGAATTCGGATTCTAGCCGTTTTAGCCGGCTTGCATCGTCGGCGCTTCAGTTGAAGAAGTAAAATCTAAGAAATCAAGCGTGTGTCATTTCAAGACCCATCAACAAGAGAATCCCTCGCCCCTTAATAAGTGTGGGCTGTCGAAGGAGCCCAAAATGCAATTATATAACAATTTATATTTTTTTGTTATTAGAGTTATTAGGTTAAAAAATACAAAACATAATTTGCTTAAACTAAAAATAAAAAAAAATAATTAAAAAGTTAAACTATTAAAGCTTGTAACACGTCAATACCTTTCGTGTTAAAAATGGAATTTCAATTTCAAGTACAAATACATAAATTAACATAATTATCAATGTTACTATGCTAATATTTACAGTTGTAACAGTAAAAATCCTTATCAAGCTAGTGATAAAAAAACTAATTATTTCATACTAATAGATTTATTCTAATAGTAGACTCAATAAAGACTATGATTTTGTGTTTAGTAGCGCTGATACTGCAGATGTGGAATAAAAGGTGCACAAAATAAGGATAATGTATATCATTATATATCGGTGACAAGAAGTATTGGAAGTAAAAAAGCTATATTAAAAAATTACACTAATACACTGAACCCGTGCAAAGACAGACGTATTGCTAGTAAGTAAATAAAATTACAGTATATAATATGAAGGAGTTTACAACTAGTTATTCCTACAACTTAATCTGCGTAAGAATGACATGATATATAAACCTGTTATAAAATAGCCTATATCACTCGAAACATCACACTGTACACGTGCCCTGGCTTCGCACGAGTGCAATGTTGATGTACTATACATAAAAACCTATGTTATTCGCTCATACTGTAGCTTTCTATTGGTTTTCAATCTATCAAAATTGGTCCAATAGTTTTTGAGTTTATTCATTACAAACATATATTAATACAAATCTTTCCTCTTTATAATATTAGTGTAGATTTTTAAATTTCTCCATAACATAGATTAAATATCATGCTGGATGTTTTATATAGTTAAAATATCTATTGTGGTAGGTGTCCAAAGTGATTACAGGGAAGAAGTAAAGTATCAAAATGTAATCTCATAGTCTAAGAGGTTTACTGCATAGTAAATCATAATAGGTATATTATATTAAAGTAATGAAAGTAGGCTTCAAGCCAACAAAATAATAATAATACTACAGGTTATGATATTAATATATTATTTAAGCACATAGTATATTACCTGGTATTCTATGTCTATTATTTCATTCGGAAGCACTTTTTGATAAAAACAGTCAGTTCTGCCAGCTTGTACGGTAAAAGTCATATCTTTTTCGAACGCAAATACGACACTAAAAATAGTAGTTAGGAAAATGTAACGCATTTTAGAACTTTATTACTTATAATTTGTAAACGGAAAATTATTAGTATCCGAATGGTTTGAAGCTCAGAAGGAATATATAAATAGCACAGATATTATTTATTTTTATTGTTGTAAGTTTAAATATAGCGAAAATTAAATAACACCACCCACTTCAAAGCACCGGTAATAAATAAGAACCACAGACTAACTACACCCGTGAAGCACCTCTGTCATCTGCACAGAGTACTTCCTATATAACTGAAAGTCATCTGTGACATGTGAATATGATAAGCACAGAGTACATAATAATAATAAATATATCAAGGACTTTATATATTATATAGTGTCAACAAGTATAGAAATAAGTGATTTCTTTTTCGATAATAAATTAGCACCAATTTATTGTAAGCCAATGAAATTTGAGTAGATTTTTTTACAGGCAATAATCCTTATATAATGTACAATCTTCGTTTTCGTTTCTAAAAAGTAAAAGCAGCTTGCTATTAATATACATAGATTATAAATACTGTAATATATAAAAACCATAGATTTTGCACAGCGTAAAATTCTGAGTCTGTGCTCGCTGTTGTAAAAAGATAAACTAAAAATTGTAAAAATACTACATAAGTTTGTACATATTTTATTATCAATAATTTGGGAGCAAGATTTACGAATAGTTAATTCCTGTAAATAATACTTAGACTAGTTAATAATGTCTAATGAAAGTGGTACCAGTGCTAGTGGGGTAGTAAGAAACAGCGCCCTGTCTTTTGTTGCGCCTGCGCAGCCTACAACGAATTCTCAAAACTCTCAAGGATCGCAGGAACAGATGGACCAGTCAGGTAAACTTTTGGAATTCAGAATTAACATCATATGATTCTTTATAAGTTAGTCTATTTATATTTTGGTAACAGTTTGTTTATGAAGTTCAAATAAAAGAAAACTACAGTTTATTTATTTATGTCGATTTAATAAAAATTTGCCATTATTTTTTCTCAGAACGCTTAATGCCAGCCGGATTGAAGACACTATATGAAGCCTGTTCAAAGATATATCCTGATCAGCCAAATCCTTTACAAGTTACCACTCGGCTTAAATATTGGTGAGGTATTTTACTTACGATTATTCCTTTTATTCTGCTGTCATTGTAATTTGATGGTGTTCATGGTTCAGTGGTTTGCAACTTGGAGGTTGTTGAAATGAAATCAGGTTCAAATCCCAGCAAACAATGTATATGTAAGAAACTGATTTTGCCTGTAGAGGTAAATAATCAGTGCTCCATGCCCCACTAAGGGACTTTGGGATACACTACAAGGCTACAATATGTGCGTATATCTATGTTATACAAGACTGCTGACAGTATCTTTTACTTGCAGGCTTGGTGGCCAAGATCCATTAGATTATATCAGTATGTACTGGAACCCTGGTCGACCAGAGGAACACATACCTCCACATTGGCATTATGTAAGGTGAGATATTGCAGTTATGCTTACGTACCTCTGGAACAAGATATTAACACATTTATACCCCCGTTTCAATAAGAAATTAATCATATCTGCCAAGAAGTGTTTAGGGTTCGTATTTGTGCTAACAGGTCTTTCTTAAAAGTATTTGTTAATAAATTTTGTTATGAAATCAAGCTTTCAACAAATACCTTTGTGAATCAGTAGACAAATTAGTAATCAATTAAGATTATAGGTCTGGGCATATATGGGTTAAGAAGGGTCTCTTTTGGAGAGAATATAAATGTAATACATTAGAACTTTTGATGGGTTCGTAGGTGCGCTTGGTTGAACGCCTTGTGCTCATGGGTTGCGGGTTGAATTCCACCAGGATGACATGTTTATAATTTTCTGAAAGCATATCTTCCCTACGTCTGATAACTTTGGGCACTGAACAGGTGGGATGAATATTGAAATTCCAATCGGGTAACAAACCACCATTCATAAATGGAAAAAGTGAAGTGTATTGCGCGGTTTGGTTGATATCACCTACCATCAAGTGAACCTCATTAATAACTATATTATGTATATAGATATATATTATATACAGATGTATATAACTAACATACAAAAAAAAACAATTTTCTTCAGCTTCGGAGTATCTGACCTTCACGGCGATGGCCGAGTGCATCCGTTGCCGGAGCCAGGCGATAGCTGCTCTGGCTACGGATTGGAACTGACATTGCGGCTCGCAGCTGATCGAGGGCAAAGTCCCCCAGTGTGGCCAGCCGCGTTATTACAAGCTCTGGCTAGATATATTTTTGCTACTGGTAAGTAATGTCAGTTTTAACACACTATTACTTGACATGTATAATCTTCACTCTCCTGTTTTCATAGGATACTCCTAATGTATTTAGTGATTTTTAATCAGTATACATTCATAGAACACTTGTTACATACTTCTGATGTCCTGGTATTTCTTAGAATTCCAGAGGCCCCTAGTGGAGTGTATTCTTTAATAATTAATTATTAACCAGTATACATTCATAGAACACTTGTTACATACTTCTGATGTCCTGGTACTTCTTAGAATTCCAGAGTGGAGTGTATTCTTTATTAATTAATTATTAACCAGTATACATTCATAGAACACTTGTTACATACTTCTGATGTCCTGGTATTTCTTAGAATTCCAGAGTGGAGTGTATTCTTTATTAATTAATTATTAACCAGTATACATTGATAGAATACTTGTTACATACTTCTGATGTCCTGGTACTTCTTATAATTCCCAAGGCCCCTAGTGGGGCATGGGGCAGACACATTTATGTGTTCGTTTCGCTGATATTTTTTCTTTATGTGTTGTCATAAAAAAAAGTGTGTGTGCTTACAGTATATATGTAGCGCATTAAACAAATATATGTAAAAAAGTACATTTTTATTAATGCTTTTAGGTTTTTATTGAAAAATCAATATTTCAGATTTGTTTTTTTTATTCATTCGTTTCGTACTTCAACCAGTTTACCAAGCCCAGTGAGCGTATAGAAGTTTTACTTCAATGACCTTTTAAGCGCTTGGCTAAATATCAATTGCCGTGCCCCTAGCGCCCGACTATGAAGTACGAACTGTTGAATACACATTTTAGTTGTACCACGCAGTTCTGAATAGCCTCATAGGGCAAAAATATAACAAAAAACTTGCATGTTCTCTGTCGCATAAATACGACACGATAGGGGCGCGGAAATATTTGGCGCATAAATACGACACTAGCAGTCAAAAGGTTAAAAAATCTAGATAGCCTCTCCCATTTTGTTTATCCATTAATTTAAGGTAACAAATTCTGTGCCGGCGATCATATATCGTGGCACGCGGCCCTCGACGGGTCCGGGTCGCGGGTTCGACACCTGCTCGTAGCAGAGGACCCGCAGCTACAAACTGTGAGCACTCCACATGGAAATGTCACATTCTTACAGGTGAGATTCTGATACATTGACGATCACAGAACAACGTAACTTCTGCATGTCGCTTAACACTTGACATTATTTGGAGAAATTACTTTCATGAACCATTATTCGACTGCTGTCTTCGAAAATATATTGTTTTTTTTTACTAGTAAATTGAAAATGACGGGCTCGTTGGCGCGTTAGGTAGAACACCTGCCGTGCGCATCCCGGTCGCGGGTTCAAATCCCGCCAGGACTACGTGTTTATAATTTTCTATGTTATGCTTATAATTAAGCACGTTTTCCCAACGTCTGATCACACGGATGGGAGCTGAAATCGAAATTCGGACCGTTCTTAGATGGAAGCCATCGCCGGCCATTTTTAACCGACTTCAAAAATGGAAGAGGTTCTCAGAGTATTCCGAACTAAAAAATAATGTTTTAATTACTTTTTAATTCAGATGGTGGGTTGTACCACCAGAGAATTGAAGGCAGCTCAACGGGGCTCAGGATTCGAAGTACTAAAGCTGATCAGCGAGGATATGAGGTAATAACATGTGAACTTATATATGATGGCGTGAAAGCCTACTATCTGTTATCTTTGAATATCTGTGATTTATATCTGTTACGATAAATACGTTCACTCCTAGATGGACGCTGTTAAGCAATACAGTGTCAATCCACATGGTTGCCATTTTGAGAAAATTGAGTTTGAAGTTTTAATTAATTTCTTTTTAAAAATATCACATATAATAGATTTTTTTGTAGTTAATTATGAGACTAAATAGTAAATATATATTCGTCGTTGCGCCTGCCAAATTCCATATGTGCATTTCTTTGATTTTTGGTTTTTGCACAAAAAATTATCTTCGTTTTATTCTCTATGTGTTACTAAAATCCTTTTTGTGATATTCGAACTGGATATGAGTTTAACTAATTCCATATGTGTTTTGACCGTTAAGAAAAACTCCGTATGTGAGTCAATAATACGTTTTTCGTTGTTTCCCAAAACTATACAAAAATGCACATATGGAATTTGGCAGGCGCAACGACGATATCGTTTTTCTTGGTAGCAATCAAAGTAATAGAATTCACAGCATTATTGTTAAATATTCTAAACATTTTAGGGTTTCGTACCCACTAGTTTCGTCAATATTTTTATTATTAAAACGATTTAAATGATATATATCTCGTTTGAAATATCTACTCCCGCTCATAAGGAAGCTATTAGTATCAAAACTGTATTGTTATTAGTATCAAAACTGTATTGCTATTAGTATCAACACTGTATTGCTATTAGTATCAAAACTGTATTGCTATTAGTATCAACACTGTATTGCTATTAGTATCAAAACTGTATTGCTATTAGTATCAAAACTGTATTGCTATTAGTATCAACACTGTATTGCTTAACAGCGTCCAGATAGTGGTATTAAAGTGCAAATTGTGTCAGCTGCGGCGGCCGCTGGCTGGTGACGCGGGTCTCCCGGCGGCGGTCCGCGCGCTGCCTGGGGCCCGGCGGGGGCCTCTCGCGCTGCCGGGGGCCCGGCGGGGCCCCCGCGCACCTCGCCGGGGTGACCGCGCGGGTCAACTGGCAGAAGTACTGCGCGGTCAGTGTTTGATGTTAGCAAAGAACATAGAAGAACAGGCCTTATAGGCGCGCTTGTCACGGTGTCTCTGGGGTGCGAGAAGTTCTGCCCCCAGCCGCCGCGGGCTGCTAGTGTCCGTGTGGACGACACTCTGACGTGGAGTCATAGCGCGCACTCTCTCGCACCCAGCCGCTTGTAGAGCGGTGTTGCCGAGAGCGAGCGAGAGCGAGCGAGACAACGCGAGGGGAGGAGTCAGCGGACTGCTTAGATGTGTGTGTCACACCGATACATTGCCGCGCGCTCTACAGGTCGAAAGTAGTACTATTTTTCTGTGCCAAAAGTTTGTATGGGCCTGTTCTTTTATGTACATTTATGTTCTTTGATATAAGCTATACGCAGAATGTGTGCAAGGTATATATATATGGGTGGATTAGAGACAATAATAGTGCTCGTTGTCAGTACTTTTGACGGGCTCGTTGGCGCGTTCGGTAATACACCTGCCGTGCGCACCGATGGGTCGTGGGTTCGAATCCCACCGGGACGACATGTTTATAGTTTTCTGTAAGCATGTCTTCCCTACGTCCGGTAACTTCAGGCATTGAATGAATGGGAGGAATATCGAAATTCTGTCTGGGTAACGAACCATCGTTTATATATGGAAAAACCGTGAAGTGCAGATTGCGCGTTTCGGTTTCAGTCTATGAATGTCCTAATGCTCGAAGTAAAATAAGTCGACAACGCATCATTAACTGATGTTCTGTGGCTCAAGTGACGCTCATGATCGTTTGTCGATATCTAAAAAAAATATAGCTACAACTGCTGTACGCTTTTTCATCAACTTTTCATGGTGTTATTTGCAGAGCGAGGATGAAGAGTGTTCTCTATCTCCGAGTGTAGAGAGACAAATCAAAGAGACGTTACAGCGAGGACTCACTTGTATGACGGACCGGGGCTCTGAAGGTAACCTACAATTTTTGAAGTTATACTTCTTTAGGCGCGTTATGAAAAAATGATGAGAGTGAAATTTTAAGATGCGCGCGCATCTGTGACACAAAATTATCATGATGAAGTTGGCTACAGATGACCTGCGCGCGCACGATGTCCCAAAAAAACGACATGATGAAGTTGGCTACAGAATAGAATTTGATTGATTTTAACATTTTGCTTCGATATTTACTGCAGTTTTGTTTTTTAAAATTTTTCTTCAGACGCCAAAGAAGTATAACTTCTAACGCGTATACATAAGTACACACATACCTTTTTTAAAAGGCCGACAACTCATCTGAGACATTTAAGTCGCGATGGTCATGGGTGGTAGTGATTGCTTACTTGTTTTCAAACTATATTTGTGAGCCATAAGATGCGTATACCATTGATTTATTTAACCTAGACATAAATTCTTTCCGAATGCTCGAAGTAAAAATTAGGTCGACAGCTCATCGTTGACTGATGTTCTGTGGCTGGGGTATCTATATACCTACCATCAAGTGACGTGCCGTCTGTCGATATCTGACATTAAAAAAAACCATATCTTGATAAACTTTTGACGGGCTCGTTGGTGCGTTCGGTAGAACACCTGCCGTGCGCATCGATGGGTCGTGGGTTCGAATCCCACCAGGAGCACATGCTTATAACTTTCTGTAAGCATGTTTTCCCCACGTCTGGTAACTTCGGGCATTGATCGGGTAGGAGGAATATCTTAATTCCGACCGGTTAACGAACCACCGTTCATAGATGGAAAAGCCGTGAAGTGCATATTGCGCGTTTCGGTTTCAGTCTATGGATTTCCGAATGCTCGAAGTAAAAATTGGGTCGACGGCGCATCATTGACTGATGTTCTGTGGCTGAGGTATCACCTACCATCAAGTGAACCTCATGCTCCTCTGTCGATGTCTGACATAAAAAAAAAACAACTACGCCATGGAGCACAAAGTTGAAATAACTGGCCAAATGCGTGTCTGATTTTTTTATAAAAGATACTACAATATTTGTATTTATATATTTTTTAATATTGCCAGGTATTATGTCAACGGACAGTTTTGAAATGTCCAATAGAATCATTATTATAAGATACTACAATTTTTATATATATAATTTTAGTTTCCAGTGTTGCCAAGCTGATTTAATTTATTTAATGTTGCCAGGTCACAATATGTCAACGGACAGTTTTGAAATGTCAAGTATGGAGCGCGCGTTGCCTCAGTTACCTAACATTGTGCAAGTAAGTGTCGCACTTGAGTTTTGTTTAGTATATGTAGATTTTGAGTTTATTTGTTTACCTTTATAATATTAGTGTAGATGACTATATTAATTTGTATGTTTGTTTGAAGTTATTAGTTATAACGTCGTTCGAACTACCTCAGCTGGCCTAGCATGACCAAATATTGTCGACCGTTTTCTCGTGTTTTAATCGATTACCTCTATGTATTCCGGGGTTTTTACTTTATAACACACTTAACACTCGACTTCTATTGTCACAAGTAGAGATATTTGTCGATCGAGATATCTTGTCTATCAAAGTCGTCGATGTCGAGATATATCGAGATATAAAGTAGGGAAAGATATATGAAACTGGTGTGAGTGGTAGAGTCGGGAGTGGTCGAGCTAGACGAACATACCTCGATCAGATCGGGGACGTTCTGCAAAAGGGCCAGATCAAAAGTACTCGTAACCGTCGAGTGTGTATGAAAGCATTGATGAAAGTGGAAGAAGCTAAAGTGGTATGTAAGGATCGGAGCATATGGAATTCCGTGATCTCTGCCTACCGCAATGGGAAAGAGGCGTGATGTATATGTATGTATGAGATATCTTATATCTTAGTTTGTCTTCACTCATCCGCGAGATATATCTTGATTATTACGAGGTTAATTTTTTTTAAAGGTACCTTTATCAATTGCAGGAATCATGGCGCGAAGATAGTGTAGAATATTTGGAAGGCGTTCATCTGATGTTGAATAGTGAGGGGGCGAGCCTCCTGCCTCTAGCTATAGAGTAAGTTATCTTTTCTTTTAATTTTTTTTTAAATTATCGGTTCCATAATGTCAGACGCTACTTTCTTTCATCTGTGAGACTAAATCTTCCCACACAATGCTGAGACTGCTTTCTTTTGCTGGTAAAACTTGTAAATGGCCTTCTGTATAATATGTTATACTGTTTAACTTCTTTTCCTAATATTTGTAAAATAAAATAAGTAAGTACTTATTTTGATGTTTTTTTAAATGTTAAAATAAAATTTGTTTGTTTTGTATATTATATAATATACAATATATTATTATAAAATATATACTAATTATTTTTGTTTCGTTTTAATAAAGATTGATCCTTAAATATTATTCAGATAATTACAGTAGATTAATGATATATGTTTTAATAAAATTATATAAAAATAATATAAAAAGCTATATTGAAATTTATTTGAAAGAGAGTTTTACACATAGTTTTATATATAACCTATATTGAAGTTACTAATTCAAACAAAGAACGATACGTACTCTATATAATATAATATTTTCTGTTTAATTTCATTATATTTTTTGTGAAAATAAAGTATAAAATATTATATTTATCTAAACCTCGGCAGAAAAGTAGTTAAAACTTTTAAGCACTTGGCTACGTATCAATTGCCGTGCCCCTAGCGCCCAACTACGAACTATTAAAAAAACATGCATGTTCTCTGTCGCATAAATACGACACGGGCGGTAGGGGCACGGAAATATTTGTCGCATAAATACGACACGGGCGGTAGGGGCCCGGAAATATCTGTCGCATAAATACGACACAAGCGGTTAAAAGCCTTAACTCATCGCCTCCCGCCTCGATAATAATGTCCTACTATTGGTGTCCCAGCGGCCGCGTGCGCCACTCGTCCCACTTCACGTGGCGTCAGGGCGCCCGCTCCGTGACCGTGCTCCCCCCCGCGGTGGGGGGCGCCTTCGCCACCGCGCTGCGCCCCTACGCGGTCACCGGCACTTGGCTGCAGGTAATATTAATAATAATAATAATAATAAAAACTTTATTGTACACAATAAAAAATAACAAAGAAATACAAATAACTTACATACTAACATAAATATTGGATGTACAAGGGGCGACCTTATCGCCTGGTGGCGATTTCTACCAGGTAACCCAGATATTGAAAAGTAACAAGTTATAGAACGGATAGGGTGTATTTAAGATATAATTAGAAAAAAGTACAATAAAGACTAAATACATACACATTCAAATAAAAATAAAAAAATACATTAATAATTATGATTATTATATGAAATCAGTAGACAGAAATAAGAAGATTATAAACGAGAGAAAAGAAAAAAAAAACATTACAAACTATTAAGGAAATAGTTTATTTAAGAATATTGTGAACTAATGTCTACTAACTTCTTAGGGGTCATCCATAAAGTACGTTGGGGAGGAAGGGAGGTGTGGTCTTCCTCCAACCTAAAGGGAAACCCAGTCGAACCACTGTCTGGCCGGCCCTAAGGCCCCCGTGGTTGATGTCGAGATGTTGTGTATATACTGAACGCTCGGAAACATTTATATAGCGCGATTCAGGATTAGACGTCCTCGTATTGATTCTTGTAGCGGATTATAGATGTCGCTACAACGTCAGACTAATTTCGTAATTTTTTGACCTCTCCCCGTCCTGGTCACATTTGTGAGATCTCCCCATCCCTAGTGACGTCACAAAAATATTTCGTTAATAGTTCAAATTTGGCATTTAAATGTCTAAGATTTTGAAATGTGTCGTCATGAAACTTAAGACCCCTCTCACCCCTTGTCACACTTTGTAGATCCCCTCCCTTCCTTAACGTGTGACGTACTTTATGGATGGTCCCTTATGTCGACTGCTGAATTATTATAACTTTGCTATAGAACTTTAACGTCAAGGACTTGCGATGCTACTGCTCTTAGAGATGGTGGTACGGCCTCAAAGAAGCATAAAACTGAATAATTTTTAATATAAAAATTAAATTTATAAACATAAAATTGTTTAATTAAATTCTCAATTCATATAAATACTAACTCGCCCCGGCTTCACACGGGTGCAATGTAAATGTACTATACACAAAAATGTTATGTTACTCGCTGAAGATTTAGCTTTCTATTTTTTAAGTCGGTCGAGTGGTTTTTGAGTTTAATCGTAACAAACAAACAAATTTTTCCTCTTTATAATATTAGTTTAGATAAAGCAAATTTTTAGGTATAAGTTTTCACACATACGCACGGCGCTGATTTCGTAATAGTATTCATAATGAAAATCACTGAAATTGTCCTAATAATATCGAATACAATTAAAAGTAGCCTTTTTAGCAGGGTCTGAAACTGGTTAATTTTTATTTTCCAAAATACATGTCTGACTGAGATACCATGATATTAGTTTAAAAGAGTAGTACACACTAAACTTACCACAGTAATTTTTTTCATTTAATATGAATAAAAACGAAAGAATATTAACAAAAACCTTTATTATACCGGTATCACTCCCATAGTAAATTAAACGGTATTCAGTCCTTGCTTTTTAGCATATATATCAAAAATAATTTTGTAATTCCAGATACTGATACCAAAAGAGTTAGCTGAGGACATGTCGAAAAAAGTAGCTCCACTCGCTAACTTGGCGGAAATCGACTCTGAGACCGACGAGGAAGGAACCCAGGATACTACCACTGCGCCTACGATACCATACACACTGTCCTGGCCCAGTTATAAACTTAAAATATCCATACTGCCTGATACTGAGTTTTTATAGTAATATTCTTGTAAATGATGAAATACTGATGAGATTTTTAATAAAATTATTTAAAATACTTTGTGTTATTTTACCAAGGGTAATTTAAAAAGATGGTATTGCCACTGTTGTTAATATTTACCTTTTCCAGCATGCATCCGTACCAGGCGTGAATAGTTTTGTTGTTAAATAAATAACTACTATATTTCTAGTAAGTAAACCACACGACCGATCGCTTCCCGTATTCGCCCCGAGACTAGAGATGGGTAACTCAAGAGAGATAGATAAAAAAGATATGTATCAATCCGTTTACATCTATCACTCTTTATATCACTTCGAATCCGAATGTATCAGTATATCTTTTACATCTCGTTCAATCATAACGTATTTTTGCAAAAGTGTATTGCCGATACATGTGCAAATGATAATTTTTCTCGGCCGAGTCCGAAACCTCTCTTCGGAAAGTCCAGACGTCTCTTTCGCACCTTTAGAATCTTCTGTCGCGCTGTCGCAAGATAGAGAGTAAGTTGTTGATTCATGAATTGAGCTAATCGAATCACGCTGAGTAATGTCGCTGCGTGACGTGCGCGGATACAAAAGATATAAAAGAGTGATACATATCCCAGTGATCGAAAGATACATTTCAATCTTTTCTTTTTAGTGATACATTGTTCCCATGTCTACCCGAGGGCCGAGACTAACGAATCGGCCGTTACATTACCTATTACTTATACTAAAATTGTGTTACATTATTCTCCCCCTTATAAAACAAATTACATTTACAAAACTAGGGTTGATAAGGGACCATCCATAAAGTACGTCACACGTTAAGGGGGGAAGAGGATCGGATTCTTGATTCTGATTATAGTTGTAAAAACTCGAGAGCTACCGTTATTTAACCAAATATGGGTTAATAACCCATAAGATGCAGTTATTAACGGTATGAAATATTGTCTATTATTAACGTGAAAAAATAATTGTTGTTTTATGTTAGTTATCGACAGACGAAGTTACCAGACGTGGGGAAGACAGTCTGACAGAAAACTATAAAAATGTCATCCCGATGAGTCTCGAACCCACTACCCATGGATGGGCACGGCACCGGTGTTCTACCGAAGACGCCAACGAGCCCGTCAAATATGATTAAGATAGCCTAAACCTCAGGGTTGACGAGTATAAAAATATCAACACGACAGAGTCATTTCACCGATTTTTACTAAGTAACTATAATAAATACAATCAGTCAAAGCTGGTCACATCAGTCAAATCTGGTCACACTGCCCTAGACCGTGATGCCAACTTGGGGGTTTTCCCCCAAATTAGGGGGGAATTAGGATGACCAGGGAATTTTTTAGGGGGTAAATTTAGTTAGAGGGTTACTTTATTCAAGAAATATGTTTATTTTCATAAAATAACCCACGAATTTCATTGTTATCATCATTAATATTTAATGTAACCCACGTAAATACTATAGATATTTTATACTACTTGAATGTATTTATATTTAATTCATATTTGAATTTTTTCAAACCGAATGAACAACAAAAACTTGGGTTTAAAGAATTTATTTTTCTCGAAGAACTTACAGAATGTTCACTTATTAGAGAAAAATTAATATTAACATTTAAGTACTTAGAAAACAAAACAATGGAACAATTATACAACGTTATTATGGTTAATTAAGAAAACAAAATTCATAAGGAAGTCAAAGTCTGTTGTAAAACATATTATAAATTTTGCTCCTGCTGCAAATATTTTTTTAATTTTCTTTTGAAAACACCAACAGACTTTGACTTCTTCACATCCTCAGGCAACTCATTGTGCAATCTAGCTCCCTCAAACCTTATATTATATCTACCATAATTCGTTCGGGCTGCTGGTAATGCTAAGTTATGTTTATGTCTGGTGTGGTACTTATGGACTTTCTTGTGAAATGTGATGTGAGAATGTGTTGTATTTGTGATGATTTTTTGAATATGTATGCATGTATGATAAGTGTGAAGTTGTGAGATGTTAAATATTTTTGAGCTTTTATATAATTTTTTTGTAGGTGTAAGTCTATGGTAATTAAATAAAGTTTTAATTATTTTATTTTGTGTAACTTGGAGATCCTTTATGTTTAAAACTTAAAAGGTTTAATCGATATTAAGGGGTATTTGAAGTTGGCCCTAGGGGGGGAAAAACATATAGGAGTTGGCATCACTGGCCTTAGAGCCTAATTCTGAAATCTGAATAGTGAATTCAGTTTCGCGGTTACAGTGAATGAGAGCGTACGTCTGTTAGTTGTTATGCGACGCTCTTAGACACGAACTAAGCATGCCGCGTCCTAGTGATTCTGTTTGGGAACATTTTATAATGATATCTGAAAGTGATGGCAAAAAACACGTTACATGTTGTTACTGTCACGTACAATATAAACACGCCCAGGCAACGAGACTTAAAGAACATTTATCAAAATGTAATAAGTGTCCACTTCGGGTGATGAAAACGTTGCATACTGAAAAGTGTCACTGGGGTAATAATTTAGTTACATATGTAATAGTTTCTGCTTGATCACCGACATCGGGGTCATCCACCTACACAACAAACCCATCATTACCAAGCATCTCAAATGCAACATTCACATGTACTCCTTAGAAAATACACTGACGTCATACAACAGTCAATAACACATTGGTATTGTCTGTTAGCTATAATTTAGACATTGGCAAAACATGATAATAACACACAATTCACTTAAATAATTCAACGAAACGTGACCACAATTTACTCTGATATTATTTCGGTAATGATAAGCCACCTCCCTCATCTCATCTCCGACTGACAAGCTGGCATCATCGCGCAACTCACGATGCGCATTTCAAGCAGTTAAGAACGGTGGTATTTAACCGCAACAAGCATAAAATGCGGTTATTTTGCATTTGTTTACCACTTGCTTAAAAACTACCGGCTTCGCATCTATAATTCTAGACATGGGTAAATCCTTGCTTTATCTCAGTAACTCAGGCGCAGTGTGCTGTGTCGGCTTTTTGCGTTAAGTCATAATTGCGCTATAAAGCAACAAAATGAAATGCGCTAAGCGAGCAGCCAAACTTCCGAAACACAAACCAAACGAACGCTGATAATCCTGCGCCGTGCGCCAACACATTATGATTTGTGAGTTGACTCACCCGGCGCAGTGAAGTGTGTTTACGCAATTGCGCGGCGCAGCGCAGTGTTACACATGCCTAATGCCTATATAATTCTGGTAAACAAAACATGCAGGATATTAATGTTTTTAGGAGCAAAAAATTGCAAAACTTTTGAAAAAGAAACACTACAATTTTACTGTTTTGAAGGCTATTTGAAAATTATTATTATTATATTAATTATTACATACAGAAGGTGATATTTTACCAATTTCTTTGATTAATAAATACCTACATTTTCTTGTTTTCTTTCTGTATTTTTTAACAATAGGAAATGTAGGTATTGTCTTTATAAATTATTGTTTACTGAAATAAACTAGCGCTGGCATCTAACAGAGATGACCCTTTAGCATAGAAATCATTAACAAATCACCAACGCAAAAGTTGTAAATGTAATATAAAAAAACAGTACTTTGAATTAACTTGTTATTTATATATAGGAAAAGCTTTCATTTTAAAATTAAAGCCCTCACAAGTGAATAATTCGAAAATTGGAAGATAATAAGTAAGTATATGAACGAGAATTATATATTTTTAATGACGAACATGTATTTATTAAGGAAAATACTATTAACTGTTTAATATTTCAGGTCATGCCTAGACCTAGCTATGCTCAATAAGAAGCTTTGGTGGAGTTTCTGGAGACTAACCCTGCCATTGCCCAGGGTAGAGACAGAACAAGCATCGAAAAACCTGAAACCAAAGAAATGGATGACTATTTCTAAACACTTCTATGCAATAGGCCCGATTTCTCGAGATGGTGTTGCACTATGTGTTAAGAACCTCGATTTTGTTTCACTTTGTTTTTATTCGAAAATACTATAGTCAATATCATAAAAAACGTCTGAGTAAAACTCCCAATGCGATACAGCTTTTAGTTTTTCTTTAAAATCGTTTCAAAGTTTGCCTATATCCAGGTCTAAGAATTTACAAAATCATTTTTTGCAGAAAAACCAAATGTGGTACTATAAATTTGACTATGCCATTTAATTGTGCATATATAACTATACTCCCCTCATAAAATTTGTCCATTTACTGTGGTGAAATAAAGTGGAAAATGTATTTTTGTCATTTTCGGTCTTATTAGTTTTTCTCAGGTGTAATGCCGTATTAGAAGAAGATTTATGTATGAATCGACAGTTTATAAAAATTACTATTATGTGTATCAAAATCTTATTCTAATTCCGTGTTATTCAAAAGTTATAACTAATTAAAGTTATATCCGGATTTTTCGTTGTTAGGGTTGTCACATCAAGATAATTTTTATTACATCCGGTATTCGTTTTTTATCGTTCATATACTTTCTAATTATTTTATATCATCACCTTTTATTTTAATAATGTTTTTTTTATAGATAATATATTTGTAGAAATACAATATACTAGATAAGATGTTTAGGGAATCAGATAATCAAGTTAAAACGCTATCAAGTTTTTATTTATTAACAGTGGCATTAAGATCAACCCATTTGGTGAATATGATCAATCGTCAAATTTTCAAATTTCGTACTCGCTATTTTTCAACGTCGAAATCAAGTTCACACAAATTATATTTTCTTTAGTTTTAGGTAACAGTTTTATTTTAGTTTCGTTACGATTATGTTTTAAAAAACATTAAAGTGCTTATGAAATGTTATTAAAATCTCGCGAAGTATTTATATGTTCTATAATATTGTAGAACTTTTTTTTGTTCTATCATCAATACTTTCCCCAGCGCATGCGACGAACAACATTTTTTGGCTAATTGTTTTTCACCTCGGGTTGGTTTTAGTAGTAATTTCAAAGGATCTCTATTTTTTTCTAGTAATAAATATAGCCTATGTTACTCAGCGATAATGTAGCTTTCTATGGTTAAAGAATTTTTGAAATCTGTCTAGTAGTTTTTAAGTTTATTCAATACATACAAAAATACAAATCTTTCCTCTTTATAATATTGGTATAGATTGATCAGGGATACGTAAGAATATTGTAGAAGGTTCTCAAAGCTCATAAGGCGCGCTAGTGAGGATTTGATTAATTTGTGAAAATTTTCAAAACTACGAAGATCTCAAAATGGCAGTGGATAATGTCTTTTCTACACAGCCTCCGGAATTCTGGGCGCAGGGCATCAACAATCTACCAACTAGATAGGCTAGAGTATTAGAGTTATTTTATATTACTGATTAGTTATTGCTAATAACAAAGTTATCAATAAATTCATTAAATCTTTATATCTTGGTGCAAGACTTTCCCGTCAACCTGATAGTAATAAGCTAAGTTCATTTTTACTTCTTCATAAAATAGGTAAGTAATAATTTATTTGAGGGAAATTGTAAATCCAGATACTAAATATTATTATCCGGATATGAAAGTGCCAGCCCTGAATAAAAATTTAAATATCGTTTATCTTTTGAATAACACGGAATTAGAATAAGATTTTGATACACATAATAGTAATTTATATAAGCTGTCGATTCATACATAAATCTTCTTCTAATACGGCATTATACCTGAGAAAAACAAATAAGACCGAAAATGACAAAAATACATTTTCCTCTTTATTTCACCACAGTAAATGGACAAATTTTATGAGGGGAGTATAGATATATATGCACAATTAAATGGCATAGTCAAATTTATAGTACCACATTTGGTTTTTCTGTAAAAAATTATTTTGTAAATTCTTAGACCCGGATATAGGCAATCTTTGAAACGATTTTAAAGAAAAACTAAAAGCTGTATCGCATTGGGAGTTTTACTCAGACGTTTTTTATGATATTAACTATAGTATTTTCGAATAAAAACAAAGTGAAACAAAATCGAGGTTCTTAACACATAGTGTGTTGGTTGGGCTAAAGTATGCAGTATACTAATTTATTAGTCTTACTTATCATCCTTGAATAAAATATTGATTGGGTATCCCGGGATTAAATAAAAATTATTTATCCTAGAATAACAGAATATTTTCTGTATGTGTATAGAATATTTTATGAGGTGTTGTGGATTGTATTGTTATTGTTAATATTTAAGTCCCATTCTATTTTGCATTTTCAGTATTGAGTTTGACTTTGATTATAGTCAAACTCCATATTATTGCATTCAAAGAAATATGCTATCAAATATTTATATGCATTTATCATACTCAAAAATGTTACTAAAACTAATTTCCATCCAAAATTCATTAGGGTACAAGAATTTTAGCCATTAAGAGGGCCCTTCCCGGTTCGTCTATCGTCAACGCGAGCATGGTTGAAAAGCTTTTTGTTTCATGCAGCGCATACCTCTACCGCTAACGAGTGAGTGAGAACGCGATAACATTGAACGAAAAATAGTGTGCGGAAATTTCATAAAACTTGTTCTAGGAAATACGTGTTTTTCAGTAGTTTTTACAAGTTTATGAAATATTTTTTTGTAATTTAGAATCTCCATTATATTTGCAAGGTTTCTATCATAACAAAATATTTACTTTCACAATTTATGAGTACATTATGAACGCCCAAAGTTCAGGTATTTTTTTTGCAAAAAAGCTGATTTTTGGAGGCTTATACTGAATTTATTTCGGAAAATTTTGAGATTGTGTTTCGATAGAAACCTTGATATAGTGCACGAGATACCTATTAGTTCAAAAGTTTCAAAGAAAAATCGGTAACATCGCCATAATCACGTACGAGCTTTTGTATGGAAAGTAAGACGGGTTGGGCCCACTTAAGTCGTTTTCATTGTGGAGGAAGGGAGGTGTGGTCTTCCTCCAACCTAAAGGTAGGATCCTCGACCAGTTGTCCCCTGACTGGCCAGCCCTAAGGCCCCAGTGGTTGATGTCGAGATGTTTATATACTCAGACCAATATCATCACCGTTTATTTCAAGTGCGACCGCGTTGTATCCTTTATTGTTACTTTAATAAAATTAAATGGTATCTAAATTGTGTATTTTATACGGTTTTTCCTTTTTACCTAATTAAGAATGTTTTAATATCAAACCTTATTTTTATAAATAATCCTGACCCACTATTTGTAATGAATTCTCTTGATTCTTGTTTAATGAGCAGTATATCTCAAAGCCCAAAAGCACCTAGAATATTTTTGACATCTAACTAAGCCACTGCCCTTGCTTATGACTCATTAGTACAAGGACTTTATATATATATATATATATATATATAAAGTCCTGGCATTAGTATGACTCCTAGTAAGTACTAGAAATTTATTTTATTCAAAAAAAAGCTTACTAACTAAATACAACATTTTTTATGCACAAAAATTTACAACTTTACTAATATACATCTGATATTTTTTAAATCTCAAAATCTAAAATTTTTGGAAAGCAATATAAATTTACTTTTTAAAAAAATAAATAAAATTTAAGCAAAAGATGCATTGACCTTTGATTATTTACATATAAATAATCTAAGGCATTGGCATAACATAACTTAAGTTATCCCAGTCACCAGTGTCACTGGACTCGCTGGAGAGTTGAGACTGGAGACTAAGGACTTTATATATTATTTAACATAAAGTCTTTGGTGGAGACTGGAGACTAGTTTAAAAGGGCTTCTTTATGGAAATCAAAATTTCCTACTACATCACTGTCTCAAGAGAATATGATTATATGAATTATTTATTATTTTCATGTTGTTATTATTATAAAAGCTTCATTGTGTTACTTATATAAGCGCCATCTACTGACTTCATAAAGCACTATTACAGTATTTGTTACCGACACAATGTCTTGTCAGGAGAAGAAACGTTAAATTGTCGATAAAACAGTAAGTTGTTATGATTTGTTGTCAGTTATGTTTTTTTTCTGAAATTAGGGTAATTTTAAACACTGTGTAGTATTTTATTATTATTTATTAGCGCTGTGAAATTGTCAAAAAACGTTAATGACATAAGAAATACAATAAATATTGATTATTCTTTCATTTTGCTTACTTACGATGGTGTTTATTAGAAATTGATAAAAAAACCAGTGGATACATAAAATGTCGACCGTCATTAATTAGTCAGAGTTCTTCAGTTTAGTAATTTTTCATTAGTCGTGCAGATAAGCCCATAATAAGTTACCAACGAAATATTTTTCCAAAACGTTTCGTTGTATCTGGGGAAAAACAAAATTTTGTGTTGGCATCACTAATATCTAAAGTGACACTTGAGGCTTTTACAAGTCAGTTGACCGTGGACGCGTTGATTAACGTTACTCGTACGTTAAGTTTTCGTTTTAACGATAAACGAAAAATCAGTTATTTAGTCTTTGAATAGCTTATAAAACGTGTGATCGTTCAGTTTGGTAATATCGGTTTTCAGAACTTTCGAAGAACATTTTGATATTGTTAGGCGCGAACAAGTAACGCGACGCCATTTTGTGTAAGATAGTGTTGTGAGAAATAATGCTTAACATAATATATTATGGTTTAACCAATATGCCCAATATACATGCTCGCAATATGATATCGTGAAATGATTCTATATTATTTTCGAAATCATCATAACCTTAAAATCGATTAGTGCGGTTATAACTTTCAATTTAAATATAGTACATAATATCATGTTAACTCGGGTCCCGATACTCGTGAAAATCCGTACGATTAGTATTAAGCCTCGGTTACTTCGATATTATTCAATATTACGCCATAATGGATTTAGATTCATTATTTAGGACATTTCCTCGAGCATTTATACATAATTTGCATACAAATTCGCCGCTTTGAGACAATGGATGTAGAAACATAGTCTTTTCTCAATGAAAAACTGTTTGATTATTTAGATAATTCAATTATAGGTACATAATTTGCATACAAATTCGCCGGTTAGAGACAATGGACGTAGACGTTGTCTTTTCTAAAAAAGCTTTCGTTGTTCCACTATAATAACGTAATCCTGGATTATATCAAAACTTACACTTCAAGTTTTAGCATAAGAAAATACCTAGGTAGTTTTTTTCATTTTGTCAAAATAAGTTTTAATCTTGTAGACGTTTAAGATTATTTACATAATTGCCTTTAATTTTATTAGACTTATATACGAGTATATAAGTCTAATAAAATTAAATATAATAATCGTATTAGGACAGACAGCTAGTGACAAAAATCGTAGTTAACTCAGTATTTAATGATAGCCTACTTATTGTTTCTATAGTTAAAGAGCCCACGTGAGAATTGAATGCCCAAATGTTAGGACTGAAAATCTTACTGTAATGTAAACTTAGAAACATACTGGCGTTACTAAAAATATATAAATATTTGAGAAAATCCTGTAACCTAAAGACAAAGCTACATGTTTGCCCGTCATTCCTACGAAACACTAATCTTGCAAAATTGAATGCCATAAATTCTAATATAACTCTGTTCTCAATGTTTGCTACTTGAAAATGCTTTCAATAACTTCAGAAAACGTGAAAAAACAGATAGACAAAAATTTTGAAAAGTATAAGTAATAATTATATTCTGTTATCATTCTTTTATCGACCTCTCTCAATTTCTGATGTATTTTATTTTATCTGTCGTAACTTTAGAATCAAAGTGACCTAAGAAAACAATCAGACAACATTTCATTTGTTCATAGAACGGCCTAAAACACTTTATAATCATGAAAATGATTAGTATATTTTTGAGAGCCCGTCAATTTTTATTATCGTTTCAGTATTCCGCGATCAGAATGGTAATGCTGTACCACAATTAAATGAGCTTCAGTTCAGCTCATTAACCGGTTCGCAGCTCAGCTTCTATTTACAGATGAGTCGCCGTTGTGGCATTTTCTGTCTCTCTTACACAAGTGTGCAGCGCCCGGTTGCTATTCTAGGTTATGTTAATCAATTTAGTTTGCTTTCGTTCACTTGTGTACAGTAAAATAAGTCGTAAAACTACGCATCACACTGCGCAGTGTTTTTAAAGCATTATTCGTTCAATATCAATTTCGTAGATTAAAATGACAAATAAAAGAAGTGATGTTTGGAATCATTTTTCCGATTTGGACGACCATAGTAGGGCAAAATGCGTTTATTGTGGAAAGACGATAGCTGTTTCAAACAACTCTACGGGGAATTTACTACGCCATCTGAGAAAACATACAGGCAGTAAGTGTTTGTTCACGTACAACTCTTATTTAATATTATGATTGATTTTAGTGAATTCGCCCGCAAGACGTCTTTATTTATGTAATTTATACGTATTGTTATGTTGTGCTACATTCTTCGTAACATGTACGCGATGTCATAGTGTCAGATACAAAAAAAAATTTTTTGAGCTGCAGCTCAGCGGTTCAATATTTAGAATATGAATATTCGAACCGGTTCGAAGCTGAAGAACACACGTTGTACAAATTGAATCAAAGTGCAACATGAAAAAGTAATGATATTGAATAATCGTCTTACATCTCAGTAGTATTCGTGTGCAAGCAATAAAATCTCATTCAGTCGTTACTAGTAAAATGCCTTGGTTAAATGTTTACGAAATTAAAATTTATTGACGTGGCTTCTCTGAATCTGTCTTAAAATCTAAGATTTTTTCTTTATCCAAATTAAATGTTATACCAACGTACTATTATTTAATTAATTAAATTTAAGCAGTGGTAAGTGTGGTGCGTTTAGCACTGCTATTCCTAGGTTTGAATCCCGGGTTAACTAAAAAAAAATAATTTGTTTCGGTCGTGCAGGGCTGTAAAGGTTGTTCACAGGATTACATGCAAATGTAAAGAAAAATTATTAGTGATATAGACATTTGGGTCTACCCCATGCCTCGCACTCCACTAAGAGTCGAAAGAATTTACTTCCCATATCTAAAATGCGTAATTTTATGCGTAGGCGCATAATTACGCCCCGTAGTTTATTTGCGTTACGTTTACCGTTAGAGAAGCGCAAGAAAAATTATCATGTCCAACTTGGAAATTCATAATATAAATAAAATAGCGTATTTATCCATTCCTTAATTTATATTTATGTAGGTTTTTCAATCTCGTTTCAAAAAAAAAATCACAGCATTACACTTTTAATGTTTTAGCTTTAATACACTTAAAATGGACCCAATATATAAAATAAGCTCTATGCTATGATCGTTGGCGCGTAAGTTAGTGTCTACTTTGCGTAGCGATGCGTCGCGGGTTTGCCATTTATATAAAACTGCCAATATCCAGTGTTGCCAACTCGGATTTTGAAAAAGACGTAGACCACATTAGAAAAAGACGTAGATTTAGTAAAAAAATCGGATGAAAAGTTCGTAGATCTACGTACTTTTTTTCTTCAAGTAAAATGAACAGAGTAAGGTAGCTAAAATTAAATAAAACGAGTGTTTTGTTAAACAATTTATTCATTTTAATCAATTTCAGCCTCAGCCAAATGAAACTTATACATATTATATTTGTGAAAAAATTTAAGGTTCTCTTGCGAGTGTCCCTTTTTTATGCTACTTTTTGTAAAAAGTAAACCTGTTAGCGTTCAGTGCAAAGTCTGTTTCTTATGTTAAAAAAATATAAAAAAATGTTTGCCAAAAAAATACATTTTTTGCACTGGCAGAGGGCCCAACAAATGAATCTTGCCCACATAAAATTTAGGTCTTACGCCGCCACTGCTTGTTTCCATATTCAGAAATTAACATGAAACATGAAAATTAAATAACCAAACAAAACAACTTCGAATCCGTTTGAACTTGAAATCAAAATAAAATATAGTTTATGTTTCTGACAGTGACAGCAAAGTGTGACTTTGTAAAACGGAACTTTTTTTAATAACTTTTTTCACGAATTTAAAGGAATTATGCCTCAAAAGTTATATTCGTTTAGTTTGTTCAATTTGATAAAAAATACGTAGATTCTGGGCCTGAAGTTCGTAGGTTTGCAGAAAAGGCCTAAAGTTAGTAGATCTACGTAAAAAGACGTAGAGTTGGCAACGCTGCCAATATCTTAAGCATGGACTGAATACCGGTTAATTTACTATGGGAGTTACACCGGTATAATAAAAGTTTTTGTTAATGTTCTTTCGTTGTTAATTGTTATTCATATTTACTGAAAAAAAAATACTGTGTTAAGTTTAGTGTGTATTACTCTTTAAAACTAATATCATGATATCTCAGTCAGACTCGTATTTTGGAAAATAAAAATTAACCGGTTTCAGTCCCTGATATTAATTCAAATTCAAATTCAAAAATCATTTATTCATTTAGGTAACACAATGTACACTTATGAACGTCAATAAAAAATACATATTAAATGCTTCTAATATTACATTTACTGCCAGTTCACAAATCAAGGGCGTAGAGCGGACGAGAAGAACTGGCAAGAAACTCGCCGCCACTCTTTTTAATCGCCAAGTTTTTGTTTTACAAATGTTTTATAAGGGGCTGAAACCATTACACCATGTTCCACATGACATCACACAATTAACTATAATTATCAAAAAAATATATATATAAACGAAAAAATAAAAAAAAAAAAACAAAGATTTGTCCTCTATCAGCAGTATGTATGGTGAAATAGGAGCACTCACATTCTAGTGGGAACAACACGCAAATACATAGACGAAATAACTAATATCACCGCATGCACGAATTCAAGTTCGACCTGTCATCACAAGTAGCACCCGTTCACGAGCATGACGCATGGCCAGCCATCGGCCCCCTCGCCATATTTTAGGGAGAGAGACAACCCGACGCATGGACGCCGCTACATTAAGGGCCCCATATACGGTACGATTGATCTATACGACAGTCGTTACAGACCAATTGAAACCACGAATCAATAGTGTTATGTCAAGATGACGATATCGGAAATCGCAACAAAATCCCATGCAATCTTGCTATTGTTAAAATACATAAATAAATGTCACTGGGCATGATATTTCATACATTTTATATGGCATCGTGCTTAACACTAGTGATGTACCGGATATCCGTATACGTATCCTTGGATATCCTTGAGAGAAGAAAGATCTGTATACGTTACTTTTTTACATTATTAATTATTAATTTTCAATATTATTAAATTCCATTCTGATTATTTTTGTATTTCTTCAAATCAAATATTTTTACCTATATATTTCCAAAATTAAATAAATATTCAAGGTCACGCGCACTCCGATTGTATGTATAAGAAAGTTAAGATCCGTATCCGCGGATCCTCATATCCGTATTCGGATCCGAATCACACCAGCGGCCATTATTAACATGTAGGGTGGGGATAGCGTTACCAGGCGTCCGGATAAAGCCGGACATAGGACAAGCTTTTTGGTTGCGTACGGACAGCTGAATTTTGGCGTTGACGGTTGGCTGGTCCACTTTTTGTTAGCCTTTTTATATTTAGATCTAAGGAGATTTTATAAAATGAAAGATTTTATGGTAAACTAGCGGACCTGATAGACTTTTTTATGTTAGATATCGTCACACGAGCATGAGGTTCACTTGATGGTAGGTGATACCTCAGCCACAGTAAGTGATGCGCTGTCAACCTACTTTTTAATTCGACCATTCGGAAATCCATAGATTGAAACGCGCAATGTGCACTTCACGGTTTTTTCATCTATGAACGATGGTTCGTTACCCGGTCGGAATTTCGATATTCCTCCCACCCGATCAATGCCCGAAGTTACCAGACTTGGGGAAACATGCTTACAGAAAATTATAAACATGTGCTCCCGGTGGGATTCGAACCCACGATCCATCGATGCGCACGGCAGGTGTTCTACCGAACGCGCCAACGAGCCCGTCAAACGTCCTGACAGGTTGGCTTCAAGAATAATAAAAGATTTCTACATTTGAATAATTATGTGTTTTCCCACTTCTATAATGTCTAGTAATGCCTGATTTGCAGTGGACATCAATTATTACAAAGATATTACGTGAATTTATTTTAAAACAAGGTGACCCGACAGACAGATTGTCTTGCAGAATGTTGGCGTCCAAAATAAAAGGAATAGTTCTAGATTTGAATATCGTCGCTGCGCCTGACAAGTTCCATATGTGATTTTTGTATAGTTTTGGGAGACTACGAAAAACGTATTATTGATTCACATACGGAGCTTTTCTTACCGGTCAAAACATATATGGAATTAGTTAAACTCATATCCAGTTCGAATATCACAAAAATGATTTTAGTAACACATAGAGAATAAAACGAAGAGTATTTTTTGTGCGAAAACCAAAAATCAAAAAAAATCACATATGGAATTTGGCAGGCGCAACGACGATATGCTATTTTCCCACTTCTATTCTATCGTATAAAGTCTTGTATATCGAGTGGCGGATTTACCAGTAGACGGAGTAGGCTTAGGTAATCGGACTCTATATATTATATTAATGAATTTAAAAATAGACAATTGTAAACCTGGGTGTAGTTAATAGGCTAAACTTATCACTGATTTTCAGTGGACTGAACTGGAGTGAATTACGCAAGATAGCGAAGTTCCGAACCTAATTTAATTTAAAATTAATTTTCTGCGTATATTTTTTTTCTTTTTCCGATATGTTAATAGTTATTCGGGACATCGACGAATCCAACATAAAATCGGGGGCATTAAACGAGTGGGAGGAATATCGATTTTTCGACCGGGGATTAACCAAAACGCAGTGAATTATGTAGATAGCATAAGATTCACTGATTTTGACTGGTTAAAATTATACCTTTAGAATTAAGAAAAAGGTTTACTAGGCCACTCGAACGTTTGTAAGTTTTGCCCATGTGGGTAGTATTGAAAAAATGACGCGAGTTACTTCGAGTGTATTATGGGACTATTTCGAAAAAGTTGATCCTAACGGTAAAAGAGCGCGATGTCGTATCTGTTCCGAGGTGTATAGTCATAAAACTACGACCTACAATTTGAAAGTGCATTTAAAGAAGAAACATCCAAGCGCTTACCAAATTGTGGAAGCCGTTCAACAGGATTCAAGATTGTCTAATAGAGGTATTTATTAGAATTATCTCTTTCTCATACATAAATCAGCGTTTGGTCATGTTGGAGTAAAGCAATGAATGCAAAATTAACATTAATCAAAAATGGATCTATTTAGAAATAGCTGGTGCCCGAGATATTGTTAGAATTAGTTAGTTTTGCAAACGGTGGAGCGCGAAATACTTGCGAGAAAGTTCGTTTTGTCAATTTGCCTATTCAACCGAGTGAATAGGCTCAATGGCGTAGCTATCATAGGGCAAACGATAAAAAAGAGCAAATTAGCACAGAGTGGAGTGTTGAGAGGACTCTGTGGTCTTTGGAAAGAGGGGGAGGCAGGCTCGCTAGAAAAATCTCGAATTTTTCTGCTCCTAAGTTTTTTAACCCTTGTTTCATGTTGGCACCGTGAGAGTGCCATCTGTTTTATAACCATTTTCGAGTTTTACGCTGAATAAGCACTAGTTCACAAAGTCGTAAATCTATAAATACGTATCTATATACGTGCTAGGCCCTCGGTTATAAAAAAAACATATAAAAAAATGGAAAAATAAATTTCTTTGCTATTCGGACAGCAAAACCGCGTCCTGAATTTACGTGACTGACTCTAAAAAAAATCTATGATTTTAATAACCATACTAGTTACCGCCCGCGACTTTGTCTGCGTTGAATCAGTACTGAGGGTAGCTTATTTTTTAACCAAGCGCATTACATGATTACATGCGTTTTAAATTGGCTCTTACAGTTTGAATACATAACACGAATAACTTATCAGAAATGCAATACTACATAAAAATAGGACAAGAAATATAATAATAATATTATATACAATATTATATTTAGCGCGCAAGACAGCACGGAAGACTTGCGTGGATTTTTAATTTGACATTTTTAGTTTAATTGATTAAATTCGATTCATCTCGATATCTTAAATAGTCATTATAGTTTTAAGAAGTTAATATCGTCGTTAGCCGATCTTTAAAGCTATTTAAATGATAATAACTAGTCTTCCCGACATCCGATTTCGATGAAACAAAGCGTTATTACCCCAGACTAAATCTATGTGTCAAACATGAAAATCAGTTCTGTATCTTCGGAAATTAACCTGAACAAACAGACGACAACGTTCCAAACTATTTTTATTTTGACTCAATCTTTAATCGTGGCCTCTCCATTACTGGTAAATATTTTCAATTTTCAACACTCGATTATCCGAATCAATTGGGACCGAGACTAGTTCGGATAGAACTAATAGAGCCTTTACTACATAAAAACGGTACAAACATATACATAAAATAGAAATTAAATAAAACGCGTTTCAACACTCTCGATATGCGCCCGTTGCATGCCCGCGATTCTAGCAAAGACACATTCTAGCTCACGGCGGTGGCAGCGAACAACAAAGTATCTTTCATGCCAACATTCGGATAAACTAAGTAATCGTTCGGATAATCGAGGTTCGGATAAAAACTTTTTTATTTAGCACTTATTTGGTAATGGCGAAACGACGAAGTGATGCTAATCCTGTGTGGAAACACTACTACAAAAAAGACGATAAAGTAGCAGAATGTAAACATTGTTTTTTAAATATTAGTTATAAATCAACATCTGGAAATTTGAAGAGCCATTTGAGGGCAAAACATCCCGCTATCTTGCAGCAGTTACTACGAGAAACGTCCACCGGTCACGGTAGGTAATATTTTTGTCACTATTCTAATTGTATAACTGAGTATGTAGGTATTGGAAAGCCTCTCGAAAATATACTTATAAGAGAAAAAACTACGGTTACGGACGTTTTTCGTACAAAATAAGTTGAGATTTCAACTTTTTCAATGTTATTAGGAGTGAAGCGTATTAACGTTACAAATATAAATCACAGGTATTCAAAGATAACTGATAACAGTTGTTCCTGCGATTGTGATATATCTGTTATTGAAAATATCATGCAATAGTAAATAACAGCTGTGATTGTAACCTATCCCATGATTGCTTTGTGCTAAAACGAGATGCACCTAGTATTTATTATTCAAAAAAATACAATGAGGATCAGTAAAGTTATAGCAAATTCAATTAAATTAGTATCCTCGTTATTCTTTATGACATAAGAATGATATATCTTTTTGAATTATCCAAATCGGACCATTATTTACGAAGATATTAAGTGATAAACGTGTGCCGTTCCTGCCGCGAAAAGTAAATGTACGCGGGAGCGTGTGACGTCACTGTGACGGAACCGAGCGCGGCCTAGTACCGGCGCTCTTACTTCTCGATTTAACGAAGCTGTTAGAATGTAATTTTGTGATATTTTAAGTATAAAACATGCATAAATAATATGAGTACTAATAAATTAGACGGTGGTTTTGTGCAAGCTCAATCAGATAACCTTCCAAAAGTGGATTCTTTCATGGTATTTGACCACCTAGAATGATTTCTAAGTTCACTAGCGCTGAAATTCGTGGTTGAAACCTCAAAGGTAAGGGTGCTGCTTATTATTTACGAACGTAGGTACTTATTAGTAATATTTAAGTCTAAGTGGACGATAATGAATGTAAGTGTATAGGTACAGGGACGTATTCAGAACTTATGAATAAAGTGCTTATAGAATCTTGATAAACGAATGATGTTTTCGTTCATTCATATGTAGATTATTTCGTGGATGGCTTTTTAATCTACTTGCGCTTTATTTAGTGGTTCCCTATACTTGCTGATCTATGACAGAAACCTTTATATTGTTTGCAATGATTTTTTTGCCATTATTACAAATATTTCGTTCAGTATATAATATATAGGTAGGTGACTTCAATATAAAGCAAAAAATTATAATATTTTGTTCTTTATGTACATTTCTGTCAATTTAATTTTTTGAGACTTGTCATTCAATGTTTAGTTTAAGCTTCCTTCCAAGCAACCTAAACTTTACGTAATTTTCTATATCTTCTTCCAACTGAAATATATATTAATTTATTTGCTTCTAACAATAAGGCAAAGCTGACGCAGATACATAAATGCTTATAAAATATTGTTATTCACTCTTTGGTTTTTACCCAAGTACGTCCCTGTGTCATTTATTTTGACTCTGGAATATTACCTACATAGAAATGGTAATAGGTACATAGGTACGAACGTAGGTTTATCCACAAAACTCAGAAAAACTAAGTAGTTATGTTTTTATTAATACAGCAGGCTTAAAATAAGATAATACTTAGGTACACTACACGTAATAGTAGGTATCAACTTATTTCCATATCAACTAAATAATAGTTATAGTTATGTAGGTACGTAAATCGAAACTATCTTCACACCAATGTCTTGTAGCCTGGGCAGAGGGTAGAGTTTTATCATATCTTCTTACAACGGAATACCATTTTTACGAAGTTTTGGGTTTTTCGGCACGTTAAAAAGTAGTTTTTCTGGTGTTTTAATAGAAGTGTTTGTTCATTTCGGACCTATACAATATTTACACATAGTTTAAAGGTGAATTAAACAAAAATCGGACACAAACTTAATGTTTTAGTCACAATTAACCAAAGAAAATACTGCGCGCCATACGCTTAACAGGCCGCGACCGTCACAGTGACGTCATAGCAACCACGGCGGCCACTCAGTGAACTTCGCTAGTAATTTGGTCATAACTTCGTCAATTATTATCGTAGAACAAAAATTTTTGCACTGTATGTTAAGGATTTCTTAGCTCTTTAAATCTGCATTCTCAACTAAAAACGTTACGGATCCTCATTGGACGTATCACAGGAAGAAAATCACCTTGAAAAATAACTCCTAAATTAGATCAAATTATCTGCAATTCCTTTAGTACCTAAAATACAGACTGTTATTTAATAACAGATATTTGCACCTGTTATTATTCGGAACAGTAACAGGTATAACATATATCATGTATGACCTGTTAATTGACCCATGCCTAATTACATTGTATAGTCTGGGAACAACATTCAAATAAAATAAAACCGAAAGTTTGCAATAAATATTTTAAAATTAGATTGTTTTTATGAAAAAGACAAGATTATTTTTTTATTTGTCGCGTTTTTTTAAAGATACGCTCATACCTTGCATACGGCGAAAGGAACATTACAGTAGAAAATCGATTAACGTAAACAATTGGGACCGAGACTTTCGGATATCTAAAAGTTCGGATAATAGAAACGCGGGCTTTTTTGGGACTAAATAATAATAATTTATTTATTTAAAAGCTTAGACAAAACCTTTCTGCATAAAACGACCGTTCGGCAGTAGCGGGACCACCATACAAGCCCGGCTTGCCCTAATAATGCAACCATAAAAAAAATGCCCTTAACGTCATTATATGTCATAAATAACTTATATGATTACGTAATTAAATAGTACAAACACGTATTACATTAAAGTCGGCAAACCGGGCTTTTGGGCTTAAATGGTAGTCCCGCCACTGCTGTAAGGCTATTGCTATTATCACAGCACACCTTTGCAATCGCTCCCCTCAACGACAACAAAACCGAAACGGCTATATTCCGATTTAGAATATAGCCGTTGTTTGATTCAATTAAAGCCTTTATTACACTTGAAATAGATGCGATTTTTGCTATCATTATTTATTAGCGAGTGTTGTAAGAGCATTGACGCCAATTATAAAACAAAAACCTTTTCAAACCCGTTAAAAATCGTGCAAATTACTGATTTCTATAGGGCATATTCTTATATTTTAGTTCAGTAAATAATTTCTTGTTAGTATTAATGAGGATCCGTAACGTTTTTAGTTGAGAATGCAGATTTAAAGAGCTAAGAAATCCTTAACATACAGTGCAAAAAGTTTTGTTCTACGATAATAATTGACGAAGTTATGACCAAATTACTAGCGAAGTTCACTGAGTGGCCGCCGCGGTTGCTATGACGTCACTGTGACGGTCGCCGCCTGTTAGCCGTATGGCGCGCAGTATATTCTTTGGTTAATTGTGACTAAAACATTAAGTTTGTGTCCGATTTGTGTTTAATTCACCTTTAAACTATGTGTAAATATTGTATAGTTCCGAAATGTACAAACACTTCTATTAAAACGCCAGAAAAACTACTTTTTAACGTGCCAAAAAACCCAAAACTTCGTAAAAATGGTATTCCGTTGTAAGAAAATATGATAAAACTCTACCCTCTGCCCAGGCTACAAGACATTGGTGTGAAGATAGTTTCGATTTACGTACCTACATAACTATAACAGCTATTATTTAGTTGATTTGAAAATAAGTTGATACCTACTATTACGTGTAGTGTACCTAAGTATTATCTTATTTTAAGCCTGCTATATTAATATTTTTTATAAAATAATATAAAAAACCAATAAAAACGTAACTACTTAATTTTCCTGAGTTTTGTGGATAAACATACGTTCGTACCTACCTATTTCCATTTCTATGTAGGTAATATTCCAGAGTCAAAACAAATGACACAGGGACGTACTCGGGTAAAAAGCAAAGAGTGAATAACAATATTTTATAAGCATTTAATATATATTTAAATTGCAAGAAGATATGGAAAATTACGTACCATTCACTAACTAAAGCGCAAGTAGGTTAAAAAGCCATCCACGAAATAATCTACATATGAATGAACGAAAACATCATTCGTTTATCAAGATTCTATAAGCACTTTATTCATAAGTTCTGAATACGTCCCTGTATCTATACATTTACATTCATTATTTCTTACACCTATATACGTCCGAAATATTACTAATAAGTACCTACGTTCATAAATAATAAGCAGCACCCTTACCTTTGAGGTTTCAAACCACGGATTTCAGCGCTAGTGAACTTAGAAATCATTCTAGGTAGTCAAATACCATGAAATAATCTACTTTTGGAAGGTTATCTGATTGAGCTTGCACAAAACCAGCGCCTAATTTATTAGTACTCATATTATTTATGTATGTTTTATAATTAAAATATCACAAAATTACATTCTACAGCTTCGTTAAATCGAGAAGTAAGAGCGCCGGTACTAGGCCGCGCTCGGTTCCGTCACAGTGACGTCACACGCTCCCGCGTACATTTACTTTTCGCGGCAGGAACTACATAAGTTTATTACTTAATATCTTCGTAAGTAATGGTCCGATTTGGATAATTCAAAAAGATATATCATTCTTATGTCATAAAGAATAACGTGGATACTAATTTCATTGAATTTGCTATAACGTTACTGATCCTCATTGCGCAACGATCACCGCTTCGATAGCGCCAGTAATTTTATACGATAACTATGCTATTAAAATAGCGCGTTAAAGTAGCCGCTACTGCAACTCGACAGTTAGTTTCGTTTCGTTTAACCAAGAAAGTAGTTATGCTATGAAACTCAACAAATAGTTCTAAGAAAGCTGTTACACTAGAGGAGTCATAGTCGTATGCGGTCCGTAGCGTGCTCGTCCCTACAGTTCCACTGACAAAATGGCCGAAGATGTACGTCATTTGCTTTGAGTTTGTTAACTATCCGCCGAAGACTTCTTGCGCGTGCCGTCTCGTCTATAATATAATGTAAATAAAACTATAACTAATTATATGCCAGGAATAAACTAAATATACGAAATATTATATATACCATAGATGGAAAAACCGTTTGCGCGTTTTCATTTCCGAATGCTCGAAGTAAAAATTAGGTCGACAGCGCATCATTGACTGATGTTCTGTGGCTGAGGTATAACCTACCATCAAGTGAACCCCATGCTCTTCTGTCGATATCTGACAAAATTTTGTCGACCGTTTTCTCGTGTTTTAATCGATTATCTGTTTACGCCTTCCGGGTCTAACATGACACACTTAAAACTCGATTTCTAATGTCAAAAGTAGAGATTTTTGTCGATCGATCTTGTCTATCCAAGTTGTTCATGTCGAGATATCTTATATCAATAGTTTGTCTTCACTCGTCCGCGGGATATCTCTTGATGGTCATGCTATGCGGGCAAACATGGGGAAGACATGCTTACAGAAAATTATAAACACTTCCCTGCGGGATTCGAACTCGCGACCCATCGGAGCACGCCAATGAGTCTCTCTTTGTAATTTGTATTAACTCTTTCAAACTGTTTTATATAATGGCATACTATAGAATAGAGGTGGGTCGTTGACGGTTTTTGTTTTAACGAAATGAAACTGTTAATTACAAACTGATAACCTGTTAAAAAAGCAGCTAATATTATTAACTGGTTTACAGTTACGTCAACAGATTTTACATAGCAATAATTAGTAAATAAATAAATTTGCAGTTAATAAATTCAACAGCTTTTGCGTTAAGGGTGAATATACGGTATTTGATTTTTTTGTGTCCCTGAAGGAAATGTAATCTGTTTCATTCAAAATTCATAATTTCTCTTTTTGACACTATTTTTGCATTTGTAATGATGCGGGCCAGAAGATTTTTAATTTTTTTTTAATTTTATAAGCTCCAGAGGAAAATTTGTTACCAGGGGAGTGACACTATTGGCAGAGTAGTGACAAATTAAAGCAGGGAAGGGACATGCCATTGATTATTAGCTAAGAAATTGGACATATATTAAATAAAACATATATAAATTATAGTATTTGGATATTTATTAATATACAAGATACATTCAGTCTTTAAAGTTTCTAAACACAACCTTATTTTTATTATTAGTAGTTTGTTAATGTCTAAGTATCAAATAACAGAATTAATATTTTCTACTTATCAATCTCATCTGAGATGAAAATTACAGTACATACTGTTTGATAGTTTTTAATTATAAAATGTTAAAAAGCTTACAAGCCACTTTTAAGACGCTTAAATCTGAATAAAATTTCTTAATGAAACAAAAAGATAAACTTCGTTTACAAGAAAAAAAATAATAGTATGTTATAATACACTTATCAGTCTCGACGCTCTCTAAACAAATAAATTTAAAAAAATTAGCAATGCACAGTATAAATGAAAACTTTCATTTTTTGCAAAGAACAGAATCGATAATTTCTACTAAACTAAATAGTTTATACGTAAATACTAAACAATCATCAATTTACTTTTCAAACACATCAACTAGTTCTGGAAACTTGTAGAATACTCTGTTACCCTTTATAAGTATATTTGGCACTGGCAATATGTTCCCATTTAACAGACATACCATTGTCATTAAATCTAAAAAAGTACAATCTTCATTGGAGTTCTTTAAAAAAGTAACACTGATCTCTCCTTCTTCTTCATCAAAATCTTACGAACATAAGCCAGCATATCAGTATTTTTATTATTTATATGGTTTTCCACAAGTACAAAATATCCGTTCTTAACAGTGAGTGCAATGTCTTCAATGTATGAAATATGCCAGAGAAGTGACGCCAGAGAAGTGACAAAATCGCGCATAACCTACAAAAACAACATCACTTGCTTTTCTGACCACATTTTAACGTAATACATGACATCTACACACAATAAACATTGTATTGTGCAAATATAAAACTTCGTAACGACAAAATACAAAAACATATACTTACCAAAGGAAATACTCCAACGACTGGCACAACCATGCTTTCCTACAGTGAATCGAAAATGGACGCAATATTATTGAAGTTTTGCTCAACGTTGTTAGCTTGCTTCTAACTTCACACTGTTATACATGCGTAGTTTAAGGACAAAAATATACCTATGCGGTTTTAAGTCATATTTTAAGTCTTCGAGTTTTGCCAGATGAAGTGACACTATTGTAACGTCACGTGAATATAAGTCATTTTTTTTTATATTAATAAATGTTTTTTCAGTGTATTTTGGTAAAATATGTTTCAATGTTTATTAAAGCATATGATCATGTAAAAAAAAAACATAATCACATAAGTATATAAAGCATATGGCTATAAAATCATTATAATCTAGTAAAAGGGGTGGCCAGAGGAGTATACATTTACAGGTATTTTAACTATTAATGTCTTAAATTAAACAATTATTGTTAATAGTTTGTGTGGCCCAAATAAAAGACCATATTCTTTATTGTTTAAGCATACCGAAACAATAATATAATAAGTTTAACATACAATCTGTCTAAGGACCAATGGAATTCAAATAGCGTATATTCACCCTTAAATAAAAAAGCTGCTTCGGATGATGTTAGCGACTACGCGTTGAATGTTCGTTGAGCTAATCCGCGCGTTGCGTTCGAAAATCGTTGAATTTAACGGTTTTTTGCGGTAAACGAAAAGCAGCTAATTCGTTAACATTAGAAAAGCGTTTTATAAAAGCTGCTTGTTGAATTAACGCCCACTCCTACCATAGAATAGCTATAATTATTTGGAATTATTTGTTAATAGTTGTCGTTCTTGTGCTTTTTGTTGGTTTTGATTGGAATTGATGCCTTTGATCCACCTGTGTAACGCTGACAGCGTTGAAGTCCTTAGTGAGCACTTTAGTTGCAAGCGGTGTCTGCCTGTAATTGGGTCTACATCTTTATAATTAATGTGTAAATGTCTCGTGTTTTTACTAAATAATTTGTACTAGATGTAAACCTGTTGGCAGTCCTTTAAATAAATAAATAATATAATGACGCGTTCGAGTGTGTGTGCGAGTGCCGCATGGGATTATTTTGATAAAGTTGATATTGATTTGAGAAAAGCGCGTTGTCGTCTCTGTGCCGAGGACTACAGTTACAAAGCGACAGTTAGCAATTTGTGGGCTCATTTAAAGAAGAAACATCAAAGCGCTTTGGAAGCAAGGCAGTCTCGAGGTACTTATAATATATCTACTTCTGTGATGCAGATTGTTTAAAAGTTTTGCTTGATTGTAATACCTATATGTGTATCTGATTAATTTGTACTAACTAGTGACTGCGTGGGATCCATATTATTCAGCTTCTAAGGAGTGTCGGATTTATCAGCAGGCTGAGCAGCCGTGCTAGCATGACAAGCGCGATAAAATTTTGTCTACCGTTTTCTCGTGTTTTAATCAACTATCGCTTTATTTCTTTCGGGTCTAACATGACAATTACACTTAAAACTCGACTTTTAATATCAAAAATAGATATATTTGTCGACCGAGATATCTTTTCCGTCAAAATTGTCGATGTCGAGAAATAATATATCGAGATATCTTACATCTTAGTTTGTCTACTCTCGTCCGCGACATATCTCGTGGCGGTCATGCTAGCCCGGCTGGATCGAGTATATGGCATTGGCGAACATTTTTTTGTTTAAGCTATCTTACAGTAATCAAAATGTAAAGCCTTGTGGAGGAAGAGAGGTGTGCTCTTCCTCCAACCTAAAGGGAGGATCCTCGACCAGTCGAACCACAACTGGCCGGCCCTAAGGCCCCAGTGGTTGATGTCGAGATGTTGTATATATACTCAGCGCTCGGAAACATTTATATAGCGCGATGCAGGATTAGACGTCTAAGTATTGAGTCTAGTAGCGGATTATAGATGCTACACTACAACCTTGTTTCCACTTGAGCATGCTCAGGCGAATGAGTGGCTTATTTTTCACAACTGCTGCGTGTGGAGACGCCTGAGCACGCTCGGCTCAAGCAAGCTCAGGACTCTGTGAAAAATAAGTCGCTCATTCGCCTGAGCACGCCTGAAGAAACAAGGCTTTAGCGACATCTATAATCTGCTATTAGAATCAATACAAAGACGTATAATCCTGAATCGCGCTATACGAGGGTGAATCAAAAAATTCTTGGAATCAATATTAAAAAATGCAAAGATTTAAATAATAATATTTTATTTTTCTACATAATCTCCCTCCAATGCAATGCATTTAGAATAACGCGTTTCTAACTTCCTTATTCCTTGTGAAAAAAAATTATTTTCTTGACTCTCGAAAAAGTCCTCTACGGCAGCTATAACCGCGTCATTATCGTGAAATTTTGTTCCACGAATTTCCACTTTTAATTTTGGAAATAAGTGAAAATCACTTGGGGCTAAGTCCGGAGAATATGGTGGGTGGTCAAGGAGATTGAAGCCAGCACAGCGGATTGCGATGAGCGCAACTTCCGATCGATGAGCAGGAGCGTTATCTTGAAGGAACAACACGCCCAACGACAGTTTTCCACGACGTTTTTCTTTAATCGCTTCACGCACTTTCGGGATTAAATTTGCATAATAGGGTCCAGTAATCGTCTGGCCTTTTGGCATGTAATCAATAAAAAGGATTCCTTCACTATCCCAGAACACAGAGGCCATAACTTTGCCAGCGGTAGGAGCAACTCGAAATTTCTTGATGGATGGATAGGATGGTCGTTTCCAAGACATGCTTTGTCTTTTAGTTTCAGGATCAAAATGGTGGACCCACGTTTCATCCATGGTGACAAGACGACGGCAAAAATTATCCGAATCACGCTGGAACATTTCGAGATTACGCTTGGAAATTTCCAAACGTCGCTTTTCGTTTTCGTCGGTTAACATTCGTGGCACCCATCTTGCAGACACTTTTTTGAACCCCAGTGAATCAATTAAAATGGATTGAACGCTACCAAAAGATATCTTTAGGATCTCAGCTATATGTTTTATAGTCATTCTTCTGTCTTCCAAAACCAGATTCTCAACCTTTTTGACATTTTCTTCTGTAACGGAGGTTGAAGGCCGCCCAGAACGCGGGTCATCTTTACAGCTTGATCTACCTCTTTTAAATTCAGCCACCCAGTACGCAACCGTAGAATAGGGTACAGCATCACCCCCTAATGTCTGCTGAATGTCCAAAAAAATTTCCTTCGTAGACATTTTTTTCAAACTGAGATATTTTATCACCGCACGTAACTCACTTTTATCCATAATTTTGACTTTTTAGCAACTCGTTGCACAAAAAAATTTATTACATGCGAACGAACTGACAAAAACAAGTGACAGTCTGCATAAATATAGTGTGATAGACACTCTTTAATTTGAATATCGAACTTGATCCAAAAAGGTTTCATATATATGCACTTCTAAGAACTTTTTGATTCACCCTGGTATGAATGTTTCCGTTTGAGCCGTTCATTCGCCTGAGCCTGCTCAAGTGGATACAAGGCTTTAGACGGTGTTCTGTATGTTACAGATAAGTCTTAAAATAAGACAGTTCTTACGGAGATAAGTCATATTTGATGACGTTTTCGTCACTATCATTGTGTTTTAGAAAATTTATGAACTGACTTCAACATGCATGCATTCGGTAGCTTACATCGTTATATAATAGAAAAACAAATAATCAACGCCTAAAAATATTAAAAAAAAGTTAAAAATTGCGAACCGCTACTACGCACTCAGCTGTTGCTGGCATAGACATTTACCTCATATTCGCTCTGACCAATGGCGTGGCTTTTCAAATATTTGAATTTCCCACAGTTTATTTACACTTTTTAAAAATTATCTTCTTGCTCAAACTGAAAATGTAATAAAAATATTGATGGAAGCGTAATTCTAAAGTAAAAAAGTTTATTAAAAAAAAGGTTTGACCCTCATTGTAATCACATGCATATTCCTTATTGGGCTTGGGCGGAAATTTTTAACAGCCCTTTTAACCCTGAAAATGTGTAACCCTGTGTGTGCTTCTAAGCAAAATATTTAAATGATGATAACTTTCTTCCCGGCATCGAACAAAGTTTGGATATAGCCCCAGACTAAGTTGAAAGTGTAAAATCTACATGAAAATCAGATAAGTGTCTTCGGAGATAAGCGGTAACAAACAGACAAATGAAAACGTTCACAATGAACTGAAGAAGTGCTTATTACACGGCATGTTTTCGCAAAACACATTCAGCGAAGAAGAAATGTTATTTTATGTTACCGTGTTGAGTTAAAGTTGAGAAACATTATCTAACAAATATTAGCCGTTTGCAAAAGTATGACAACGTTACTTACATACATACATATACATCACGCCTCTTTCCCATTGCGGTAGGCAGAGATCACGGAATTCCATATGCTCCGATCCTTACATACCACTACAACGTTACTTAACACTTCAAAATATATATAATTATTCTTCTACTGCACTTATATCTTTTTAGGGTTCCGTATCACTGCGTTGACCGTCTGTCCGTGACTCTATCTGTCTATCTGACAGTCAATGTATCAAGTTAAATTAATACCAAATCTGCTCTGCCTTGTAGTGAAAAAATCTAACTAAGTCGACGCAATCAAAAGATACGGCCTTTTGTGCTCCGTTTACAGTTTTACACCGCATATTTTGACACTCGCAAGAGAATCAAAACCTATAGGGTGCTTCCCGTTGACCTAGAATTCTGAAATTTGGCATGAAGCTATGTCATGTAGCACAAGTAAAGGAAAAATCATAGCTGAAAACCGTAAATTTGTATTTTTCTATTATTGGGAATATCTTTACTTAACTGTAAGTTTGTACGGAACGCTCGGTGCGCGAGTCCCACTCGCACTTGGCTTGTTTTTTATTGGGGGTCGGTGCAGTATTTTCTCATTTTCCATTATTTTCTATCACTCGTTGTACTAACAACAAATAAATGCTATCGGAATATTGTCTTTTATTAACGCGAGTATCACACATTTAAATAAAATACTGTATCACTACATAGTAAAAAACAAAGTCGCTTCCTCTGTCCCTTTGTATGCTTAAATCTTTGAAACTACGCAACGGATTTTGATGCGGTTTTTTTAAATAGATAGAGTGATTGAAGAGGAAGGTTTATATGTATATTAATAACAGTTTTTCTGTAGTGTATTTAGTATGCATTGCACCGGTGCGAAGCCGGGGTGGGTCGCTAGTACTGTATACGCGGGGAGACCGCGACCACGGTTGCTGAAAAGCATCCGAAACGTCGGTATAAATAATTTAAATAATAAATCGCGTTTTAATCCGGTATACAGTATTTTATTTAAATGCTATCGGAAGTTAGTCACACTTGGAAACGTTGCTCCTTATCCACTCTAAGACGCAGTGGCGTAGCATGGGGGTAGGGGGGGTAGGGTGCGGTCCGCCCCGGCGGCACTTTGGCTGGGGCGGCATTTCACGGGTAATTAGCCTACGCGCAGACTAGAGCCACTAGTGGCGACCACAGCATAGCCACCGGTGGCCACCACAAGCTACGGGCGTAATATTTCATACATTTTAGGGCATTCGCGCAAACACGGCGCTCGAGAGGCCGCCACCGAGCTTCTAGCCACCGGTGGCCGCCACAACATGCGGGCGCGATATTTCATACATTTTACAGTGGCTGAGACGCCGCTTCTAGTGGCGGCCACCGGTGGCTCTAGTCTGCGCGTAGGCTACGGTAAAAAATGTCTTCCTTCAATGTTCTTTTTTTAATTTTTGTCGGTATATCACCCTTATAACAGAGTTTCTCTTTAGTTTAGTGTTATTCAATAAGAGTACCATTTTCACCACGTCCCATTTTATTATAATCAATTACAAAAATAAGGGGGCGGCAGTGGCGTAGCTATGATACGGCAAAGTGGTGCAGTGCACCAGGGCCCTGAAGCTGAGTGGGCCCCCTGGGCTTTGGAAAGAGGGGGAGGCAGCTCTTGAAGCTAGAAATATTCTCGCAAGAATTTTATTTTTTCAAGATCTTACAAGAACTTTAATTACGCCGATAATGGACGAGCCGAGCGCCCTTGATTAGTAATAATTTGCAAATAATTATTTTTGTGCAGTTGCTTAAAAAAATGGCGAGGGGGTGCGGGGAGAATGGCGATTTTTTCTCAGCACCGTGGCCATTGTCCACTTTACTACGCCACTGGGGGGCGGCAAATATGGGATCCGCACCGGGTGCTAGTTACCTATGCTACGCCACTGCTAAAGCTTTGGTCTGGTGATCATGACGCACAACGCTGCCGTATGCGGTATGCGTTGCCGGACACTCAATCATATGAAAAACGTCGAGAATGTTCTCTTGTGCCGTCGCAGTATGCGTCAGCGGCGAGGGGCAAGCGCGGTGAAGTGGGGAGGTGTACTGCCGCACAGCGCGGCGTCATTCTCGGTTCAACGCTGCGGTGTGCGTCACTGAGTCAATATGGAAATTGTTCATGTTCACGTCTACCTTGGTAGCTGTGGCAAAATCAACTGACCACCTCTCCGCAGGGACGCTAAATGCTGCGTCGTGACGCTGCGTTGCGGCGCATACCGCAGCGTTGTGCGTCATGATCACCAGACCAAAGCTTAAGACGTATCGGTTCGGAAATACCGCTGTGCAACATAATTCAAACCGTAAACCGTATTCTTCTACAGTAGCATACCACAGAATATATCATTAAAAATGCCGCGTTCGAGTTCTAGTGTTTTATGGAAGTATTTTGATAAAGTCGATTTCGATGAGAAAAAAGCGAGATGCCATATGTGTTCCGAGGTCTACAGTTTCAGAGGGACAACTGGCAATTTGAAGGTTCATTTAAAGAAGAGACATCCAAGCGCTTTCTTAAGCGTGGAGTCTGTACAACCGGACCCAAGGAGCAAAGCCAAGTCTTGTCGAGGTACTTATAATCTATCTACTTCAGCGATACGGAATTGGAATGCTTGATTTTGTGAGAATGCATTTGTAAACTGAAACTCATTTACTCCGTAATACAAATATAATACTCTTTAAACATAAATTAGGTACTTTCATGGATGAACCATTATGTGCCACACGTTATTCGAAAGTTTTTGAAACTATTTGAATAACTCTATAGCTTTTATTTTCTTTGTAGTAAACCTTCAAAGTTTTTAACTTATTTAACACCTTTTTAAGCGTTTGTAATGCACAAAGCATCGATAAATGAACATGCGTAGACAACATTATGCTAAAGTTAATGTCATTGTTATTATATGTGTGTTTTATTAGCATTTTCTGGCAAAAATTGAGTTTTTTTTTTGAATCTTAATAGTGCGAATAACTCTCAAATTACTACACTTTACACTATAGTAAATATAGATTAAAATACTCACAGTTATCTACCTCCAAAATTTCCTGCACCCCTCAACCAATATCTGTACATATACTATAATATATTCTGTATATAGCTAAATAGGCATGGGGCACACCTTACGATGATTGGTAAGTTATAGCCGCCGCGGCCGTCCGAAGACATTTCCTCCGAAGGCTTGTAGATGCGTTCTATCTGTAATCTGTATCTTCTGGTCTTACAGAAGCCAATTACTAGTTCGGGGCGGAAAACTGGGTATTTTCAGAATATAGTAGTTTGTTGTACCGTTGAATGTATTATGAAAGGGAAGAGTCATCGAAAAAATGTAGATCTCTCTATAAAGCCTTGTATGCATAAGCGAATGAGCGGCGGCTCATTCGCCTGACCATGCTCAAGTCTCAACTGTATACACGGCTTAAGATTTCTAAATAGAAAATTGGTCCCAAAATATACCTATTTAGCCTGCTGGTAAATCCGCCACTGAATGAATGAAAGTGGCGAAAGTGGTATGCAAGGATCGAAGCGTATGAAATTCCGTGATCTCTGACTATCCTATGGGAAAGAGGCGTGAAATATTTGTTTCATACATACCTATATACAAGATATATTATGTGACTTTTCAAATCGTATTCCGGCACAAATGTACAAGGATTGTTTATGTATAATGTTCAAACGCGAGCGGCAGGGTATGATATAGGTAGGGCGTTAGAAGACGATTTTGAAATATCGTATTGATAAACGATTCTGTATCGGAATATATGTAGCAGCTAGAAACTTAACAAATTGGATCTTTCATCAAAAATTCTTTTTTTCTTTTCGTTAGAAGCCAGGGCAGGTCGCTACTTATATTTAATTTAACATGTATATTTAGAAGTATGATTTAGTATAGAGGTGGGTCGTTGACGATTTTTGTGTTAACGAAATGAAACTGTTAATTACAAACTGATAACCTGTTAAAAAAGCAGCTAATTTTATTAGCTGGTTTGCAATTAGCGACTACGCGTTGAATGTTGTTGAACTAACCCGCGCGTTGCGTTCGAAAATTGTTGAATGAAACAGTTAATATATTTAGCGGCTTTTGTTGGAAACGAAAAGCAAATAATTCGTTAACATTAGAAAAGCAGCTAAAAAAAGCTTATTAACGCCCACTCCTAATTTATGAGTTACTTAGTGTGAATCTTGTCGAAATGTCACGTAAAAATGCGAGTAAACTATGGACTTTTTATGAAAAAGTTGCATTTGAGAACAAAAAAGGGAAATGTCTCCTCTGTGAAGACACCATAAGCTATAAATCGACAATTGCCAATTTAAAAAGTCATTTACAACGAAAACATCAGCGGGTGTACGCGGACTTCGTGGATAAGCTAAAGGAAACAGATCAAGGTAATTATGCAAGAATACTAGTTCAACTAATTTTTCTCTCAGAATAATAGGGTGCAGAGCGACGCACCGAACTTCAAAGGCTTAGGCTAAGGACTCACGAAGCGGTTTTCACCCGCGCCCGCCGCGGTTGCGGGCCCGCAGCCTTTGTCGAATACAGATATTTATGTAAAAAATTAAAGCACATTTCACGACGCGTTTTACGCCCGCGGCGGGTGCGATTGTTTGCGGGTCCCGCTGCAACGGCGGTTATCTTGTACCGGCGGGCGCGGGTCGCGGTCCCGCAGCCGCGGCGGGTTGCACCCGCGCGCTCTGCGTTCGGTTGGCGGGCAATTGCAGTGGGCAGCGGGGGGGAGGGGGTGGGGGGATGTGTATTACGAATTATCGTGGCAAACTTGGCGGTTGATTACAACCGCCAAGTTTGCGGACGATAATCGCAGCCGCGGCGGCTGCGTAACCGCACAAAACTCCGGTCTCGTGAGTTTTGAAAATAAAACTCCATTCCGCCACCGCGGCGGGCGCGGGTGAAAACCGCGGCGGGCGCGGGTGAAAACCGCGCCGTGAGTTCTTAGCCTTAAAGGCCAAATTTTTCATGCCAACAGGTTTAAAAAATGCCTTTAACATTAAAAATGCCAAATCGGGAACACTGATTGTAAAATATTTCTTAGCTTGGATATTCGAGCACGACTGTAGGAGTGAAGCGTATTTATCGTAACAGATATATATCAAAGATTAGATAGCAGTTATTCCTGCGATTGTGATATATCAGTTATTGAAAATTACATGCAATACTAAATAACAACTTTTCAACTAATACTAGTAACAGCCAAGCCATTATAAAACAACTGTGATTGTTACCTGTCTCAATTAAACATCTACGATTTTCGCGTGCTAAACGAGATGCTCCTAGTATTTACTATCCAAAAAATATAGTTGGATATTTCACAGGAAGGAAATAACCTTGAAAAGTCACACCTGCATTAGATCGTATTATATGTAATTCCTTTAGTATCTAAATATAACCTGTTAAAAAGCAGCTGATTGTATTAACTGGTTTGCAGTAATGTAAACAGATTTGACGTAGCAATTATTAGTTAATAAATTCAACAAGTTAAATAAAAAAGCTGCTTCGGATGATGTCAACGACTACGCGTTGAATGTTCGTTGAGCTAATCCGCGCGTTGCGTTCGAAAATCGTTGAATTTAACAGTTAATATATTTAACGGCTTTTGCGGTAAACGAAAAGCAGCTTATTCGTTAACATTAGAAAAGCGGCTTAAAAAAGCTAGTTGTTGAATTAACGGTGGGAGACCTGTAACTGTACAGCTCGTCATAAAAAATACTAGAAGCATAAATTCAGTGATCAAAAGGGCATTACATAGCTAGATGTATTATTAAATTACATTAAATTTGAATTATTAAGAATTATTGCAAGTCACAAATCATAATGTTGCCAATTTCCTCATATTTGCCGTGTGTAAGAAGTAAAAAATGTAATTTTGTTACGACGAAGCGGTAAGATAGCTCCTCCCGTAGATAGGTAGGTACCGAATTAACCGACTTTATTTAAATTCTATTTAACAACTCTGGCCGAAGAACTGCGTTGCGAGACTTGTGCATTTTTGTACATGTTGTTTTAATGGTATTTTACTTTCTTAACACTAAAAAGCTCTTTCGACACCATTTTTTGCACTACCTATTAATACCTTGATAACGTTTAGCAGAGCTTTTGTAGTATATTTATTTAATCTGAGGTAGTATACTTGTTATTTCGTGTTTATTTAGATACCTCAATTTTAATTTTTAATATATAACTTAAAATAAAAAGTAATTACCGAAAAATGACTTCATATCGAAAATACAAATATATGGTACGAGAGAGATGATATTATGAAAGTTTTAGTTGAGAATGATACTAGACCCGTGAAGTGCCTTTTGTGTGAAATGCTAAAACAAAAAACACCAGTGGCACACGCAAATTAGTAGGGGTAAATAATGTTTATCTCTGTCATTTTTTAAAATATTAGCAAAGTTTCGCAGTCTGTCTTAGATTCACGATGCCTGTCTGTACCATTATCTCGTACAAATAAGGTATAATTATTTAAAATATTAGCGAAGTTTCGCTGAAAACACTCACACGTATACTTTGTACTTAATACACTTTAAAATTATACTTTACTGACGTATTTACTTTATAAATTAATTTATATTAACTTAATAAGCTGAAAGCACTGTCACTTCAACCGTTGCTGTCTACCCTTAGGAGTTGACCTCTTACAAAAAAGGTGTCATTATTTAAAATATTTGCGAAGTTTCGCATAGTCATAGATTATCGGTACCTATCTGTACCATTATCTCTTACAAAGAAGGTGTCATTATTTAAAATATTAGCGAAGTTTCACATAGCCTATCTGTACCACTATCGCAAGGAAGTTGTAATTTAGTCAATCAGTTGTATTTTCGTGTTTGGGCCTGCGCTATATTGTAAAGAACAGTCACCTAAATAGATGTATGCACAATAAACTAAGTTAATATTTAACAAAAATCATAATGATTTCCTTCATAAATTTGTAGTGGCAGATAACTGATGCTTCAATTTCGTTTGATTAATATAATATTTAATTCTTAACATACATACAACCAAACTTAAAACATATGACCTATGTACATTTTAATGCGGTTTTCATCAATAGATAGATTGTTTCAAGCGGAAGGTTTATACCTTATATTGTTTTGCGTTATTTTTTTCAATTCAAGATGTTGGAAAAAATTAAGCTGATTTTCATAAAAAATGCTTTTTAACCGACTTCAAAAAAGGAGGAGGGTCTCAATTCGTCTGTATGTTGCTTTTTTTTGTATGTTTATTACGCGATAACTCCGCAAGTTATAGATGGATTTGGATGATTATTTTTTTTGTTTGGTAGGGCATATTTCAGAGGTGGTCCCATATAATTTTGTACATACTATATGTAGTTATAGTTTTGAAGTCGGTTTTTGTTTTTTGTTTAAAAATAATTTATTTTCATTTTATTATCTCATTTTTTTATATTTTCTTAAATCATAATTTCTTAGTTACGAAGTGTGATTGTTGTCAAAATGACACGTAGAAATGCGAGTCTACTATGGCATTATTTTAAAAAAATTGATATTGAGAGGAAAAAAGTGAGATGTCTTATCTGTAGCGAGATCTACAGCTGTAAATCGACATATTCCAATTTAAAACGTCATTTAAAACTAAAACATGAACGTGACTACAAGGACTTGTTAGCTATGCTACAGGAACAGGAAGAGCAAGGTAATTATGCAAGAATAGTATAGAAAATTCAAAATTTTTTTTAGTCTCAATTTAGGTTTAGGCTTAATAGGGTGCAGAGTGACGCACCGACCGCATTGTGAAATATTTCTAGGAGTACTAGGAGACACGTGAAGTTCCTTTTGTGTTACTGTTGTGTGAAATGCTAAAATAAAAAACACCAATGGCACACGCAAATTAGTAGGGGTAAATAATGTTTATCACTGTCATTTTTTTAAATATTAGCAAAGTTTCGCAGTCTGTCTTAGATTCACGATGCCTGTCTGTACCATTATTTCTTACAAACAAGGTATAATTATTTGAAATATTAGCGAAGTTTCGCATAGTCTGTCTTAGATTCACGATGCCTATCTGTACCATTATCTCCTACAAACAAGGTATAATTATTTAAAATATTAGCGAAGTTTCGCTGAAAACATTCACACTTATACTTTGTACACTTTGTTTAAAATTATACTTTACTGACGTATTTACTTTATAAATTAATTTATATTAACTAAGCTCAAAGCACTGTCACTCCAACCGTTGTTGTCTACCCTTAGGAGTTGACCTCTTACAAAGAAGGTGTAATTATTTAAAATATTAGCGAAGTTTCGCATAGTCATAGATTATGGGTGCCTATCTGTACCACTATCGCAAGGAAGTTGTAATTTAGTCAATCAGTTGTATTTTCGTGTTTGGGCCTGCTATATTGTAAAGAACAGTCACCTAAAAAGATGTATGCACAATAAACTAAGTTAATATTTAACAAAAATCATAATGATTTCCTTCATAAATTTGCAGTGGCAGATAACTGATGCTTCAATATCTTTTGATTAATATAATATTCAATTCTTAACATACATACAACCAAACTTAAAACATATGACCTATGTACATTTTAATGCGGTTTTCATCAATAGATAGATTGTTTCAAGCGGAAGGTTTATACCTTATATCGTTTTGCGTTATTTTTTTTCAATTCAAGATGTTGGAAAAAATCAAGCTGATTTTCATAGAAAATGCTTTTTAACCGACTTCAATAAGGAGGAGGGTCTCAATTCGTCTGTATGTTGCTTTTTTTTTGTATGTGTATTACGCGATAACTCCGCAAGTTATGGATGGATTTGGATGATTTTATTTTTTGTTTGGTAGGGCATATTTAAGAGGTGGTCCCATTTTCTACATACTATATGTAGTTATAGTTTTGAAGTCGGTTTTTGTTTTTTGTTTAAAAATAATTTCTTTTCATTTTATTATCTCATTTTTTTATATTTTCTTAAATCATAGTTTCTTAGTTACGAAGTGTGATTGTTGTCAAAATGACACGTAGAAATTCCTTAATAAGGAAATAATTTTTTTTTTTTTTAAATTGTTATGGTTGTTATGAAATGTTGTTAGCTAAGTAAGTAACAAGGTTTCAATTTATGACAAAGATGATAGGGTATATAGGTATTTAACAACTCTACGATAGAACTGCGTTGCGAGACTTGTGCATTTATATACAATATACATGTTATATTTTGGTGGGATTTTACTTTCTTAACACTAAAAATCTTTGTGGAAACGCCCTTTTTTCCACTATAACTTTCTTATATGCAAAGATGGAACGAGAGAGAAATGAAAGAGTTAGGTTAGGTTAGAGAAAGGCTTAGAATGGTACTAGGAGACACGTGAAGTTCCTTTTGTGTTACTGTTGTGTGAAATGCTAAAATAAAAAACACCAATGGCACACGCAAATTAGTAGGGGTAAATAATGTTTATCACTGTCATTTTTTTAAATATTAGCAAAGTTTCGCGGTCTGTCTTAGATTCACCATGCCTGTCTGTACCATTATTTCTTACAAACAAGGTATAATTATTTAAAATATTAGCGAAGTTTCGCATAGTCTGTCTTAGATTCACGATGCCTATCTGTACCATTATCTCCTACAAACAAGGTATAATTATTTAAAATATTAGCGAAGTTTCGCTGAAAACATTCACACTTATACTTTGTACACTTTGTACACTTTGTTTAAAATTATACTTTACTGACGTATTTACTTTATAAATTAATTTATATTAACTAAGCTCAAAGCACTGTCACTCCAACCGTTGTTGTCTACCCTTAGGAGTTGACCTCTTACAAAGAAGGTGTCATTATTTAAAATATTAGCGAAGTTTCGCATAGTCATAGATTATGGGTGCCTATCTGTACGTACCACTATCGCAAGGAAGTTGTAATTTAGTCAATCAGTTGTATTTTCGTGTTTGGGCCTGCTATATTGTAAAGAACAGTCACCTAAATAGATGTATGCACAATAAACTAAGTTAATATTTAACAAAAATCATAATGATTTCCTTCATAAATTTGCAGTGGCAGATAACTGATGCTTCAATATCTTTTGATTAATATAATATTCAATTCTTAACATACATACAACCAAACTTAAAACATATGACCTATGTACATTTTAATGCGGTTTTCATCAATAGATAGATTGTTTCAAGCGGAAGGTTTATACCTTATATTGTTTTGCGTTATTTTTTTCAATTCAAGATGTTGGAAAACAATCAAGCTGATTTTCATAGAAAATGCTTTTTAACCGACTTCATAAAAGGAGGAGGGTCTAAATTCGTCTGTATATTGCTTTTTTTTGTATGTTTATTACGCGATAACTACGCAAGTTATGGATGGATTTGGATGATTATTTTTTTGTTTGGTAGGGCATATTTCATAGGTGGTCCCATATAAATTTGTACATACTATATGTAGTTATAGTTTTGAAGTCGGTTTTTGTTTAAAAATAATTTCTTTTCATTTTATTATCTCATTTTTTTATATTTTCTTAAATCATACTTTCTTAGTTACGAAGTGTGATTGTTGTCAAAATGACACGTAGAAATACGAGTCTACTATGGGATTATTTTAAAAAAGTTGATATTGAGAAGAAAAAAGTGAGATGTCTTATCTGTAGCGAGATCTACAGCTATAAAACGACAGTTGCCAATTTAAAACGTCATTTAAAACTAAAACATGAACGTGACTACAAGGACTTGTTAGCTATGCTAAAGGAACAGGAAGAGCAAGGTAATTATGCAAGAATACTATAGAAAATTCAACAATTTTTTCAGTCTCATTAGAGTGACGCACCGACCGCATTGTGAAATATGTCTTAACTTTAATATTCTGTTAACGCTTGAGGGCCAAGCCAATTCGAGCACGGCCGTACTTTTCTTTTCTCGAAGGCATTCGGGCCATCGTTTTTAATCATCTTTATTTATTAAGGAAATATTTTTTTTTTAAATTGTTATGGTTACTATGAAATGTTGTTAGCTAAGTAAAAAGGTTTCAAATTATGACAGTTGTTGAATAGCTGCTCCCATAGATAGGGTATATTGGTATTTAACAATTCTACGATAGAACTGCGTTGCGAGACTTGTGCATTTATATACATGTTATATTTTGGTGGGATTTTACTTTCTTAACACTAAAAATCTTTGTGGAAACGCCCTTTTTTCCACTATAACTTTCTTATATGCAAATATATGGAAAGAGAGAGAAATGAAAGAGTTGGCTTAGAATGGTACTAGGAGACACGTGAAGTTCCTTTTGTGTTACTGTTGTGTGAAATGCTAAAATAAAAAACACCAATGGCACACGCAAATTAGTAGGGGTAAATAATGTTTATCTCCGTCATTTTTTTAAATATTAGCAAAGTTTCGCATAGTCTGTCTTAGATTCACGATGCCTATCTGTACCATTTTTATCTCTAACAAACAAGGTATCATTATTTAAAATATTAGCGAAGTTTCGCAAAGTCTTAGATTCTCGGTGCCTACCTGTACAAGGAAGTTGTAATTTAGTCAATCAGTTGTACACAGTCACCTAAATAGATGTATGCACAATAAACTAAGTTAATATTTAACAAAAATCATAATGATTTCCTTCATAAATTTGTAGTGGCAGATAACTGATGCTTCAATATCTTTTGATTAATATACCTAATATTCAATTCTTAACATACATACAACCAAACTTAAAACATATGACCTATGTACATTTTAATGCGGTTTTCATCAATAAAATTCCATTCAAGATGTTGGAAAAAATCAAGCTGATTTTCATAGAAAATGCTTTTTTCTTTTCATTTTACGATCTCATTTTTTTATATTTTCTTAAAGCATAATTTCTTAGTTACGAAGTGTGATTGTTGTCAAAATGACGCGTAGAAATGCGAGTCTTCTATGGGATTATTTTAAAAAAGTTGATATTGAGGAGAAAAAAGTGAGATGTCTTATCTGTGGCGAGATCTACAGCTATAAATCGACATATGGCAATTTAAAACGTCATTTAAAACGAAAACATGAACGTGACTACAAGAACATGTTAGCTATGCTAAAGGACCCGGAAGAGCAAGGTAATTATGCAAGAATACTATAGAAATATCAACATTTTTTTTAGTCTCAATTAGGATAATTGGGTGCAGAGTGACGAACCGATCTTCATCGTAAAATATTTCTTAGCTTAGAGATTTAACGCTTGGGGGGAACGGAAGTACTAAGCCAATTCTAGTACGGTCGTACCTTCCTTTTCTCGAAGGCATTCGGGCCATTTTTGTTCCCCTTTAATTGTATAGATTGTTATGGAAAATACTAGAAGCCTAAATTTGGTAATCAAGAGGGCATTGCATAGCTAGATATATTATCTTTAAATTGAAATTACATTAAATTTGAACCAGTAGTTAAGAATTAGTGCAAGTCAAAGTTCCTTTATCAATTTCCTTAAATTTGCCGTATGCTTAAATTTTTTAATATTGTTCTGGTTACTATGAAATGTTGTTAATTTATGACAAAGTCTTTGGATAGCTTCTCCCATAGATAGGTAGGTACTTAACAACTCTTTACGAACTGAACTGAACTGCGTTGCGAGATTTGTGCATTTTTGTACATGTTATATTTTGGTGGGATTTTACTTTCTTAACACTAGAAATCTTTGTGGAAACGCCCTTTATTCCACTATAGCTTTTCTTATATGCAAAGATATGGAACGAGAGAGAAATGAGAGTTGGCTTAGAATGATACTAGGAGACACGAGAAGTGCCTTTTGTGTTACTATTGTCTGAAAATGATTCATAATCTGTATAATATAAAAAAAACATGCCAAACCCAAGATACATAAACGGAACACGCTAATTTTTAAAGGTATATAATGTTTATCTCTGGTTTACGGATGTTAATTTAATGTTTCTTGATTTACGGTTCCTAACTGTACCACTCTTAGCAGGAAGGAGGCATTTTCAATTTCGAAAACTAACTTAGATTACCGATTTCACATATCATATTGATAAACGATTGTGCATCGGATACATGTAGCAGCTAGAAACTTAATAAATTAGTTTTAAATATACGTTTAATATTACTTTAAATCCTAGCACGAACAACTTGCGAAAAAGTTATAATATAGTCAATCTGTTAGTTGTATGAGACTGATTGAAGATACGAACACGTTCTTGCAAGTTGCCCGGGTTTGGTAATACTAAATTGTGAAGAGAAGCCACCTATAAAGTTGTATGCACAATAAAAAAAGTATTATGTTAACACGTTCTGCGCGGATTTAATTTGATTTGCTTTCTAATATTTTACATAGGTAAAATCATACTCTGTTGAAAAGATTCAAATATAAGTTAAATATATGAAAAAACAGTATTTTTAATATCTTTTGTAATATAATTTTCAATTCTTAATATACAAAAGAACTTAAAACATGATATATATACATTATTGAAATTCTATATCTCTACACATTTTAAAATAAAGTCGCTTCCCGCCGTCTGTCCCTCTGTACGCTTAGATCTTTTAAACAACGCAACGGATTTTAATGCGGTTTTCATCAATAGACAGAGTGATTCAAGAGGAAGGTTTATAGCTACGTATAGTTATATTGTTTTGCGTTAAGTTTTTGAGATATAACGATGATTGTTCAAAATGTTGAAAAAACTCAAGCCAACTGACAGCTTTTATCGAAAATGCTTTTTTTTTTCGTTATTCTATTCGTGCGAAGCCGTTTGTTATATTTAATTTATCGTGTATACTTATCTTTTTTTTAAACAAGATTTATTAATTACTTAGTGTGAATGTTTTCAAAATGTCACGTAAAAATGCGAGTCCACTATGGGATTATTTTAAAAAAGTTGATATTGAGGACAAAAAAGTGAGATGTCTTATCTGTGGCGAGATGTACAGCTATAAATCGACGAGTACCAATTTAAGAGAACATTTAAAACGAAAACATGAACGGGCCTACATGGACTTGATAGGTATACTAAAGGACCCGGAAGAGCAAGGTAATTATGCAAGAATACTATAGAAAATACAACAGCTTTTGACACACCAATCTTCATTGTCAAATATTGCTCAGTTTGGATATTTTTTTAACGCTATTACTTGAATCATGAAACAAACTCTTAATACCTACGCTATACATATTCCCGTGTTAAAATGAGAAAACCAGAGAATTGCAAAAAACTACGGGTACTACGAAATCACTATTCCACGTGATACTAAGTGGTGAAATGGTCAGGGTAAAACACAGCTGCTTAGAAAGTGCCTGTTTATTCTTGCTTTGAAAAGCAAAGTCCTAATTTCCATGGAAAATAGACGCAGGGAGAGTGTTCGAGATTTTGGCTGTTCCCATAATAAAGGATTAGACAAAACGTGTTGTGTTGTATGTCAATATCGAATATGTTATAAATGGATTATTAAACCGATAATATCGAATATATTCGATATTATCACGTTTTGGCCAATGTTACGCAATATTCGCTTCATCTCCTTGATATTTTTAAAATAAAGTATTTTTAGAGGTAGCTAATATCAATCGGAACTTTGCGTTTTGTTCTCGGGTGCGAATTGAGGTTTTGACTGATTGTAGTTTTTCTGATATCCGTTATATTGTATACGTATACAATATACGTATCGTACCATATTTATATATACATATAAATATGGTACGATATCTAACACATATCCGAAGTAACGATTTGTCACATCAAATTCATGTCTAATAAATCCTTTAACTTATTCATTTATTCAAATGTGTTCAGTATTTTAAAATATTTTACTTTTATAACACTAAAAAGCTGTAAGCGCATTGGCGCTTCTTATTTGTATACTTGTTATTTCGTGTTCATAATTTAGATGGTGGTATATAGTGCAATAGAAAATAAACAGAAGTTATTCATTTAAAAAATAAATTTAAAATTATAACATTCTTATCTAAAAAAACAGAAACAAATAGGAATTGTGAACGGCGCGTCGTGAATGTTTCATGGTAAATTATTCCAAATAGGTATGGAAACTTTGTAGGGGTAAATGTTTTTTGTCTCTGTTACTATTCAAAATATTACCTATCCGTACCACTATCTCTTGCAAGGAAGGTGTAATTATTTAAAATATTTGCAAAGTTGTCGCAGGCGCATTCTTGTCTTAGATTCTCGGTGCCTATCTGTACCACCATCTCTTACAACTAGGTGTCATTATTTAAATTTTAAAATATGTATTAGCGATATTTCGCATAGTCTGTCTTACGTTTTCGCTGCCTATCAGAATCACTATCTCTTACAACTAGGTGTCATTATTCAAATTTTAAAATATTAGCGATGTTTCGCATAGTCTGTCTTAGATTTTCGCTGCCTATCTATGCCACTATTTATTGCAAGGTACTGTACTACCAAAACCTGGTTAAAAAAAATATTAGTTGTTCGCCTATGTATAAAAATATATTAATAATTAGTGTATGTTCGAACACACGTTTTGAGTACTTTTATTTTACTTGAAAATAATGTTAAGTTTATTTAGTTTTAATTCAATATGAACTCAACCTATTAATTCAAATTGTATTAAATCGAAAAGCGATCGAAAATACCATATAAATCTTAAAATATTTGACTTTTTTGAAACGTGAAACGAAATGGGAAGAAGAAAAGAAAATAATGTGTACGCCTATTTTAAAGCAATGGATAATAATACCAAGTCGCTGTGTTTGGTGTGCGACAAAACATTGAATGTAAGTACCGATTTTTCATTAGATTAGTACATTGGACATACCTATATAAATCGGATGTCCGTAGGTTACCATGGCAGATATGTTTGTCAAAAATGCATGTCATCTTTTGACAGGTAACAACCCTGCTATGGTAACATACAAATTTTATTTCTCAATAAGCAATATTGCTATTAGGGATGGGCATTATATCATCAAACTGCTTTTTTATCAGGAACGAATTAACTGTTTGGAAAAAGCTGTTTTCAATTGACAAATGAACTGGTTTATAATAATGAATGTCTACTATTGACAACAAAGTTTTCATGCAATTTTATTTCATGGCTGAATTTTGAAACCTTTTGAAAAACATAAATTTAAATTATATTGCCACGTAAAATGTCAATGACCCACCTCTAGTTGCAATGGTAACATTCTAACGTCTGTTCTAATATCCGTTAGTTGGCCCGTACTTAGTTTTATTTTGTTAGTAACCTAACGCCTTGCCCATATTTGCCTTCTAATGTGTTATCAAAACGTAAACAAATTATCTGCCTTAAAGAACTACTTTGGCCTTTCGATTCCTTTTAATATTGGATATGCTTGTGCTAAAAGGTTCTTATGAAATGTCTACGCTGATAAAATAATGCTCGATTTTTGATTAATTTTTTAATCGAGAGGTACCAATTAAGTAGTTGGGCATATATTAGTTGTTTGTTTTAAAACAGGGATTGAAACCAATAATTTTTTATTTCAAAAAACGTATCTGACTGAGCCATGATATTAATTTCAAAAAGTAATACATACTAAACTTACCACACAATTTTTTTCAGTAAATATGACTAAAAACGAAAGAATATTAACAAAAACCTTTATTATACCGGTATCACTCCCATAGTAAATTAACCGGTATTCAGTCCCTGTTTCAAAATATCAAACGAATTCAAGTTTATCATTAAGTATGAAATTAAAAGAAGTAAGATGAATTCAGTTTTATAAGTTTAGGGACAACTTTACAGAGGTTTAAGCACTGTATCAAACTTCTTACAATTGATTGAATTTTGCTGTTGTCTGAATTTTAATGGAGGAATGATATTGACGTATGGATGTAAACATTCAGTTTTTTTTTTTTGAGAAGAATAGTATGTATGTACCTGTCCAACCAATGGTGACAAACTAATGACCCCCTTGAGAGTACAAAAAGGTTACTTTCCTCTTAGTTGTGATATATAAAGACTACTGGTAAAAACTTAGTGCCAGGGCTGATAAGAGCACGTTTTTATAATATTATCAATCTGTTTCTTTTCAGACCATTCACGGAGCGAACCTCTTGAAACATCTGAAACACGCCCACAGTTCTGAGTACGCAGTGGTTCTTGCGCTGAATAAGGGATTGCAGCCTAAGGGTTCGTCAAACCTTCTTTTAGTTAACGCGAGTTGTATTGAATGCATCACCCCTTATCCTCAAGTTAGGGTTGTCATCCCTAAATTCTGGGAAGCAGAATAAAAAGTGTTAGAAGAAACTCCAGTTAGTGCTACAGTTTTTTGTTTTTAAATTACGGTTGTAGTTTAAAAAAAAACAAATCAGAATTTTCTTAGCGTTTTAATTTCTTTCAATAAAATAGAAAAAAATAATCCGAAAATGCCTTCAAATGAAACGCCACCCAGACACACCCGTCCTTAAATCTTGGGTAACCTGAACGGATGGCAATCCTTCATAAAATGAGATAGTGGTCATACAACTACACATGGACACAAAAATGCTTATTAAAAAGCCCTAAAACATATCAGATTGCGGAAGAAAATAACAAAAAGACGCTCATATAATATATCACCTGCCCACTTTGTGCTCTAAACGCTCGATCGAAGCTCGGATATTCTTAAGTTGAATATAATATACATATATGTATGTATTGTAGTTCTGCGACTATTTTTTTGAAAAATAAATGCAATTTTTAATTTCCATTTCTGTAGTTTAATTGACCCATCTACTAGCCTGCAGCGGACCGCAGGACTCCATCCTTTTGTTGTGGTTATTCCCCGAATCCGCATAGTTCGCATCATCATTCTTAAAAAACTAAAACTGCGAAAGAATGGAACTCCGTACCGGCTTCTGTCTTTCCGGAACACTATATCTGGGTATCTTTAAGGCCGGCGTGAATAGGCTTTTTCTAGACAGACATGCCCTTCTTAGATCGCATCACCGTCTTATTCTCGGAGGCATTTCGGCCACGATTTTCCCCTCGTAGAGGGCATTACATAGCTAGATTTAATAGCATTTTTAACATTAAATTTGAACCAGTAGTTTATGAATTATTGCAAGTCACAATTCATAATGTTGTCAATTTCCTTAAATTTGCCGTGTGTAGAAGAAATAAAAAAAAAAATTTTGTTAGGACGACGTGGTAAGATAGCTACTCCCGTACATAGGTATGTAGGTACTGAATTAAACGACTTGATTTAAATTCTATTTAACAACTCTACGGCATAAGAACTGCGTTGCGAGATTTGTGCATTTTTGTAGATGTTATGTTATTATTGGTATTTTACTTTCTTAACACTAAAAAGCTGTTTCGAATCACCATTTTTTGCACTACCCTTGACAACGTTTAGCAGAGCTTTTTCAGTAGGTATACTTGTTATTTCGTGTGCATCATTGAGATACCTCTATCTTAATCCATAATCACTTAAAAAAGTAATTTCCGAAAATTGACTTTATATCGAAAATACATAGATATGGTACGAGAGAGATGATATGAAAGAGTTAATTGAGAATGGTGAAATGAAGTGCCTTTTGTGTGAAATGCGAAAACAAAAATCACCAATGGCACACGCAATTTAGTAGGGGTAAATAATGTTTATCTCCGTCGTTATTTAAAATATTAGCAAAGTTTCGCATAGTCTGTCTTAGATTCATGGTGCCTATCTGTACCATTATCTCTTAAAAGGAAGTGGTCATTATGTAAAATGTTAGCGAAGTTTCGCATAGGCTGAACCAGGTTACTGATGATTTCAATCTATTTGATTAAAAAGTTGAGTGCACTAAGTTCAGACTCATTTTTTTTAAATATAGTAAATAATAATGATTAAAAAAAGAGTTTTTGGTAATTTTAGCTCAATTTTTTTTTAATGAAATCGTTCACCACAGGTTTATAGATACGATCGCTCATTCATTTCTTCTACGTTTTACAACTCTATACTATACTGTCTGTGGTTGTAAGTCTGCCATATTTGTTTACAAGATAAGACTTCTAAGAAAAACGGACTGTATAAGTTAAATTGTATTAAAAGTTTAATAGTGATGTTATAGTGACATAAAATCTTAAAATAATTGAGTTTTTTGAAAAGTGAAACGAAATGGGAAGGAGAAAAGCAAACAATGTGCACGTCTGTTTTAAAGCAATGGATAATAATACCAAGTCGCTGTGTTTGGTGTGCGACAAAACATTGAATGTAAGTATCGATTTTTCGACATACATTGGACAAACGTATATTCAGCGGATGTCCGTATGTAGGTTACCATGGCAGCAATGTTTGTCAAAAATGCATGTCATCTTTTGACAGGTAACAACCCTGCTATGGTAACATACAAATGTTTAACAATAAGCAATATTGCTATTAGGGATGGGCATTGAATCATCAAACTGCTTTTTTATCGGGAACGAATTAAAAACAGTTTCGAAAAAACTTTTTTCAATTGACAAAAGAACTGGTTTATAATAATGTCTACTATTGACAACCAAGTTTTCATGCAATTTTATTTAATTATGGTTAAATTTTAAAACCTTTTAAAAAACAAATTTAAATTACATTGCCACGTAAAATGTCAATGACCCACCTCTAGATGCTATGGTAACACAAATGACTCCATCATGGCATTGTTGTATATATGATATTGATTTAATTTAGTCTTCCTAGCAAACCTAACGAAGTAGAATTTGTTAGTATTTATCTTCATTCCACCAAGGTTACACCAATTTCCCAATTTATCTAGATCAGGCTGCAGTTTCAGAGTCCTCTATAATTTCAATAATTCTACAGAATTTCATGTCATCGGCGTACATATAAAGATTAGACTTAGAGCTAGGGAGATTTTTATCAGAAAAACACGTTTTTATAATAATGTTATTCTGTTTCTTTTCAGACCATTCACGGAACGAACCTTTTGAAGCATCTGAAACACGTCCACAGTTCTGAGTACGAAATGGTTCTTGCGCTGAATAAGGGATTGCAGCGTCATAAGGGTTGGTTAAACACCTTATTTTAGCTAACGCGAGTTGTATTGGCCGCATCACCCCTTACCATCAAGTTAGGGTTGTCATCCCTAAATTCTGGGAAGCATAAGAAGCGTTAGAAGAAACTCCAGTGCAGTTACAGCTAGTGTTTTGTTTTTATGTAACAATTGTATTCATAAAAAACAAGTCAGAATTTACTTGAAGTTTTTTAATTTCTTTCATAAAAATAGAAAAAAAACCGAAAATGCCTATAAATTAAACCCCATCCGGACACACCCCGCATGCACGCAAATAAAATTTGATATATTAAAATAAAAAAGCCTTTTATTGCTGTTAATTAATCTATATATATAAAAGAGATTTCCACCTATATAGTCACTCATCACGATATCTCTGGAACCATAAGGCGTAGCGACTTGAAATATGGTAGGAATATTCCTTTCGCCGAGTAGAGGTCAGCTAAGAACGGATTTTACGAAATTCAACCCACAAGAGGGGTTGGGGGGGCAATTGCTAGTTAAACATAAATAAAAGAAAAGATTTAACTCTACTTACTACTACTAATAATAATTGATATATGTACATATTACATTATAAATTATAACTTCAGTCAGATAGGCATAAGCCTGTTAAAAGTACGAAGAAGTTCAATAAATTTATGTAATTTAATTGTTTTTTTATTGATCTATATGTACTTGCATATTTTTTCTAAAAAAAAAATATAAGTCGGACTAGAATATAATATCCTTCACTAAATAAATCTTCCTGCCCTGTTCCCTTTTTTTTATTAGGGGTCGGCGCAGTATGTTCTCTTTTTGATTCTCTCCATTCACTCGCCATATCATCAGTCACACCTCTCAAACACATCATTCTTCACACAGTCAATCCATGTTTTTTTTGGCTTCCCTCTTCCCCTATACCCATTCACTTGCATATTCAAAACTTTTTTTAGATACATGCCCTTCATCTCTCCTCATAACATGCCCATGCCAAGCCAAACGATACTTTTCAATTTTTCATTCACTGGCGCTACTCTCAAACTTCCTCACACTAAATAAATACTGCCTGCTAATCGCTTGAACAGCCGCTCGTAGCTATTCGCTATTCTTAAGTTAATAACTAATAATAAATTTTTGATAATAGGTAATGTAACGTTTAACAACGTACGGCGCGACATACTTTGCGAGGATTATCAAAACGCGTCGTTCTGCTAAGCGAAAATGTATAACATAACGTATAAATATATTATAACGTAAAAAATAATAGGCGTTTTAAAAATAGCGTATCGTTATAACGCGTTTTCAATCTATAACCGTTGCACACACTCCTACTTACTACACTAGAACAAAGCGCAAACTTTGCAAACGATATAGATTTTTCGCTATATAAATTATATCTCACGAAGTCAGTTTCCTTTGAATATTGTCAAGCGTGCACATGCACATCGTTTGAATATGCGTAACTGAGTTTACTGAGCGCTCCCGAGATTACGCACACTAAAACAACGTATTTGCACGCATAGCCAAACGGACTTAATGAGATAGAATATCTATACATCGCTAATTATATATTACTGGAATAAAAGAGATGAAGTGAATGCTGCGTAACGTTGGCCAACACGTTTAAATGGCGTCAGTTTGCAAATTGAACTTCTGATATAGATATTTGAAAACGGTTATCGATATCGATATGAAAATGGATATCGGTTACACCGTTTGTGAATAATAACGAAGACTCCCATATCTATCACCGGATAGGATATTGAAGTCAAATCCGGGGACTATCTAGATCCCAATAATTCTGAGCAATATTACGACATTCTTAAGTTGAATATAAAATATATTGTAGTTCTTCGAATATTTTTTTGTAAAATTTCCAAAATTATTTTATATTTATTATGTTATGTTATGTTATTTCACCTTTTGCTGAAAAATAAATGCAATTTTTTTGTTGTTGCTGTAGTTTCATTACTTTTCCAAAAATTAATTGACCCACCTAAATATACTAGCCATAACGCATAATGTTTACAAGATATCCATTAGATTGCGTTTCCCTACAGTTGGAGTACGCTCCTGTATAGGTCGGCAACCCTCTGGTTTTGTTGGCCCTGCCAGTTTGCCCCCTATTCTATAAAGAACATCCACTAACACTCATTGACTTAGCGTTCTTTTTATTAACATATTTTTTTTATTGTTACAGATACAACGACTGTAAAATCAGAGCGGGACAGAAGACCAACGATTACAACGGGTAAGTGTTTTAGTGAATAAGCATTAAGCCTTTATAGAAAGTATGCTGTCAAAACCTTCGCCATCTCTACTATAGAGCGAGATAGATCTATACAAAAATGTATAGCTGTCACTTTCTCCCGTAAAGTTTAAAATTAGTAGTCTTATTCAGTATTATTATTAGTGCTGCTCTTAGTAATTGCGGTATGGCCACTTAGGACGACATTAGGGGAGCGCGGGGCACGTTGTTACATTTTTTAGATAATTATCAATATGAGAAAGCCTATCAAATAATTTATATAATTGATTGTTTATATCGATAATATGAATATCCAGCTTGTAAAATATTGCAGAAAAAATATTGAAATATACGTTATTTTCCGACAATGGGCAATTTAATCAAGAAAAATCGATTGTAACAACTTACCCCGGCTTGGGGCTTGTTGTTACACCTTTGGGGCACGTTGTTACGGTAGCTAAATTTATAAAATCACAATGATAAATCTCAATTTAATCTTTACTTTTAAACGTTATTAACTTAACAAACATTTTAATAATCTATAATAATTATATTGTCTATATCTTCATGTCGAATAATTTTAACAATAACATAACATAAAGTTGACTGTAAGTTTTTTATATCTTAGTTAAAGCAACATTGTTATGAAAAATATAAAAATAAACTTCGTCTGATACATGCAACTTTAATTAAATAGTGAATAGCTTTACTAATTTTAATCAATATGGCACTTTTATTAATACTGAAAATCTTTGAATCTTAACATTAATAGGGCACTACCTTAGATAAAATGATAATCTATTTTTCTCTATCCTATCCTATGATAGGATTATCCTATGATACATTATCATTTTTTATAGGTAGGTAATATATCACATACAAGTATTAAATAATTCTTCATCAGAATTGCAAGACGCTAATTTATCTTCTGTTTCTTGTGAGAATACCAATTTAGGTTTAACGTACCCCAATGTACAAGATTCGTTGTTCTTCTTTTTTTCGATTCTTCTTTTCGATAACGACATCGGACACTATTCAAAAATTTGGCTTGCTTTTCGAATACTCATTTTATTCTGTAATGCTTCAGCTGCAGCAGATTCGTAAACGTTCTGACTTTTTGAAGCTCTCTCAGTTTTTCTTTTATAGTTTCTCTTTTTATTTACATTTTATAAATATGAAGTCTATACAAGGTAAAAAAATAATAATGCATGTAACTAATAGTCATTAACACACTATACATATATATATATGACACAGTAAATATAGTTTATTATTTTCCTAAACTAAAATCTTATATTATTTTAAAGAGATTTGATTGCGTAATCGGTAAAAATACATAGTAAAAACTGATAAGCCAGTAAGATAATTAAGCCTAAATTATATGGGGCAAGTTGTTACATGTAACAACTTACCCCAAAATATTGTAACAATCTGCCCCATAGCACACTTTTTTAAACAAATTGAGGTCCAACATTAACGATTATCATTACCAGAAAAAACAATATTGTAAATTAAAGGCATATATATTAGGAAAGTACAAACTCTAAATAGTAATGAAAAAAAATAAAATATGTATCAGAAATCAAAGATTTCATAAAGGTATTTTTTACTTACTAGGCTGAAATCGGAGCACGTGCTCATAACTTTACAGTACGCCACTCGTTGGGTCAAAAGTTGTTCTTAAGTAATGCATGGTGTAAAAAGGAACCGATTGAGTCCAATACTATGCGCAAAAAGTTTAAAATCTCGGTAAAAAATTAGTGTAACTATGTACCCCTGCAACAACGTGCCCCACGTTCCCCTACTAGAGAAACTCTACCAAAAGATTTAAATTTCTCTGGACTTACACTTACAGATATGAAAACAATATAATTTGAAAGGTAATAATACCACCCATTAGTTAAGAAGATTGTCTAATTTTTGAAATTAAAAAAAAATAAATTTTTGTATGCCCATTTTAGTAAAAAAAAAATAGCCGTAGTAGTAAAAAACATCGAAATATTTTGGCTGAGTTATCTATACATATAATAAAAGAGTAGGATCGAAATTACGCTTCACTAAATATTTTTACCAGAAATTAAGGGGGGTGATAAAAGAAGGGTAGCAGAATGCATAAATGCAATTTTTAAGATTCTTGTCTGTCTGTCTGTCTGTCTGTCCGTCTGTCTGTCTGTCTGTCTGTTTGTTCACGCTAATCTCCGAAGATACTGAACCGATTACACTTTAGCAATTTACACAAATATATTAAGGAAAGCCCGGGGCAACATATAGGCTTTGTTTTATCGAAATCGGTTATCGGAAAGAAAAGTTATCATCATTTAAATATTATTTTAAAGGCACCATATCACCAAATTTCAATGCAAACTGACTCGCGTTGAACTTTTTCGAATTGTCAGATGTCAATCACAGTCTGATATGTAAATGAAATAGTTTGATTATTTCGCCATTTCCAATATGTATTCGTAGAATAGTGGATATGCAGTCCCATAGCGTAGCTTTTGATGCGAGTTCGAATCTGAAGTTGAAATAAAAGAAATATTTTTTTGTATTTATTTATTTATTTTTTGAAAGAACTATATTATAACAAAAATAGAAAATGTATTATTGAAATATTATTAGCACCGAAAACCCGGGCAGGAATCCCGGGAATTTAAAAAAAATGTCCGAAAATGACCAATTAAATGAACGCACGCATCTATTTAAGACAGAAAATGCATTGAATCCAATCTTCGATTGAACTCTGATTAGTAGAAAAAAGACACATAATATCTAGATTTTGGTCACGTAAAATTTAATTAATATGAATCTCCCTAAAGTTTCTTTAAAGTCAGGTTAATTATTTCAACTATTGAATTTCAAATCATCCTTCGAACCCCAATCTCAACCACCATTAAACATGTCGATAACATGATGCAAAAGCAACCGTCATTGACTAATTTGATAGCTCTTTCCCAAAAGAAATCACCAAGTACAGAGGGTGAAGGAGGTTATGTCATTTGAAGAAAGCTTGCTCAAAAGCTTCAGCTTAAAGTCAACCCCACGCGAACGAAGTCGCGGGCATCAGCTAGTCTAAAATAATAATGAAAAATTAAAATGGCGGCCATCCCAACAGAAGGGGGGGTAGACCCCCACATGTGAGTGTTTTTGTCGATGAAATTAGGTAAGTTTAATGCCCTTATAATATAACTATGTAGCTACGCGCCCCGGCTTCACACGGGTGCAATGTAGATGTACTATACACAAACATAATCTATGTTACTCGCTGATAATGTAGCTTTCTATTGGTGAAAGATTTCTCAAAATCGGTCCAGCAGTTTTTGAGTTTATTCATAACATACAAAAATACAAATCTTTCCTCTTTATAATAATATTGGTATTAGTATATATATGTATATGATGTGACACACTGAGCTATGGAGGTGGTCAATATAATGAATAAGAACATTAAAAAAAACATGCAAGTGATATTCGCGTTAACAAAAGACAATTTTATCGCTTTTTTTTTCTTTAAAATATACAAACATACAATATTAAAAATAAATTTAAAAATCCGCGTTCTACGCATTGGTTGTATGTATTTACAATCAATACAATGTTTCTACGACTAAAATGTTGGCAGTAATGCCACACAGTGTTGCCAGCTGTGTCTTGTCAAGTTACCTAAAATGGATAAAAAAGTAACCTTTATTTTATTTTTTAGTTGTTTGTATTTACTTACAGAAATATGTATAATTTAGTAATGTTTTCCATTTTTCCAGCAACTATCGTTTACATATTACTGTAATTTGCATGTGAAATGATGAATATTATAGAACTGTATCTAGCCTACCTAATTGTCGATTTAATTGGCTACAATATCAGTGCGAGAGAGAAAGACTTGTTTTTAGAAGTTGAACCTCAGAGGGTTATTCGTATAAGAGTTGCCCTCACTGCCTACGAAAGAAGTTTTTCGCTAGCCAACATTGCGTTTCGTTTGAACGTGGATTCATGTAAGAAATTAAAAATTAATTCTACAAAATCTGCTAAATCACCTAAAAGTAACCTTTCGAGTCGTGTAACCTATAAATAACCTAAGGGAGTTAAAAATCACCTAAAAGGTTACAAAAGTAACCTTCTGGCAACGCTGCTGCCACATGAGTAGATGAACGGCAGAACGGAACAGAGAGACACTCTCGCGTGAATCGGTTGCACTATAATACTACAAGCACGCGGGGCATGTGTGCGTGACCACTGGCCGCTTGTCGCGTGCGCGGCGAGACTAGACGAAACCGGTTTACGATAGCCCAGCCAGTTGACAATCTCAGGGCATCGTGACGCCCGTGTTTATGTTGTTAGTTGCAAGTTTGAATATTTTAAAGTAAAAACGTGTTATTTTATTAGTAATAATGGTAGTTTATTGTACAGTGTGTATAAATAATACTAGAAAAAATAAAAATATATCATACTTTAACTATCCCAAGGACTACAATAGGTAAGCAAATATTTGATTATTACTTTTTCAAGTTTTAATAAGAAGACGGTACTGTGTGTTTTTACCTTCTCATTATTATTAATTATTACAAGCTCTTACTAAACGCGTTAAAAAAGCATTTTTAATGAAAACTTATCATTAATACCTACATCGTTCTTATTTCTCGCTACTAATCGGTCTGTCTTTTAATGAAATAAATATTTAATAAATACGGGCTTATTCATAAACGTATACAGCAGCTTGATATAGTTAAATTACTTGTTTTGTTTCTTTCGTTCTGTAGTGTTTTTATATTCGACTAGCAAAAGGCTTCGCACGGGTGCAATTTAGATGAAGAAAAGTTACACGCAGATAATATAGCTTTCTATTGGTGAAAGATTTTTTAAAATCGGTCAAGTTTTTTCGAGTTAAATCGTAACAAAACCGCAAAAATTTAACAAAGTGACAAAGTACAATACTACCGCTCGCCGCATTGCTCGCTGAGCTGCGTGGAATCACAGTTTTTTATTATATTGATATTTTTAATTTCGTTATATCTTTTGAATGGATGCCCCATTTCAATAATTCAAAAAGTAATCAACAGGTATTGAAACATTCCTGAATAATAAAATGAAATAATTTATTTTGATATAAGAATAATTAATATAAAGGTATGGATAACATGGTCTGACTTTAATCGGCATTTCCCGGTCCAATTAAGATTTTTGTAGATTTTAATATGTTTTATAATATTCTAGAACTTTTTTTTGTTCTATCATCAATACGCATGCGATGAATAATTTTTTTCCACCTTCGGTTAATTTTAGTAGGGATTTCTAAGGATCTCTATTTTTTTCTAGAAATAAATATAGTTTTTTTTTTATTTTTTTATTTTTTATGTCAGATATCGACAGATGAGCAGAGGTTCACTTGCTGGTAGGTGACACCCCAGCCACAGAACATCAGTCAATGATGCGCTGTCGACCCAATTTTTACTTCGAGCATTCGGAAATCCATAGACTGAAACCGAAACGCGCAATATGCACTTCACGGCTTTTCCATCTATGATATATATAGCCTATGTTACTCAGCGATAATGTAGCTTTCTATTGGTTAAAGAATTTTTGAAATCGGTTCAGTTGTTTTTAAGTTTATTCGTTACATACAAAAATATAAAAATACAAATCTTTCCACTTTATAATATTAGTATAGACTGAAAAAAAAAAAAAAAAAAAAGTATAGACTGAAGTATAGATATAGATAGAGCGAGACAAAACATATTTTAACTATATCACGTTTATAATAAATACGTTTATGAATAAGACCGTTTGTATATCTAATATATAAAATTCTCGTGTCACAGTTTTCGTTGCCATACTCCTCCGAAACGGCTCGACCGATTCTTACCAAATTTTATATGCGTATTCAGTAGGTCTGAGAATCGGCTACTATCTATTTTTCATACCCCTAAGTGATAAGGGTTGTTCACCCTTAAATTTTTATTTTTTATTTTTGGACGATTTTTTTTGTTTTTATTTTTTATTATGTGGCATTAAAATACATACAACCCCTGCTTTTTTGTCAAAAAAATCTAGACCCGTGCGAAGCCGGGGCGGGTCGCTAGTAATTTTTAAAAATATATACCCTTATGTATAATCGTGTTTGGTTTTACATTGTCATTTTATTTTTGTTCAGACGAGATGATTGGCTCAAAGCAGTCGGGCGCGAAGATCTCTTTCTAAAACTTGGTGATGATAAAACGAGGCAACAATACAGAATATGTGAAGATCACTTCGAAAGAAACTGCATCAAATTTTCTAAAAATGGGAAAGTCAAATATTTGTTCGATTATGCTTTTCCAACACTCAAATTGCCGTCAAACGAAGGTGCAAGCTCGAGCTCTATACAAGAAAATGATTTCCCAGTTCCTAATATGCCATCAAATACTGGTACAAATTTAAAGCAATTTGAGAATGTATCCGTACAAGAAAATCAGGAAATCCAACTTTGCCCACTAGTAAAATACCTTCAAATTCAAATAACTTCACTACATAGTATAAAACAAAGTCGCTTTCTCTGTCCCTATTCCCTTTGTATGCTTAAATCTTTGAAACTACGCAACGGATTTTGATGCGGTTTTTTTTAATAGATAGAGTGATTCAAGAGGAAGGTTTATATGTATAATAATAACAGTTTTTCTGTAGTGTATTTAGTATCAGCATTGCACCGGTGCGAAGCCGGGGCGGGTCGCTAGTTTTAAATAAAATAGTAATTTTGGAAGATCATACATCGCGTAGCGTCCAAACAGAATCCGATATGCAAATTTGTTCGAGTGAATCGGCGCAAACGGCTCTTCACCTTTCAGCAGACACGCCAAGAAAGAGAAAACTAGCACTTGAACTTTTAAATATAATACTGTATACCGGATTAAAACGCGATTTATTATTTATATTGTTTAAATTATTTATCCCGAAAGTAGATTCTTTCCCAGACTAGTACGTGAGGCTATTGAAATTAAAAAAACATCCTAACTTCAATAGAGAAGATGGTTTGAGACTTTCCAACACCTGGGATCCAGTAATTAAAAATCTAAAACCCCAAATCAAACATACTAAAAAACAAGAGGACACCGTTAGTCAGTATTGTCATAATATAGAAAATTACAGTAAATATCAACTCCGTAGGAATAGATGGCGTTAATATGTAATGGTTGTAAAACAAAACATTTGTAAAACAAGAGTGGCGGCGAGTTTCTTGCCAGTTCTTCTCGTCCGTTCTACGCCCTTGATTTGAGAACTGGCAGTAAATGTAAAATTAGAAGCATTTAATATGTATTTTTTATTGACGTTCATAAGTGTACAATGATTGTGTTACCTAAATTAATAAATTATTTTTGAATTGGATATGGCAACTTTGTGACATTTCAAAAATTAGACAACTGTCATCTTTCTGTCTCCCCGCGACCACGGTTGCTGAAAAGTATCCAAAACGTCGGGATAAATAATTTAAACAATATAAATAATAAATCGCGTTTTAATCCGGTATACAGTATTTTATTTAAATGTGTGATACTCGCGTTAATAAAAGACAATATTATATAGCACTTGAACTTCGAGAATCCAAAAAAAGTAAAAAATCCGATTTAGATAATATAACTATTAAAGAAGTCTTTTTAAAATTGTGCGATAAGTTTATGAATAAAAGTATGTCACAAATTATTAAATGTGGAAATAGTGGAAACCGGTAGACATGAGTTCGATATATCAAAACATAACTTATAACGGTTATGTGTTACATACTATACCATATCGATATACTTATTAACATAACCGTTATCACAAAAACTTGTCAAAACCATAACTAGCGCGCGAAAACATGATAATAAACCACCATAACGAACAAAACACAAACTATATAAAACTTCCATATTCGTTATATCTCTTTCTAATTACATATTAGTGTAAAAGAGATGAAGCGAATATGTCATAACTTACAAGGTTATGAAAAAGGTTTAGTTTCTTTGACATTTAAGTAAAGTTTGCCATGTTTAAAATATTATCAGGAAATATATTCAATTATTATTTTACTGATTAAAATTAAGATTCTAAAAAATATGCTTAACAATTTATTTCTGATACAATTGTTTTTGACTCAATAATTTCAATTGTGTCAAATTGATTTATTGTAACAAAGACAAAATTCTAAATAGTTGGTGAGGCGATCGATAGGTGCAGTGAAAGACAATTTGAGTTCGTTTCTAGTTTGCCCATATCATGTTAACGTTTGCAAACCTTACTAATTTATATCGATATCTGAAAACGGTTTTCGATATCGGTATGAAAACTGTATATCGGTTACATAACCGTTTGTGAATAAAAACGAAAACGCCCATATCTAGAAACCGGCTTAGTCTGGCTTTTAAATTTTTTGCACTCAATCTTTATTACTCTTCAGCAGCTTACAGATTTCTTAAAAACACATTTTGTTTACCTTCCTTGCCGGGCTAGCATGACAAGCGCGACATAATTTTGTCTACCGTTTTCTCGTGTTTTAATCGACTATCGCTTTATTTCTTTCGGGTCTAACATGACAATTACACTTAAAAACTCGACTATTAATATCAAAAATAGATATATTCGTCGATCGAGATATCTTTTCTGTCAAAATTGTCGATGTCGAGATATAATATGTCGAGATATCTTACATCTTAGTTTGTCTTCTCTCGTCCGCGACATATCTCGTGGTGGTCATGCCCGGTTGGTCACCTTACAAAAGTTTGTTATGCCAATAGGCATTCACACAAACGAACGTTTGCTCTATGCGTTAAAACTGAAAGTAGACAAAATGGATTCTCAAGAAAAGATTTGCAGTGTTTGCGTGGATTGCATGTATTTGAAAGCTTATCTGTATTATGATGTTAAAAACGATAGAATTGTAGGACTTCATGAAATCAACGGGATTCAAAAAAAAGAACCAGCTAAATACGTTATTGTTATGATGATTCGCGGTATAATACATAACTGGAAATAACCAATAGCTCATTCATTTCTGTCTCAATGCAAAAATTATCCCGAAGTAAATGAATTAATATTATATCATTGCTAAATATAGGCTTGGATATACGCGTATTTGTTTCAGATTTAGGTTCGGATTTTATAAAAGCATCAAAGGTGCGTTCCGTGAGTGACAAAACATAATTATTTCGAAGTAAATGGACACAAAACTTTTTACATGTTTGATGTCCCGCATCTAATGAAATGTGTAAGGAACAACTTTAAAACTTGTAATTTCATTTTCGACAAAAACGTTGCGAAATGGTCATATATAAAAGACTTGTATAATCAAGATAAACATCGACAAATAAGGTTAGCCCCCAAACTGACTGATGTTCACATCGAGTTTAATATAACTTGTTTGATATATTAAACTCGAGTACATTGCGATCTCCTAATAAATTTAAAAGAGCTTTCCGCGGAGATAATTATCAAATTGACTTCTTAAAGGAAATTTTGTAATTTTTTAAGAACCTAAACTTATAATAAGAATCGATGGGCAGAAAGACGTTACGAATACTATGAATTTTATCAACGGATTTCAAGAGTCCATAAAATCGTTATTACAACTTTCTGAAGATTTTAAATCAGAAGGAATTAAATTTATATAACGAGACGCCTAAATCAAGACGTAATTGAAAATTTCTTCGGTAAAGTCAGACAGGGTGGTAACTGTCAAGAACCAACATGTCAACAACTTAGTTGCGCCTTCAAAAAGATATTTATAACCAATATCCTACAGAAACCTCAAAATACGAATTGCGATCAAGATTTCGATAGCTTACTTATGAAACCAGAGGACTGTCGTAATTTTTATACCCCCTCACAAGATTCGTTAGATCCGCAACTAAACGAAGTTATCGCCCCTCAGTTAACAATAGGAACATGGTTTTATATATGTATCAGGCTATTTGTACAGAAAATGCCTCGAACAACACAACAAATGCGAAAAAATAAAACTGTACGTTAAGAGATATACCTATAAATATGGGCAAATATTCTCTTTTCAGCCATTATAAGGATTTTAATGATGGATTGGGTTTTATGTTATACCTCCTGATAATTTTATTGCGTTTGTTGAATTGTAATAATAATAATAATAAATAAATATTGTTAATGTTGGCAACGAAATACTTAAACGTATTAAATATTGTAAATTTGATATGCCATATGAGTGTTTCCCATTAGATTACTTGATGTTAGATTCAGAATTTACCACACCATTAAAATAAAAAATAAATTATTAAAAAACAAAAAATATAAAAAAAAATTATTAGAGTATTCTATCATACTGAATAATATAATTATGTAACAAATGATTTGTTTAATTTGTCTTAACCTATTGTGACAACCCTACCAAAATAAAACAATTTTGCACGTTCGAAGCTGTCTCTCTGTTCCGTTTATTACTCATGTGGTACTGCCGCGGCGTTGTAAATATCTCGTATGTTGTCAGCTAAATAAAGACTGCTTCTGTCTCTTTCCTACATACCAAAAACCATACTCTATGGCCCAGCACACATGGTGAAACGCAACTGCAACGAAACTGCAACTACTAGTTACTTTTGAGTTTCATTTGAGTTTATGCCATAGATACCTTTGAGAGACAACACACGTCGCAACTAGTTTGAAACTGTTTAGAAACGCGTTGCAGATCAGTTGCTTTGAAATCAGCGTGCAAGAAACTCGTGTCGAATTTGGCAAACATACGGCAGTTGATATTCTTCTCAATGTAGGGATGTAACCACATACTTCGTCTTTTACGCCTCCTTCTTTGTCGAAGATACAAATACAGAACCACAACTTCTTCATCACTTGAACTAGACATTTTGGAGACGTCTGTCTGGTCTCAAAATCGGAATGATTGTGACTAATTTCATCATATTTAGGCGGCGTGTGTGGAAAACATTTGAAACTGGTTTCAAACCTATAATTTCAAAAGGGTTTCGTTGCAGTTGCGTTTCACCATGTGTGCTGGGCCTATCTCTATTACACTACAACGCTAACAGAATGCAGTGTTCGCAACGATTGACGCGTTTCCATCTTGCTCTTACACGCCAATACCAATATTTTTGTCTCATTAAACATTTAATACTAGTTACGTCATACGCCGTATACGGCGGGACCTTACTAGTATTTCTTTATGAGCCTGGTTTGCTTTTAAAAACGCGATAGTGAGGTGCCGAAAGCGGGTTTTCTGACAATAAATATTAATCGTAATATAGAATTTATATATTGAAATTATTGAGTAGCATTATTTATTTCATTTGGGAATATTTTAAAATAAATCAATAATAAAAAAAATGTTGTAAAGATTTTTGTAAAAAAAAACATCATTTAAAAGTGTATTATTAATCTTAAACGATTAAAATTTAAATATCACATAAACGAATTCTTCATTACGAACAGGTTATATTATTGCTAATGTATAACTAATGTATAGCTTTAATGAATAGCTTGACGCTGAAACGAAAAAACAAAACGTTAAATGAAAATTATGCTTAATTTATATAGCATATTAACAGCTTTTCCCATCACTACTTGGTACGCTACGCGATACGGCATCAGCATACTTAGTATCGAGTATTCAACGCGGCGATACGGTCGTTATACCTAATATTTGATACTTTGTTGTTTGTGTTGATATTTGTGCAGTTTATTTATCAGGATAGTATTATGAGTACAAGACCCAAAAGTAGTATTTCGTGGGAATATTTCTCGGTTATTGACAGTTCGATGGCTGACTGTAAAATATGTCATGAGCAGTTTAGTTATCGTTCGTCGGTATCAAATTTAATGAAACATGTTCGGCGTAAACACCCGACTGTACTTGAGGAGAATTATATTGGGTTGGCTTTAAAATCTGAGAAAAAAGGTTTGTGATCTGTTTTTTGGTAAGCATTTTTAAGTATTCAGTGTCACATACTTTTTGTGCTTATTTACCTAAGAAGCAGTTTATGGTGTAACAGGCTAATATCCAATACTAGGTACATATGACATTTGTATTGGTAAATGTTCGAATAATAGGTTATGTTTCTATAGTATTTACTGCTATTTACCTAATATAGATTACATCATTGTTTTAAAAATAGTTGATGGATTGTTAAAATCGTAAAAATGCTATTATTTCTATACAAGTTGGTTATACTCATTGTTTTGTAAACCGTACCATAGATGGCGTTATATGTCTAGCAATAAGCAAGTGACACGGATTAGAAACACTTATAACAAAAAAATAACTTTATCTGTTAAATAAATTAACATGTTGATAAAAAAATACTTTATTATTAAATTAGGCTAGAAATAATTCGTCCATGCTTATGTTTATATTTTTGGAATTTCTTAAATATATACATATATCCTTTTTTAAGATTAGCGCCATCTATCTGATCTTGAAACCGTACTGAAGTCTAGGTTATTTTACTGTTTTACCGACTGTGTATGGTTTCTCGAAAACGACAGTACGCGAATAAAATACGCGCGATAAGTCAGCTTTAGGACTTAGATTATTTAAAATAATCAAAGCTTTAGGACTTGTGTTCTTGTGAAGTTTTGCTATGTGAATTTATTACAAAGTAAGCTGAATGCCACTGTGCTCATTAAAATGTTATGGTTATTCAAGTATCGTCACATTTGCCCCTTGATTTTAGGACTTGAAGCAACTGTCCGTAATTTACATCAACAGTTATAATAACCCCTTGGTAACAGTGTGGTAGAGAATTACTGTTTATTTTAAAAAAAAATACGATAGTATGTTAACTTTGTTGATGTAAATAAGCTGAATTAAGAAAAAATAAATATTATTTAATATACATATTAATATCTCAAGTTCTTTCGATCTGTCGACCTTGCTTTTTTTGTTATTTTACAATATAAAGACGAACCTTGGATTGATTTAACAAATCATTATTGGCATACTTAATTGAGAAGAATAGCTTTTATTCACCTTAGTACGTATATAATACGATTTAGTTATAAGACTAAACAAATTGCAATGTTATTACGCGGTTTTGGGTTAGTACCCAAATATTTAAGACTGAACGTTTGTTTTAGATGGTACGTAATTACAAACGAAAAACAGTTGATACATATACTCGTGAAACACTTATCATTGCCTTGGAAAAGGTGAGGAGTAAAGAGATGAGTCCAAAGGAAGCGTGCTCACTGTTTGGTATACCTCGGACAACTCTCGATACTCGACTGAAAAAAATGCAAGAGTTTGAGAGTGAACACCGTGAAATACCCAGTGCGTTTAGTGCTTCGTTTGAAACAGCTGAAGTTGATGTTAGCACAGTGGAACAAAGTGGAATTGGTTGGTTATTAAGACAATTGTATTGTATATTTAGTTGATACCTAATTGTAACGTAATTTAATTTGTCTTGATTTTAAACTTACCAACATTTGCGTTCAGATTTTTAAAGACGAGTCTTGGCTGGTTACCCCAGATAAGCAAATGATGTATCTAGAGATTCTACCAAATAGCAGTATTTTTTAAATGAATTAAAAGGGTAATAATAACTATATTACTTAAATCTGAGTACAAGAATGATACTTAGTGTTTTTCAGTAATCGGTACTACAATAATTAATATTTCCTGTGTGATGCCAAATATTGCTCTAACCGTACTTTTGCCTTTTCGTTCAAAATATATTTATTTGCTAAATTTACAATAGTTATATATTCAAGTTATCGTAGCTTCGTATCTTCTTTTTGAAGTAACTTCTGGTGGAATAAACTATAAGTAGGTACCTAGTAGGAATAAAGTTTTATTTTCAGTCATTCAATTTCAAACAAAGAAGCAATGATTGGGTCTGTGAATATAATTGTTTTATTTAATATCTTTATTGCACAATAATAAAGGACTTAGAACATAATTGAAAGTTCAAAAGCTGACATTATCATATAATATTTACGGAATAGCGAAGTGCGGCAACGTCGCGCGGCTGGGACGCAATTTATTGATTTGGTCTAGTAAAATGGACGATCCGTTGAGATTCTAGGACTTTAGCCAGTATGTGTCTGAAGGCTCTTTCTTTAACGATTTTGTATTCTATACTCATTGCTTTAAGTAAATTTTTGAAGTGAAACTTCTTTATCGACGTATGGGAGAAATTTTGTAAGTATCGTCACGTTTTTCGGTTACGCGCCATGTTGCTTTTTTTATTAAAGTTTAGTATAGTGACGTAAAGAATATAATGTAATATATTATAATAATAACAACAATATATTAGTTTTGAAGTTTGGTTTGAAATAAGAATAACAATATATTAATTTGAAAGTGATAAAATCTTTTTTCTTAAGGCTTAAGCCTTATCTACCCCATTTTCGTGAAGTTGCAAATAGTACAGAAATGATATGTCGTAAAGAAGTTTCACTTCTTACTTGTGTACTCTGGTACACACACACAATTTTTTTTATTTTATTATAAATAATTAGCGAAAAGGAATGTACACGTAGGTGATAAGATTTCGTGACTAAACACCCAAATCATGCGTACATGCGTCCGTTTACGCTGTGATTTTTTATTTCTTGTCGTGACATTACGATGAGAAATAGTTTCATCTAAAGATGAAACGGATAGCTCTTTGAAGCCGGATATCCAGCCAAACATAGCCGTTTGGTGCATCGCAAGAAATTGCAAAAATCTATCTTTCAGCACCCTGCAGCTACTCTGCTGCAGCGAAAGATCCTTTTATAAAGCTGGACTTGTTTATAAATACAAGCGAAACCTCTTTTTACCTCTTAATGAATTTCAATGAATGAGTAGTGACTCATCATAATTTGCCCTTAGTTGTAGAATGAAAATTTTGTGATTATTAATTTTGTTAGTAATAATATAAATAAAGTATTTACTTCAATTATATATTTCTTATTTTTTAAAATATCCGATATCCGGCCGGATAGGCTTGCTATCCGGTATCCCGCGGGATGTTTTATTTAAGCCGGATAGGCCGGGTACCGAATATTTGCCGGATAGGCTGGATACCGGATAGTTGCCGGATATCCGTTTCATCTCTCAGACGTGACTGTCACCCGATCTATGTATTTCTATGCGAATACGCGCACTGGCTTACTTTTCGTCATTCGAAACCATATATTATCACTGTCTGCAACCTGCTTGAAATCCATTCCGAGCCCAAATGAGCGAGTTTTGTCACCCGATGACAATACAGTGGGTGCCTTGTTGGTGACACTAGGTGACAGCAACAAAAAGTTACAGTCACCGGCGGGCTTAAAGTATGTTGTTTGATAATGGTGGGGTATGGGGGGGATAGGTACTCCATACTAAACAAAGTATAATATTTTGTACATATCATGATATATCCTGACACACCAATAATTATGGGTTAATCGTGGGTCACTATTCAAAATAATTTAACTATTAAACACAAGATATTAAAGTAAATAGTACAGAAAAAATAATTAATTGAAGTAATTAAATAGGGTTTATTTTGTATATTAAATTTTACTCAAGTTTTGGACGTTGGAAAATCTACGATAATTATGATTTGGCACTTTGGCCTTGAAATTTAAGCGTTTATACAAAAACACAGAGATGTAACGTATAAAATAATCATTTATTAATTGGTTTTAACAAAAATAGTACATAAAAATATGTATTATAAAAGATAATCGTCCGGACGTTAGAGTTGCATATTTTCAAATAATCATCCTTTTATAAAGCGCTTGGCGAGGTATGACCCTGACCGCTACCGTTAACCGAACAACAAATATACGTACGTCTCGTTCGGTCGCATACGGATAACGCGTCGGAACGCCCTCTCGCTCGCACCCGTAGCGGCTCCCTTTACTGATTCAGTTTGTTGCCGTTCGCTTAGTGACGTACAATGCTTCCGAAACGCAAAAAAAACGTTCTGCCTCTCAAAGATAAATTAGACATAATACAATGTTTGAATAATGGAGAAAAAGGTCGCGCTCTGGCAGCGAGGTATAAAGTGGGGTCTTCCACGATATCGGATATCAAAAGGAACAGTTCATCGATTTTGGAATCTACGAAAAAGGATGAAAACGCCTGTGCAGATAAAAAGACCATGACAATACCCAAAAATGATATTCTAGACGAATCGCTGTTTTCGTGGTTCTTGGAGAAACTGTCGACCAGTGAACGTGTTTCGGAACAATTGATTCGCGAAAAAGCGCTTGATATAAGTAAAGATATCGGCGTTACACAGTTTGTTGCAAATAATGTGTGGTTGAAGCGGTTCATGACGAAATATGGGATCAGTGAAAAGGATATGGAACCAGAAGGTATTGTCCAAGAAAAGTGCGCAGTCATTTTAATAATATAGGTTGTTGACGATCAATTACCGTAATTTTGTTTTTATTGCATATGCAAAAAAGTCTTGTGTCGCGAAAATTAATATCGAATATCATTTAAATTACACTTACATTACGAGTATTTTACTCGACGTTTCGAGTGCTTCAGCCTTCAACAAGCGTCGTCACGGGGAGATTGAAAGGTGATAGCTATCTGAATTTAAATTTCACAAAGTCTTGCTACTCTAATTACTAATAGGTATTTTGGATTATGGCAATGTTGGTTTACCGTGATTTTTTGTTTTTGACTTTCTTTGAAGTATTTCTTTATTACAGAATATAATATGTATGTACATAAGTACATATTAATATTCCAATTATTTACTATTAATCAAAAAATATCCGGATGTCTGGTCTTCCGTGTGGCACATTCGGCCGGTTGTTTAGGTCCACACTATTATAGAAGCTACTTCTAAAATCTTCAGTGTGTCAGTTTTCGCGCCAATAATTGACATTTATTGACATGATGCTATATGTCAAAGGTGCCAATACAATTATCCATAGACTATGTATTATTTTGTTAACTAAAATAAAAATTTAATAATTAAAAAATATTTGCTAATGTACCAATTTTACTCATTGATTTCCGGATTGAATCCATCAGCTTTTAGTTACTATAATATATCACAATCTGATTCAATTGTGCATTAAAAGACCTAGTTGACGAATGACGATCAACTTTTACTATTTAAAGGCCGGCTACGCATCCTCAAGACGAATCACATACCATCAGGTGACACGCCTGTGCGTTTGCCTCCTCTAATCTATCTTTATATATATAATTCTTCTGTGAGTGTGTATGTCACTGAACTTCTCTCAAATGACTGGACCGATTTTGATGAAATATTTTGTGTGTGTTCAAGGGGATCTGGGAATGGTTTAGATTCACAATTTTTTAATTAATTTTTAATTTTACCCTAAAAACAGCCCTTTTCTATTTCCCTTACAAACGTTTTTTGTGGCAGAACAACGTCTGCGGGGTCCACTAGTATACATATAAAAATGAATCCCTATTTCGCTTGGTCACGGCATCACGCGTGAACGGCTGGACCGATTTCGCTAATTATTTTTTTTTTTGTTTGTTATTGTCAGGAGAAGGTTCTTATGAAAGAAAAAATTAAGAAAATTGCGCGGTAAATTAGAAAATGTAAGAATACTTAACCACCATATTAAATTATTTCTAATGTAACCTAATATAGCGCGTTTACAATTCAAACAGGCAAGTAACCATATGGCGTTTGACATAACATTGACAGAATGCGTGCTACAAATATCGTCAAAGAGGATTGAAATCAATATTCATAGTTAAGACAGGACAACGTCTGTCGGGCCGCTAGTATTTAAAAATAAAAATAAAAAAAACCATCGTGAATGTATCGTATCAAAACGCAATAAACATGACAAACCTGTGATACTGTTATCTTGTGCAGATAATGTTCCAATATTATATATTTACATACCTATGTCGCTCTAAAAGAATGTTCATCGTAGCCCCATGAGCTATCCCTGTAAAGCAGGCAAATAAAAATATTTGAAATGAAATGAATTTCGGAAACGTATAAGAACAAAGATAATAATAAATAGCACATAAAACTTTAAAAAATGCTGCTAAGTATAGGGGAAGTACGCTGATTTTCAGTAGTCACCCAATATTTTTATTGTATTTACTAAGAAAAACAAACAGCAATTATCATACACATACATAGAGATCATGATATATACATAGGCAAAGACAGTTTTCACAATCAGACAAAAAAAAACATAATACTGATAAATTTTGGTTCACAAAAATAGAAAATATATATTTAAAAAAAAAGATATATTAACCCAAAGTATAACTACCAATTACAATATGATGTATATAAAGAAAAAAAAATATAAGTCTTTGTTTTCTACTATTTTATAAGTACACTTGCCTTATAAGTACTAAGTGTATTTTGAAAATTATCAATCTGACAATAATGTTTATTATGTGTGCTACAAGATACATATGGCAGAAGACGTAGTTAAAGATATATAAAAATGTACAATATAGTTATAATAATTATCACTACATATTATAAAACAAAGTCTTCCCCCGCGTCTGTCTGTTCGCGAAAATCTCAAAAATCGCATAGCAATACAGTTTAGTCAACCGATGACAAAACAGTGGGGGCCTTGTTGGTGACAACAACAAAAAGTTACAGTCGGCGGGGGGCCTATATCTCCATAGCGTTCGAGTAAAAAATCACAATGAGGGCATAATACGCTTAACTACCCGTGCGAAGCCGGGGCGGGTCGCTAGTAATGAATAAAAACCTCTAAAAATCCCCCTAGCATGACCAATGACCATCAAGAGATATCTCGCGGACGATATAATATATAAACTAAGATATAAGATATCTCGATATATGCAACTTTGATAGACAAGATATCTCGATCGACAAATATCTCTTTTGACATTAGAAGTCGAGTTTTAAGTGTAAGTGTCATGTTAGATAAAGAGATAATCGATTAAAACACGAGAAGACGGTCGACAAAGTTTTGTCGTGGTTGTCATGCTAGGCCGGCTGTTTTCTATCCCTTTTAATCTTGTTATATTATATTAAATAGTTTTCTTCAAAATTGTTTAACTAGACAAGTTTATGTATTTTGAAGGTGCCCATCGATCTATCTGTCGAAAAAATGACCAATTATTTATCCTTTGTCCGCAGACCAGTCGGAGTCCGAAGAGGAGTCCACCGCTCTCGACCCGGACAGCGAGCTATGGGGCTTCTTCGACAAGGAGCCCCGCAACCGGGCGAAGTGCTCGATGTGCGGGGTGCGGCTCAGCCGGGACTCCGACATCCTGTATAGACACCTGAAGGAGAAGCATTCCAAGATCTCTGAGGTACGGATATGGTTATACGAATCGTATATATATAGGTAACTCAGTGAAATTCCTTGCGTTAACTCAGTAACTCAGGCGCAGTGTACTCAGGGCCGGATTTAGAGGTGTGGAGGCCTTGGGGCAACAAATGAGTGGAGGCCCCCTGGTCCAAAAATCATCAAAATCATGTTTGTACAAAGTACAATAGTTAAAAGTAAAACAGCGAAAAAAATATCAGTGGAAATGTTGTTTACTAGTCGGAATTTTAAAGATTTTTTTACGAATTCTCTATTGTGGAGGCCCCGGGGTGGTTGTCCCGGATGCCCTGCCCTAAATCCGGCCCTGAGTGTACTGCGTCGGCTGTTTGCGTTAACTCAAAACTGCGCTATAACTCATTAACCCTTTGTGCCATGGTGGCACTCAAGAGTGCCACCCGTTTTAGAACCATTTTTTGAGCAATTTCGGATGAATTTAAAAAAAAAATGGTGTTTCCGCATTAGTCATATAGTTATAAATGAGAATTGATGAGCAATAATTGTGCCGTGCGCCAACACATTTTGAATGTGTGAGTTGACTCACCCGGCGCAGTGAAGCGTGTTGACGCAATTGCGCGCGCAGCGCAGTGTTACACAATATGTCTAGACTCGTATAAAGTTAAAGCCCAAGGCTTGGCAAAGCAGCAAAGATGCCAACTCCAACAAAATGTTCCCCCTAGGACCAACTTCAAATACCCCTAAATATCGATTAAAAATTTAAAAACCCCTAAAGTTTTTCTTGTACACTCGATTTGAGCGGTAATTTCAATTATGAATTAAATAAAAGTATATTCAAGCAGTATAAAATAGCTGTTGTATTTTTTTATATATATTTACTGTATACATTAATTGATGATCTAATAATATTAAGGAAAGATTTGTATGTTTTGTAATGAATAAACTCAAACTCTACTGAAAGGCTTTTTAATAATTATATTACACAACATAAGAAAGATTAATTATCAGCAAGTAACATTTAAAAAAAAATTGGTTTGTCACATCTACATTGCACCGGGTAAAACTATACCATTCTGTTTCAGAATTTGGAATTCAAGGACAACGATGAGAGCTACACGGAAGTCATATATCTTGAAGACCCGGTGGAGACGCCCAAATCCGACAAGAAACAGAGATTTGAGCAGAAAGTCCTATCGGAAGTCCAGCCCAAGGCCAAAAGACCGTCCAAGAGGCGCTACAGCTCCAAAGAGGAAGTCAAATCTTACCAAAAACCGGAACAACCGCTTAAAATTAACAAAGACGAAATGGAAATTGAAAACTTCGGCAAATACATTACTGTTTTATTGAAAGGTGTTACAAGGAGCGCGTGCACCAAGCTACAAATGGATATTGTTAATTTAATTATGACTGCTAAAATGAATAACACTGAACCGACAGCCCCGAGTATTACTATAAGTAGCGTGGTTGAGGAGGACAGGGAGAGGGAGAAAGACGTGGAGATGGGGGAGGAAGGAGATGAGGTGAGATTTGTTTTGATATTTGAATAGAAGTAAAGTGACCTAAAACAAAATTTTGGCAAAATTACTTATCTTCATTTCTTCTTTTTCACTGGCCTAACACTTTCTGACTATGTATTAAACATTAAGTGCCTCATTTTTTTTGGAGATAGCTCATACTATGTATATCCAGATTAAATGTTGTCTTGAAAATATTTTATAATTTTGAAAAAGTCTCAAATGTAGATTGTGGCAGCTAATGGGTTAAAACAATCTATCTTACAAGGAGAGTCAAACTTGGGAATCACAGATTCCCATCACTTTTATATATATTGTAAGGCAGGGTCCCCAGGCAAATAAAAAAAGTAACTCAACCGGGACTTGAACAACCGTCCGATTGCTCAGTAAGCAAGAGCGTTACCACTACGCCACGGAACCATTGCTGCAACCGGTAAGAAGGTTCCTTCTACTTAAGTTATATATAGAACTTTGAGTTGAAATTTCTCAATAATAAAAACAAATGGCATCTTGCCGCTTTATATATTTATTGAGGGGACCCTGCCCTACAATATATATAAAAGTGATGGGAATCTGTGATTCCCAAGTTTGACTCTACCTCTGTTAATGGAACCCTCTGTAAATGAGACAGATATTTATTTATACCTGTATATCTGAGACACTGGGTAAGTGGAATACCTCTATAAGTGAAACGACATTGCAGGTCCCTTGATGTCTCACTTAACCAAGTTTCACTGTATATAAAAGTGATGGGAATCTGTAATTCCCAAGTTTGACACTCTCCTTGTTAGATTCAATATTCATCAATCAAATCTTCAAGCTCTTAGTTTAAAATTATATAAAAAGTTAATGAATCCTACATACTAATATATAAAGTTCTCTGCTTTCTGTAAATACATATCGCGTTTTGTGGCATACTTTAGTTTTGTTTTTTAAAATAATTGGTCAATTTAGTTTGTTTTTGGCTTCTCCTTTGGTTCTCTTCAAATTCAAATTAAAAAATCATTTATTCATTTAGGTAACATTGTGTTACCTAAATGAATAAATGATGACACACTTATGAACGTCAATAAAAATAAATATAAAATACCTACTTCTAATTTTACATTTACTGCCAGTTCTCAAATCAAGGGCGTATTCAATCACATGACTCATTTAGTTCTTAGATGTAAGTAGTCGATTGAACTGCTTTGAGTTACATTGTATGTTTGTATCATGAGAAGCGTTTGGACGCGATTCGCGCGTCGCGCTCGGGATACGTAGGGACGCGCGGTTAATCCGCTCCCCGGATAACCCGACCCCGGTTAATCGGGTTTATACTGTACTAGAGGCCCAAGCTCAAACAAGCTTGTTCGTGCTTTGGGATATAGTGTATGATTTTTGGGACTTGAAACATTTTTTATAATTGTTTCTTTTACTGTTCCAGAACCAAGAAAATGAGGAGGCTTTCACGGAAGTACCAATAACCAACGAGAGCCCATTCGAAGTTCATAAACAAGGAATGGACACGAGCCAATCTGACACACCCCCAACCAAACGACCCAAGCGACGATTCAGTTACCGAGAAGAATACACGTACAAGGTTAATTTGACGGAAAAAGAGGAAAAGGAAGTGGAGAATTTCGGAAAATACGTCACGTGCCTACTGAAAAGTATCCCCCATCAAAATACCGGATCAAAACTTCAAATGGAAATTGTGAACTTAATTATGACAGCTCGCTTGAAGGTTATGGAAAAAACGTCGCCAGTTTTGACAATTAACGGTACCATAGAGTTACAAAATAAAGTCGATGAGAATCCGGAGACCGCTGCGTTTGCAGAAGTTTAATTTTATTATAATAATAAATTCTTTTCTTATAAAAATTGTTTTATTTTAGTACCTCATTTAAATATCTGCCTTTAATTGTATAAATCAGTTATCCCTTAACAAAGAAAAAAGAGCAAATAACTTTTTTCTCTTCGATGAAGTAGGTACTATTATGTCACATAGTCAAATATGACTATAATCAAAATTCTATACTTTATTTTATGATTATACAAAATTTACAAAAAACAGATGAAATATATATTTAGGTGATACCCTCCCCCCCCACTATTTGGATATGGTTTTAATATAATGTTAAAGCACCATGGATGGGTCAGCAAAAAATTGAGACAACAATGTGATAATTTGTTTTTTAAAATTCTCTTTGTAATCATAATTCAAATCAGTACTGCATCACTAAATAATATTATATAACTTAGTCCTCCGTCGCGTCTGTCTGTTCGCGGTAAACTCAAAAACTACTGAACGGAAGGTTTATGTATAATTTGTCAAAGTTTTGAATAAATTCGTAGAAACGTTGAACGATCATTGGACGCTGATAAATAATACAGTGTCAACCCGCATGGTTGCCATTTTGAGTAAATTGAGTTTGAAGTATTAATTAGGTTTTATTTTAAAAAATAAAAGAAATAATCATTGATTGTATTAAAAGGCGGTAGATACGTTACGCGCTAACATCGCAATCAGAAAACCTGGACTCGGTGCACGACTACAAGCACCGAAACTCACACATCTATGATCAGTGTCATCATTTAGTGCGTATCGTGTCTTTCACGCACGTTTGTAATATTTATCTCGCTCTCACAAACATGGCGAAGCCAACATTAAATATTATTGTAATTTTCAACAAATTAACATTTTTAGCCGTAATTATGAGTAGTAAGTAATCCCGTGTGTCTTATTTTTCTTCCTTGTATTGATAAAACACTGTTTAGCTGCACAATAAGTCATTTTGATGCGTATTTATTACAAAATAACTATAATTATTGAGCTGTGTGATCAACGATGGTCCGTGCGCGACTGAGGGCCAACTACGGGCAATCACTTAGTTTACTAGGACCATTTTCTAATACTTTCAATGGAAATAATAGATTTTTTTGTAATTATTATTATTACATTAAAAATATATCGTTTTTCTGTGTAGCAATCAAAGTAATAGAATTTCGTACATTATTGTTAAATATTCTAAACATTGGGTTTCATTAAAACGATTTAAAAGATTTATAACTCTTTTGAAATATATATTCCAGCTCATAAGAAAGCGATTAGTATCAAAATTAACATTTTTATCATTTTGTGAGTTGACACTGTATTGCTTACCAGCGTTTAAATAAAATACTGTATACCGGATTAAAACGTGATTTATTATTTATATTGTTTAAATTATTTATCCCGACGTTTCGGATGCTTTTCAGCAACCGTGGTCGCGGGAGACTGAAAGACCACGGTTGCTGAAAAGCATCCGAAACGTCGGGATAAATAATTTAAACAATATAAATAATAAATCGCGTTTTAATCCGGTATACAGTATTTTATTTAAATGTGTGATACTCGCGTTAATAAAAGACAATATTATGCTTACCAGCGTCCAATTGTTGGAAGTGTCGGAAAAAGTCAAGCCGTCTGGGAGCTTTCATCGAAAACGCTGCCCATTGATATACAAAACAATGTATGGTGGGATATTCCTCTTTTATAGGTCTACAAAAAAGTCATATATCTATCTTTTAAGGTGAGCTTACTATACCCATTCTATCTTATAAAAAAATGGTCGTGTACAATTCGGTAATTGGAAAGGTACAGTCAGTGGCGGCGTAAGGTGTGGGCGGTGTGGGCCACCGCCTACGGCCTCGCGCCCCGAAAATTTATGCATTACTTAAAAGCCGCGAACGCGCTAAAAATATTTTTTTGCCCTGGCAGAGGGCCCCGCAAAATGAATCTTGCCCACATAAAATTTAGGTCTTACGCCGCCACTGGGTACAGTACAGTATTAATCTTTATCAATATAAATACGTTAGTTACTTTAAACATTTCATGCTCAATAAATAATTAGACGTCGTTATCACGGGGGCACGAATCATTTGTACATAATGTAAACAGAGTGGACAAACTACATGAAGTCTTGAGAGTACCTAAGTCCTAACCTATATCTATATTGGGACTTTTTGCATCGTTTCTGCATCAATTCATATCATTACAGTAACAATGCCAAGGAGGTTAAATACCAATAGGAGAAGGCCAATGAATTAATATCTCTAAGAGAATAAACCAGATTAATCTGATAAATTCATCAAGTCAATAGTTTAATATTGTCTTTTATTATCGTGACTCGTGAGTATTGCATATTTAAATAAAATACTTTATAACAGATTAAAACGCGATTTATTATTTATCCCTTCGTTTCGGATGCTTATAAAATAAATAATCGCGTTTTAATCCATAATAAAGTATTTTATTACGGAAAAGTTAATAGGTTATTCATTTTAAAATATGTATGTAAATCTTTTTGAATAGTACACGACTTGCAAATAGAAAAACTCTCAGAGGACGCGTAAAACGAGGTATTACATACTAACTGTCTATTCTAGATACATAGATATTCTTTGACAGTTTCGTTGGTGCCCGCCCGATTGTGATGTCTAATTATAATATTTTACATCATATAATTTAAATGAATATCTTAGAAGTTGTCGCAAAATTAACACGGACGAAAATGTACATTCTAGCGCGTTTTTCACACTGAATACTGATGACGTGGAGGAGACTAACTTGCCACTTGGTGCGATAATGCACATACTCGACGCAGCTGCAGCAAGCTGATTCGACCCTACGACAGACAAAGTATGTAGGTATAATATACATTACTACCCGTGCGGAGCGGCGGGTTTCTAGTTTCTAGTTGCTAGTTGCTAATAGAGGGCAAATAACTGCTTTCTTTCTTAACTAAACGAAACTAGTTCGGTAGCGGCTATTTCAACGAGCTATTTTAATAACATAGGTATCGTATAAACTGAACTTACGGGCCGGGTGTCCTCTCAAAGCGGTGGTCGTTTCACAACGTAGATAACCATAAATATAAACACGATTTTTTTTTACTGAACAAAAAATAAGGACATTCCCTATTAAAATTAATATATCAGTAACTTGCATAGTTAGTAACGGGTTGTTTACGTAATTGGTATGGATGCTTTTAAAACACTTTCTAATAAATAATAATAATAACAACAAATAGTCTTATATAAAAAATGGCATCTATTACAAAGGTAATAAAGGCTTTAATTAAATTAAAGGTCAAATGCAACGGCTATATTCTAAAACAGAATATAGCCGTTTCGGTCACGTTGCCGTTGTGCGTTGTATTCGTGATACGTTATTCTGTCAGATAGTTGCCGTGTACTCTAGTAGCTAGACATGGGTAACTCAGCGAAATTCCCTGCGCCAACTCAGCAACTCAGGCGCAGTGTGGTGTGTCGGCTCCTTGAGTCAACTCAAAATTGCGCCACGACGCAGTAAAAATAGGACGCGCAAAGCGAGCAGTGAAACTTCCGAAACGCACGCAACCCCACGCTCATAGTTCACTCAGTGAGTGGTTACTGCGCCAACACATTATGAATGTGTGAGCTGACTCACCCTGCACACTGAAGCGTGCCGGCGCAATTGCGCGGCGCAGCGCAGTGTTACCCATGTCTACTAGTAGCCCGCTAACCGTTGACGAGCCGGTCGCTAGATTCAACGACCAATTCTTGTTGCTGATAATGCTAGAACCATAGAGTATAACTTATATAGGGAAGCTATTTAGAACTTTGAATTTGGCTTGACGCTGAAACGAAAAAAAAAGTTAAATGAAAATTTTCTATGTTTATGGTACCTAATTGTCAATTTGGCAGCTCACATCACTACTTAGTACTTGGTACGTTACGCGGTGGCATACTTATTTAGTATCGAGTATTCAGCGTGGGGATACGCTCGTTATACCTAATATTTGATACTTTGTTATTGATATTTGGACAGTATTATGATGAAAGCAAGACCCAAAAGTAGTCTTTCGTGGGAATTTTTCACGGATATCGACGGTTCGAAGGCTGAATGTAAAATATGTAATGAGCTGTTAATATATCGTTCGGGAGTATCCAATTTAATGAAACATGTTCGGCGTAGACACCCTACTGCTGAGTCAAATTATATTGGGTCGGCTTTACGATCTGAGGAAAAAGGTTTGTGATTTTAAGATTTTTGATTTGCTTCTTGGTAAGCATTATTAATTAATCAGTGTCAGTTAAATACTTTTTTACCTAAGAAGCTGTTTATGTTGTACAAGCTAAGGACCATTGGATCCTACCTGGTATTGACCAGGTATCTTGACATTTGCATTGGTATTTGGTAAATGTTCGAATATAGGTTGTTTCTACATTTAAGGTTATTTACGTATCTAACTGAGGGTTCGAATAAATATGTAAAATATTTAAGCAATATTAAATAGAACACTGTTTTAAAAATATTATTATAGTTGATAGAATATTAGAATCGTAAAAATCCTGTTATTGCTGCTTTGTGTTTGTTTTAGAAATTGTTTTATAAATCGCACCATAGATGGCGTCATATGTCAAGCAAGTGACATGTATTAGAAACACATAAGTTTTATAACCAAAACAATGATTTTTATCTGTTATATAAATACATGTTGATAAAATACATTATTATTCATTAAGGTAAGAGATAATTCGTTCACGCCTTTGTTAATAGTTTTCAAAATTAAATTTTAAGATAGGCGCCATCTATGAATGGTCCCTGAAACTATCTAATCGCGAAACCGTGTCTGCGCTTTTTACTGTTTTACCGACTGTGTATCGATTTTTGAAAACAACTAGACATGGGTAACTAAAGCGAAATTCTTTGCGTTAACTCAGTAATTCAGGCGTGGTGTACTGCGTCGGTCGTTTGCGTTAACTCAACAAAATGGGGCGCATGAAGTGAGCAGTGAAACCTGCGAAACGCACGCCATCTGCACGTTACGTTCGTACAAATAGTGCACAGGTTTAGAACCGATTTATCAACGAGTGAGTTATAAGTGACAGTGTAATCGGGCGTTACTAGATACTGATACATGATTATTCGCATTTATTGACGTGTAGTGTTTATTTGTTGACGGTAAGATATTTTCTTATTTAGATTAAAAATTGATTTGTATAATTCAATATTTATTATAATTCTTGTTCAGGTATTTCTGAATGATGAAAAATGTCGTCATCAAGAATGAAGAGCCAAATATGGTCACATTTCACTCCTGTTAATGAAGAAAAGAAGGTTCAATGTTTATATTGTGATCAACAATTATCAGTTGCCAATAAATCAACATGTAGTCTTATAAGACACTTGAATAAAAAGCACCCGATGAGAAACATTAAAAATAATGGTTATAATATGTATGATTCGACAAATGAGGTACCTATTATCGACCATTCAACATCTACAGCAGTCAGTAATTATTTACAAGGTAAATACTTTTAATAAATTGTTAAATTCATATTTTATATTATGTATATTTTTAAAAGTGACGCCTGGCACGCAATACCTTGATACCTTTCTTGTTTCTTTCTTTCTGTGTGCCAACACATTTTGAACGAGTGAGTGAGGCGCAGTGAAGTGTGAACGTGTGAGTTGACGCAAATGCGCGGCGCAGCACACATGCTAGCGTTTTATACCACAGTACGAAAATAAATATACGCTGGTTAAGTCATTGTTTACTTGTGATTTTTTTTATGTGAGTTTATTACAAGGTAAACTATACTCATTATAATGTTATGGTTATTCAAGTATTGCCACATTTGCCCCTTGATTTTAGGGGTTAGAGCAGTCACAATAGCCCCTTTGTAACTTGTAGTAGATAATTACTATTTATTTAAATAAAAACGATAGTATGTTAACTTTGTTGATATTAATAAGTTGAATTAAGAAATATAAAATGTTAATATCAGAGGTTCTTGCGATCTGTCGACCTTGCTTTTGTTTTTATTTTACAATATAAAGACGTAGGTACTTTATCCTGGATTTAATGAACTCTTCAATCACTGGTAGCATAATTAAGAAGAATACAGTTTTTTTCACCTTAGTACATAGATAGCTTGATTTTATACGATTTAGTTATAAAGGTAAACAAATTGAAAAATTGTTATGGTTTTGGGTTAGTACCGAACTTAAAGACTACTGATGATACGTTTATTTTAGATGTTACGTAATTATAAACGAAAACCCCGTGATAAGTATACTCATGAAACGCTTAGCATTGCCTTGGAAAAGGTGAGGAGTAAAGAAATGAGTTCACGTAAGGCGTCAGCACTATTCGGTGTACCTCAGTCGACTATTCAAACTCGACTGAAAAAGATTCGTGAATTCGAAAGTGAACACCGTGAAAAACCTAGTAAGTTTAGTGCTTCATGTGAAACAGCTGAAGCTGATTTTATCACTAACCAACCAAGTGGAATTGGTTGGTTATGAAGACAATTATATATTAAGTTGATACCTAATTATTACGAAATGTACCTAAAAGTTGTCTTGATTATAAACTTTTATCAACATTTGTGTTCAGATCGTTAAAGACGAGTCTTGCTGGCCTTTATGTGAAAAAGTTACAATTACCCCAGATAATAACTATATGTTTTACTTATTTTGATAGAAGTATCGTACTTAGTTTTTTCCTAACTAATTAACAAGGCTCATTTGATGTAAGTTACTTTATGGTACAAACCAATAAATACATTTCTAACCATTAAATTCGTAGTAATACCAACTGCATCATCTCCGCCCTAGAATAACAAAAAAAAGTCATACCTACGTGTTTTCTTTCTAAGTACATAGGTAGACCGTATATCGTGAAAGCAGACTTATAAACGAAAAAAACTTAAATTACGGAATGCCAAATATCGGTCTGTGATTTTCGTTCAAAATATTAAATATATAATACATTTTCAGTAACATTTCAACTTTTGTATAAAATTAAAAAAATATATTATCGTAATTTTGTATCTTCTGTTGAAATAAAGTTTTATATTAATTCATTCAAACAAAGAAACTATGGATCTCGGAGTGTTAAAGGTTTTATTTTTTTATTTAATAACTTTATTACACATTATAATTAAAACTTCAAAAGCAGGCATTATCGCCACAAATCACAATTCAATATTTACGGAACAGCGAAGTGCGGCAACGTCGCGCGGCTGGTACGCGTTTATTGATTTGGACTATAAAGTATAAATGGACGATCCGTTGAGATTCGAGTAGGTACTTTAGCCAGTTGTCCTTTTTTTTCTTTTGAACTTTTTCTATTGTTGACATCTAAGCCAGTGATAACTCATCATTTTTATATGAGGTTGAGGGAGTACCTCATTTTACGTAGCGATCATTTGAGGCGAGGCGCGAGGGGTCGACGGTCGGTGACTTCACCTCATGAGCCGAATCCGAGCCGAATTCAGCCGATAATCCCCGAGGCAGCGCGGCGGGTCATATTATACTCACGATTCAAATTTTTACGTCTCTCTCACACACAAAATACACAAAACAATGACACTTGATTACCAATCCTAATGTTAATGTTTTTAGAGTTCATAGTAGTAATAGCAGAATTAAAAATATTTTCTCTATAATTCGTTATGAGTAAAAAGATGTTAGTTTACCTACGTTGACTTTGGAGGTGCACGTGTCGTGAAATTGTTGTGACAATTAATTACGTCGACTTTTGTGTTTACGAATATTTGGATTGTTGTGTTTGTGTTCGTGCTTGTTTTGGTTTTGGTGGTGGTGTAGTGGAGATACTAACTTATTGCTGCTGGTGTTGATTTGACCTTTACCTACCATTCCTATAGATTTGGCGGGATTATGACAAAAAAATCGAAAACCTGGGAGTTTTTCAAGGATTTGGGAGAACATAAGGCCAAATGTATGATTTGCATGAAGATTTTGTCGCACAAGGGTGGAGGCCCCTATAATTTAGCCAGACATTTAAAATCCGCTCATCCTTTTGTCCCAGCTGGGATTCAGGAAGATCGTATGGCTATAAATAACGACACTAGTGTTGCTCTTTCACCTGCGACTCGATCTACGTCTCAAGCTCAAGGTGAGTCGTCTTCCGCCAGCACCGATGGTTCCACTCAATTTATACCATCAATTCCTGTTCCGAATAGTAGTCCTTTAAATTGTAATAAAAATAATCAAATCAATCAATATTTTGCAAAACCGCTGTCATTAAAGAAAACTGAATCACTCATTTTTCTCTTCATAATCTAAATAATATCCTACCAAACATCAGTATCACACACCAAACATCATTATTAACATTGTACAATAACAAAATCATAAATACGTAATCGAGAGACCTCACCTCACTCATTCTTTACATTCTGTACAAATGAAATAAGTCGGTTCATTCACTCACTCACTATGCTTACTCGATCACTCAATACCATAGATAATATCTATGCACATTGCTCTATGAGCATTTCTATATTTTTTTGCCACTCTTTTAAAACATGCTAAAAAAAATTAATTTCGTATATTGCGAAAATCTTTATGCCATAATTATAGCTTATCTATCTAACTTTTATTTTTTTAAAGTAGAATCGTTGAAATTTGTTGTATTGATTTTATAAAAATTAAAAACCTCAGCAGGGTATTCTGAACGTTCCTATTTTGTTGCTTTTTAGTGTGTAAATTAAAACTTTCAATCTGAGGCAACCGTACTAAAATTATTAATTACCTACATATATTGATCGGATTTTATATAATTATTAAAAAAAGTTGAAGAAAGTGCTACAATTATTTTAAAAATAGCCTGACTCTATTTATTTTGTTACTTTAGACCAAAAATAATTCTAGAGTTTTTATTGTGTTAAAAATATCAACAATTTGACCATTTAAGCTTTTTTATCATAAAATTTGGAACTGTGTCGAGCCTTTCTAGCAGAAATATATATTTTTTTATCGTTGAAATAATTTTTTATTGAGAAAATAAGAATATTTTTTTTTGGGACAGTATCAAAAAGGGAAGCATTGGTAACAAAATAAAAATATAAAGTTGTGTCTATAATTCGCATATATAGGCGACAGTTGTTACAAAAAGTAAGATTTTATTTAATTTAGGGTTTATTAAGCGTAAAAAAGTAATTTCCATGCTGAATTAACATCTATTACAATAACTCAGCGTTTCCACGTGTTTATAGTATATATATATTACTTCTATATTTCTTGTTATCTTCTTTATTACATCTCGTCCTCTATTATTTTCACATTCTCTGTAAGTTGACTTCAATGATGCTTCTAAAACTTCATTTCTAACTTTAACTTTTAATAAACCAGTTTCCAATTTCTTCATTTCTTTCATTAACTTATTCTGCAGCCTGTAAGCCTTTTTTTTAGTTTCATTAGCTGTTTCTAGCTGCCTGATACAACTTTGAGGTCTATCAATTTTTTTATTTTTTTAAACGTTTATGAAAATATGCTGTCTTTGTCATTTTCTTGCTTTCTTTTAACAGCTGTCAAATATAAACAGAACCTTATAATTCCTTTTTTGTTACTAAGCTTTTTCCTCTTATACGTTTCCTTAATAAAGTAACAAAAGATTTGGTAACAATTCTGCTGCTACATTTTTAAAAATTTATAATTAAATGGTTGTTGTTAATGTAACATTTACTTTTGTACAGTTGTATTGAGATAAAGGTTTTTACTACCTTAAAATTAAATAACATATATTAAATATTATATATTTACCAAGAATCAAGGGTAACAAATGCGGGAATAAAATGCGTAGCAAAAATTATGAATGTCTACACTACACGCTGTACCACCTCAGAATAACTATTTATTCAAAGTGGTGGCACGAAATGAAACGTAATGAGTACCAATATAGAAAAACCGATACTAAATTGTAATAATTTTGCTGAAACACACTTAAAATTGATAACAAAAAGGGAAATTTGTTTGTGGAACTTTTACTGGGACAAGTTTAAAATTGGATTTTTTTATAGTATAGATAATTTTTTTATATATTTAATGCATGCTGCATATTCTCCTACGATGCAAAAATATATTGAGTGCAAAATCTTGGGACTGTTACTTAATAAATATATGAAATAACTGAGTTTGAATTTATAAATTTTAGTATGGGACATGTACGTTTTCATACATTGGCGTTTTAAGTGTTTTACATTTATATATTTTTAACAAAAAATCAATTAATAATATATGTATATTCTTTGTCATAAAGAAATAAAATTATATACTTATTTTTCAGGAAAACAAATGTTATAAAAAAACATATATACAAGAAAGTTGTTAGCTGTCTACTTTGTGGGACAAGCAAATATGCATTTTGGCAAAAAAATATAGAAATGCTCCTATAACTCAATACTCACTCGGGAGTACTCGCGTCAATAATGTCAATGTCATATTTTAAGTGAGGACGCGTGAACGAGTGAGGTGATGAGTTGATTCAATGTTGGAATTCGAGTAACTCTTTCAATTTGCGATCACGAGTACCTCAAACGAGTCATGAGTGAGGGACACATCTCTCTTAGATTCTAAGGAAATATTTTCATTATTCAATTTATCAGTCAGAAGCCGGTGACGGAACTAATAGAGCGCTTACCTACTATTATTGAAGTATATGGAGGATAGAGAGAGACACCTGTCAATATTTAAGTTAAGCATAAATAAAAATCCGTGGGCGGGAACTAAAAACAAAATCGATCGATTTGATCGAGATCGAGACTATTGAAATATTCTCAAGCACGATATTGATGGGTCCTATATATGTATATTGGTCAATCTATTTAGACATTTTGACTTTTTTATGGTAAACGCTGTTCTTGGTAAAATCTTGTTGATATAATTAAAAAAAAGTAAGAAACACTATTTTTTATAACAGTATAATAATAATAATAATACTTTATTGCACACAGAATAAAAACAGACATAAAAAATACATTATAATATACAGTATAAAGGGCGGCCTTTTCGCTTAAAATAGCTTCTTCCAGACAACCCCGGAGAAATGTATCAGAAGAGTTATAATACATAGAGATAAAAATAGGTGGTGCAAATACAGAATTAAAATAAAAACTAATAAAACATACAATTTTGAGAAGAATAATAAACACAAACAAAATAACAATAATCAATAAATAACACAACACATTTCTGTTCCTACATAATTATAAAGTATAATGGCCTATGTAGAATGCATTTCTGTATGTCTGTAAATTAAATCTTTTTATTATATTCATCTATATATTTTTTTTCTTTGTTATCGATAAACTTGAAAACTACTGGACCGATCGGCATGATACCATGACCATTCGACGCGGAATTAATTGTAGAAGGTTTTAGGCTAGGTTTTCATTTTTTGAATTCCATCAACCCTTTACCATTTTTTTTTCAAATTTATGTGGATAGTTCATATTCGTCTATCCTTTACAATTCGCCCAGCAAAGCGGGCGGGCGGGGACGGCTAGTCTAATATATAAAATTCTTGTGTCACGGGGTACGTGATCGAACTCCTCCGAAACGGCTCGACCGATTCTCATGAAATTTTGTGTGCATATTGGGTAGGTCTGAGAATCGGACAACATCTATTTTTCATCCCCATAAATGTTAAGGGTAATCCACCCCTATTTTTTTTTTTTTTAATTTTTGGAAGAATTTTTATTTTTTATAATGTGGCATTAAAAAATACATACAACCCTAAATTTTTACTTTTTTATCACCAACCCCTGATTTTTAGAAATTATTTACATGGCAAAACATAGATTGCCGGGTCAGCTAGTAAAATATAAAAAATAACAATGGTTTAACACGTCCGTCCGCGCAACATAACAAAATATGTGCTATTTCACGCGATAGCAGTCAGTGTCCGCGTTACGTTTCTTCACGAATCACGTTCGCGCATGCTCTAAAGTCTGTGTTATTCTCAGATCGCATCGACAAAACGGTATAGATATTATATTATGCTTCGAATATTGGTGCTAATATAATTTAACAATAATTAAATTAATTCACAATTCACATGTGAAATGTTATTTGAATTGTATATTTGCTAAATTATTATCGTTGTTCAGTTATCGTGGTGTGCGAAAGGGACGAAGCGTATGGACGCCATTTTGTTGACGCCACTCTATTTGTGTTTGTGAGGTCATCGCGGTGTTGTAACTGTTAATTATAATTATCATTACCGTGATTTATAACATTGCTGCTATTTTATAGTGATATTTTAAAATTATGATTATTTGGGACTATTTTGATAAAGTGCCGCACACGACTGATGCGACATGTAATATGTGTATGAAGCTATACTCGTATAAGTCGTCGGTAACAAATTTGAAGACCCATTTGCGTTTAAAACATAAGGGTGCGTTTAAGTCTTTAGTGAAACAGCGCAAACGAGAAACTGTAGGTGAGTAATATTAAAAATACTTCGATTAGCTAGTTTAGGCGTTACATTTCGACAGGTCGCGGGTACGTATCCCGTCCGGCAAATTTAATGTTATATTTAGTGTTCAAATGAGAGGGAAAATGTAGAGGACTAAATTTAACAATATTTACCGTGTTGGTTTTGCAATTTCTGCCTTAAAAATCATGTCACTCTCTCTAGTGAAGTACAATACACAATTATGACAAATTATAAAGCAAAAAAGTAACAAAAAAAAGACGATACACTTTAACATACTTATTTTTATTAGAATACTAGCGACCCGCCCCGGCTTCGCACGGGTCTAGATTTTGTGACAAAAAAAAAGCAGGGGTTGGTAATAGAAGAGTGAAAATATAGGGTTGTATGTATTTTTTAATGCCACATTATAAAAAAATAAAAACAAAAAAATACGTCCAAAAATTAAAAAAAAAATTTTAAAGGTGAACAACCCTTATCACTTAGGCGTATGAAAAATAGATAGTAGCCGATTCTCAGACCTACTGTATACGCATATATTATTTGGTAAAAATCGGTAAAGCCGTTTCGGAGGAGTACGGTTACTAACATTGTGACATGCAAATTTTATACCTATATTAGATATTAATGACATCAAAAACATAAATTGTAAAAAAGCCAAGTCTTGCAACTCAGTTCCTTTATTGCAAAAAGTTGTGAGATCCATATAATACCAAGTCGGTCAATTTATTTAGTCTCTACTGAAGGATCCTTATGTCTTAAGTTATTACGTAATAAGCTTTTTATTATTTTATTATTTACTACGGGTGCAATGTAGATGTACTTTACACAAAAGATATGTTACTCGCTGATAATATAGCGTTATATTGGTGAAAGAATTTTCAAAATCGGTCCAGTAGTTTTTGAGTATATTCATAACATACAAAAATACAAATCTTTCCTCTTTATAATATTAGTATAGATTACATTTACATATATTTAATATTACATTGCATGTTGACATTTATTTATTTTAACAGTACAATACATTAAGGAGGTGACGTGACCCCAAACTAGGCACAGCCATGTGGCCATAACGGCCATACCAATATCAATATTAAAAATCTTTTATGTTTAAAATAAATAGATTGGCCATCGCATGAAAACACAATGTATCTTACAAGTAATACATACTATATTAAATTAGATTGTTTAGTGCGATAGCCAAGTTAATCTATTTATTTTAAACATAAAAGATTTTAATATTGATATATGGTCACTATTGTACACTATCTGACATAGTTAAGTTTATAACATAATAACTAAGACAGAAGGATCCTTCAGTAGAGACTGAATAAATTGACCGACTTGGTATTATATGGATCTCATAACTTTTTCAATAAACTAACTGAGTTGCAAGACTTGGCATTTTTTTACAATTTATGTTTTTGATGGCATCTCATTTCTTTTTGTAGATATAATTTTTTTCAATGTTCCATTCTTGCTTTTTCATTCTGTTGATGAACATTTTACAAGTTTTCTTTGAATTTGAACATCTATACATATAATAAAAGAGTAGGATCGAAATTACGCTTCACTAAATATTTTTACCAGAAATTAAAAGGGGTGATAAAAGAAGGGTAGCAGAATGCATAAATGCAATTTTTAAGATTCTTGTCTGTCTGTCTGTCTGTCTGTCTGTTTGTTCACGCTAATCTCCGAAGATACTGAACCGATTTTAATGCAATTTACACAAATATATTAAGGAAAGCCCGGGGCAACATATAGGCTTTGTTTCATCGAAATTGGTTATCGGAAAGAAAAGTTATCATCATTTAAATATTATTTTAAAGGCACCATATCACCAAATTTCAATGCAAACTGACTCGCGTTGAACTTTTTCGAATTGTCAGATGTCAATCTCAGTCTGATATGTAAATGAAATAGTTTGATTATTTCGCCATTTGCAATATGTATTCGTAGAATAGTGGATAGAATAGTGGATATGCAGTCCCATAGCGTAGCTTTTGATGCGAGTTCGAATCTGAAGTTGAAATGAAAGAAATATTTTTTTTGTATTTATTTATTTATTTTTTGAAAGAACTATATTATAAAAAAAAATAGAAAATGTATTATTGAAATAATATATGAAAAAGTATTTCTTATGAGATCATTTATTTCACCTTTTCATCAATCCTTTCTCTTAAACAGAATTACGATTATTCGACATTGCTTTTTTGCTTCCGTATCTTAGAGGTTTCCGCATTTAGCACCGGAAACCCGGGCAGGAATCCCGGGAATTTAAAAAAATGTCCGAAAATGAGAATAACCAATTAAATGAACGCACGCATCTATTTAAGACAGAAAATGTATTGAAAATTTAATTAATATGAATTTCCCTAATGTTTCTTTAAAGTCAGGTTAATTATTTCAACTATTGAATATCAAATCATCCTTCGAACCCCAAACTCAACCACCATTAAACATGTCGATAACATGATGCAAAAGCAACCGTCAATGACTAATTTGATAGCTCTTTCCCAAAAGAAATCAAAAAGTACAGAGGGTGGAGGAGGATATGTCATTTGAAGAAAGCTTGCTCAAAAGCTCAGCTTAAAGTGAACCCCACGCGAACGAAGTCGCGGGCATCAGCTAGTATTATATAATTATACTAATCTACCCTTACTATTCCATTATATTGTATCTAGGTACCTATCTAAACTTATTATTTATAAATATTCAGGTACACTGATTCATTCCCTGCAAATTATTATTTAATCCTATATTTATATGGGATTATAAAGTTATATATATGAAATTGGTGTATCTGGAAAACTGGACCGAAATTTCAAAATATTTTAGTTTTTCCTTGATTTATACACTAAACACTAATTGTATTCTAAATTTTAAGTTTCTATATCTGCTAGAAGTGCCTTAGAATTTTGATGATCGGTCAGTCAGTGAGTGAGTGACTAATTAACAAACTTTGACTAATTATAATTCTTAAACTACTGGTTCAAATTGAATGAAATTGGAAATATAGGAGTTTCTACAATGTTACTGAAATTCTAGCATTTCAAGTACAAAAAATATAAAAAAAACTCTTCTAAATATTTAAGAGCAGTAAAAACTAAAAACCTTTTACTAGAGATGGGCCGAATGCGGCTTGAACCGAACTAGAGGTGTGGACTAGTGACAATTTGATACACTCTGTTTGAGAGGTAATTTCAAATAGGTAATTGTAAATTAATTCAAGTAGCATAAAATAGCTGTTGTATTAGTGGGTGCATTTTACACATTTACATACATTAATTGAACCGTCAACAATTAAATTTGAGGTTCGAGACTTAATATTAATTGTATCGAATCGAGCGTTTTTTTCAAAAATATTTGAATAAATTACCCCCAAAAAATACCCTGGACATCTCGATTCTCCCTAAATTTGGGGGAAAACTCCTATTTTTATGTCAGATATCGACAGACAAGCATTAGGTTCACTTGATGGTAGGTAACACCCCAGCCACAGAACATCAGTCAATGATGCGCTGTCGACCCAATTTTTTACTTCGAGCATACGGAAATCCATAGACTGAAACCGAAACGCGCAATATGCACTTCACGGCTTTTCCATCTATGAACGGTGGTTCGTTACCCGGTCGGAATTTAGATACCAGAATTTAGTTACCAGACGTAGGGAAAACATGCTTACAGAAAATTATAAGCATGTGCTCCCGGTGGGAATCGAACCCACGACCCATCGATGCGCACGGCAGGTGTTCTACCGAACGCGCCAACGAGCTCGTCAAAATGCCCATGTTAGCATCTCTGTTACTAGGTTGACGCAGGGCACGGGAGGGAGGGGTAAACCAGTGTATTACCCGCCCCAAGAAATGATGCACTGCGTTACCCGTTCGTTGGCGCGTTCGGTAGAACACCTGCTGTGCGCATCAATGGGTCGCGGGTTCAAATCCCGCCGGGACGAGATGTTAACATTTTCTCTATAAGCATGTCTTTTCCACGTCTGATCACTTCGGGTATTGAATAATTATTATCTAAATTTCGACGGGGTAACGAACCACCGTTCATAGATCGTCGTAGTCAATGGATTTCCGAATTAAAAATTAGGTCGACAGCGCATCACTGACTGATGTTCTGAGGCTGGTATATCACCTAACATCATGTGAATCTCATGCCTATCTATCGAATTGTAATTTTAAAAAAATTGAGAAGTAAAATAAGTAATAAAATAGTAAAGGCGTCCATGCGTCGGATTGTCTCTCTCCCTAAAATATGGCGAGGGGGTCGATGGCTGGCCATGCGTCATGCTCGTGAACGGGTGCTACTTGTGGTGACAGGTCGAACTTGAATTCGTGTATGCGGTGATACTAGTTATTTCGTCTATATATTTGCGTGTTGTTCCCACGAGAATGTAAGTGAGTGCTCCTATTTCACCATACATACTGCTGATAGACGACAAATCTTTGTTTGTTGTTTTTTTTTTTTTTTCGTTTATATATATTTTTCGATTATTATAGTTAATTACTTAAAGATGTCATGTGGAACATGGTGTAATGGTTGCAGCTCCTTACAAAACATTTGTAAAACAAAAACTTGGCGATTAAAAAGAGTGGCGGCGAGTTTCTTGCCAGTTCTTCTCGTCCGCTCTACGCCCTTGATTTGAGAACTGGCAGTAAATGTAAAATTAGAAGCATTAATATGTATTTTTTATTGACGTTCATAAGTGTACATTGTGTTACCTAAATGAATAAATGATTTTTGAATTTGAATTTGAATAGTAATAATTGAAATGCTGTAATGCATAATCTGCACTAAAATTTGGTTATAGCGCACGTTATGAATTGAATTGGTCTAGTTTTCTTAGTTAACGCTTAAAATTCAATCTAAGTTTTGGTCCATTATAATATTACGACTATATTATAAACTACACTAAGCGGTTGAAATAACAATATTCATGAGGCCAGTATTGTTTTAATGGCTGGAAAGTGTTGTAAAAAGTAGGTCGACAGCGCATCACTGACTGATGTTCCATGGCTGAGGCATCACCTACCATCAAGTGAACCTCATGCTCGTCTGTCGATATCTAACATTAAAAAAGATAATTTTATTTTTTCATTTTTAAGAAAATCATTCTTATTTTTCACTGTTATATTTCTATGTATACACAGTTAGATAACCAAAATTATAAAATATTTCGTTACAAAATTATATGGACATTTTTTGTTTTGTTACAATACTGCGTTTCAAACTGTATGTTAAATATCTTTGAAATATATTATGTATTTCAACGTTTGAGATTAGCTTCGTCGTATCTTTCTTTTTCGGAGTTGATCGGCTACGAACGGCCCGCTTTGCACGGGACGGGCAGCTGTTTACTCTTTTAGATGTGTGGGAAAGAGATGCAAGACCCACGTCATATAGACGCCATTTTGTCGCCGGGAAAGAGAACGGAAGTAGCAGTGCGCGGTCGCGTTGGTACAAAATGAGTCGTGATTTGTAACTGTTATTATAATTGTTATAGCTGTGATATTATATAATTATGTCTGGTGTAAGTGAAGTTTGGAGATATTTTGAGAAACTACCGGGATCGACCGAAGCTAGATGCAATGTATGTAGGAAACAGTATTCATTTAAAACATCGATAACGAATTTGAAGAAGCATTTACGATACAAGCATAAGGGTGCTTATCAAACTTTATCGACAGGGCCGTTGTCTAACGTTTTGAAAGGTGAGTAAATAATACAAAAATCAAACGATTTCAGTTATTATGATGCCTCTTTCTAACCGGGTACGAATGAGCGAGAGGCAAAACTAGGGACTCGTGAATTCTATTAAAAAGTGATGGAATGTGTTTTAATCTGTTCCAAAAAGGTTTTATAAGATATTTAAAAAATATTGAATTAATATTATGTTAAAAAAAAATAATTCGTTGTATTAACTGGACATTTCAATCTGGTCCTAATTTGCTAGATCGATTGTATTCAACTAAGTTAAACCTTATTACAACTACATAATCTAATAAAAATAGTACTAGCGACCCGCCCCGGCTTCGCACGGGTCTAGATTTTTTGACAAACAAAAGCAGGGGTTGGTAATAGAAGAGTGAAAATATAGGGATGTATGTATTTTTTAATGCCACATTATAGAAAAATAAAAATAAAAAATTTCGTCCAAAAATAAAAAAAAAAAATTTAAGGGTGAGCAACCCTTATCACTTAGCGGTATGAAAAATAGATAGTAGCCGATTCTCAGACCTACTGAATACGCATATAAAATTTGGTAAACATCGGTAAAGCCGTTTCGGAGGAGTACGGTAACTAACATTGTGGCATGGAAATTATATATTAGATTACACTGTCATAATGTGTATTATTATTATATTAAACATATAAATTTGTCTACTTATGTATATTATTTATCACTAATTCAAATGTGAGATTGTCTGAAGTTCTATTCAACCATCACCTACATGAACTGGAAGCCGTTTTATGTCGAGGGTTCGGATACTGGGTGGTGCAAATTACGTGAAAAAAGATATGAATTTTCCTCATAGTGTAGAAAATAATTAGATACTTATAATTTACTAGCAACGCGTCCCGGCTTCACACGGGTGCAGTTTACTATACACAAAAAATACGATAGCCTATCTTACTCGCTGATAGTGTAGCTTTCTATCGGTGAAATAATTTTTAAAATCGGTCCATTAGTTTTCGAGTTTATTCGTAACATACAATGTGTGTCAATAAAGTTGTTTTTTAAATCTTCAAAATCGCCCTATCCGTTGCAAAGTTATTAACCAATTTACATCAACTGGTTGTATTGTATTGAATTTGCTTTCCGGCTGCGCTATGACGTCACCCGGCACCACTCGCCCGCGCAGCCCGCACCCCGCACCCCCGGCAGCCATTGCGAACGTGTCGCGTATTCGGAGCGGTTGTCGTGTATTTAAATTGAATTATAACCGTTAGATCATACCAATATGTCTTATAAATACTGTATAGTGCCCATGTGTACTAATACTAGCAGAAAAACAGCAGAAAAATTATTTTTTCGTCTACCATCAAATGAAAAAATGCTCAGAAAATGGTGTCAAGTAATGAAGAGAGATGACAAAATTCCAATTTCTGCAAAATCTTCTTTATATTGCTGTGAAGATCACTTTGATGTAAGTTCCTATTAAGCTTTTTGATCAAATTTTTAAATGCTTTGTGGTTATTAGGTAGGTAGGCAAAAGTTTGAATGGTTTTTACCTAACTCGCAGCCCTAGTAAGCTACCTACCTACCTACCTATTCTAACCCTTTCGATTTACTTAGCGATTCGTATGTAGGTGGGTTCGCGTAACCAAGGACTGAATACCTGTTAATTTACTATGAAAGTTATACCGGTATAATAAAGGTTTTTGTTAAAATTCTTTCGTTTTAAAAAAAAAATATAGTAAATAAAAAAATACTGTGGTAAGTTTAGTGTGTATTACTCTTTAAAACTAATATCATGGTATCTCAGTCAGACTCGTATTTTGGAAAATAAAAATTAACCGGTTTCAGGCCCTGCGCGTAACTATGTATTTAATAAGTTTACCTAACTTTTTATTAGTTTTGATGATTTCTTTTGCAATACTTACGTAATAAAAATGCAGACTTGTGATGGTTTGTGGTAGGTTCAACATTCATACTTTCCTTCTTAATTTGATCGTCAAATTAGTTAGGTACTTGGCAAAATGTAAACAATCTTAGGTCTTCAAACCAAATAAACAGAGTCGTACTCAGTAACAGTAGATAAATAATCGAATGAATTAAAATAAATGAATGAAATTCACAATCGAGTATTGTTTGTTTCTAAATTGAACATAGGAATGTAACTTTTTATTTATTTTTGTTTTTCAGTTGGGGGAAGACATGGAAAATTACGTCAAATACAAGCTTGTGGGTGGAAAGCTAACGCTTAAAAAGGGAGTTGTACCACATAAATTTGAATGCCAAAAATCTATAAGAAACACGATCGAAAGACAAGATATACAATATTTCGAAAGAGTCTTCACTAAAAACGTTGAGCGTGAAAACTTCGTAATGGAATTTCATGACTGTGGTGAGCCCGAAGAACAGTACGATGATGAAGATAGAAAAGAAGTATTCGTACCTGAAAATACTGAAGTATCTGATGAAAAAATCCAGAAAAGTAGAGCGGTGCAAGTTCACAACACCGAATTTACAAAAGAAAAATCTACCAATACTCCCCATAGTTGGGAAGAAATCAGAAATAAACAATTTTCAAACACGAAACAACCCAATCATACACCGGATACCGTCCTAACAGCGTTTAGTACCACTTCATTGAAAAGTACCGATGCTGAATGCGAGTTTTCAGATACAGAAATTAAAGTTGAAAATGAAAATTCGTTTCAATCGCATATGCAAACAGGTGATTTGATGGCCATCTCTCGGGAGCCAAAACTTTTCATAAAACCATGTTTTTTTAGAATTTATAACTTTATACGCTTACTTTTGTAGTTTCCAACCACGGATTTCAGCACTGGTGTACTTTAGATGGGTACATAAGCAATTAGATACCATAAAAATATCAACAACCGGATGTACTATACACAAAAATATAGCCTATGTTACTCACTGATAATGTAGCTTTCTATTTTTAAAATCGGCCTAGTAGTTTTTGGGTTAAATCGTAAGTAAGAAACAATATTTCCTCTTTATAATATGAATATAGATAGAAAGTTTATCCGATTGGCATTGCACAAAAACGATATCTAGTTTATTACTCATTGTTCATACTGCGTTACAACTTTGAGCATTTTCCACCACTATTACTTAAAAAATAGGTATTTAATACAAGATGTTCGTACAAAACGCTGCGCGCGGATACTAATTCGATAGTGACAATGCCGAGTGACGTGACAATGCCGAGTGACGTGATAATGCCGAGTGACGTGATAATGCCGAGTGACGTGATAATGCCGAGTGACGTGACATGCCTGCCAAGCGGCTGCTTCGCGGAATGATCCAAGGTTTCGTGGCTCAATGATAAGAGCGATGCGTTAGTCCTGGGTTCGAATCCAGGGGAAACAAGATTAAAGAAATTGTTTCGGTAGCGCATGACACAGAAGACTGATCACATAGTTGCCTGTGAATAAAAATGATCATTGAAAAAGACAGAAATATATCTGCCCCATGCCCCACTTGGGGACTCGGGATTTCACTTTATTACGTTAATTATCTTCGTAGAATTTTAATTGCCATTTATAACCCGTCAATTCTCAGTATCACAGCAGTTGACAGAAGTGTAATATATTCTTCCTAGCACACGTCAGTTTAATTTTTATATTCTATCATTATCGTATTGACGGGCTCGTTGCCGCGTTCGGTAGAACACCTGCCGGGCTAGCATGACCGCCACGAGATATATCTCGCGCGAGAGAAGACAAACTAAGATGTTAAATATCTCGATATATTATATCTCGACATCGACAATTTTGATAGAAAAGATATCTCGATCGACAAATGTATCTATTTTTGATATTAAAAGTCGAGTTTTAAGTGTCATTGTCTTGTTAGACCCGAAAGAAATAAAGCGATAGTCGATTGAAACACGAGATACCCTGCTTCTGGTAATATGGTATCGAACGGAAGGGAGGGATATTGAAATTCCGACCGGGTAACCACCGTTCATAGTTGGAAAAACCGTGATGTGCATATTGCGCGTTTCGGTTTCGGTCTATGGATTTCCGAATGCTCGAAGTTAAAAGTAGGTCGACAGCGCATCACTGACTGATGTTCTGTGGCTGAGGTATCACCTACCATCAAGTGAACCTCATGCTCGTCTGTCGATTTATTATTATTGCAACCAACGCACTAGAAAATTGTGTGCCTAGTGATCGTTTTGCATTTAAAGTGCTGGTACAGCTTTTACTATAAATAAGTGTTGTATTTTTTACATAAATAAATATTATTGTTACACAATAATAGGTGTTGTATTGTTTTCATATAAATAAATAACTGGCGTTTTTATTTCTACCAAAATAATAATAAAAATTCGTGTGTCCCTTAGAGTCTAGAGAGAGTTACCTATAGATGACCCCCCCATAAATACAAATGGGGGGATTTTTTAATGTCCTGCTTTATCGTAATTAAGTTGTTTTATTTAAAGAGAAACGAAAAAAGTAAAAACAAACTTGGATATGGGAATTGACGGGTTAATTTGTTTTTTAATTGTCTACCAAGATAAAATTATATTAAAAATCGTTTCAGATACTCATTAATTAACAATAGAGTGAAATATAGTTATTGTGTAAAATACATGATAGTATTTTTTTTATTTCTATCAGAAAATTGAAGTATAGTATTAAAATATATTTCTTAGATAACCTATATCATACTAATTATATACAAAAACTCATTTCTTCATAAGAGCCGCAATAGTATGTTTATTATAACTCTAAATAAGTATTTAGAAAGGAGGTTTTACTTGGTGCGCTGTTGCGAGGTATGACCGTGAGCGCTTCCGTTATCCGAACCACAAATATACGTACGTCTCGTTCGTTCGCATACGGATAACGCGGTGGAACGCCCTCTCGCTCGCACCCGTAGCGTCTCCCTTTATTGATTCAGTTTGTTGCCGTTCGCTTAGTGACGTACAATGCTTTCGAGACGCAAAAGAGTCGTTCTGTCTCTCAAAGATAAATTAGATATAATACAATGTTTGCAAAACGGAGAAAAAGGTCGCGATCTGGCTCTTAGGTATAATGTGGGTTCTTCCACGATATCGGATATCAAAAAGAACAGTTCATTGATTTTGGAATATACGAAAGGGGATGAAGACACCTGTGCAGATAAAAGGACCATGACAATACCCAAAAATGATATTCTAGACGAATCGCTGTATTCGTGGTTCTTGGAGAAACGGTCGACCAGGAAACATGTCTCGGAACAATTGATTCGCGAGAAAGCGCTAGATTTAAGTAAAGATATCGGCGATACACAGTTTGTTGTAAATAATGTGTGGTTGAGGCGGTTCATGACGAAATATGGGATCAGTGAAAAGGATATGGAACAAGAAGGTATTGTCCAAGAAAAGTATGATATGCACTTTGCGCAGTCAGTGAGTCAGTTACGTTTATCGGCTGCTGACCATAAATTACCATAATTTTATTGCATATAAAAATGTCTTTTGCTACGCGAATATAATTTAAATGATAAAACTTAACAGACCAAAATAGTATGTGTTCATTACATTATTTATATCGACGTTTCGAGTGATTTTAAGCGTGGTCACGAGTAGACTGAAAGGTGATAGTTGTTTCAATTGAAATTTTTATTGTTCCTACTCTAACTATTACTAATATATTATGCTGGATTATGGCAATACCTGCTAACCGTGACTTTGTTTTTATTTTTTTTATAACTGTATGTTTGTATGTACTTATATGTTTTCCAATAGTTTACTTGCGAGTAATGAATTAATCAAAAAATATCCGGATGTCTTCTTTTTGTGGCACATCCGGCCGGTTGTTGTGGTCCACACTATTTTAGACGTAGCGTCTTCAGTGTGTCAGTTTTTGCGCCAATCATTGACATAATTTATGTCAAAGGTGCCAGTACAGTAATCCATAGACTATGTATTTTTTTTAACTATCATATTAAATTTAAATAAAATACTGTAAACTAGATTAAAACGCGTATTATTATTTAAATTATTTATTTTAAGACAATATTATATCATATTGATTAATAAAAAAATTTTACCTGATGTATCTACGAGACTCATTTATTTCAGGACTATTTTCCAACTGAATGCGGGTCGCGGGAATAGCCAAAATATCTGTTCCATCAGCTTTTAGTTTCCATAAAATTAATCACATTTGTGCATTAATAGACTTAGATCGTAGATAATGAAAGTTTATTTATTAATTGTTTCTTTGAATACGCAATTAAGTGTTAACTTACTATACTATTTTACTTACCTAAATGGGATTTACCAAGCGTTTTTTAACACTTAGAATGCTAGGGGGGTCATATGTGACCGGATTGATAGAATTATATTATTTAAAAAAAATACAAGCTTTTATTTAACTTGCAATGTATGTAACTATTTATATATATTTGTTCTGTAACTATATTATATTTGTTCGGTTGAAATTTTGGAACACAATTTTGAAGCAGATATTCGACCGATTGAGCTGAAATTTTGTATACACGTAAAGTTTGGATGTATTTTAAAGCTAACTTTGCGGGACATCCTAGTTGGTGAACTAGTTATTTTTAATGCACTCCTATAATATGGGTATCAAATGAAAAAGCTTGCTGAGAATAACTCTAAAATAAAGTGTAGTCATTCTATATCCAACATGACTAAGTCTTTTATGCTTTCCTACATTATAGGTATCAATGCGCTAAAAATGATAAAATAAACTTTTCCTTTAAAACTTTTACTATCAACCTATAACGTCATTAACCAATTATGTTAGAAGATTGTTGCGATATTTATTATTTTTTATTTTTTTAAACTCGTATTTACTTTAAAAATTAAAATCAATCAAATAATATTATTTAATTTACTTGTTTATCTACATGGGGAAATCTATGTAAATAAATATAATAAATGTATGTATTTTAAGGTGCCATCTATCTAAAAAAAATGACCAATTATTTATCTTTGTCCGCAGATCAATCCGAGTCTGATGAGGAGTCCAACGCTCTCGACCCGGACAGCGAGCTATGGGGCTTCTTCGACAAGGAGCCCCGCAACCGGGCGAAGTGCTCCATGTGCGGGGTGCGGCTCAGCCGGGACTCCGACATCCTGTATAGACACCTGAAGGAGAAGCATTCCAAGATCTCTGAGGTACGGATATGGTTATATACATCACGCCTCTTTCCCATCGGGGTAGGCAGAGATCACGGAATTCCATATGCTCCGATCCTTACTACCAATTTCGCTTCTTCTACTTTCATCAATGCTTTCATACACACTATATATGGTTATACGATATAAATAATATAAAGCATGGCAAGATGAGTTCAACTAACAAGGAGACCCTCAGACGTATGTCACCAAATATTAGGGTCAACAGGCCCCTCAACAAAAAACAATTGAAATCTCAGACCCACACGTCTGAGGGTCTCCTTGTAAATTCGATTCGATTTTGACCACGCTTTTGTTGTCTATAGTTATATTATAAAGAGGAAAGTTTTTTTTTTGTGACGATTTAACTTCAAAACTACTGGAACGATTTTAAAAATTCTTTCACCAATAGAAAGCAAACATTATCAGCGAGTAACATAGGCGAGTACTAGCGTAGTTCTAGAAGTTCAGTATTTATTGAGCCTATAAGTGAAGCAAACCTAATGCCTATTATGATGTAAAATAAAAAATATGAAAGTCGACTTATCGACCTATTCACATCTGATACGGAAATCAACGCAAATTATTTTCTTTTGGCAATTGATTGACAAACATCCCTACTTAATATTATAAATGTGAATGTAAGTTTGTTTGTTACGCTTTCACGCCAAAATTAATCAACCGATTATCATGAAACTTTGGGAGTAAAAAATATATATTTTAGCAGAGAGAAGCTTGCTCAAAAGCTCAGTTAAGATGAGGCCCACGCGAACGAAAGCGCGGGCATTAGCTAGTTAAAAATATTATTAGATTGAGATTCTACAGTATTTGATATTTTTGAAAAAGTCCCAAATGGGGATTATTGCAGCTAATGGGTTAGGTATTAAATGTTACATTCTGTTTCAGAATTTGGAATTCAAGGACAACGATGAGAGCTACACAGAAGTCATTTACCTTGAAGACCCGGTGGAGACGCCCAAAGTCGACAAGAAACCGAGATTTGAGCAGAAAGTCCTGTCGGAAGTTCAGCCCAAGGCCAAAAGACCGTCTAAAAGGCGCTACAGCTCCAAAGAGGAATTCAACTCGTACCAAAAACCGGAACAACCGCTTAAAATTAACAAAGACGAAATGGAAATTGAAAACTTCGGCAAATACATTACTGTTTTATTGAAAGATGTTACGAAGAGCGTGTGCACCAAGCTACAAATGGATATTGTTAATTTAATTATGACCGCTAAATTGAGTAACGTTGAACCGACAGCCCCAACTATTACAATAAGTAGCGTGGTTGAGGAGGACAGAGAGAGAGAGAAAGACGTGGAGGAAAGGGATGAGGTGAGATTTGTTATGATATTTAAATAGAAGTAAAGTGACCTAAAACAAAATTTGGGCAAGATCACGTTTTTTCATAGACTGGTCTAACACTTTCTAACTATTAACCCATTAAATGCCTTAATTTTTTTGATTTATATAAAATAAATAACTCAAAAAAAATATTTTTGAAAAAGTCCCAAATGTCTTGAATTTTTTTTGAAAAGGGTACCAAATGGGGATCATGGCAGCCGATGGGTTAAAACAATAACTGTCTTACGTTAATATTTCATTGACATAATATATTAAATCTAAATAGTATATAAATCAAATATTAAATATTTCCCAAAATTAAGATTACATATTTTAAGTGAACTTACAAAAAAAAAGAATTTTTGGGGCAACAAAGGATAGTATAAAGATAATATATTTGTTTGTTTGTTATGATTTAACTCAAAAACTACTCGACCGATTTTATAGATTTTTTGTGTACAGTACATCTACATTGCCACCGTGCGAAGCCGTGTTGCTAGTTCCAAGTAAAATGAACCTTTTTTTTTAAATATTTAAGAACAATATAAAAAAGAACACAAAATATGTTATTTTTCGGGCATTTAAAAATCAAACAACTTGCGAAAAGTTCAATTTATTTCTCATACATCTAATACATTGACTTTCTAGTGAATTGTTCGTGCTTGGGCTTACAACATTTTATTATAATCTATTCTTGTACTGTTCCAGAATCAAGAAAACGAAGAGTCTTTCACGGAAGTACCAATAACCAACGAGAGCCCATTCGAAATTCATAAACATGGAATGGATACGAGCAAATCTGACACACCCCCAACCAAACGACCCAAGCGACGATTCAGTTACCGAGAAGAATACACGTACAAGGTTAATTTGACGGAAAAAGAGGAAAAAGAAGTGGAGAATTTCGGAAAATACGTTACTTGCCTACTGAAAACTGTCCCTCATAAAGATATCGGTACAAGACTACAAATGGAAATCGTGAACTTAATTATGACAGCTCGCTTGAAGGTTATGAAAAAAACGTCGCCAGTTTTGACAATTAACGGTACCATAGAGTTACAAAATAAAGTAGATGAGAATCCGGAAACCGCTGCGTTTGCAGAAGATTAATTTTATTATAATAATAAATTCTTTTTCTTATAAAAATTGTTTTATTTTAAAACCTTACTGAAATAAGTTGTTATGCCAAAAAACCGGTGACATGAACCCTTAAAAAAGAGCAAAGAACTTTTTCTCTTGTAAGAGGTTGATCATTGTACACATTGATACACCTGCCGCACTTTCTGATACTCCTAGTCTAAAAAGTTCTTACGCAAACATGTTAAATAAAAGTAGAGACAATATACACCCTTCTTCAGCGTCGTACCTTTGATTTTTGGCCATAATATAGATTTCTGAATTCTGATGATTCTTAAGTCTAAATTTAATATTAATATAAATGAGAAAGTAACTGTGTCTTTGTTATATTTTCACTCCTAAATGATTTGGATGACTGGTATAGACATAGATGGGATCTTGAAGAATGGCGTAGACTTTTTTTGTCACGATATTTCCACGGGATAAGGATTTGAATGGGTAAAACTGAGGGCCCAGCTTGTACATAATAAAACACGCCAAGTTCTCTCTCTCTCAAACTCTATTAATAGAATGTTGAGCGACTTAAGTCATACTCAGTGGCGTAGCTATTGTGGAGGAAGGGAGGTGTGGTCTTCAACCTAAAGGGAGGATACCCAGTCGAACCAATGACTGGCCGGCCCTAAGGCCCCCAGTGGTTGATGTCGAGATGTTGTATATATACTTAGCGCGCACAGAAATTTTGATAGAGCGATTCAGGAATAGACGTCTTTGTATTGTTTCTTGTAGCGGATCATAGATATCGCTACACTATCATAGGGCAAAGTGGTGCAGTGCACCAGGGCCCTGAAGCTGAGAGGGCCCCCTGGGCTTTGGAATGAGGGGGAGGCAGCTCTTGAAGTTAGAAAAATTTTGTTGCAATTTTTTCTCTGCACTGAGGCTCTTGTTCACCTAACTACGCCACTGGTCATACTCATTTGAAAAAAATCTTAGGTCTAAATCATAAAAACACTTCAATATAACTAAAAAAAATGTTATGATCACATTTCCCAAAAAAAATATGTTGTATATAAGAGGCCAAAAAGTTAGACTAAGTAATAGAAATCACTTCAGTATAACTAAAAAAAGAAAAATGATCACATTTCCAAAACAAAATATGTTTGTTTGGCTCTCATGAAAAGTAGCTATTTGTCCCTTACGCCAAGTTATTTCCTCTTTTATAGTTCTACAAAAATGTCCACAATGCACAGTGGTCCCGGTTCCTAAGAAGGGCGGTCATAGCGTTTCAGGTCGGATTAAAAATGAAAGAATAACTTTTTTAACCATTAAATGGGGCTCTAATGACTACAATCAGTAATAAAACTATATTTTTACATGTGAGATAAATATATTTATAAAAATAAAATATTCATTCATAAAAAAAAAATTGGTAGGTAAGTAGGTAACTGTAAATATGGTTTATTTATTTTTTATCTTTAAGCATACCTTATAGTTAACACATAAATAAGAAAATTACTAGATAACAGATAGTATTTTATATAAATACAGTATTTTATATAAAACAAAAATATGTATGTAGTAGGAAAACTTTATTTACACTTTTCAAAAATGCGAAAGCTGTAGAAGTTTTGCATTTATTATGTACTTGGTAATTCAAGTACATTATAAATCCAACACTTCCTTTTCTAATACAGACTTCTTGTTAAGGGGTAACTTTCTTAAACTAGATATAAATGGGTCTGAATTCAGGAGAAGTCTGTTCAAAAGATCCAACTTCTCGGGAATGTTTCCTAGTATTATCACTTCTAAATAATTTTACTAATTTATTACATGGTTCGGCAGCCTCTTCAGACAATTCGCCGATAGATACTAAAGCATTATCAACCATACATTAATACCTTATGAATAGATGAAGGCAAATTACACCAATGATATTCCTCAACAAGCATTTTGACAGTATCAAAAGCATAATTTTTAAATTTTTGTGAATGAATTTTATATCCTGATGGTAGGCTCTGAAGAAGGTGTCTACACCTGTCTATTAGATCTTTTCTAATAGCTGTTATTTCAGCAGAAATTTCGGAACTTTGGAAAGCTCTCAAGTGTCAAACTTCGATCTCATTTAACCAGTGACCAGTCACCATATTTGACTTTTGGCTGGCAATCATCTTAGCTTTTGACCTCCCTAGCTTCTTCCAATATGCAGTAAACCGTTTACAGAGATTATAAATTAAATCTCTCAAGTAATCGGTCTGAATATTTTCAGTGTCCAGTATTGAGTTTGCTAGCAGTCCAAACACTTCATGAGATCTATCTGCCTCATTTTCTCTATTCCAGGTGTTAAAAACAAGCATTCGAGTAAAATAACACTATATGTTGGCCCCTACAGAATAAAGGAAAAACAAAATTAGAAAAAATAAATATGGTATTAAATTTATGTATATACGACCTAGTCCTTTCTATGACCTATAGCAATCCTCGGCGCACTTTGGCGCACCTAGACTTTATGGTTTTTGAAACTAGACAAACAACAGATTATTGTGATATATGTTTCATCTTTGGCGATTCGTTACTTCCTAAGTAAAAGTCTAAGTGAAAATGAGAAAGCGGCAAAAACCAAAGAAATCGGTAGTCTCTCATTTATGGTGGTGGTTGCCGAAGATGACAGGGTTAAAGTTAACACAATAAGATTAAAAATGTCGTACATACCTTCCTTTTGAATATCCATCACACAAAAATATCAAAAACAATCAATTTCTGAGAAAAATAGCACTTTGAAAACAATAGAAATTTCAGTGAAAAGATAAGGCGAATGAGTACTAATGAGTTGTTACCACTTCGGTAGCATAAAATTAAATGTTCCCTGTTTGTTATTGCAATTTCTTTTATACCTGGGGGTAGAAGGGTTATTTGTGTTTCTTTGTAACGATAAATGACGTCATTATTTGACCATCGACATTTCAGGCCTACCTACGACGGGACCACTGTGCAATGGCATATACATATATGGATAGCTTTACTATATCGTCGCTGCGCCTGACAAGTTCCATTTGTGATTTTTGTATAGTTTTGGGAAACAACGAAAAACTTATTGATTCACATACAGAGTTTTTCTTAACGGTCAAAACACATATGGAATTAGTTAAACTCGTTTCCAGTTCGAATATCACAAAAAGGATTTTAGTAACACATAGAGAATAAAACGAAGATTATTTTTTGTGCAAAAACCAAAAAACAAAAAAAAACACATATGGAATTTGGCAGGCGCAACGACGATATGCTGTAATTGGAATCTCAGAATTGGAATGCTATTTAGACAGTATCAATCTTTATCAATTTAAATACTTCAGCAGTAATATGCATTTCATGCACATTATTTATTTATTAACAAAATAACAAAATATTGTTAAATCTATAAAAAATATCAAGATGGAATTTCATGGACAATTTCGTAAATTTAAATCGAAAATCAGTAAGCAATTCCATCTTAACAATACCAATAATTCGGGTTATGTCCTGATATTACATCTATCGAACATCACATAATCAGTTATTACTATTACTTATTACTCGAGAAAGCGCCTACAATCGAACGAAGAAAGAGAAGTAACTATCGTTCGTTTCACATTCGGTTATATGAGACAGCGTTATCGTGTGAAACGAGACGCAAGATCTCCGAGCGACTACGATTGTCTGAGCGGTTCCACGCGTAAATATTACTTCACAATTCACATTCTAAATTGTCTTATTTTGTATTAATAAAAAGCGTAAGGAGTGTACACTGTACAATATATTAAAATATGGCGACTAGAAGAAAATACAGTCCACTGTGGACGCATTTTGAAGCAACCGCTCCAAAAAAGGCTAAATGTAATTATTGTTCGCGTGAAATTGCAATTTCAATGAGCTCAATCGGCAGTCTTGGACGACATTTGAAAAAGGTTCATCCTACGGTAAATATAAAGAATGTAATGGAAGATACTTTCACAGGTAAGATGCCATGTTACAAGTAATGTTAATATAAGTAATATTTATAGGAAAGTAATGACTGTCATATTACACTACGGCGCACTGTTATGCGCATCTCTGCAAAATCAATAGGTTATTTATATGCCTTTTAATACAATCAATGTTTATATGCATGAAATCCTACCGATTTCAGTAGTCTCCTGATATGAGAAAATTCTGAATATCTACTCCATCTCTCAGGATTTTCTGTTGATTTGTTTTGTTATTGATATTTACCGTTTTATTTGTGAAATGTGAAGTAACATTATAGACTCGGAATGTTAAATAAAAATTTATAGTGTAATATTTTTAACATTTTTAGACTATATCAATAATATTTATTAGTTTTATTAGTTTCATTTTTATTTTTATTTTACTTAATTTTGTCAGATTTTTAATTTTAACCTCTGTATTTCTTTTAAATTTCAATTCATAGCCGTGTTTTTGACTGTCTTAGTACCTAGATTGTGTAGAAAATTTCTGTGTATTGTAAAATTTAAATTTCTATGGGCATTGCCTGAAATAAACATTTATTATTATTATTATTATTATATAAAATAACCAAACAGCAATGATTATTGATATAGCAATACCTAATACACACAATCTCCAAAATACAATATCCGAAAAATTATCGAAATATTTAGAGCTTAAACAAGAAATAACAAAAATGTGGAAATTACAAAAAGTCTCCATAATACCTATAGTCCTATCCAGTACAGGTGTTATACCAATCCAACTTTATTATTATAGAATTCCAGTATTGCTAGTTAAGGTGTGGCCTCTCCCGCTTGCATACTTTATTTGTTAGTGTTATAAAAGCGTTGTGTAGGTACTGCAGAGTTTGTGTACTTCACTTACGTTTGTGTGTTTACTTTTTAGAGAAGCATATCATTGACGCTAGTTTGTCATCTATAACCACGATTCGAGTTCAGAGAGTGAAGCTCGCCCCTCTAATATTAAACGTAAAAAACATTTACAAAAAAGAATGGTAACAAGTTTTTCGATTGGATCGAAAAAAGTCCCACCAGTCCATACGAAGCTAAATGTAGGGTTCATCGTGTCCAAGGCACGGGTGGCTGCTAAGAAACTTGGCATATTGGCGAAGGTGAGACAATATTTCACATCGGGACAGCTTTTAAATTTGTATCAAGCCCAAATCCGATCGTGTGTGGAATATTGCTCTCACCTTTGGGCAGGTTCTGCCAAATGCCATCTCGGTTCTTGGATGCGTTGGAAAGACGTGCAAAACGACTTATTGATGATCCTGTGCTCATTAATCGCCGACTTTTACCTCTGGAGCACCGTCGTAGAATTGCTAGTCTTTCAGTATTTTATCGACTTCATTTCGGTGAATGTGCATCAGAGCTTCACCACCTTATTCCACCATCTCCTTTTCTTCATCGGACATCTAGACGTACGGAGGGATACCATCCTTACTTGGTCGATGTACCGAAAGCTCGTACAGGACGCTTTGCCTCGTCTTTTATAGTACGAACAGCCAAGGATTGGAATTCCCTACCGTCGTCTGTCTTTCCTATAATATTGGGCTCTTCAAGTCAAGGGTAAATAGGCTTTTCATAGGTAAGCGTGATTTACCACCTTAGTTTGCATCAACACTTAACATCAGGTGTGATCGCAAGCAAACGCTTTCCTATTTCATCAATTAAAAAAAAAAAAAAAAAATGTACTTAAAAGTTGCAATAAATATATCATCGGGAATAACAGCTATAAGAAAACACGCGTCAAGTAATAAACATAAGAGAAATTTAAAAAAAAACGCGTCGCAGCCTCGTAATTTTAGTTTACTGCTTGATCAACATGGTGAGCCAATTTCACGAATTTACTGACTACTGAATTCTCCTGCTTTTTACTTGACGTTTCTAAAGTTTTGTCTTCGCTATTTTTTTTAGGATTTTCAATGTTTTTTAAAAGATTGATAGCGTGGTAGCCATTTAAAAAAAAATTGGTGTATTATCTATTGAATATGGCATTGGCATCATTATTTAAGGTTCCTATAGGTATCCTTGTTTTATTCGGTCGCCGGGAATCTTCTTTAGTAATATACCTATAATGATTTCAATGAGTTATTATAAACTCGTCATTTCAAATCATTGCAGCTGGAATGTAAATCTCAACAAATTCTCGTCACATTATTGCAGTCAGATATGGGCTAAGCGGACGTCATGCTTGTTTGTCTCCATTTGACAAGGTTATAAGGTTTTATAAACTAATGGTTTTAATTATTTAAATAATAATATATACAAATTAAAATTCACTTCGAGTTAATGAAATAAATGGGTGGGTTTAGATCAGCTATGTTACGGAGCTTCGATTCCGGTTCCGAAAGGTCGGAACTTCCGATTGATTTCGCATTTATTCATTTATTGTAATCTAGTAAGTAGTTACTCGTACAAGACGACCCAAAAGGGGTTTGCTTGCTTATTTGATGCTTAGACTTTATACCTATTACAATTATAAATAAAATATAATAATAAAGTTACATCAAATTTTAGAATATTCTATGTCACTTTTTTATAGTAATCTGATTTTGGACACTATGACATTTCCTTGAATGTCGAAAATGAATTAAATGTCTGTTAATTTAGAAACGTGTGACAACATTGAACATTCTAAAAACAAAGTCGCATTTTAAACTCGTAAACAGATGAAGCTTGTCACATGGCGACCTCAGTCCGGGACGCGTACGTGACTACTTGACCAGCCGTCAACTCGCGCGCGGTGCGGCAACGTCGCTCGTGGATTGTGATCAACACTGCATGACCTAAATGACCTCAACATATTCAAAAGTAAAAACTAGGCAGATAATTTCAAGACAAAGTTACACTGCAGAAATAATTGAATATACTTAATTCTATAAGTCTTATAGGTATTTAATGTATGTATGCAGCGACTAATAGGATCCGAAAGGGTCTTAGATGGGCATTCAACCAGCTGTGCCCATTATAAAACAGTGATTTCAGTGGTTAAAAATACCTTAGGCTCCCCCCTAAATAACACTAAGTTCCTTATTTGAAGATTCCCCCTACAACTAACAATGCTTTTATTTTAATCGACAGTTAACATTCTGATACAAGCTACACATTCAATATATGTAAACAAAATTTGTATGGCAAATGACCTACTTACAATCCTGCGCGCGAAATAAAACAATATAATACATATAACATATTATGGGTGTTTATACGTAAACTCATCCATATAATCAGCGTATCTAATAAATTGTGTAAAAGAGACCCAAGAACAGTAAAGAGATTAAATTATATGTTGATGAAATTGCATAGGAGGAGTTGAGCCCGCCAAGCATGACCAAGAGATATCTCGCGGACGAGTGAAGATAAACTAAGATATAAGATATCTCGATCGACAAATATATCTAGTTTTGACATTAGAAGTCGAGTTGTCATGCAAAGATGGCTAATAAAAAAATGTTAGCTAAAGTTTAATATTGTACATTTCAACAATATATGTCAAGCATCGGTGGTTCAGTGGTAGAATGCTCGCCTGCCACGCGGGCGGCCCGGGTTCGATTCCCGGCCGATGCAAGAATGTTTTTTTTTTATTTTTCATTATTTTATTTTCGTAATTTACTCAAAATATTGGCAAAATTACGTTTCTTCTTAAAAACACTGCAGTAATTAAAAGAAAATTGTGATATCACCACCTAGTTTTTTTTTTAATTTTATAACAAAAATTGAGAATTCTGGTCGTTTTCGACTTTAGTTTATTTGTTTAAAATTATACGTTATTTATTTTTGAAGTGAAACTTCTTTATCGACGTATGGGAGAAATTTTGTAAGTATCGTCACGTTTTTCGGTTACGCGCCATGTTGCTTTTTTTATCAAAGTTTAGTATAGTGACGTAAAGAATATAATGTAATATATTATAATAATAACAACAATATATTAGTTTTGAAGTTTGGTTTGAAATAAGAATAACAATATATTATTTTGAAAGTGATAAAATCTTTTTTCTTAAGGCTTAAGCCTTATCTACCCCATTTTCGTGAAGTTGCAAATAGTACAAAAATGATATGTCGTAAAGAAGTTTCACTTCTTACCTGTGTACTCTGGTACACACACACTATTTTTTTTCAATATAATATAATATTTAACCGTTTTTCTAATTGTAAGACTTGTTGTAAGTTAAATTTATTTTTCAATATTGCCTAAGATATACAAAGATATCGCCGTCATATACGTGATGTATAGGGCTCGGATAAATATATAAAAAACTGACCGAGTGCGAGTCGGACTCGCGCACGAAGGGTTCCGTAACATTATCTAGAAAAAGACGGCAATAAAATCAGATCTGTTGTATGAGAGCCCCACTTAAATATTTGTTTTATTTTAATTTAATTAGTTATTTTTAAAGTAGATAGAATTAAATATTCTGTGAATATTTCAAGCGTCTACCTGTTGCTGTTATCAATATCGAGAAAAAACGAGTAAAAACGAACAAAAACGAGCAAAAAAAAATTTGTTATATGGGAGCCCCCTTAAATATTTATTTTATTCTGTTGTTTTAGTATTTTTTATTATAGCGGCAACAGAAATACATCATCTGTGAATATTTCAACTGTCTATCACTGTTCATGAGATACAGCCTGGTGACAGACAGACAGACGGACGGACAGCGGAGTCTTAGTAATAGGGTCCCGTTTAACCCTTTGGGTACGGAACCCTAAAAACTGACTCAAAAAAAAAAACTGTGACGTAGGAACACGTGTGTGGTATTATACGAATTAAAATTCAAAAACATTAAAGCGCTCTGGGATTTCCTGGTCAAATAAGTCGTGACGAAATCATGCGTCATTCGACTTGAGTAATATTCGTAAAATCGTACTGTATACGTTGCCGGGCTAGCATGACCGCCACGAGTAGGGTTACCATATCTCAGGATTTGTCCTGAGATTTCAGGATTTTTGGACTCTTCTCAGGATTGCGGCTGGATTTTGCAAATCCCAGGAAATGTCAGGAATAGAATTTTTAATAAACCACAGCTTACATTCCAATAAAAAGTTAAATAATCTTCCTTTGGTAATAATTGCACAATTAAAATCAATACTTATTAAGAAGATCCGCAGTAAAGAAAATATTACTACGTTTTATAAATTGTTAAGTAGGTACGTCTGAGAGAAAATTCTGAAACTGTAAAAAAATCTCAGGATTTTTCAATGGAAATCAGGCCTTTCCTCCGGACTTTTAATTTTTTCATCTGGTAACCCTAGCCACGAGATATATCTCGCGCGAGAGAAGACAAACTAAGATGTTAAATATCTCGATATATAATATCTCGACATCGACAATTTTGATAGAAAAGATATCTCGATCGACAAATGTATCTATTTTTGATATTAAAAGTCGAGTTTTAAGTGTAATTGTCATGTTAGACCCGAAAGAAATAAAGCGATAGTCGATTGAAACACGAGAAAACGGTTGACAAAATTTTGTCGCGCTTGTCATGCTAGGCCGGCTGAATTCAAATCTTTTGAGCTGAATAGTTAGCATGACAACGTGCTACACGAAATCCCGGTATTTGGAGATTAACAGCTTTAATTGGACGCTGTTAATCAATACAGTGTCAACTGTCAACTGTCAACACACAAGGTTGCCATTTTTAGAAAATTGAGTTAGAAGTTATAATTCGGTTTTTAGTAAATTTCTTTTAAAAATAACAGAAATAATAGATTTTGTTGTAATTATTATTATTACACTAAATTTATATCGTTTTTCTTGGTAGCAATCAAAGTAATAGAATTTAGTACATTATTGTTAAATATTCAAAACATGTTAGGGTTTCGTGCCCGCTAGTTTTTTCCATATTTTTGCTATTAAAATGACTTAAATAATATATATCTCTTTTGTAATATGTACTCCAGCCGGGCTAGCATGACAAGCGCGACAAAATTTTGTCTACCGTTTTCTCGTGTTTCAATCGACTATCGCTTTATTTCTTTCGGGTCTAACATGGCAATTACACTTAAAACTGGACTTTTCATATCAAAAATAGATACATTTGTCGATCGAGATATCTTTTCTATCAAAATTGTCGATGTCTTGATATAATATATTGAGATATTTAACATCTTAGTTTGTCTTCTCTCGCGCGAGATATAGTATCTCGTGGCGGTCATGCTAGCCCGGCTGTATACGTTGCTGAATTCAAATCATTTGAGCTAAATAGTTAACATGACAAGTAGCACGAAATCCCGGTATTTGGATGGACGCTGTTAAGCAATACAGCGTCAACTGTCAACCCACATGGTTGCCATTTTGAGAAAATTGAGTTAGAAGTTATAATTCGGTTTTTAGTAAATTTCTTTTAAAAATAACAGAATTAATAATAGATTTTGTTTTAATTATTATTATTACACTAAATTAATATCGTTTTTCTTGGTAGCAATCAAAGTAATAGAATTTAGTACATTATTGTTAAATATTCTAAACATGTTAGGGTTTCGTGCCCGCTAGTTTTTTCAATATTTTTGCTATTAAAATGACTTAAATAATATATATCTCTTTTGTAATATGTACTCCAGCTCATAAGGAAGCGATTGGTATCAAAATTTACATTTTTGTCATTTTGTGGGTTGACACAATTAGGATTATGTAAACTATTATTATCTACGAAAACTATGTTTAAAAGTTACTTAAATACAGTTTTAATTTAAATTAATTTTAATGTTTTATTACAATTTTAAAGAATTAATTGTGTTTGTTGTATTAATGTTGATATTGTATTCGAAACAAATTAAAAATATCTGAAAAGTTTTTTTTAAAATTTGTTTAGAATTCATCATTGTTCTCAATTTGAAATTTGCTCCGAGTCTGGCAAACTAGATACGTTAGATGACCTTGATTCTAGCCTTTCTCCTTCAACTCTCGATGGCATATCGGAAACGTTCTAGCGTTCTACCGAATGATATTTTAGAAGTGTAATACGAAGTATTGTATTAAATACTGCTTATTTAGTTTAATCTGTTTTGTATAGGCTAGTTATATAGCAAAATATTACGTTAAAGGTCAGGTCAAAAGCACTCGAAACCGACCGTGGAAGAAGTGAAAGTGTTATGCAAGGATCGGACTTCGGAGTATGTATACTATGGAAATCTGTGGTCTCTGCCTACCCGATAGGAAAGAGGCGTGATATTATATGTTTTTCTTTTTATAGTATAAGGGGCCTATATGTATGCATAATTCAATAAAAAAAGTTACAAAAATGGACTGGAGACAATCCATGGAAATTAATTTGCAGACTAATACGAGTGTGAGTACAAAATGTGAAATGTCTATAAATAAAAAAAAATGAAAAAGTATCATTATATTTAATCTGAGATCATATTTTTATTTTTGAATATAGAGCTGCGAACCTAATGTTAGTAATTAAGACATAATTAAGGAGAGATATAAGGAAAATATAACGTAAGACTAGGCGGTATGGTCGAAAGACTTTAGCCTGCCCTATGGGCGAAAACAATAATAATAATAAAAAACTAATGTTTGTCTGTAACCTAGGAAAATTTTGAGCTCAACAGTATAAGTGTACTGTGTATGTATATACAGTTATAATAAATATATAAATATCGTTGCTTCAAAAGTAAAACTTCTGAATTAAAATAAATGTTGTTACCATTACTCATTTTAAGAGTAAACCTACGGTTAGAATGAAGAACTAATTACGTATTCCGGTCCATAACTAAACTATGAAGCGTAATACTCAATTATTAGTAGCAACATTTATTTTTATCAAAATTACACTTACAATTAGTGAATTTTATCTTTGAACCAACAATATGTACTCCTAATGTGTTATATCTAATTTCAAGTATCTACAATAACCTATAAATCTCAACAGCTAATGTGTCAAAAGTCAAACGTCAAATATACGCGGGAAATTAAAATATGAAGAAAGGGCCACAGCCTTTATTTACGTATGTAAACTATACTAATATTATAAAGAGGAAAGTTTATAATGTTTTGTGTATAGTACATCTACATTGCACCCGTGTGAAGCCGGGGTGCTTTGCTAGTATTATACAAAGGGCCACAGACTTCAGACTTTATTTACGTATATAATATAACCAGTGGTGGATTTACACGATTACTGGTTCGGGGCGGCGAACTGGGTGTTTTGCTATATACAAGTTTGATATTTCGTTGAATGAAATCATAAAATCGTTCAGCCGGCCTAGCATGACAAGCGCGACAAAATTTTGTCTACCGTTTTCTCGTGTTTCAATCGACTATCGCTTTATTTCTTTCGGGTCTAACATGACAATTACACTTAAAATTCGACTTTTAATATCAAAAATAGATACATTTGTCGATCGAGATATCTTTTCTATCAAAATTTTCGATGTCGAGATATAATATATCGAGATATCTAACATCTTAGTTTGTCTTCTCTCGTCCGCGACATATCTCGTGGCGGCCATGCTAGCCCGGCTAGAGAATTCTTTTTGACGTAAAAGTCAAATTGGTCCCCAAATTTTCCGCCCCTAAAATCTGCCGCCCTAGGCTCAAGCCTACTCAGCCTGCTGGTAAATCTACCACTGAATATAAGGCAAGATTAGCAAGAGCAAAGAAACAGTAACAAATTCGTTGTCCTCAGCGAATTCAGACTCTGAAGAGTCCATTACGTTGCACCCCGACAGCGAGCTATGGGGCTTCTTTGACAAGGAACCCAGCAGCAAAGCAAAGTGTTCCATGTGCGGTGTCATAGTCAGCCGAGATGCCGATACTCTATATAGGCATCTGAAGGAAAGGCACTCAAATATTTCAGAGGTAGGGGTTTTAATGCCTTTAAAAAATAGTTTTTTTAGGTTAGATATCGACGAGCATTGGGTTCACTTGATGGTAGGTGATACCTTATACATAGAACATCAGTCAATGATGCGCTGCCGATCTACATTTCACGAGCATTCGGAAATTCATAGACTGAAACCGAATCGCGCAATGTGCTCTTCACGGTTTTTCCATCTATGAACGGTGGTTCGTTACCCGGTTGGAAATTCGATATTCCTTCCACCCAATCGATGCCCGAAGTTACCAGACGTAGGGAAAACATGATTACAGAAAATTATAAACATGTCATCCCGGTGGGTTTCAAACCCACGATCCATCGATGCGCACGGCATGTGTTCTCACGAACGCGCCAACGAGACAGTCAGTAAATTGAGCAAATTGTTATTCAATATTATTTTGATAATAATATAAAATTTTCTCAGAACTTAGAATTCAAAGACAACGAAGAAAATTACACAGAAATAATATATTTAGAAAATACTGAAATTGAAGATAAACAATCAAACAAGAAAGAAAACAGCGAAGCTAAGGTACTATCCGAAGTACAATCAACGACAAAACCTTACAAACGACGCTACAGTCATAAAGAAAAGCCAAAATGTAATGAAACAGATGGGGAAATTGAAGATTTTGGCAAATACATTACTGGTTTATTGAAAGGCGTGCCGAAGGAGGACTGTTCCAAACTACAGATGGAAATTGTTAATTTGATCATGACGGTGAAGATAAAAGCGATGGAAGAAAAGACTACAGACACTGACAAAGACAAGACGATAGAAGAAAAAGATGAAAATATTGATCAGGTAAGTTTTTTTTTAAGACCACAATCTCTGATGGTAAGCGTGTTTGAGGCCTAAATAGGAGTATGCTTCTTAGTGGTGTGATGGATCGTTAATAATGTAGGTAATGATTAAAAATGTAAGTGCTGACTTCAGATATAAATTAATATTATGATTTCATTCGACTCAAATATTTCTTATTACATTGTATTTTCATATCATCAATTAGCACCCTAGGGGCTTTTAAAGCCTTTTTTAAAGTTCGCTCCACTCTGAGTAGATTTCAAGGCACTTTTATCAATCAAATCAATTATTTCATACAAGACGGATTATCTCGGTCTTATAGATTTTTCCCTTAAGTTTTAAGGGCATCCGTGGATCACAAGTTGTTCCAGATACTTCTCTCCATTTCATCGAACCTGATCCAACAAACAGACTGATTTCTTTGTCTTTTAACAGAGTCAACAGTACGAAAGCAACTGCACCCAAGATCCAATCACCGGTGAAGCTAAATTTGAAATAAAGAAACGAAATATTGAAATAAATAAAACTGAAAAAGCGGCAAACATACATATACTATGCGACAACATACATCGCCATAGTGATCCAGAGAAACAAATAACCGCAGAAAAAGAGGAAAAAAACGTGGACAATTTTGGAAAATACGTTACAAGTTTATTGAAATGTGTACACAAGGAAGCTAGCGCCAAATTACAAATGGAGATTGTGGATTTAATTACTGTAACTAGACTGAATTTTTTACAGAAACCAAAAAGTTTGACGATAAACGGTGTTTTAGAATTACAGCATAAAGATAGTTCTGGTGAAATTTCAATGTAAATTGTTTTTTTATTTAGTATGAACCTAATATTATTGTCTTTTATTAACGCGAGTATCACACATTTAAAATAAAATACTGTATACCGCATTAAAACGCGATTTATTATTTATATTGTTTAAATTATTTATCCCGACGTTTCGGATGTTTTTCAGCAAACGTGGTCACGGGCAGAGTGCCCCGTAATTTTCTTTATAATGGCTATTTTTACTAAAAAGGAAAGGTTCCGATTTCAATGCCGCTGATTTATGTCGCCGCTCTACGTCAAAATCTAAGAGACACTTTTTTTTATCGGCGGAAAAACATTTTTAGGGGTGAATACAACCCCTAAAGTTTACCCCCTTACTCACTTATAGGTTTCACATACGTTTAGTAGACACATAACTACACATTGTGACCTTTTCTTATAAAATGCTTGTTTCATCAACTGTAGTAAAAAAGATAACTGCAAACCACAGGGCTGGATTTAGAGGCCCTGGGGCAACAAATGAGTGGAGGCCCCCTGGCCCCAAATTATTTTCCAAATAAGATGAACATTTTTATAAAAAATTAAGAACAATATAATCATGTTTGTACATAGTAAATTAGGGAAAGGTAAATCAGCGAAAATATCAAAGGAAAACTTGTTTACTAGTGTTTACTATAGTTTTGTTGGGAGCGATGGCAGACGAGTTTTTAAAATGAAACTTCGGAGCTACTGCTCCATCCAAGTGTTAATACATGACTGATTTAATTCAAGTTAAATATACAGAGCAAAGAGTCTTATAACTATCGTTACAGTGGTAGGCTTATCTCTAGATGTAATAGGAAACTATGGAATTTTAATGTGTCCGGGTTAGCTGGGTTACAGTTGTGTAACTCTCTTCAGAACTTAAAAGATTTTACGGAGTGTAGTTTATAGGGGCCCCTCTTTTTTGGAAGCCCCGGGGCTGTAGACCCGGATGCCCTCCCCTAGATCCGGCCCTGAGTCCTGACAAACAGGCATGCGGTTCATATGGATAGCTAAAAAAACCCGCGCAAATGAAATAATATTTTTTTAGAATAAGAATAATATATTTATTCGGTAACAAAGAATAAGAAAAACAAATACAATATCAGTTAAATATAAAAAAGAAAAATTAGTTTGTTAGCTACGTAGATGGTGAGTTACTCACAATCAGCTTGGCATAGCGCTGGTTTTCAGAACCTCACCAATGTTGAGCCATCAGCTAAAAATGACAAATTGTAAACTTAACCTATTTCCTATAAGATTAAAAACATTAAAAAAATATATTCGCTATGCAAAATCATTCTGTCACTTACCTTGCCTTGAATTCTTTCAATCGAATTCAAGGCTGCCTCGACGTCTGAGTTGCCATCGAGGGCAACCTCGAATAGTTAGAGAATAGCAATAACAGATTGTCTGTTTTTTTAACGATAACTACATACATACATACTCATCACGCCTCTTTCCCATTGCGGTAGGCAGAGATCACGGAATTCCATATGCTCCGATCCTTACATACCAACCACTTTCGCTTCTTCCACTTTCATCAATGCTTTGTACACTCGTCGGTTACGAGTACTTATGACCTGCCGGGCTAGCATGACCGCCACGAGATATGTCGCGGATGAGAGAAGACAAACTTAGATGTAAGATATCTCGATCCATTATATCTCGACATCGACAATTTTGATAGAAAAGATATCTCGATTGACAATTATATCTATTTTTGAAATTAAAAGTAGAGTTTTAAGTGTAATTGTCATGTTAGACCCGGAAGAAATAAAGAGATAATCGATTAAAACACGAGAAAACGGTCGACAAAATTTTGTCGCGGTTGTCATGCTAGGCCGGCAGGTTTTTTAACGATAACTACATACGTACACATCACCCTCTTTCCCATTGCGGTAGGCAGAGATCACGGAATTCCATATGCTCCGATCCTTACATACCAACCACTTTCGCTTCTTCCACTTTCATCAATGCTGATGTATGAAACACACTCGTCGGTTACGAGTACTTTTGACCTAGCCCTTTTGAAGAGCGTCCCCGATCTGATACAATAACTACGTATTTTTCTATTTTGGAATTACAGGTTATCTGTCTATAATAGAATCAAAAATAACCTAAAACTTGTAGACTAGTAAAAAAAATTGTTGTTTTACTGAGTAGAGTCAAATATAACGTGTAAAAAGAATCTGACTATACCTAATAGTGGTATTTTATTTTTATATATCGACAGACTAGCATGAGGTTCACTTGATGGTAGGTACCTCAGCTACAGAACATCAGTCAATGATGCTCTGTCTATCTAATTTTTACTTCGTGCATTCGGAAATTCATAGACTAACCGAAACGCGCAATATGCACTTCTCGGTTTTTCCATCTATGTTCGTTACCCGGTCGTAATTTCGATATTCCTCCCACCTGATCGATGCTCGAAGTTACCAGACGTGGGGAAGAGATGCTTACAGAAAATTATAAACATGTCGTCCCGGTGGAATTCGAACCCACATCACCCACCCATCGATGCGCATGGCAGTACCGAACGCGCCGAGCCCGTCAAAATTGATCATTCATTTCGTTCGCCAATGAAGATCGATCGATTCGACCAATTCATAAAACAAAGTTACTTCTTTGGAGAAATGAACCTCATGAGCTTTTATTCGACTGCTATCGTCGTACTCGTGAACGGGTGCTACTTGTGGTGACAGGTCGGACTCGAATTCGTGTATGCGATGATTTTAGTTATTTCGACTGTTTTTGCGTATTGTTCCCACGATAATGTAAGTGCGTGTCCCTATTTCACCATGCCTACTTCTGATAGAGGATATATCTTTGTTTTTTTTTTATTTTTTTTATTATTTTAGTTAATTACTTCAAGATATCATGTGGAACATTGTAATGGTTGCAGCTCCTTACATACATTTTGTAAAACAAAAAACTTGGCGATTAAAAAGAGTGGCGGAGAGTTTATTGCCAGTTCTTGTCCGTTCTACGCCCTTGATTTGAGAACTTGTAAATGTAAAATTAGAAGAATTTAATATATTGTATATACATTATACATATATATTTATTGACGTTCATAAGTTTACATTGTGTTACCTAAATGAATAAATGATTTTTGAATTTGAATTTATCTTCGAAAAAATTGTTTATTTTTTATTTTACTTGTAAATCATATATGTAAGTCAGTTTAGCGTTGCATGTAAAACAACGGATAGGTCAATTTGGTGGCAACATAAACATTCAGTGATCCACTTTAAATTTTTTCAAATATAAAGTGGATCATTGAATGTTTATTGTAACCTCAATAATTTTATTTTGAGGCTATCAGTAAGTAGGTAGTTATAAATTCTGTGACGCAATCTGTGACAATCTGGCCTCTTGACAGTTGACTCTAAATTTTTTTCTTCATGCCGCATGCGTATCACATCACTACATATTATAAAACAAAGTCTTCTGTCTGTCTGTCTGTTCGCAATAAATTCAAAAACTACTGAACGGCTTTTCGTAGCGTTTTCACGAATAGAGTGATTCATGACGAAGGTTTAGACTTTAGGTATATAATGTGTCAAGTTTTTTGTGTAAATTAGTTGAAATATAACGATAATTGGACGAAGTTTAGCAAAAAGGATCCAGTCCATAGTGAGTGCTTTGTGGGCTGGATCCAAATATACGTAACAGACAGACAGGTGGACACGAAAAAAGACTTATGATACATATAAGAAGTTATAGAGGTAGACATATTACAATAATTAAAATAGATTTGCCTACTTTTCGGCTTAAAAAAATCAACATTATTTTATGGGTTTTTTTTAAAGTATACGTTTTTATCACAGAACAGTTTCTCCTGTTCTGTGGTTTTTATATTTTTTTTTTTTTTATGGTCTATAAGATGTATTTCACCGGAAGATAAAAAATGCATGGAATAGTGGTACACTATCATTATTGTTAAATACAGTAGTTATAACTTATAAGTGATTAATTTTTGTATTGTTTGTATGTCACGTATTACAAATTGCTAGAATTAATATTATTTTCTTTTTGCGTATCACGCCGGCGAAATACCGAATAAACATGTCAAAAGATTCAAAACGTGTTTTTGTTGGTGTATATATTACATACAATTATGTTAATACATACATAATATATACGAATGCATCGCGTCGGGACTCCGGCGCGCACGACGGAAATTTTCGTTTGACCTCTACAACTCCTTCATAAATATCTTGAATATACCTACAATGTATAACATGCATGTTATAAAAATTGGAAATGTTTATAATATTCTATTTCTTTATCTGTAGGTACTATTAAATCTTTCTATATACATATCTATACATATAATAAAACTATAGAGGTCAAATGTCTGTACATAGAAAAAAAATACTAAAAACTAGTCAGGGGGGTGAAAGAAGAGAAATAGAACAAACCAAGATATTTTGTATTTTTTTTTTGTCTCTCTGTCTGTTTGTACGGGCTAAACTCCGAAGATACTGAACCGATCTTCATGCAAATTTGGGCAACATATAGGCTTTGTTTCATCGAAATCGGTTGTCAAAAAGAAAAGTTATCATCATTTAAAGATCAACAAATTGCAATGCACTGACTCGCGTCGATCATTTTAGAATTATCAGATGTCAATAACAGTTTAATATGGAAATGAAATAGTTTGATTATGTCGCCACTTTCAATGTATTCGTAGATATGAATATTATATCATATGAAGAAACCTTGCTCAAAAACTCAGCTTAAGATGAAGTCCACAAGAACGAAGTCGCTGGCATCAGCAAGTGTATATATATAAAACAAATAACTCAAGAACGGCTGCACCGATTTTAATGATCTCTTATTTGTTGGATACGCCCGTGTCCCGAATAACAGAATAAAATATCGTAAAAAATTAAAAAAAAAAATTACTCAGAAAATTAACTAAGTACGGAACTCCGCCATCTTCCGCAATTGACAGCTCACGTCACGCACGTTTATAGCTTATTCGGAATATAATTATTGAGAATAGAAATGGGAAAATAGCATATTCAATAATATGTTATTTCCTATTTGTTAGCATAATGTGTTGTCTTTCACATTTGTATATTGAAAATGGCTATAATATTTCAAATTAACCATCTTCAACATCAACAACCATCAAGATATTTGGTGATAATATTGTTTTTTATTAACACGAGTATCACACATTTAAATAAAATACTGTGTACCAGATTAAAACGCGATTTATTATTTATATTGTTTAAATTATTTATCCCGACGTTTCGGATGCTTTCACGATAAGCAGCGGAGAGGGAGTCTGAAGCAGTGTTCCCAATCTGAAGCCAGGCAGCTATCGTACCAGGGCCGTAAAATTATCGTATATGAGCATATTTGGATCAAAATTATCGTATCTATTAGAATATCCACTAGTCATTGAAATCCTCACTCAAAATCCTACAAACTGACATTCTGGAGAAAAAAGAAAAACGATACATTTCGGCTAGTCATTGAAATCTTCACTCAAAATCCTACAAACTAACATACGAAGGTATGAAATTATCGTACATACTTTACTTTTTTGCTATATAATGTGTTATAATTGTGTATTGTATTTTTGTACTTTTTTTTTCTCTTTGTTTGTTGTTAGTTTTAGTTTTATTTTTTATGTTTAGTCAGATTTTACGTCTGACATTCCGTGACGTGACTCTTAAGGCAAAGGCTGAAAACCAACGTGGTACATATTGTTAAAAATGTTTACCACAATATGTTGAGTCCTTTGCCTTTTCGCTGTCATTTGCTCAAAAAAAAAACTGTGTTGTGTATGAAATTATGTATTTTTATGTGTGACAGTGAATAAATGTTTTCTCTCTCTTTCTCTTACATGTACGATAATTAACGTACGGTTCCGAACACTGGTCTGAAGGGCTGGAAGGTAGCTCAACCGTGTGAGGGGTGCGCGGGGGAATCACAAAAAACGATACACTAGTCACTACATACATACATGCAAACACTTACATGTGTACGAATGAACATATGTGTGTTCCCCTACAGTCTCCGCTTGGATATAAAAATACAATAAAAAATACTATAATTTCAAACGAGTTACAATACCAGATAAGCAATCAAGCCGTTACGTAAACATGTTTTTGTAACCTACATATATTAGGTTGTTGAGTTAGTCAATAAAAAAAATGTTATAATAATTAACTAGTTATGTAAAAACTTAAAAATATATTAGGATATTGTTGTATTACACTATACGAGCCGTTTTTTTTTGTGTTTTTAGTATATTGTTTTAGTGTGTGTGTACCTATATTTAAAAATACCGTATTTGTAGTACAAACGTACACAGCATAATAAAAAAGTACTTATATTTAAAAAATATATTATTTAATTGAATCAGACTCCAGTTTAAAATGATATATTTATTATTGTCAGTGGAAAGGCAAAACTGCTAGTGTCAAAATGATACTTATTGGAAAGTTGTTTTGTTTTTTTTTAAATCATATCTCTTATATATATAATTATATTGATTTATTTAAAAATAATAACGTTGTCTAAAATATTTTCTATCTACCTCTGCAAATTAAATGTATTTCTCTATTTTGGACAAATTGGCCTAAAATAAAACGATGCATCCGAAGAAGAAAGTTGGATAATATGTTTGTGATACCAAGTCGCTTTTTTTGTTTTAACCTAAACTGACCTATACACTTAGATTATTAATAAATAATCAAAGCCTATACATATAATTTACCAGTAAAATCATTTTTTTTTAAAAAGAATAATCTATATCTATAATATTATAAAGATTTGTTTGTTTGTTACAATTTAACTCAAAACTTACTGGACCGATGTAAATATTTTCACCAATAGAAAGCTACATTGTCAGCGAGTAACATAGGTAGGGATACGCAAAAAGTATCGATACCTCAGGGTATCGATAGTTTTGTTTCGATACCAAGTACTTTTGGAATCGATACTTTTGTTCCGATACTTTTGAGGTACTTTTGAGGTGAGAAAGTATCGATACTTTCTCAAGTATGTACCTAGATACTTTCTGAAAGTATTGATACTTTTCTCCCCATTTCTGGTAAAGAAAAGGAAAAATTGTTAATCGATTGTTTAAACAAAATATTTGTCAAATCACTACTAAACCTAAGATATGATTCGGGGATTAGTATTTAATAGTGACCTTGACTGCCAAGCTGGAGGTTGTGGGTTCGATTCCCACCTAGGACAAATATTGTGTTATGAGCACGGTAATTTGTTATGAATTTGGGTGTAATTTATGTATAATATGGATGTTTTTAAAAATATATAGGTATGTTAAATGTATATATTATATTATTAACACTCCATAAAGTTTTTATAAATGTATTAAAAAGTACTCGATACCTTGAGCTATCGATACTTTTGTTTCGATACTTTTGATACGATACTGGTATCGAGTAAAGTATCGATACTTTTGAAATTTTGCGTATCCCTAAACATAGGCTATATTTTTTTTGTATAGTACATCTACATTCAGCGGCGTCATTAAGGCGACAAGGGCCCCGGTGCGAGAGAAAAAAATCGCAATCCTCCCCCCGCTTAAATTTCTTCAGCAACTGCACAAAATTAATTATTTGCAAATTATTAGGTACTAATCAAGGACGCTCGGCGCTTCCATTGTTATAAATACTCATTCAAAATCTTAAAAACAAATTCAGAGCAGGCTTGAATTTCTAGATTTAAGAGCTGCCTCCCCCTCTTTCTCAGGAGGCCCTCTCTGCTTCAGGGCCCTGGTGCACTGCACCACTTTGCCGCTGTCTACATAGCACCCGTGCGAAGCCATAGTTCCTAGTGGTTCATAAAGTCAATTTCCCCAAAGAATAGCGTCAAGTATAAAGTGTCATACAAAAGTAAAATTGTAAATACGGACACGTCGAAAAGGTATATACGCTTTGAATTTAGCCTCGGAAGTAGTAAAATTAAACAGAAAGAAATGTCCCATGTCTCACTAGAGGAGAAATTCAATTTACATACGCAGCGTATCTAAAAATACTGTCAATTGAAAACAAACAAACTCGGTCAATGACCTTGTTTCGCCGACTCAAAAAAATTTAAATTTAAATTAAACACTTCGAATTGAATGAGGCCGTTTTTAGGGTTCCGTAACGAAAGGGTAAAACGGGACCCTATTATTAAGACTCCGCGGTCCGTCCGTCTGTATCTCATAAACCGTGATATTTAGACAGTTGAAATTTTCACAGATGATGTATTTCTGTTGCCGCTATAACAATAAACAGAATAAAATATGTTTATTTTATATTTAAGGGGAATCCCATACAACAAACGTGATTTTTATGTTCGTTTTTGCTTGATATTGACAACGACAATAGGTAGACGCTTGAAATATTCACATAATATTTATTTATATATTCACTTTAAAAGGTTTAATATAAAAAAAAAAATTAAAACAAATATTTAACACTTGGACTGCTACCTAAAATACTATCTTACAGCCGTGCGACTAAAAACACGTAAAAAAACGTAAAAACACGTACTCGATATAATAACACGCAAACGTGTTTACCGCACTGACAGACCCGATTTATTTCGAACGCATTCGTGTTAAATACGCATACTCGATTCGGCCGTAAAACATATACGTTGTGTTTTCAGCACTCAAAGTGGGGAGGCTCCCATACAATAACCGTGATATTTTTGCCATATTTACGGAAACCTTCGCGCGCGAGTCCAACCCGCACCTGGCCGGTTTTTATATTATCGAGAAAGAATTAGTATTTTAATTAGGTATTTGTAACTAGCTGTCCTATGCCTATTTCGCTGTACAAATTAAAATTTCCTTGATAACAAAGTCATTCATTTCTATATGAATGAAATTTTTTTGTTTGTTTGTTACGATTTAACACAAAACTACTCGACTGATTTTAAAAATTCTTTCACCAATAGAAAGCTAAACTATCAGCGTGTAACAAAGGTTTTTGGATAGTATATCTACATTACACCCGTGCGATGCCGGGGCGTGTTACTAATATTAGGTATATAAGAAAAATCATTCACATAGTAAAATAATCTGAATATTACGATATTATACTTTTTCTTTATTTTTTTTATGTATTATAGTCAGATGTTTGACCACAATCCCACCTGGTGGTAAGGGTGGTGGTGATGTGATCTAAGGAAAGGCACGTCTGTCTAGAAGAAGCCTATTCACCCTAGCCTTAAAGATACCCAAGTTAGAGTTCTATTCTTACTTTTAACAAAAGTCCGCGGCTCTTCGTATTACACACTACTTTTACACAATAGTTTTATTTCGTTATATTCAAAATATATACATATATTTACTGCCGCGGATTTTTATATAGAACTACAAAATAAAACATTATTTAACAGAATACCTCCCAATCATTTATGAACTTATTGATTAACTCAATTAAAAAAACTATTAAGCATATTCAAGTTGTTTCACAAATGTCATATCGCAATATTGTTTACAAGCTAGGAATATTATTCACGATTCTCAAGGCCGTCTAGTTGTATATTTTAGTAAGTTTTTTGTTTTATTGTAGTTAAAAATATGTTTACAGCGCAAAAGTGTTAAATTAATAAAGTGCCAGTGTGTAATAGTAATTATTAAACTGAATTATAATACTAGCAACACGCCCCGGGTTCGCACGGGTGCAATGTATTATGTAGATGCACTATACTAGACATTAGGGATGTTACGGAAGTGGTTTTACCGGAACCGAAACCGGAATCGGAGTTTTTAAATTTGGTTTATCGGAACCGGAATCGGAACCGAAACCGGAATCGGAGGCAGACACATAAGAGAATTGTGTAATAAAATAAAATTACAAACATTATTCATCAGTTCCATTCATATCAGTTCATAAAAGTATACACCTTCCTGGGTGTGATATATAAAAAATAAACTAATTTTCTTAAATTTTAAACAGAAGTTAATTAAATAAAATAGCGCTGACCGCGGCCACTGCCGCCGATGTGCTTCAACCTCCGATTTAAATCTATCGGAACCGAAATCGGAATCGGAGGTGCAAAATCAATCGGAAGTTCTGACTTTTCGGAACCGAAATCGAAGCTCCGTAACATCCCTGCTAGACATGGGTAACTCAGCGAAATTCTCAGGCGCAGTGTAGTGCGTCGGCTCCTTGAGTCAACTCAAAATTGCGTCACGACGCAACAAAATGGGACGCGCAAAGCGAGCAGTGAAACCTCCGAAACGCACGCAACCCCACGCTCATAGTTCACTCAGTGAGTGGGTACTGCGCCGTGCGCCAACACATTATGAATGTGTGAGCTGACTCACCCTGCGCAGTGAAGCGTGTTGACGCAATTGCGCGCAGTTTTACATGTCTACACTATACAAAAAGCTTTAAATGTTACTCGCTGATACGGTGATTGATACGGTGGTGGTTGATACGGTCTTTTGGTGAAATAATTTTTCGATCGATGAATCGGTCGACTGGTTTTTGAGTAAAATCATAACAAATAAACAAATCTTTCCTCTTAAATATTAGTATAGATTAGTATATCATTGATATGACTAATACTAAATAATTCAAATTACAAAAATATGTCATACTAGACAGTAACTATATAATAATTAATATGTATGTACAATGTACATATTACAATTGCGACAAAAATTGATATGGTGGACAACCCTTAGATTATATATATGTCTAAATAAAAAATTACATTACATTAATGTCTTTACATAATATAAATAATCTAAGGGACAACCACAAGAAAGAGCTGTTTACGAACCACAATTTTGCATTAAAAAAATTGAAAGTTTCTTTCGTCCATCGGAATAATTTAAAAAAAAAAACTATTTTTTAGAACTTAGATTTCACCTACCTAAACCATGAGTCATTCTTTGCCACTCCAAATCTGCTTGTAAACTAAAAGAGAAACCAGCGGGTCACGGCACTTGTACCTATTTGTCCCTAAATTCTTTTGCCGTCGTCACAGGGCCGTATCTTAAAGGATCTAGTAGGGTTCTTAAATTTTTGATAGACATGGGCCACTTTCAGAATTACACAAATGCTCTGTTGAAGAATTTAAAGTAAAACAACAAATATTATTAATTATTTTTTTGTTGACTAGCTGACCCGGCGAACTTCCTTCCGCCTAACAGTCAATGAATGAGTAGATCTAGGATTTTATTAGGATAATAAACATAAATCAAATAAAAATCAAGTATTTTAATGACGTGCCAAGTTAACTGAGTGGCTGACTCCTGACGATCATGGTAATCCCATTGGTGGTCCACTTACGAAACACTCGAGTTACCCCACGATGGCGAAAACTGTGGGTCAAGAGGGGTTTTAGTGGGTAGGGGCTCTAGGCTGTCTGACTAGCAGCCCGAATTGACTTTAACCCCACACTCTCCCAGCATTGCACGACCCGCTGGGAGGTGGGCACAGGGTAAATCTTCATGCGAGAGTCTATGTACCTTCTCGCCCTAGGCAATGAGGAGCTTCTTCTCTAATAAAAAAGTACCTATTGCTTAACATTGACCGATTCGACATGGACACAAAATACCCATTAGGGTTAAGCAAAATAATTCTAATGGTGTGATAATAAATAATAAATAATGTTGAAATTATCTGCAATAGATAAGTTAAAGTGTATTACAACGTTTTACATGTTCATTGTGACTTCACGCCATTGCATTAACAATGGTGATAATAAAATTTCTTAATCAAAATCAAAAGTTTTTTATTTCAAATAGGCCTTTGAAGGCTCTTATGAAACGTCTAGTTGCACGGTTCCAAAAAGTGGGTCTCATGGAGAAGAACCGGCAAGAAACTCCATGGACACTCTTTTCTACAATGGTTTAGCTTACAAAGACTCGGTTACAATAGTAATAATCGGCTGAGAAGTTTATATAATGCAAGGTATACAGAGATTCTATACAATGCAAAAGAAAATTGAGTTTTTAGTTTTTACTATTAGTGTAAAATGAGATACACACACTTGCACAGCGCAAGTTGCCAGGGAAGCCGCACATGCGTCATGCAGAGATGAATTAGCGCCATACATCTTTATCGTCAACATAGTCTTGGATTTTTTAATTAGGATTCCATAGAATATTGATATGGGTTTTAATAATTAGTTATTTCTGTCTATAAATCTATTGTCTATTTGATCCACGGATGCCCTTAAAACTTAAGGGAAAAGCGTGATAAGACCCGTCTTGATGTATGATTCTGAATGTTGGGCAAGTAAGCAGATGGATGAAAAACGTTTGCGTGTAGCTGAGATGAGAATGTTGAGGTGGATGTGTGGAGTGACAAGATTAGATTAGATAAGAAATGACTATATAAGAGGAAGTTTGCGAGTAGCGCCAGTGAATGAAAAATTGAAAGGTAATCGTTTGGCTTGGTATGAGCATGTTATGAGGAGAGATGAAGGGCATGTATCTAAAAAAGTTTTGAATGTGAGAGTGGATATGGGATATGGTATAGGGGAAGAGGGAGGCCAAAAAACATGGATTGACTGTGTGAAGAATGATATGTGTTTGAGGGTGTGACTGATGATATGGCGAGTGAAAGGAGAGAATGGAAAAAGAGAACATACTGCGCCGACCCCAAATAAAAAAAGGGATCAGGGCAGGAAGAAGAGGAGTTATTTCTGTCTATCTGGGTGGTCCCGACAACGATAAAGCTGTAAATTGTTTGTTACACGAGGAATCATTTGAAATTGCATACAATTGAAGCAATAAATGACTTGCATGATCTAAACAATACATAACATTATTGATGTGTCATACACGATTTTGTTGTACCATGCAAGTCATTTATTGTTTCAAATTAATTGTATGGAACAGACAAGAAACTTGCATCGTGTATGCCTTTATACTTTCTCGCAAGTTGTTCGTGCTAGGTTCTCTAGATCGATTTTAAATTCTTTCACCAATAGAAAGCTACATTATCAGCCACATAACCTATTTTTTTTACATTGCACCGAGGCAGATCGCTAGTTGTAAATATTTTGCGCCTCCCCCCCATCTATTTAGTAATTTTTATGGCCCTAGAAACAGACAATTTGTAAAATTTTGAATGAGTACCTAGTAGTCTTGCCAGCTCTTTGAAGTAGAAGCGGCATTCCTAACAGGTAACATTAAAAATATTTCTACAAGTTTATTTGAATTTAAATAGACTTGATCTAGTGATACTGGATAAATGCATATTAGAAAAACTACAATACTACAAGCATACATTTGTAGTGTATTCCACGCCTTACCAAGTGGACACTGATAAGCTGATAAATAATACAGTGTCAAAATGCTAAAAATGTAAATTTTGATACCAATTATTGCTTTCTTATGAGCTGGAATACATATTTCAAAACAGTTTGACATATACCATTTCAATCGTTTTAATAGCAAACATATTAAAAATACTAGTGGGAACGAAACCCTCTGTTAGGATGCACTAAATTCTATAACTTTGACGACTTTTACTTTGACTTTTTTACCAAGAAAAGCGATATACACATATTTTAATAATAATTACAAAAGAATCTATTAGTTCTGTTATTTTTTAAAAGAAATTTAATAAAACCTAATTAAAACTTCAAACTCAATTTACTCTAAATGGCAACCATGTGGGTTGACACTAATAATTGCTTGATAAGCATCAGCAAGTGTCGTCCAAGTATTCTTTGAAGATACTTCTTCGCTCAGTTTAGATTTCTTCTTTCTTCAATGTTTCTTGAGGCTAAGGAAAAAAGAACTACTAGTTTGCATGACGTATTATCGAGAAACATTGAAACATTTGGTGGGCTCCGAAGAGCCCAAGGCTGGGTAGGATTAGATTATAGGAAGATGTAGGATGCTGCAATTAAAACATGACAATGTGGAATACAAGTAGTTCTACTTTGGTGCAGAATATAAAATATATATAAATATATATATAGAAAAAAAATTAAAAGTGAAAGTAAGTGAATATTTCTTCGTGTCTAGAGATTCTGTTATAAAGTTACTTCTCCAACATATATATAGTAGAATCTCACTAATCCGGCAATTCAATAGACCGACACGTCCAATAATCCGGCACACTACGCCCGCGCCTCCACCATATAAGTTGAACAAAAACAACAAATTAAGGATTATTTTTAAAACTATGTAATTAGTTAATTGTGAGATATGTTTGTTATATATAAAAACTTGTGTAGAAATGCTTTATTTTATTTATTAATTTTTTTCTACACAATCCAGTAACCCGAACATTCCAATAATCCGACACCCTCTGCTTTTTAATTAGTGAGATTCGACAGTATTTTTTTTAAATAATTTCAATAAAAATAGCAAATCATGCTCATGTGGCAATGTTACTAAAGAGGTTAAGTAAAAAAAAAACTTGCAAGGTAACAATGTTGCAAGTTGTAACATATTATAACAAAACTTAAAATCTAGGTAATTGCCATATTATTCTCAAATCTTAAAATAAATTGTCTAGTAAAAAGGTGAAAAACTCTTGCAATGAAACTTGAGTTACAAGTTATATTATTGCAAAGCCTCAGATTAAATAACAAAGGTGCAAAGCTTTTAAAAACTTGGTAAAGTTGTATCATTGGTATCCTGATTACTGCAAGTCTAAACACTCCAATGCACTATTGAAATTCAGTAAATAAAAATTATGTAAAATACAATATACATCTCTAATACTATAGCCAAGATATCTGGACTCAAAACTATGGAACAATATTTATGAGTGTAGACTGTAGAGATTTATCATCTGTGTAAAGTTCTGCAAATTGCATTTATAATCTGGTAAACAGATACATAAATAAATGTTGACCAAAAGGCATCCCTTGTCACTGATGAGGGGATGAAATGTGTAATTCAAAAATTATTCATAACAGTTCTTGACTTATGATGATGATGATAAAAAAAGTGATGATTGAGATAAATTCTATAACTCCATGGCAAGACAAAAATGTATCTCAATCATCACTTTTTTTATCATCATCATCATAAGTCAAGAACTGTTATGAATAATTTTTGAATTCTATAACTCCATGGCAAGACAAAATAGTATTATAATAGAAAAAGAAAAATTAAAAAAAAATACCGAAAGAAAAACATGGATTGACTGTGTGAAGAATGATGTGTTTGAGAGGTGTGACTGATGATATGGTGAGTGAAAGGGGAGAATGGAAAATAGAACATACTGCGCCGACCCCAAATAAAAATAAATAAGGGAACAGGGCAGGAAGAAGAAAACAATAAAAATATTAAAAGACAATGTTAAAATAAGAGAAAAATAAATATAGCTTTTCATAATTCAGAGTCATCTTCATGGACCACTAAATTTAGTTTAATATAATAGAAAATAATGTGAAATCTAAGATGAATTTGTGCATGTTATGCAAACAAACTTACCAAAGAACAAACCTCAGTTATAAGTCCCTTCAAACTTGATCTTCTTTCTTGATTTATTCTTGAGCTAAAAAAAATACCACTCAGTGGTTTTGATGCAGTTTTATCGAGAAACATTGAACCATTTGGCGGGCTCCGAAGAGCCCTAGGACTGGACAGGATAAGAGGATGGGAAAAGGTAAAGGAATGGGGTGCTGCGAGCGACTCTTAGACGCGGCGGCGACGCCACCACGCCACAATCTTCACTTAAAAGTATACATTACAAACTAATATTATAAAAAACTTGTAAAATTCCAAATATACTTTTTTTTTGTACATCACAGAAGCTCTAAGACAGGCCACAGACGCCCGCAGCTGAGATCAATATACTCTCTGTACAAACATATATAATCTTCCAATTTGATAACATTCGGTTTTCTGTACCGTATCGTTTAATTTTTATACTACAACTAGAATTAAGGACGCACAGTCTTCGCTTATTTATTTTTTTAAAGCTCTCTACCAGCGGGTTTGAATGCTTGTGCGCAGATGTTCGGTTACTGGTGACAGATCGTCCGCTGAAGCGAGACTGTGCGTTTACAAATAAAAATACATTGGTCTCAGATAAATAAACGATACGACTAGCGGGACGAACCCGGTGCCCGGCGGTTCGAGCCTCGAACCTTCAATCAAAAAATATAATATAACGCCTCATTTATAAAAGAAATGCAACGTTTCTGTCCTTGCAACGGCAACACTGGCCTGGCGCGGCCGCAGAGCTGCACGTCTCGCTCGAAGATTTAAACTTAAGTAGACTTCAGTCAAGACAAAACTCAATCCCATAACAAGAGAGCGAGGCGTGAGCGCAGCAGCTATCACAAACATCACAGGAGCGTCAGGTCCCGTTTGGAGCTGCAAGGCGAAGGTGACGAGGGTCGAAGCGCCGGGCTACGTCTCGCGACCGCCCCGCTACACTGCTTACCCGCACCCGCTATATTTTTTTTTGCATTTTTCTCTTTTTAAAAGGGCAAGGGAGCACAGTAGCGGCGCAATCGCGCTACGCTTACGCTTAACTACTAAAATTTTCACAAAAATAATACCTAACGCCGGAATTTAGACGCCGTCAAGTCGTTAAGGTGCCTACGGCTTCGGACGGCGCGTATCGCGTCATGAAATAAAAAACTTAGCACAAGAGAGGCGGGGGCGCAGTCCTGCTGCTTGTGCGTCGGACTGCGCCCCCGGGCACTAAACTAGAGTCCTTACGGGATTATGCTGTTGCACTGACGTTGAGTATGAGTTTGAGTGTTAGCGCGCGGTCGGGCTCCGGTCGGCAGCGGCCTTCGGGGCGCCAGTGCGTAGGCGGAGGGGGCAGAGCCGCCGCTGCGGGTGCTGCGCCCCACTTGCTGCCCGCGTATCGCTCTTCTCGCCGTTCTCGCTCTCGGCGTGCCAAAACTACAGGCAGAGCGTTGCGTGCGACTCGTCTTCGGCCCCGATGTTGTTGCGCCTGGCAGTTCATCGCGCTCACTTCACTTAACACTTCAATACGGACAGTTCACTTATCACTTTAGCGGTAGTATGGGCGTCTACGGAGCAGAGCGCTGTTGCACGAGGTAACACAAAAACAAGATGGTTGCCGATATGACGTCGACTTGGCAATTCTGCTCTCGGCTTCGAGCCGCTGTCGATCTGCGCGGATGACACGTCGAAACACTGCTTAACTTTTACGACTTTTCCGTCGACACTCGCACTGCTAGCTCCGGTGATAATCGATTATTACAACAAAATTAGGACGCCACCTTTCCATTATTCGCACCTTCACCTCTCGATTTCGACTACGTCATTACGGGGGCGCTCGTTGCTTATATAAGGTAACGGCGGTGGGGCGACGCGCATGCGTGCAGAGGGGATTTAAGGCGATCTATTCACGTTAGTTTATTAACGGATGTTGGTTTATTTAATATTTGATCATGTCTCAAAATTGTAAAATGTACCTAGTTAAAGTAATAATAAGTTATTATTTAAGGCTATTTTGAACTAGGGTTCATAACCATTAGGCCAGTAATACTTAAGATACAAACATCCAAAAAAAGTAATTGTATGTATGTATAATTAATAATTGTTACATTTTAAAATCGTGAATGAAAATAAAATGCTTATAAAAAATACAATTTTATAAATGTTTATATCGAAACTAACATGCGCTATATTACATATATTCTAGTATATACATAAATCCTATTTATAAAGTTTTATTTTACCTTATTAATATAATGAATTTAAACATTTTTGCTATGTAGGATGTGTGTATTTGAGTTTGTAATGAGGCGTATCTTATTTGACTTAATATAACTTTCACGATCGCTTTAAATTTACAGTGATTGTCATTTAAAATTATATTATATTTAAGTGTATTCCGAAAATTTGCAGTTTCTTTATCAAATCAGTTTTCAAGATCTTTCTTATACTAAATTATGTTTAATTCTTAATCCTTAGAGGTAAGATTCATTGTTTTTAAAGCCCTTTATGATTTATGTGAATTATTATATTTCTTACAAAGTATTATTCGATTTACAACTCCGAAGAATACAAGAGATCAGAGTTACATTATTCTATTGATGACGTTTATTTTTTACTACAGTTATAATAAACGCTGCCTATTCATTTCGTAAGTAGGTATTTAAAATATCAATACGTAACAACACTATGCTTTTTTTTAGAAAATTTATCTCTGAAAGCTATAATAAAGTTATTATAACCATGGATTATTGTTTGCAACAATATAAAGATTTGTCTTTCTTGTAAATAAGATTAACAGTAAAACACATTAATTATTTTTAAAATTAGGTGTACTTAAGTTATTATAGTATTTTTTATTATTGTATAATCAAAGAAGTATCATACAATTTTTAGTCATTAGCTGATAGCTTTAATCAGGTAATTACTAACACGTGAGCCTTAAGCTCATTAGTTGATATCTACCATAAAAAATACCATATGTAAATATGATAATAGATGAACTGTAAAAAAATATTTTCTTGTGAATAGCAAGCTTTATTTTTATGCTATGCCTATCGCCGCGTATAGATAGCCAAGCTTCGAGTTGCGTGAAAAAAAGAAGCAACGAAAACAAGGAGGTTGAGTTATAATACGGCTAAATAGAGTTATTCATAAACACAAAGCTATTTCGTATTTCACTCGGTACATTTGAAATGTCAGGTTTATCCATAAATGGTCTGGTGATGGCGTGTTATTTTTAATTTCAAGATAAAAATACGATAGTGACTGTTTGTTATTGTAAATTCAGATAAATATACTGTTATCATTATCGAAATTTATTTGTTGTTGACAAAAATCGGTAAAAATATCAGCTATTCCAATCAGAATTTGCGTCGAATCTGCGTAACAGGGTAATATTACGAAACCAATTTCGGGAGTCACATGTCGTAATCTGTTATGTACTGACGAAAACAAAGTATGTAAATCAGTCGTGTAGCACAAATGTTGGACAACAAAGGATTTTGTCGTCAAGTGACGTACATACTCAAGTCACGTAAGCAACACGGCAATATTTTGAGCATATTGAATTAAAAAAAAAACAAATACTATGAACACCTTTTGTTTTTGATTCAAAGGAACAGCTGTTAGACGCAAATCATAATTTTTACTATCAAAAACAAGCGTCATTGATAACTTTTATTATTATTAAACTTTAACTATATTTTGTAGGTAGGTATGTACTAGGTATAATATTATAATTTTGTATGAAAGAGGCGAGATAAGCGCGTTAAAACCCATTATTTAGTAGAAATACTATCACTACTAAGATATTTACTTAATGAAGAGAAGCATTATTTTGTGAAATGTTTTTTTATTAGGTGTACCTGGGTGTAACTAACTAGGTTTCAGTGATTGCTATGCCACGGATACAATGTAATGCCATGCCAACGCATATGCCGTGCTTTGTGGTCTACCAAACGCTTAACAGTGCCAGCAAATTGCCACACAAATAATTTTCGAATGCGCAAATAATGTAACATGTCTGAACAAACACCAAACAATAATATTATTATAGCACAAGAAATTGTTACCTAACTACATTGACTTATATGTATACTACAGTAGTATACATATAAGTCAAAGCCTAACTACATATTGTGTAGGAAATAGGAATGTGTGTATAAAAAAGAACGTAAATTCGATATTACGATTTACGACATGCTTTCATGGAAAACTAAAGACTAACTAAGACTAATTATTAGTATTATAATTACCTTAATAAACATAATAGGTACCTATACCACCTCGTAAGTCCTGTATTTTTTTAACTGAAAAATTATTTAATTCTTCAAACTTCATAGGCGTTCTGCCCCATTGGATTTTTGGGACCTGTTATTTTGATCTCAGAGTAGTTAGGTATTTGTTGATTAAAATGAATGATATGTACCTACTTGTTATGTTTTCATAATATAACCGTGGAAGTTCTGTGAATTGTACAAGTTATAGGTATGTTGTTGTTGCATCCACACTAATAAGACAAAGAGTAACAGTGTTTGTTTATAAAGGGTATCATTTACCTATAAAAAGCTGATCATCTCTGTGTTTCTATGGAAAACGCGATGCGTTTAGCATCGAAGGTCTTGGGTTGGAATAAGGAATAATAGGAACAAGTTTAAAAATAACAAGCGATCAGCCCCGGTTTCGCACGGGTGCAATGTAGGTGTAAGTACTAAAAAATATATAATATATAAAAAATTAAGAAAAAAATAGCCTATCTTAATCGCTGATAATGTAGCTTTCTATTGGTGAAAGAATTTGTAAAATCGGTCCTGTAATTTCTAAGTTTATTCGTTACATACAAAAATACAAATCTTTCCTCTTTATAATATTAGAATTTAGAATAGGTTTTTACGATGACGTCTATAAAGCGTGTATTTTAAAAAGTACTCGTTTTTGATGGCTCGCCTTAATATATTAGGAACTAATATTGTCTTTTATTAACGCGAGTATCACACATTTAAATAAAATACTGTATACCGGATAAATAATTTAAACAATATAAATAATAAATCGCGTTTTAATCCGGTATACAGTATTTATTTAAACATTAGGAACTAGTAAAATTAGTCGGCACTACTTATTTAAATATGGCCGGTATTACTAGAATCTCAGAATACAGAACAAATTGTATTCTGGGGGCCTAGCACGAACGACTATCGAAAAAGTATTCGTATCGTCGAACTGTCAGTTATATGAGAAATCATTTGAAATTTCATACAAATGACAGTTCGACGATACAAATACTTTTTCGATAGTTGTTCGTGCTCACCCCTCTGACATACCTACGTATTTAAATCCAAAAAAGTTCTTCCACAATTTTGCTTATTTTATCGTTATAAACTGTGGAACTCGCCATTTTGTTAAAAGGGGTTTGACCCTTGAAAGGGCAACTTTCATTTATTATTACTTTCGTATGTATTGTCCCCTTCAAGTGAAATTTATAGAGGGTTGATATGACGACAGAATATAATTGTTGAATTTTGACCCATATTTTCGGTATAACGTATTTACGTACACAATTTTGACGAGCTCGTTGGCGCGTTCGGTAAACATCTGCCGATCGATGGGTCGTGGGTTCGAATCCCACCGGGACGACGTTTATAATTTTCTGTATGCATGTCTTCCCCACGACTGGTCACTTCGGGCGACCGAGTAACGAACCACCGTTCATTGATGAAAAAACCGCCAAGTGCATATTGCGCGTTTCGGTTTCTGTCTATGAATTTCCGAATGCTCGTAGTAAAAAGTAGGTCGACGGCGCATCACTGACTGACTGTTCTGTGGCTGAGGTCGGTTCAGTATCTTCGGAGATTAGCGTGAACAAACAGACAGACAGAAAGACAGACAGACAGACAAGAATCTTAAAAATTGCATTTATGCATTCTGCTACCCTTCTTTTATCACCCCTCTTAATTTCTGGTAAAAATATTTAGTGAAGCGTAATTTCGACGCTACTCTTTTATTATATATGTAATAATAATTATAATATATATTATATGTATATAGAAAGCTACATTGAAAGAGCATTTCTAAGTATTTAAATTATTGTCTGTAGTTAAAAACATCATTTGTAGATACATTGAAAATTGAAATTGAATGGCTAAGAGCCAAAAAGGGATAAACGAGATTTTTGCCAAAATAGACATATTTTCTTTTTGCTTTTTTTTTTATTATTTGGCTTTTTTCTGAGTATGCTTTTTATTATATACAAAATTTTTTTCGTCAGGTGAAATATATATTTCTTCTAGATAAAATTAATAATCATAAACCATATACATATAGAAATGAATGTTTATAAGAAATTGCTTAACACCAACGGCGTTTGAAAAAACCGTGAAAATTGGCAAGTATATGTATTTTTCATGAACAAGGTTGACATTATGACGCTTTATTTTAACCGTCCACCGGTCAACTAGTTATAAATAAAATAAAGATTACTTAATTACAATACATAATATACTCCTCCGAAACGGCTCGACCGAATCTTATGAAATTTTTTATACATATTCAGTTAGTCTGAGAATCGGCTACTATCTACAAACAAACAAACCCCTAAGTGACAAGGGTGGTTTAATAATTTTTTTTGGATATTTTTTTTATTTTTTGTTATGTGGCAGTAAAAAAAAAATACAACTCTATATTTTCACTCTTCTTTTACCAACCCCTGCGTTTTTTTGTCAAATAATCTAGACCCGTGCGAAGCCGGGGCGGTCGCTAGTATATTATATGTAATAGGTGCATACCTTTCCTTATACTGTTTCACAGCGCTCATTTGAAGTTCATTTTCATTTGAAGCTCGGTGCAGGATCAGGTATATGATATCATCCTACTAAACTTTCACGCCACAACTACTCAACCGATTATCATGAAACTTTGTACACATATTCTTAGAGGTATTAGAAAGGACATACTTAGGATACTTTTAATAAAATTAAATAAAGTACGGAGGTTAAAAAAAATATTTTAGCAACAATGCACCCGTGCGAAGCCGGGCGCTAGCTAGTAATAGTATAAATGGGAATGTTTGTTACTCTTTTACACAAAAACTGCTGAACGGATTTAGACGAAAATGTACAGTATTATTGTTTATACATCAGAATAACATATAGGCTATAATTTATAACGACATTGAGTTAATTGGCTAAATTATAACGATGAGTGTCACGTAAGTCGGAAAAATCCTACTATCTGAGAGCGAGCACCATAAACGCAGTTACACGAAACAAATATATGATGGGATAGGAGTTTATTGCAGTAAGTCGAATAAATACAGATAATAAATTTGGACGGACGAAGTCGCGGATAGAAGCTAGTTAATAATATAACTAGCAACGCGCCCCGGCTTCACACGGGTGCAATGTACATGTACTATACACAAAAAATAGCCTACTCGCTGTTACTTTACGTTACTCGCTGATAATGTAGCTTTCTATTGGTGAAAGAATTTTCAAAAAATACAAAAATACAAATGTTTCCTCTTTATTAAGTAGGTATAGGTGGCTAGTAATGCTATTCTGTATCTCAGCGGAGTAATGATGTAAAATGTCCAATTTCAACAATGAAATTGTACATTTTACTTCTAAAATCATTTGAAATACATATAAAATTAGAACACAATCACCAACAATAGCATTATTTTAGTAAAAAGCAGATAACTGCACAACTTTTGGCTGATTTTATTTTTAATTAGTTTTGGTTAGAGTTTAGGGTCTTGAAGTCTTCGCAACTGCTTTTTTACTGCAAGCGGAAACAGTTGCAAAAATACCGTTTTTATACAACTTTCATAATCATATGACTACAACACCATCTTGAAATAGGTAAACATGTTTACTATAAAAAATTTGGTATGCGGGTGCTCCCACGCATAGAACATCCCTTCTATCGCTATCCTTGTCATACAGTATAGTTAATACGTGTGGGAAAGAGATGTCTATCAGCTGTTTCAATCATGTGTGCGGGTGAGTTTTTTGTATTATTAAAACAGGTTTTGCTTTCAAGACAGCTGACGGCTTCCCGAAATAGGTGTTTTTTTACCTTTCTTTATGATATTTCGGGTTCTCGTAGTCTGGAAAGCACCTTACGATCGATATTATTTTGAAATATTCTTTTGAAAGTGGTTTATTTGAAATTGAGATGTTTAATTTATATAAATAGTAGAATTTTTTCTTAAATTTTATCAAAATTTGCTAAGCGGTTTGACAATACATAGACAGATGCTGAAACGCGCAATTTTGACTTAGATACATATTGTACATTGTACAAAATTAACAAGAAATATATCCTATATTAATGTTACAACGAACGGCTCATATACAAAAGTTCATTTCAAGTATGCAACTAATTTCCTCACAACCATTCAATACTCGATAATCTATAGTTTTTTTCTAATGTTAGATATCGACAGACGAGCATGAGGTTCCCTGAGGTGATACCTCAGCCACAGAGCATCAGTCAATGATGCGCTATCGACTTACTTTTACTTCGAGCATCCGGAAATCCATAGACTGAAACCGAAACGCGCAATATGCACTTCACGGTTTTTCTATTTATGAACGTTGGTTTGTCCCGGTTAGAATTTCGATATTCCCTCCCGTTCAATGACCGAAGTTACCAGACGTTAGAGTAAGTTAGAAGACATGCTAACAGAAAATTATAATCTCGTCGTCCTGGTGGGATTCGAACCCACGACCCATCGATCGGCAGATACCGAACGCGCCAACGAGCCCGTCATACAGTGTACAGTTGAAATAGATCCAGATATATTCGAACCACTTTTTTTATAGAGGGGAAAAAGACTCCTTATGTCACTAGCAACGAGATTGGACCTGCAATATTTTGTGCTCGAGACCTATCCCCTGGTTCGCTATTTTATTTTATTTGGAAAATAATTTGGGGCGAGGGGGCCCCACTCTTTCGTTGCCCCGGGGTCACTAAATTCAGCCTTGACTGTACGGGCTTATAACAGTGGTAGGTATACGTACATTGTATGTCTATCCCCGTTCCGGAGGATGCTAGAACACTACAGAATAGCATCAAAGGTAGTTTATTAAAGACATTTTAGATAAAGAAATACTTATAAATTAGATAATTTATCTATGATACGAAATGATAGTAATATTTGCTTTGTTATATGACGTCAGTTGTTTATAGCTCAAGATTGTATACCATTAATATCTTAATGTTTTTGTTATTTTGTCCTGAGGGCAGGCTAAAGTCACCATTATAGATTACTAGCAATTGCCCCCGCAACCCCCCTTGTGGGTTGAATTTCGTAAAATCCGTTCTTAGCTGACCTCTACTCGGCGAAAGGAATATTCCTACCATATTTCAAGTCGCTACGCCTTATGGTTCCAGAGATATCGTGATGAGTGACTATATAGGTGGAAATCTCTTTTATATATATATATAAGATAGAAGAAGATAAAGATAAAGATTAAAAATGTTTTTTTTTTAATAGCGAAGGTTTTATATTATTTATTTATATATATATATATAGTATAACTATAATATATCAATTTGTAAAAACCGATTTTTAAATATAGATCCACTTTTGTTGAATACTTAATTGTATTATCAACGCTCGAAGATGAAGTTTATTTATAAATATTCAAAAATAAAAATAAAATATGTATATATTTTTTAAATTATTGCACGATCATGGTCTCTTAGTCATTTAGCCGGAAATGTAGTTTATATTAATCAGGAATAGCTGTACATACGAGTATACTCTACAAAACGGAAGAAAACAAACTAATAACTGTATAAATAAGAGTGATTTATTCATTTATTTTCACTTCCGACAGAGCAAGGGCTTGGCTTAGTTTTTACGTAGCGAATATTTAGGGATGGTAGAGTCACAGAATATTGAATAAACATTTTATTAAGTGGTCTGTGGGTAGTGTAAAGGAAATTACTTCGGGAAAACAAATCATTTTTCTAGAGACTGAAAAAAAATTACTGTGCGTATTGCGATTCATAGTTTTGTTATGGATCACAATATGCAATTAGTGCTTTGTTAGGTACATTTTAAGCTTAAAATAAGCAAAATTAGCAATATTTATTAAATGAGCATTCGCATACAGACGCAGTTTTGCTTAAATTAAAATAAAAAAATCACAGAATATAATAAATTAATTATTCATGACGCCACAGATATTAGATAAGAGCAATTAGCGAATGGAAAAGCGCGGCAAAATTATCGTGAAATCTAAAACTTTCCTTTGACGCATATTTCTAGAATGATTATTATTTATCAGATTGCTCATTGTGTAAACAATAATTTTATCATTTGTCAGAGTTTGACTAAGTAGTCTTATATTTCCTGTAGCTCTTCAAAACAATAAAAAATATGTTTTGTGTTTTAAGTAAATTTATGGTCTGTTTTTTGATTTATTTCTTGTGGACCTTACCTTTTTAATTTTATTTTTATAATGCGAATATTAATTATTCACTCAAAAATAGCCGATTCTATGCTATACAAAGAAACTGAAGTGACAATGGACTATCCCACATACACATATCCAATTGTTTATACTTTATACCTGTTTCTACGATTGTTGACGTCAGGTTGTTGAGAAAAATCAAGGACTTTATATGTTATATATATAAAGTCCTTGAGAAAAATAAATACGTTGTTGTTCTCTTTTTGAATTACCTCACAGACATAAGTTTGATACATTGTTGATCGAAGGATTGATATCTGTAAGGTAATTCTGTGGCCGTGTTGGTTGCGCAGGTATAATAATCTGGCAATTATTCTGGTAAGGTAAATTATTATGTAGTGCAAGGTATAGGTATTCGGTAAGTATAGGTATGCAAACTATATGAATATGTCTGTTGACTGGCCACGTCGCTCAGAATGCGACAGCATGGCAGATAGATTGATATTTTTTTTAAGGTGAACCTTTAAGGGAAGCGAAGGAGGAGGCCTTTAAGATGACCTTAGAGTTTAAAAAAATATATATATTTATATTCATTCGAAAATTAATTAGTTAAGTCTAGGTTTGTAAAATCGTCAATAAGTATTGTAACGAAATATAAGGCTAATGTACGAAATAGTTTTAGCAGGATATTTCGACTTACTTGACACTCGCTGTTATAATTTGGCCAATTAACTCAATATCGTTATAATTAAAAATAGCCTATACATATAGGCTATCTGATGTATAAACAAAAATACTGTACAGTTTCATCTCATCAAGAATAACAAACAACCCCACAAACTTTCACATTTATTCATCACGTTTTTTTCTTTCCAAGCATGAAAATTCATATTTTGATTTGAATTATTAAAATTCAAACGTACTAAATACATAATTTTATTGCGATAAAGCTAATTTATTTTGTATAATAACATTGATAAGTAAACAATTTGCATGAATTATTATGCATTTTAGTCTCTAGCGATAACAAATAAATAATAATAGATCTTAAGTGGTTAATAATATGTGCTTTTATACGAAATATTGTTGAATTCTTGCCATCGACTTTCACAGTCGGACTTTGCGACTACATAATTCCAATTTCCAAGTTCCACCCACACCGCCCGCGCCTCGATGTTAGCTTTATAGTGATTCTTGTTACTTTCTTCTATTAAACTTATCCTGTGTGGTTTAGATTTCTGAGATAATAATTGTCAATTATGTTGATAAATATTTCGAGATTTAAATATAATAATGTAATTTTAAAAACGACTGTTATTTTTTAAATATCTCGACTAGTTTGTGAATATTATATCCGTACAATGTATCCGGATTTTTATTTGTCAATGTCATTATTGACATTTTGCAATTTGCATCTGTCCGATGAAAAAAATAGATTTTTTATTTTAGTTTTTCAAATATCAACAAAACATAAATAATGAGAAGTGAATTCATATTTTTGTTATTAGCAATAATAAGTTTATCGACTATGTGGTCGTTACTGAGCAATGCTTTTCATATTGTGTTCTCGGATAAAATGTTACTGGATACAGTAATCGGTGCAGTAGGGTCCGGTAATTTCTCCTACTGGCAGTTGGGTCACAGTGGTCCTTTACTAGTGGAGTTGACTTCTTTAAGCGGAGATGCTGATTTGTATGTAGCTGATAACTTGAGGTGTGTTCGCTCGCTAGCTAGGGGTTCTATATTTGACTTATTATTATTGTTTACTAGCTCAAATGAGTAGGATATATTGTTAGCCTGCCAAGTGCCAATAGGAATTATATCTACTGTTTCTTTTTATCAGTTATAGTTAAGTTACTTTCATATTTTAGATAGATAGATAGATATTATGGGATATCTGTTTGTTTATGCTAAACTCCAAAACAAATGAAGTTTCGGAGTTTGCCTTAGTGGACAATCAACAAAATTATTGATATTATAAACAGTTATTTTTGGAGTTGGTGGCAGCCAAGAAGGACAGTTTAATCCTGCCTTTTCCAACAAATATTCAAACGTTACACAGGGGTGGATGACCAACTCCAAAAATACATAGATAAACATATACATCACGCCTCTTTCCCATAAAAAAAAACTGTTTATAAATATTAAATTTGAATAGATATACAAGTAATATTGTCTTTTGTTAATGCGAGTATCACACATTTATATAAAATCCTCTATACCGGATTAAAACGGTTGCTGAAAAGCATCCAAAACTTTGGGATAAATAATTTAAACAATATAAATAATAAATTGCGTTTTAATCGGGTATACAGTATTTTATTTTAATAGATATACATGTATCAATAATTTTGTCGCTTATCCTTTAAGGAATTATCCTTATATAAGCAATTGAAGTAATTAAAATATTATTTTTTATCTTTTTAGTTTAACTTTGTACATATAGGTATAGTTTTAAAGTTGTTTAATCTTTAAATTACAGACCCAGCTATGAGGTAGATCGCCACAACTTCAGCTCTATAACCTGTGGCACAGACATCGTTAGCATCCCAGCTGACTTCCCCAGACCTATCGGTAGGTGGAAGATACACTATTTAACACATTGAAAGCAAGATCCTTAGAGGATAATCAACAAAATTACTAGTACTTTATCTGTTTAATATTTAAAAACAGTTATTTTTGAAGTCTGTTGTCCGCCGCTCTGTACCATTCGAAAGATTGTTGCAAAGGCAGGATTAATATATCCTTCTTGGCTGGCATGATAAGTATCAATAAATTTTGGATTTTCTTTTAAGGCTTTGTTTAATGTCATTAAAAATAGCAAATAGCACAGCATTAGCAAGCGATTAAAACTAATCTAACGATCGATTTCTCTAACCATTAACTCACATAGTGTCTATTTTTATAAGACTTGCTTAGTCTGTGTATTTTTTTGGTCCTGAACTTTTGAAATTGAATGAATTCCAGGTATAGGAGTATTTGGTGCGTGGTCTCATACCGTCTCGGCGTATAGCATTCATGTCTATCTGGATCGCTCGGAGATGAGCGACCTTCCAATTGGCGAAGAGTCGCTAATGATCGACTCAACAGGTTTGAATTTTAATAGTTTTTTTATGGTATAAGGGGTGAACGAGCTGACGGCTCGCTGGTAAGTTAAGTTCGAAGGTAGGAGTAGGCGTTAATTCAACAAGCACCTTTTTTAAACCGCTTTTCTAATGTTAACGAATTAGCTGCTTTTCGTTTACCGAAAAAGCCGTTTAATATATTAACTATTTCATTCAACGATTTTCGAACGCAACGTGTGGATTAGCTCAACGAACATTCAACGCGTAGTCGCTAACATCATCCGAAGCAGCTTTTGTATTTAACGCAAAACCATTTGAATTTATTAACTGTTAATAGTTAGCTGCGTTTTTTAACAGGGTATCGTTAACACAAAAACTGTCGACGACCTACCTCTACAATTTTGAAATCATTTGAAATTTCATACAAATGACAGCTCGACGATACGAAAACTTTTTGGATAGTTGTTCGTGCTAGGTCCTTTCTTTAGCGCGCTCGAATTAACTCGAGCGCACAAGTTAAAGGACTTAATATAGGATATGTTGGTCCCTTGCACGGCCTTAAATTCGAATAATTCGTTTCAGACCCAAAACCACAAAAGGAGAGACCGCTGAAAAGAGAGAAAGTGGAACAAAAACCGCGGTTCATGAAACTGCTGAACTTCTTAGATATGGTGTTCGACACATTTGTCTTGTAATGTGTATGTTTGTATGCAGTGGCGGGACCACCATACCAAACGCCTGTTTTGCCTTATTAATGCATTAAAAAGACATATAATAATGTCTTTAGTCATATATAACTTATACGATTACATAATTATATAAGTTATATAAATATATAAACACGTATTATGTTAAAATCGGCAAGACGGGCTTTTGGGCTTGTATGGTAGTCCCGCCACTGTTTGTATGTGTATAACACAAAAAGGCGTAAAAAATACATGAGAATTCCACAGAAATTCGGAAAAATGGTTCGACAGCGCATCATCGATTAAAGCCCTGTCTCAGGAGTCGGGATATATACTTACTGCATACTTTTTGTTTGTTTGAGCTCCATATTGTCTGTGAAATTTCCGTAAGAATATAAATGTATAATTTTCATTGAGATATTTATAATAGTTTACGAATGGTATTACTATATCATCATCATTCATGGAAATTTAATCTAATCATGTTTTGAATAAATAATGTTTTAATTTTCAACTTCAGACATCATATTTTTAGCTTTCTTAAACCACTTTTACATGAAAGTCAAATCGCGAAATTATTGTATTACCTATTTATACTTTTTGTGCAGTCCCGAAAAAATTTATTTCATTTCATTTAAAATGCAATCGTTAATTGTAAAATAAATACTATAAGCATAATACTGGCATAATTAGCTGCATTATATCAATGATGCGCTGTCGGCCTTACAGCAATTGAAGATTTTCACAATCTTTTATTATAAATTTTAATATTGAGTTAATATAAGATAGCGTCCAACTAATGCCCGTTTTCGCTAACATAATCCTATGTATTTTATTACTAGATTTTTATCTAGTAAAATGGATTTAGTCTTTTTAATTTAGGTGTGAGTTAAGGATGTTATATTTTGTAATATTTTTAACTCACTCCTCCAGGGCTTCATCCCGGGAGTTAGTTAGCCGATCACCCCATCCCCATAGAGCGGTCGTTTAGGTCCCCCATGAGGATAACTGGTCGGGGACGGGCCCACTGAATGGCCTGCCCGAGGCCGCTGAGGAATATTTTGAATTCTGGTTTGAATTCTTTGAAATTGGGGAGAAGTAGGTCCCGATAAGGGTGTGTTTCCCCCATTCTGCCACCACGTAGCCGTTCTCCCTTTCTTTGAGGGATAGGGGGGGGAACACTTCACCACTTCATCAAATCTCCAACCCAATGCGGCTGTGGGGCCGTGGCTGTGGCTCCGCGTAACCACGACATCGACGTTCCATTCCGCCATAGACTGAAGCAAGAGGTCTTGAGCCCAGGTGGAGTTGTTTAGTGTTCCCCTGAAGGAAGCTGATGTGGGACCTATTAAACATTATGTTGACATATCAGCTTCCCTGGAAACCGCCTGGCGCGCCACCACGGAAGGTGCTGCGGCCGAGCTGCCCTCGACTTAATCCGGGGGGGGGATTACATAGTCTTCCCCTCATAACATGATCGGCGGACCTACCCGCGTCCCGACATACCGCATAGTGCACCTTGGCGGTAGTCCTTCTTCTTCCTTCCTTCTCATCTTTTCCTCCAGTAGTCCCTGAGGGAACCGTCTGATCCCTTGCACGGGATGAAGCCAGGGAAGGGCGCAAAATTTTGGCCGGGAGGCGGTCCTCCAGTCCCTCGAATTTGGCATTAATTATATCGCCTAATGTCCTCAAAACACTCCCCTGTATCTCCTCAGCCAACAATTTCAACACCTCCCGGTCCGATGGTCCCAATTCCTGAGGAGCCGTCCTTTCAGGATAACTCACTCCGAATGGCTTGGAGTTCCGTTTCGAGGTCCGCTATGTCGGTCATTCTCGTATTGTCGCTCTGGAGGCGACGGGTCTCCTCCGCAACAGAGCGGTTGGAGAGGCTCTCCATCATGTCTTGAAGATCCTTTGCAGCAACCTTAAGGTCCCTCATGTAACCCCCCTTAAGGTTACTGGATTTAAGTGCGATTTGGACAATGCGCTCGGTACGCAGCGCAGCCCTCACTTTAATTTGTGAGAATCCTAGTTTCCCAACTTCCATACCAAGCATACCCGTAGGCGGCGCCGTTACGGTTGGCTCCTTGCGGAACGACTTCGCCCTTAATTCTCTTTCATAGGCCGCGTCCACAGCCTCCTCTTTCGCCGGTGCAAGGGCCTTTTTCGCCTTTGCCAGCCCCACCGTATGCCTAGTTGCCCTCTTTTTAGTGTTTGTACTGCTAGAATTGCGGGTCCTGCACCCCGTTTCAGTCTCCGAGCCCGAAGACTCGAAGTCCACATTCGGTGGCATCTTAAAAAAAGATCTTTTCCTTGATCCACTCAACAAAATACTAGAATCCGGACTAAAAATCTCCATTAAGTCAGAGCCACAGCTCTCCAAAACAAAACAGAAAAGAAAAGTAAGCACGAATGTGCTGCCGACACTTTTTTCAATTCAATGATGTGTAACACATCCACCAACACGCAAAATTAAAGTTTAGCCAGCTAGGCTGGCCCCACTCATGTTAGTTCTAGATCTTACGTGCCTCTGCACAGATTTCGAACTTCCAACCAATGTTGTTATCAACCCTTCCGGGCGTCAAACATCCCTCAAATTTCTCAAACATTGATTACCAACCACTACTACGCTTTTAAAAGCGAGTAACACTTAGTGACCAACTCGACCCCGAGATGTAAACGCAAGGTTACATACGCTGTTATTGCGCTAAAACTTTTTTTTTACCTGGTGAAACCCTTTTTAGCGGTTGGTAAGTTGGTAAAGTGACGCGGGGAGTGTGGTGGTCGGGACCTGAAGAGCCCCCCTACCGACTTAAACACCAGGGCGATACCGAATCCTGCTGCTCGATATGGACGGAGGCCAAGTGACAGTCTGTTAGAACACCTTGTCAATCTGGTTGTCATGTCCGAGTTGTCACATTCAATTTGTCAGATCTAATCTGAGTCGTGATCTCCGGGTTATAAGATCAGGGTAAAGCGCGGGCGTAAGTGCGCCGCCGTTTCCCGGGCCTTTTTCTGCGTTGAGGGTCAGCATCGGGGTTGCTCTCCCTCTCCGCATTCTCCTTACTTGTGAGGACGGCCTCACAGAACGCTTCAATTTCGTTCCAAGGGGCGTCATTGGTCGCCTCCACGATGGATAGCGACAGGTCAGTTCCGATACTGGCGATTAAGGATCTCCGTTCTGAGCCCCACGCCGGACACGATTCGAGTGTGTTGCGCGGTGTCGTCTGCGCAGCCACACTCGTGACATATGGGGCTGGCCTCCCTTCTGGCAATTTGATGAAGATATTGCCCGAAACACCCATGGCCCGTGAGAACTTTTCCTTTGATATTGTTTTTCGCTTTTTTACCTTTACTTACTGTATAAACATTATTATATTGTTCTTAAATATTACAAAAAAAAATATTTGGAAGATAATTTGTTGCCTCAAGGCCATCTTCGAATCCGGCACTGGTGCTAAATGCGTCTTCGGTTCTCTTGTATAATGTAAGGGCTGTTTTTACCCTTAGTTCTAGTGAGTTTTGTAAATAGCTGTAAATAATAAAATATTTATATACTATTATTGAGTTTTATTACTTTCTAAGTAGAGGCTAGGAAATCAACAAACAAACGACAGGGACGAGCTACGAGACGAGCATGAGGTTCACTTGATGGTAGGTGATACCTCAGAACATCAGTTAATGATGTGTTGTAGACTTATTTTTTATGTAAGATATGGACAGACTAGCATGAGATTCACTTGATGGGTCATATGTGCGTAGGTAATATTACGTAATTTTTTTTTTCTTTACTTTCCGCCGTAGTATATTACTTTTCGTTGTTGGCTACGGCCACCTAGCGATTTGCATGGGAATTTTTCTAGTATATAAATGACCTATCCAACTTGATCCTTAAAATCCTAGTTTGGCCCGTTGACTCTAATATTTGGTGGTTGTTATACTTTTGGGCCCCTCTACCACCCACCAAAAACCACTGAAATCCCCAATCCATGTGTCTCCTTATGAAATAATTTTCTTTCTCGATTTCTTTAATGTGATTAAATAAAATGTAAATATTTTATTAGGTTTTTCTTTATTATTCGATTTCTAAGCCCCATTTCTGTCATACCTATTACATTTTGCGGACAGTAAAACAATCAGATTTCTCTAAACGTTTATTAAACACAAAACAATACATGGACATAACTTCAGGGCCGGACTTAAGGGGCCTCCGAAGGGGAAATTCCGACGAGTAAACAACTTTTCCTTTGATATTTTTTTAGCTGTTTTACCAATTCTTACTGTACTTCGTACAAACATACATACTGTACTTAAAATTTAAAAAAAAAGGGAAAACAACTAGGGGCCACGGGGCTTCCAGTCCTTTGTTGCCCCAAGGTGCCTAAGACCCTGCCCCCAGACCTCTAAGTCCGGCCCTGCATAACTTCTATACAATAAATACTATCAGATCTTTAACAATACAGTGATTATTATTATTAGTGCGACAATTTTTTTCTATCATCTGCCCGCCTAGCATGACCATCAAGAGATATCTCGTGGACATGTGAAGACAAACTAAGATATAAGATATCTCGATTAAAACACGAGAAAAAGGTCGACAACATTTTGTCGTGGTTGTCATGCTAGGCCGGCTAGCCTCTCTAATATTTTACGTCTTCCGGATTTAACATGACACACTTAAAACTCGACTTCTAATGTCAAAATTAGAGATATTTGTCGATCGAGATGTCTTGTCTATCAAAGTAGTCGATGACGAGATCTCTTGATGGTCATGCTAGGCGGGCGTATCTTATGGAATATAATTTTGAGACCATACTGCAATCTTTTCAAGCTATTTCCCATAAGGCGATAGCGACCTCTTGTGTGCTTCTGAGGTCTTCAGGGATAAAGCGCCGAAAAATTTTTTGGCAATTGATGTGGTCATAAAATCATAATGCTTACAATTACAAACACACATACATACATATACACCCGGTACAGTTATTCTAATTAAATATTATAAAAAGCTTAATATACCGCGGATACAGTGCAAAAACCCAATAGATATGAAGTTTTAAGGTTATTAGACATAGACATAACATTTATTACGAACGAAACACACACACAGAATCACATAATAATAACAAAAAACATCAAATCAAGGTACATTTTTTAAATTGTGTAAATGTGTGTGTGCTGTGGTTGTAATTAAATATTTAAAGACCGGCAACGCATCCTCATAACCTCTGGTTTTGTCCATAGAGGTAATCACTTATCATCAAGGGACGACTGTCGGTTTGCCTTCTCTAATAAAAAAAAGTGATTAAAATATTATTTGTAATATCTTAGGTATATCCGGATACGGATACGGATAATCTTAACTTTCATACTCAATCGGTGTTGATGCTTTGAATATTTTTAATTATTTAGTTTGCATTATAAAGGTGCCAAATATTGATTTATAAGAAATAAATAATAAGATGAGTGGAATTTCATAGTTATTTTAATACTAACTAATAATCTATATATAGAATTTGATCTAATTAAAAATGAGTGAGGTAAAAGATCTGTAAAAGATCCGCAAAAAAAGTAACGGATTCGGATCTTTCTTCTCGCTCGGATATCGGATACGGATATCTAGTACATCACTAGATTTAACAAGGTACCCTCGAACTAAGTTTTACTATATACCAGGGTTATGAATTTATATTGTGACAAAAGCGAGATCGACAGATCCCAAAGATATTAACATTTTAATCAAACACATTTCAATCAATTTTTATTATGTACCATACTAGCGATCCACCCCGGCTTCGCACGCATTTTACTCGCTGATAATTTAGCTTTCTATCGGTGAAATAAATCCGTCGAGTAGTTTATCATATATAGAAATATCAAGATATGTGTACTAGACGTAATAAGCTATGAGCAGTGTGCGCGCTCTACAGCGTACGTTATTTTAATATTAATTGTCTTAAAGCTACAGACTATAGTTAGTAATAAATTACATAATATATCAATTCTAAGGTGCATCATTGACCAACGGAGTATCCGTGGGGGGGGGGGGGGTAATTGGGGTCCATTTATACAACACTTTCTGATGGTATGTGATGCCAGTATCTTTCTTGTTTCTTGTAGTATTATTTTTACATAGTTTGACTGCGCAAACCGGCATTTTGCTCCGGCGGTACGCCGAATACGGCGTAGTATTGTTGCCGCATTTTTCAAGTACGCCGACGGTATCTAGTCGTAGCGCGCGGAGTATAATTATTAACATTTCATCAGAACCTTCTCCTGACAATAACAAACACAACAAAAAAAATTATCGAAATCGGTCCAGCCGTTCACGCGTGATGCCGTGACCAAGGGAAACAGGTATTCATTTTTATATATATAGATTTATTATTGTAATCGAACCTCCCCTCCCCCTTTAATACTGGTTACACCCTTGGCATTGACTCTATTCTGTTTTCTCCGTCTTCTTAGACTTGGCAACGACTTTTGTTTTACATTCCTGATGTAAGCCGTCTATATCGAATGCTGCCTTAACGTTGTCTTTGGAAAATAGGAATCTAGAACAAAATAATCAATACTTTATGAAGATAATTACAGCAACAAACAAAAAAGACTTTTGGTTATAATAATCAGGCTGTCTTTCGACAAATATGTACATACATTTACAAGGAAATGTGGTACTCTTCCAGCAAACCAGAATAATTATTAAAACTGTTTAAAAAAAACACAGATTAAAAATAAAAGGTACAATTTTTATAATATATATTTTTTTATGATAGATATCGACAGACGAGCATGAGGTAACCGAAACGCGCAATATGCACTTCACGGTATTTCCATCTATGAATGGTGGTTCGTTACCCGGTCGAAATTTCGATATTCCTCCCACCCGTTCAATGCCTGAAGTTAAAAATTCCTGCCTTCCCCAATGGGAAAGAGGCGTGATGTATATGTATGTAATATGTATGTATGCCTTAACACTAGTAATTTTATCTACTCACTTCTGCAACTTCCCGGTGTGGTCAGCGTGTGGCCTCCTCATCTTCTCTTGACCTTCGCTGAAGAGTATCACAGTGGGCAGCTGACGACTGGTCGGACCGTCTTGAACTCTATATTTTGTCGCTGCTTCTGGATATCTTGAAGATATTAAAAACTACATTTATTTATATGTAAATCATTTCAATACGGAGAAAAAAAAGGTAGTATGTAGTTCAAAATATTTGAATAAAACAACTTTTGCCAGATTAAAATGTGACTTATTGATTATATTATTTATTCCGACGCGACGCGACATTTTGAAACATTTTTGTCCTTAAACATTTTTTGCTCAACTCTATAGTTTACGAGGAAAAAATTCGTCAAGTTTCGGAAAAGAAAATTTCATTCAGACTGCCATTTTCTGGCGCAATTTTAACCATCATCATTCGAAAGAGCACACTCGAAAACATAGGAAACAGTAGCTTCCGATTTTTTTCTGTTCGAATTCATCACGTGGCAACAGCTCAAACTCAGATGTCAAAATTGTGTCCACTGGGCGCTAATGGGTTAATATAGAATTGATTGCATAATCTATGTTAAAACCACTGTAGAATACTTTCTCATATAACGTCTGATATGTATATTTAACAATCATATAATTAAGAAGATAATTCCCATATTTGCTCCATGCGGCATGGACCATGCCTTCTAGAATAGATTTCTGTGTTGGTTTGTGCAAAACCTGACTGGAACATTTTTTTTATCTAGGATTTGAGATACTGCTAAATGCAATGTGCATACCACAGAGTAATAATGTCGCAAAGGTGATCAGAGAGAACATCATTTATAAATATATGATTTACAAACCTCCCAACATCCATCTTGCCAAACTTAAAGTTATCCAAACTATAGCTTGATGATAGTTCAGCAAACACTGGTGCAAAGTTGACACAGGCTGGATGCCATGCAGCATACAAGCAAACTAGCCAAGTTGTGTTCTTGTGGTGTTTCAACTCATCTTCAAAGACCTGGGGGCCACGGAAGTAAGTGACCAGCTCTGGACCAGAGTATGTCGGCTCAGGGAGGAGTAGAGCCGACAGAATGAGTATAGCACCATAGGGAATGCCGTATCTGAAGCACATTAAAAATATATAGCTTTTAATTGGTAAAAAAATATATAAAGAAACAAATCTTCTGCTTTCTCTTAAATTTAGAACACCTATAAATACCAGAGGTGTATAACATACTATTTCCTTTGATTTTTTTATGTTAAATGTATTAAAACCTTGCAAACTATAAGTAACATTATTCATACCAGATCCTTTTTTTACAAATATTCACTAATTTGTAGTCTACAATAATAAATGTTATACCAACCTTACATCAGCATAAAACCATAAAATAAGGTTCGCGATCTTCGTATAAACAAATGAGGACGATAGGTAATTGACCATTGTCACACTTCCCGCCTTCCTCGTCCTTAACATGACCACAATTATTAAGAAAAATAGGATTTCCGTTTCTCGACTGTCCAATTCACAGTCGGCATTTGGAAACAAAAATTCGCACATAAATTGCGTCCGCTTAGCGAAAACGTACGATACACTTAGCAGAATATTAACCCAATAATACGGTTTTAATAATTGTATTAAATCTTTTTTAAATGCCGTCATTTTATTCTTGGGAATAGTATCGCTTAGAATTTAGAAAACTTATTAAACAGCCGTGCCCAGTTCTCACTGTCACTGAGCTATTTTTATTTTGTTGTCAACTGTCAGTCATCAACAGCTCCACAGTGTCCCTATGACATATGATGTAGGTGACATTTTGAAATTCAACTTTAATTTTTTCATTTAGGTAACACCAAGGACTTTATCTATATATATAAAAGAGATTCCCACCTATATATTATCCGCGAGACCAGCGCGCGCAAATTCCCCAACCACAAACCCCCTGCGTATAACGGTTCAGCCGTTTACGCAGTTTGTCCTAAATCACCGGTGAGCCGCGCTGTTGGGCCTATTCGCACAGCGCCGCCACCGAACGCCGGAAGGGCATTGAGCCCGCACCCCATGACCGCCCTATTGTCATAGGGCGCGACCCCGAATACCCCCTGCAATCCGCTGATGCGGACACCAGGGTGCCACTCTCGCCTGTACAAGGCGGGGGTGAAGAAAGGCTGAACTGAACTGAACCTATATATTGACTCATCACGATATCTCTGGAACCATAAGGCGTAGCGACTTGAAATATGGTAGGAATATTCCTTTCGCCGAGTAGAGGTCAGCTAAGAACGGATTTTACGAAATTCCACCCGCAAGGGGGGGGTAGGGGGTCAATTGCTAGTAATATATAAAGTCCTTGGGTAACACAATGTACACTTATGAACGTCAATAAAAAATACATATTAAATGCTTCTAATTTTACATTTACTGCCAGTTCTCAAATCAAGGTCGTAGAACGGACGAGAAGAACTGGAAATAAACTCGCCCTCACTCTTTTAATCGCCAAGTTTTTGTTATACAAATGTTTTGTAAGGAGCAGCAACCATTACACATGACATCTTTAAGTATTTAACTACATTGACATAGTATATTGTTGATCGAAGATTAACTATAATAATTAACAAAAAGATAATAAAGATATATAAACGAAAAAATAAAAAAAACAAATATTTGTCCTCTATCAGCAGTAGGCATGGTGAAAAAGGAGCACGCACTTACATTCTCGTGGGAACAACACGCAAATACATAGTTGAAATAACTAACATCATCGCATACACGAATTCAAGTCCGACCTGTCACCACAAGTAGTAGTTAATTTGGTTGCCATAGCGCTAATTGGATAGTGTGTACTTTAGCGAACCAATTCAACGCGAGTGAAATTATTTTGAAATTTTAATTATTTTTAGAAGAATGTACTTTCTTGAGCATATAATTTTTATATATTTACATGACATACAAGCACATCATACAAGTTCTAAGCCGCTGAATTGTTCGTTTAAGATAAATATTTTTTGGTAGATGTCGTCACGTTTGCCTATTTATTTTTATAATGTGATCAAATGTCTGAATTTAAAAAAAAATATTATTATTGAAGTCACAATAAAAGATGCTTTGAATGAACATTTTTTTTATGGCAGATATCGACAGACGAGCATGAGGTTCACGTTCACTTGGTGATACCTCAGCCACAGAACATCAGTCAATGATGCGCTGTTGACCTAATTTTTACTTCGAGCATTCGGAAATCCATAGACTGAAACCAAAACGCGCAATATGCACTTCACGGTATTTCCATCTATGAACGGTGGTTCGTTACCCGGTCGGAATTTAGATATTCCTCCCACCAGATTAATGCCCGAAGTTACTAGACGTGGGGAAAACATGCTTACAGAAAATTATAAGCATGTGCTCCCGGTGGGATTCGAACCCACGAACCATCGATGCGCACGGCAGGTGTTCTACCGAACGCGCCAACGAGCCCGTCGATACATATATTCTGTCTAAGGCTACTATTCTGTTGAAATATTAGATTCATTCGACTCAAAGCAAGGCGGCTGATCACATACAGGCTGTTTTCTTATAATGAAATGCCGTTTTTCAAAGATGAAAAGAAAAAAAGAAGAGTTACGTGAGTACCTACGAAGTTTTTGAATACGATAAACAGACTCAACCTCAGACTCGATAGTCTGAGGTTGTGTTGTTTAAATTTTAATGGTCACTTCGAAGAGCTGTTTATTTTATTCAATTTAGCTAGCCGAATTTAATGTAATTATATTTTCTTCCTGTATGGCAACATTTCACAATATATTAGACTTGCAGACAAAGGAGACTATGAACTTATTATGCGTATGCTATAAAAATGAAAGGAATAAATAACTCTTCTAAGTATTAATAATTATTACTAGGCTTTAACAATAAAACAAACTTCTCTCTTCACATATTTATAACATTAGTTATTTACTTTTATTTAAATTATCCATATTGTCCTAATTTTAAGCACTGTGAGACCATATAATTATATACCTACATAACATTTTTTAAAAATACATAAAAGTCATTTATTCTCTTTATATGTAATAAGTATAAAACAATGGAAATATGAGGCAATTTGAATTATTATATATGAATATAGTCAAAAGACAGATGTACATAGAAGCACAGGCCTTTTAGGCGCGCTTGTCACGGTTTCTCTGGGGTAAGAGTAGTTCTCCCCCCAGTCACCGCGGCGCTGCTAGTGTCCGTGTGCACGCACACTCTGACGCTGGAGTCATAGCGCGCACTCTCTCGCACTCAGTCGCTTTTAGAGCGTTATTGCCGTAAGCAAACGAGACAACGCGAGGGGAGGAGTCAGCGGACTGCTCAGATGTGTGTGTCACACCGATATATAGCCGCGCACTTAACAAGTCAAAAGTAGAACTACTTTTTCTGTGCCAAAAGTTTGTATGGGCCTATGTGCAATGTGCATCTATGTTCTTTGATATAGTGTAAAAGGAACTTTCATAATTTATATTTCGAAAGCTTTAAAGCACGAAGGCGATTATTTTTTTGAAAGTTGTTTGTGCTTGGGCCTTTGAACATAATCTCTTACAATTTCATTTTTTATACATATATGTTTAATTAGTTACAAAAATAGAATTATTGTTACGGTTTGTTGATTTGATTAATGATACATTCTCTGGCATATTAAGCTGCAACTACCGTGGTCAAAAGGCACACTAGAAACGTCTATTCGTAACCAGACTGGCATGAGTTGCTTTACAATAAATAATGTTATTGCTTTTCTTAACAATTATAACTAATCTATAACAATTTCATTCTCGTTCTTCAAATTATCATCCAACCAATGCACCTTTTTTATATGTTTTTGAAGCTCATGATTTCGTACAAAAGTAGACTTGCAAAAACTACACTCAAGTTTAATCCCTTTATCGTGTTTTCGTTTTGCGTGATCAGACCTCCTTGACGATGAAATAAACTTTTCACCACAATCTTCGCATTCATAGGGCTTCTCACCCGTGTGACGTCGTCTATGGTACACGACGGCCATCTTAGATACTAATTTCGCGCCACAAATGTCACAGCTGAACTTCCGTTCCCGCGTATGCACAACACTGTGTTCCGCTAGACGCGCAGCGGTATAAAACCTCTTTCCACACCATTGGCACTGATGAGGTCGTCTATCCATATGAATCCAAATGATATGATTTTGTAATTGTGGTCGAGTGGGGTAAGTTTTTTGACAATAATCGCAAATAAATGTTGCTGGGTCACGTACATTGGAACGTTTATTTCGGGGTAACGATTTTAAATCGGGTTTCGCGTCTGGTTCACATTTGGATCTATGAAAGCGGTAACACCCGCGATTTGAGTATTGCGCACCGCAAACTCTACACATTCTTACCACGTGCATTTGAGCATGAAGCTCTAGCGATGCTTGTCTATTAAAAACATTGCCACAATCGGCACAAGTATATACGTTTCCCGTATGACACTTTTTCATATGCCTTTCCAAGTCTGCGTCAGTTTTGAGTAGCAGTGGGCATTCTTTACACGAGAGCATCTCAATTTTATGTACATTTGCCATATGTTTCTGCATTTTTTCGCCTCTGCCGCATATAGTAGCACAGAGCCAGCACGCTTCCTTTTGGCTACTGTTTTTCAAATGCAAGTTCAAATAATACGGACTGTGGAACTCCTTTCCGCAATCACTACAGGAACAATTTGGTCCATTTCTGGACACTCTTTGTTTCTTATCTTGCTTTTCATAGAAACTTTTGGGTTGATTCATAAAATCCTTAACAAAATCTTTCATATCGCCGTTGTAGGTTTTTGTACTATGCAACGAGAGGTTATCGTTAAAAATAACGTATAGAGATTTAGAACACTTTTCACTTTCTAGAAGGTTTATTGAATTGAAACAGTTTATCCATAAATTTTGTGAGTTTTTGACTAAAACTCGGAACTCGAAGGCAGATATAGCTAGATTGGTGCAAGCGGCACATACACCATTGGGGCAAAGCTCCTCGTTGTACATCTGCAAAATTAAAAAAGATACGGTTAATTATATTTATTAAATAAGCCGAGTATATTTTTTTAAAACTTATAATTATAAGGAAAACATAATTAAGCGAGAGTTCTGTGATCAAAAGAAAATAGGTACATAATATAATATCAACACATATTTTAATGCTATTTTACATAAATAAAATTACGTAAGCTATCTTTAAACAGGCGCGGATCCAGCCCTTAATGAAGTAGTAACAGAGACACAGCAACCTGAAAATCGGCAGTGTATACAACAGAAGCTTACAATAATGAGTAGATGTCTGCGCACTCAGCTAATAGTCATTTCTTTGTGCCCACTAGGTGACTCGGGAATTCTAAGAAGTACCTAAGTCTAAGAAATATGGAACAAGTATTACGCATAATTCATTGCTTTTATTTTTGTTAATAACATTCATTGAATAAACATAATATTATCAGCCTATCGATCTCAACAGACTGTGAAAGTGTGACGTCACGAGTCTATTAGGGTTGTGGGCATGCTCATTGTGCCCACAATAGTGGATCCGCGCTTGTCTTTAAAATATGCACAATCTGATAGAAATATTAAAAAGCAAATGACAAATAAGGTAAGTACGCATAGGTATATTTTGCCAGATTTAAGGGAATGCCAAAACATACCTAAGTCTTTCATCAAATCAATGTTCAACTAACGTAGATCCATTTTCAATAGGATGTACGATCCGAAAATGTCGCTTCAATTCAAACGGCCTTAAAAATCTGGCGCTACACTGACTACAGCCATGTGGCATGTCTTTAGCATTTCTATGCCTCCGTTTTATGTGATCCAGTCTTCTAGATGCTGAGAGGAACCGTTCATCGCATTCCGTACACTTATAAGGCGTTTCTCCAGAATGTATCCTTTGATGGAGCCTATATCCAACTTCTGTAAGCATTTTCGCGCCACAGAAGCATTCATATGTCTTTCTTTCTTCATCGTGTGTACTTTCGTGAGATAACAGATGAGATTTCGTTGAACAACGCTTCCCGCAACGATAGCACGCGAATGGTAAGACGTTTAAATGCTTTTGGATTATGTGAATACGTAGAGATGGTTTTTTCGAATATTTTATCCCGCAATGATCGCATTCATAGTAATTCTGGTCAGAACCGTTATTATTTGCGCATTGACTTCTGTGGTATCGGTAACATCGAAGATTTTCGTAGGTAGCTTTGCATTTTGTGCAATGGAATAGCGTATGCGAGTACATGTGTGCGTTGAGAGATCGCAGGCTTTTGAAGCTAACGCCACAAACTTTGCATTCATTGTCTCTATCCAAGTGAAATTCGACAGTATGTGCCGAAAGATCATCATACTTATAAAAAATATCGTAACAAATATCACAAGCGTAAACAGCTTGATTATGCGTTTTTAAGTGCTTTGGTAATTTCTGCTTTGAAATAACTTTATTACAGAACTTGCAAACTTGTTTCATAGTATTTTTGATATGTCGATTTAACTGAGACACTGAGCTGAATTTTTGACCACAATCTCTACAGCGTAATGAGCAGTTTTTAGCCTTTACATTCAAATCACAGGCATTTGATAAACCATTTATAAAATTCAGTCTGGCTGCTGCTAAAACTGGATTGCCTACGATTCCATTATCCTTGACAGTGGTATTTGTATCAAAACAGATGAATAGAGTACAAGTGTTTAGGTCATTGTGGTTTTCAGGTAGGATGGTAGCCCCTCGTGCCCAATTGTTAGATGAATCTAAGCAGAGTTTTTTAAAGTTCCAACATGTGGTTGCATCGTTGGAGCAGGAGGTACACAGCCCGCGGGGTAATTCCAGATCATCCACCACCTGAAACCACGTGACCAGTCAGTCCATTCAATAAGCTTATGTTCATTTTGAAGGAAATCAATATCATAGTAGCCAATTGTAACTTCTGCGTGTGTAAATAAAGGTAAAAACATAAAGAAACCTCGAAAAGGGTAGACTTGTAATTAGCTTACGAAATAGTTCTTTTAGTAAAATACCCACAAAAGGGGAATTATAATTTGCATTTCGCGGGGATGATTTGTTTATAATATTCTGTAAATGAGCAACTCATCAAATTCTAATTTCAGTTTGGATTTCATCTAAAATTATTTGGTGGAAATATTTTTTTAGCAAAAAACCAAAGATTTACGAATATGTGAGGTCTTTTTAAGAGTAATAGTCCTAAATAAAATATTTTATAACTGTATAAAAAATGGGTTAATAAATAAATATAAACAAGATTTTTATATATTTGTTAACCTGTGCATATATGCAAAGAAGACGGCAGAGATAATTCATCTGATTTTTATTATTATTATCTGTATTGATAGACTTTAGAGACCCGTTCGATGTTTTGGTACCACGATGGCCTCGTAAAACATAAGGCATAAGGTTCACTTGATGGTAGGTACCTCAGCCACAGAACACAGTTAATGATGCGTCTTCGACATAATTTTTAAGTCAAGCATTCGGAAATCCATAGACTGAGAAAGATACTCGCAATAAGTACTTAATAGTTTTTCCATCATTGAACGGTGGTTCGTTACCCGGTTGGATTTCGATATTCCTCCTATGCCCGAAATGACGAAAATCGAATGCAGCGAACGATACGAAACGAAAGAACAAACAACTTTAAACAACTTTTTACTATTTTGATTTATTAATAGGCTTCCAGACGTGGGAAAGATATGCTTATAGAAAATAATAAACATGTTGTCCCGGGGGAATTCAAATCCACGACCCATCGGTGCGCAAGGTAACTGTTCTGCCAAACGCGCCCACGAGGGTTATACCGAATCCGTCAAATTAGATTGGGCGTGTCAGGAGAGAAGTCAATGAGAGCTCTGGCTTTCTATATAATCTCATAACATGGTAAGATTTCTCGTACTCCTTGCAAAAGCTCGTGAAGATGTTATAATAACGCCAAGAAGTATTTCAAATATTCATTTGTTGATAAACAAAGAAAGAATACTTATTTGTTCTCTGTATTATCAAATATCAAAGAACATAGCGCTGCTAGTATCCATGTGAACGCACACTCTGACGCTGGAGTCATAACGCGCACTCTCTCGCACCAAGGCGCTTTTAGAACGCTATTGCCTTTCGCTCGTAAGAGCAAGCGAGACAACGCGAGGGGAGGAGTCAGCGGACTGCGTAAATGTACATAATATGTGCAGTGTGCACACTGATAAATTGCCGCGCGCTCTACAGGTCAAAAGCAGAACTACTTTTTCTGTGCCAAAATTTGTATGGGCCTGTGCTTCTATGTAAATCTATGTTCTTTGGTATTATTTAAAATAATTAATTGATATTCATTTTAGTATTTAACACTTTATTGTATCCGACATGCATTGAAATGCCTTGTACATGCATTAAGTAAAAGTGGTCAGGACACTTCACATGCGTATACAGAATAATAACTCATCAAAGTTTCATCATAATTGATTGAATACTTTAGGAGTGCATAGAGTACAAATATACATTATATAGATGTAGAGTAATGACATATTGCATATAATAGCTAAAATTTTACCTTTATAGTCATATTTCGTCGGTTCAAAATTAAAACTCACTAAGTCACATTTTGTATAAAAATATTTTTTACTACTATTGCCTATTTTAAGCGTAAACCGTAACTGCAAAAACAAAGCACTTATTGCGTATTGTGGTATACAACAAAACTATGAAGCGCAATACGCACTCAGTATTTGTTTTTTATCATAGATATATACACTTAAAATAAGACAAACAAGACAAAATTATTTTTATTCAAAATTACACTTAGTGGGTTTTATCTTTGAACCAATGTTTTGTGGGCTATTATTGATTATTTTTTAGGATATAAATAATGATTCAAGGCAAGACATACATATACATCACGCCTCTTACGATACAATATAAGATCACTAATCAAATTATATACCCTACATATCAACTAACAAAAATAACTATTTATTGGTTGCTCTGTACACTATTCAAATTCAGAACATTAAAACTAGTGTCTCTTTTCTGCCGTTTCCCTAATGAAACATTTTGATGCTTTTTACTGTGATGTACAAGACCTCGACATGTACTGAACCGTTCATTGCATTCAGGACAGTTGTATTTCATCACAGGAACATCACACATGTCTGGATGCATTGTGGATATATGGCTCCTCAGTCTATATGGAAGACGGAACTTAGCTGGGCAGAAATTGCATGCATGTTTTAGTACTATATCTGTTTTGTGTATTCGCCGTATATGCTCTGAGCGTCGGGACGATGCAGAAAAAGTCTCACCGCAATGGCTGCAAGCATACGGTCGTTCCCCAGAATGTAATCTCAAATGCTGAATATAACCTAGGCGAGTTTTAAAAACCATACCACATTGCTCACATTCAAATGTATGGTTAAAGGCATGCGTTTTGACATGTTCTGTCATATGCGCTTTGGCTAATAATTTTCCACAGAAAACACAAGGACGATGTGTGTTCTTCATATGTACAATTTGGATGTGGGCGGAAATTACTTTTTTACTAGCAAATGTTTTTCCACAGTCATTGCAAATACATTTCCTATGAATGCTGCCTCTTACTCCAACTCGTTGTGTCTTTAATAATGAATTTTGCCTGATTTTATGTTCCTTGCAATGCTTAAAATGATGTAAATAGCACTTCTGGTTGCGAAATTGTTTGTCACACTGTGGACATGATTTTTGTGTATGTTTGGACATATGGGCATGGTGTGCATTAGCTGTTTGGAATGTAAGACCACAGTCAATACAAATAAATCTTTGTGTATGGAACTTTGCTGTATGATTGTCATATTGATCTTGAGTAGAAAATAATGCTGGACAAGCTTTACACTCAATTGCCTGGATACTATGAACTTTAGTTAAATGAATAAGCAATTCATTCATCTGCATGACTTCCCCACAAATATAGCATGCTCGCTTCAAGTCAGGAGATTCTTTCAAATGATCATAGAACTGTTGCGGATACTGAAATGTTTTACAACATTCTGAACACGTGTACTTTGTCTTCAGAGCTTGAGAATGTTGTGCCCCCAATTTTTTAATGATAGTTTTTTTATGTACTGATTCTGGATAATCATTGATAACTGTCATTTCATTGTTACTGATGAAAGCAAACAATACATTCTTCTGCAAATCTGTGTATTCTGGTAAATTTTGAATTGATTCAATAAGCATGTTCCATTTGGTATTTGCCTGACGGCAGAGTAATCTGAAGTTAGCAGCAATCAGAGCTGATTGGAAACATGTTGAACAAAGTCCTTTAGGCAGGTCCTCTTCTAACGGCACCTGCAATCATTGGACTAGTCAAGTAGTCATGACTTTATTTTTACTATTGGCCATCTCTTGGCTTTAACAATAAATATTTAAAATGCTTAATCTTTCGGCATATTAAAGTCACAATTAATGGGATATAATAGGATGACCATTCACAACTAATAACCTATTCGTTTTTTTAGACAATATTTTGTAGGTCCCTCTAATGATATATATGTTTGTACTTCTGCATGCATAGTTGTATAATTTAGTTTGATATAGTTTGGTCACCACAGAGTGATCTTTTAAATTATTTTTCATATGAATATAAGTGAATGAAGAAATTGGATTTCTTAAACCTAAATGATCATCTTAAGCTTGATATACTTATAATTTTGTAGGCTTTTTTAAACATGATTACAGAGTACTCTTACTCCACATGAGGCATTTACTACCACCAATTAGTTAGAATATTAATATATTAAGGCTTAACTAACTGACTTATATAAACAGCTTTCTATTTACTCAAGACATTTTGAGTATATTTTAGACAGTGTTTTTTTTAAATCATGACTATAGGTTTTCAACACTGTTTGCAGAACTTACTAGAATACGAATTACGAATGTCTGAGCACCCGAAGGTAAAAAACATAGGCGGCGCTAATCTAGAGGTTATTGACGAGATAACTCATGAAAGATACTAATAAATATATTCTATCTTGTGTTAATTTACGTTAATTGGCATGTTGAATATGCATATGATAGATCATAGAATAGCTAATATTTTTATCAAATAAAACATGCAAAAAACTGGTCAGTAGTTTTACCACCATTTCATACCGACAAGCGTCAAAACTCAAAACGTTCCGTTTACCACAAAACTGTTTCTTTGACAAAAGCGTAAACATACCTGCGTTCCTGTGATGCCTTCAAGAACATCAGCTAGAGTTACAGGTTTTCCTTGATCCATCATGACCGTATCACCCAGGAATACTTGGCCTTCTTTCGTGCTTCCCATGCATATACGACATTTATCCAAACCATCGCCTCGTACTATGTGGGATACTATAGCTTTTACATCTACTTGTCTAGTCATTTTAAAGGTATTAAATTGTTCATGTACATACAATTTAAGTGATTCAATAATATATAAAATATTATAAATAAACAATTTGCGTTTTTGGGAAAATTGCAATAACTATGTCATTTGATATGACAATTGTGAATTGACAATATGAGCTTTAGAAAACCAAAACCAACCAATAATCTACAGATAGCGGCACGAGTCGTGAGCACAGATAAACCGTGGTGGGGATTGATCATTGAGCTAGCGAAAGTACATTGTCTGTCAAAATTTCTATTTCTAATTTCTATTTATAGCAGTGTTTTGATTATTTTAGTAGTTTGTATAAATTTCTATGGACATTGCCTAAAATAAACATTGATTATTAATACCTTAGGTACCTCTCGGTTACCTCCTTCAGATATGTATTTTTTTCAATAAATGATAGTCGTCGATCTTTAAATTACCGAAATAAATATTAAACACTTAAATGAATAATTAAAGCAGATGTAAAAATTTGTATTATTTTTATATTGATAATAGGTATCTTTTAATGTTGATATCGCATAATGTTTTGCTTTGCCTATGATGCAGGTGCGAATGACATGACAATTGACAGTTCACTAGAGTATTTTTATTCTGTGTACTGTGCAGTCAATGTCAAATTAGATTGTTTTGGAATCCAATTATTTCGCAAAGAAGGATTTGAATTTTGATCAAGATGGTAAATAAATTTTAATTTTCTACTGAAATCCTATGATGAAAATCTGTGATTTCTCTAGATTTCACCAGCGAATGTTAAAAATTTGGTCTCCTTAACTGTATTTTTAGAAAAGTTGATGTACTTTTTTCAAAAAAATGATTCAAAATAGAGCTGAAAGATCTAGATTCTAGAAAATATATTTATATTTACCTGTTATTACGTTTTATCTATTAATATAGCTACCGACCATCATTCAGTAAACTATTTATTTATTTTCGGTTTTTGTGTTTAAAAGTTTATTTAATTTTTTACATATATTCTCTTTGGTTACATTTTATTTTACTTTAATTGTAGCTCAGGCTTTGATTGTGAATGAAATAATTTTTGAACTATATTTTTTTGTGTTCATAATTTGAGGTTTATGTTTCTCACTTGTACCATATAAATTAACTTTGAAAATGTTAAATTATCACTTAAATTGTAACAATAAAGCACATTTCCAATTTTTGTTATTTTAGCAACCTCAGATATTAGTACTGAAGGAAGGGACAGACCAGTCGCAGGGGAAACCTCAACTGGTATCCAATATCAATGCCTGTCAGCTGGTTGTGGATGCCGTAAGTGTAACTTCTTATTACCAAGTTTACATACATTCAGAAGTCCGATTGGGTTTCTCTTAAACTAACAATTTCATGAATATCTAACAATAAGAAATACTCAAATGTCTATTATGTGTATAATAGACATATTTAGTTCTTATTCAGTATTTCTAATACAATTTTTTTTATCAAACAGTGCCTATTATGATATATTTTTTTGTATTTAGTATTTTCACAAGTTGGAATTGTGAATTTAGGTTGACTAATTCTCACAAGAACCTCCTTGGTCTAAGTCTAAATTACAACTATTAGCTTCAGTTTTACCATAAATAAATATTAAATTATGGATATATCAACCCATCATAAAATACTAAATAATCCTAGCTTTTGTACACAAATGTTATAAAAAAAAACTACAACTAAACTTGTGGCAAAATGTATGTAGCCTTGCGTCATCACATATTCATCTGTAAGAGCATACATCCCGGGTTCGATTCCCAGGTTGTTCATTAAGTGTTTCTTGCTTTTAAAAGTGTGGAAATGGTTGGTGATCAGAGTTTGAGAACTTGAGGGATGTTTGACGCCTGGACGGGTTGATAACATAAAAAAATAGTGGAAGTTTGTAACCTGTGCAGAGGGCCCGTAAGGAGGAAAAACCAACACTAATTGTGTGTCAACAAGTTTGACTAAAATTCGTACCGCAGACACCTTCCATGTTGAGCATGGGAAGGATGCATAATCGGGACGAGAGGGGTCGTTTGGTCTGACCGCCGTGTGCTCGCGGCATTATGCTATCGCGATCCCAGGAAGCCCATTATGGCGGCTTGAGGGGTGAGGGGATTTTTTTTTTTGGGGTAATGTAAGCTCTTAGAGTGAAAACCAACATACATAGAAACATCATGCCTCTTGCCCAATGGGGTTGACAGATATCACAGAATTCCATATGATCTGATCTTTGCATATCTTTTTCGCTTCTTCCACGTATTCCCTAGTCGTTTTTTTTGTCCTTTTGGCCTGGCCCCACTATTATTCATATAACCATTTTCCTTTGTGTATGTTATATTTTGTGTTTATATCTATCTGATTCTATATAGGAGATATATTTGTAAATATAAGCGGAGATTCTTATCTATCTATACATAGCCTAAACTAATGAGAAAATTTGTCAGTTTTTTTATATCACTTATAATGTTTGGTGATAGTTCTGCGATTCATGCAAAGTCGCCGCAAAAGGTAGTTATCAATAACTAGTTTTATCTTAATAAGCTGAGTTTAGTGTCAAGTAATGGTTGAATATGAAGCCTTATAGTTTTAAAATTACATGGACCAAGGAGTTTGTACCAATGATTATACAACCTTTGTTCCAATTTCTGATTGGATGAAGAAAAACTGTATTTGAGGTATGTTATTTTGTATTATGTCAAAAGCAAATTGTATATTGACGCCTTTTGTATCACTACATAGTATAAAACAAAGTCGCTTTCTCTGTCCCTTTGTATGCTTAAATCTTTGAAACTACGCAACGGGTTTTTATGCGGTTTTTTTTAATAGATAGAGTGATTCAAGAGGAAGGTTTATATGTATAATAATAACAGTTTTTCTGTAGTATATTTAGTATCAGCATTGCCACCGGTGCGAAGCCGGGGCGGGTCGCTAGTTTATATATACAAACAAATCATACAATTATAATAAACTAACTTCAATATTAATTATAATACTCTAAAATGTTATAATTATTTTTTGTATATCCTAAAAATAAGATTAAATTGTGTTTAACACTATATCATCATTAATATTCAAACAGACTAGGCTAAGCTTAGTACCACAATACATAATTCAATGGGTAACTGTTATTTTGAGCGAAAATGACAAACTGAATCAAACTGTTACACATTTTTACTTAAAATGTCGGTTACGACATATACCTATCAATCTAATATATCAAATTCTCGTGTCACAGTTTTCGTTGCCATACTCCTCCGAAACGGCTCGACCGATTCTTACCAAATTTTATGTGCGTATTCAGTAGGTCTGAAAATCGGACAACATCTATTTTTCATCCCCCTAAGTGATAAGGGTTGTTCACCCTTAAATTTTTTTTTTTAATTTTTGGACGAAATTTTTTGTTTTTATTTTTTTATGTGGCATAAAAAAATACATACAACCCCTGCTTTTTTGTCAAAACATCTAGACCCGTGCGAAGCCGGGGCGGGTCGCTAGTATGTTCATATATTTCACGCCTCCTTCTCATTGGGATAGACAGAGATGATGGAATCATGCTCCGTATGCTCTGAAACTATCGCAATAATCATCCCTAAACCAAAGAAATCATGAATTATTACATATTATTGAACACAATAAATAAAATGGATACTATATTTTGTCAGGTACGTACGACGTTGGGTCCCCGTGGTATGGACAAGCTGATTGTCGATCACAGTGGGAAGGCTGTCATTTCAAACGATGGAGCTACAATTATGAAGGTAAATATTAATAATTTTGTAGCGATATCTACAATCTGCGACAATAATCAATACGAAAGACGTCTAATCCTGAATCGCGCTATATAAATGTTTGGAAGCGCTGAGTATAATATATACAACATCTCAACATCAACCACTGGGGCCTTAGGGCCGGCCAGTCAGTGGTTCGACTGGTCGAGGATCCTCCCTTTAGGTTGGACGAAGATTGGCACACCTCCTGGAGGAAGCCACAATTTCATCCTTCATCACCTTGATGTATGGAAGCTGAGCACTAAGTAAGATTTACGTGCAACTTCATCCTACGAATAACATAACTGTGGATTCAATTACTGATATGTATATCTACTATATAAAAATAAGTCGGGTTTTCCTTCCTGACGCTATAACTCCAGAACGCACGAACCGATTTCCACGGTTTTGCATTCGTTGGAAAGGTCTAGGGCTCCGTGAGGTTTATAGCAAAGACATTTCAACAGAAAAGCGGGAAAATCTTTTTTCTTTAAGAATAATTATATAATTTCGAAGCCAAAATTGTGGCAGAACAACGTCTGCGGGGTCCACTAGTTGTATATGTATATGGCTTTAATAAGCCTGTACATGTTTAAAACGTGGACAATGCATCTCAGACTTTATAAACACATAAAAATACGTTACAAAACTTAATTAAAGAAAAAATAAGCCGTTGCATGAAACCTTTTATAACACTATCTCCTGTTTAAGAATTTTGTTTCTCCAAAAATAATGTTTTTTTTATTGTTCACAGCTTTTGGACATTATTCACCCCGCTGCAAAGACATTGGTTGACATTGCAAAGTCGCAAGATGCTGAAGTAAGCATACTTTGTTATTTCTTAACAGTATAACTGTTTCAATCTAAAATTAAGTAAGAAAGAAGACGAAAAAGATGAGCATAATATGCAACTTTATATCGATGATTTCCTCATTTCAGGAAACAGACTAAATGACGCAGCAAAAAAAGCCAAATAATAAGAAAGATTTTTTATTAACGCGAGTATCACACATTTAAATAAAATACTGTATTCCGGATTAAAGTGCAGTTTACTATTTAGGCACTCTGCCGCGACCACGGTTGTTGAAAAGCATCCGAAATGTCTGAATAAATAATATAAATAATAAAAGTAAAGTATTTTATTTAAATTTAAGATATATAGAAAAGCAATAAAAAAAGTATTTTGCCAAAAATGTTGCTTATCCCTTTATTATAAATTACTTTTCTGTTGTGTTGTGTCAGTTGTGTGGGTATATTCTAAGCGTCTATCTTTCTGCCTCGCACACTTATTGGAACTAGGGGGCCTACAATGAACTCTGAGAGCAGGTCAATTTAATACTTTAGTTAAACTGCTCTGCTGTTTCTTACCAGAAGTGGCAAAAAAACAGGCCGGGCAGTGATCACGTGACACCTCAAATCTTATTCTGTCCACTCATTCCTTAAAGGCCAGCAACACACCTGCATGTCCTCTGGTGATGTAGATGTCTTACACCTAACATCAAGTGTCTCCTATAAAAAAAAATTCAATATTAAAATGATTATAAACACGGATCCAATTTCCGAAGCACTTTGTTGACAGCATTTTATATGATTTTACCACAGACTATGGAAATTAAAGATGAATTATATAAATAAACTACTTATATAGAAATATACATTTTTCAGGTGGGAGATGGCACCACTTCTGTGGTTATTTTGGCTGGAGAACTTCTGAAGAGACTGAAACCGTTTGTCGAAGAAGGTAAGTTGAGAAATTCATAACAAGGGTACAATGCTGAAACCTAAAAAGTATGAAACTTTAAGTTGTAAGTTATTCAATTCATTATAAAGTTTCAGAACAAAATTAACTAATATACAAATAATATATCACATCACAATTATTAACCTTTTTCGTCGCATTTATTCGACAAGTATTTCCGTGCCCCTACCGCCCGTGTCGTATTTCTGCGACAGAGAACATTTATGGTTTTTGTTCTATTTTATTGACGGGCTCGTTAGCGCGTTCGGTAGAAGACCTGCCGTGCGCATCGATGGGTCGTGGGTTCGAATCCCACTGGGACCACATGTTTATGATTTTCTGTAAGCTTGTTTTCCCCATGTCTGGTAACTTCGAGCATTGATCGGGTGGGAGATAGATTCCATAGATGGAAAAACCGTGAAATGCATATTGCGCGTTTCGGTTTCAGTCTATGGATTTCCGAATGCTCGAAGTAAAAAGTAGGTCGACAGTGCATCATTGATTGATTAAGATCTCTCGCAGAGGTATCACCTACCATCGAGTGAACCTTAAGCTCGTCTGTCGATATAAAACAATCCGCCCCGGCTTCGCACGTGTGCAATGTAGATGTACTAAAAAAATAACCAATGTTACTCGCTGATAATGTAGCTTTCTATTGGTGAAAGAATTTTTAAAATGGGTTGAGTAGTTTTTGAGTTAAATCGCAACAAACAAACAAATCTTTCCTCTTAGTATCGTCTTTTAGTGACAGGTGTCCTGTCTCCCCGCGACCACGGTTGCTGAAAAGCATCCGAAACGTCGGGACAAATTATTTAAACAATTTAAATAATAATTTAAAACAATTTAAATTTTAATCCGATATAAGTACAGTATTTTATTTAAATCTTTCCTGTTTATATATATTAGTATAGATATAGATAAAAAATAATTCATGTTATTGTAAAAAGGTGTCCACCCTCGTATCATCGTCCGTGCGGTGCGCACCGCTTCGAAACTCGCCGTGGACAAGGTGAAGGAGTTGGCCGTCCGCGTCGAGAGCAAGTCGCCTGAGGAACAGCGGTGAGTTTGGTTGTGGGGCTCCGGGCCTTAACAGTGAGAAAGGTACTGGTTGTTGTCGGTTTGTTGTTAATGGGGGTCGCAACCCCTGAGGTGGTCGCGTTTGTTGTTAATGGGGGTTGCGACCCCTGAGGAGGTTGCGTTTGTTATAAATGGTAGCATTCTTTATTAGGGTTCTGTTCAAAAACAAACCTTATATAAAATATAAAAAAATCAAGAGTAAAAACTTATACTGTTGATTCTTAAATTTGGGGCTCGCAACCGTGTTTGACCTCCTCAAGAGGGTTGAAATCTGTTTACAAAAATAACACCTTATTAGGAAAAGGGGTCTATTTTTTTACTATATTCTGTCCAAGGGGGGGGTCTAGGGGGTCTAGTAAGTTGACTCAATTTATCCAAATAAATACTTTAAGAGGACAGAATATCGTGTGCACTTCACGGCTTTCCCATCTATGAAATTTTAATGACTGCAGGGACCTGCTCCAGAAGTGTGCAGTGACAGCCATGTCCTCGAAGCTGATCCACCAGCAGAAGGACCACTTCTCCAAGATGGTTGTCGATGCTGTACTGTCCCTGGACGCTCCCCTCCTGCCTTTGGATATGATTGGTGAGTTTCTAATAAGTGTTTGCTAAGTTATTGAAAAATAGTGTACTATGCGATTTTCCCTACACGCCTAGCGCTGGATGACATAGGTTATCTTAATTTTAATTTTCAATTTTTGTGTATTTAATTTTTTGACTAACAACATGCCCGGCTACACAAAAAAAAAAAATAGCTGTGTATCGGTTCAGTATATCCAGAGATTACTCCCTACAACATTTTTTTTACACCTATGATTACTTTATTCAATATTTATTATGGATCCCTAATTATTTCTGGAAATAAATATAGCTTGTGTTACTCGGTGAAGATGTAGCTTTGTAACGGTGAAATAAATTTTAAAATCGGTCAAGTAGTTTTTGTTAAATGTTAAATCGTAACTAACAAATATTTCCTCATTGTTATATTAGTACTAGCGACCCGCCCCGGCTTTGCACGGGTCTAGATTTTTTGACAAAAAAACGCAGGGGTTGGTGATAAAAAAGTAAAAATTTAGGGTTGTATGTATTTTTTAATGCCACATTATAAAAAAATAAAAACAAAAAATTTCGTCCAAAAATAAAGATAAAATTTTTAAAGGTGAACAACCCTTATCACTTAGGGGTATGAAAAATAGATAGTAGCCGATTCTCAGACCTACTGAATACGCATATAAAATTTGCTAAAACTCGGTAAAGCCGTTTCGGAGGAGTACGGTAACTAACATTGTGACGTGGAAATTTTATATATATTAGATTAGTATAGATAAGATTTGAAATGATTTTAGTTTTTTGCCAATTTTTCATTTTGTTTGCAGGCATCAAGAAAATCGCAGGCGGTGCCTTGGAAGACTCCTTCCTGGTAGCTGGTGTGGCCTTCAAGAAGGCTTTTTCGTACGCCGGTTTTGAGATGCAACCCAAGAGCTATGAGAACTGCAAGATCGCTCTACTCAATATCGAGCTTGAGTTGAAGGCTGAGAGAGATAATGCTGAGGTAATTTACAACTTTATCTTTAGGACTAAGGCGTGTTTAGGCTCGAATCCAGATGAAATAAGATTTAAAATGATAGTTTGTTTTAAATAAAATACTTTATACCAGACTAGCAATGTGCCCCGGCTTCACACGGGTGCAATGTACTATACACAAAATAGCCTATGTTACTCGCTGATAATGTAGCTTTCTATTGGAGAAAGAATTAAAATCGGCCCATTAGTTTTTGAGTTTATTCATAACATACAAAAATACAAATCTTTCCTCTTTATAATGTTATTATATTATATTATATAGTATACATTGACAGTCTGGCCATGACCACGATTGCTGAAAAGCATCCGAAAAGTCGGGATAATTAAAAATATAAATAATCGCATTTAAATCTATACTAATAATAATATTATAAAGAGGAAAGATTTGTATTTTTGTATATTATGAAAAAACTCAAAAACTACTCGACTGATTTTAAAAATTCTTTCACAATTAGAAAGCTACAGTATAAACAAGTAACATAGGATATTTCTTTTTTTTGTTTTGTATACATATACATTGCAGCCGTTCGAAGCCGGGGCGGATAGCTAGTCCCGTATAAAGTATTTTATTTAAATGTGTGCTTATTATTGGGAAAACCTTAGAAGTTCCTATCAGGAAGACCATAGAACACTAATCACAGATGCAGAAATGTCTGCCCCATGCCCCATTTAGGTTTTGCTACCGATGATTAAAACAAACGGATCCAATTTCTGATGAACAGTGAGGATCTTGATAGTAGACATGAGGTAGCAAAAATTCACTAATGTATTTATATTATTTTACTCTTAGTATTTTTTACTTATATTTGTTAAAAGATGCGGCACTTGAACTACGTTGTGACCATTTTATTTAATTTTATGTTAATTTTGTGAGTAACATAGTTGATTTTATGACAAAGATAGTCCTTTTTGTGACTAACAGTTTATTTTGTGACGAATTTTTCCATATTGATATTCACTTCGTTTATTTTGTGATGCACTATGTCAATGTTACGTTGCCCTTAGTTCCTATACGAGATAAATTGTTCGATTTTGTGATAAACTATTGGTCTATTTTGTGAAATCAGTCTATTATGAAACGCTTTTTCCATTTTGTGATTCACTTAGTACATTTTATGTTATAATCTATACTAATATTATAAAGAGAAAAGATTTGTATGTTCGATGGTTTGTTACGATTTATCTCATCAAAAACTACCTGACCGATTTTAAAAATTCTTTCACCGATAGAAAGCTACATTATCAACGCGTAACATAGGCTATTGTGTATAGTACATATACATTGCACCCGTGTGGAATAGGATCGCTAGTAGATTATATAAGATAGATTAGTTCTTTTACGAGATAAACTTGTTCCATTTTGTGACAAACTTGGTCCATTTTATGACAAACGTGGTCCATTTTGTGACAAACATAGTCCATTATGTGACGCATCTTCCATTATGTGATTGAATTAGTACACGTATTGTGATATTCAAACTGTCTTATGAATCTCTTTTCAAAAAATCGTCAGGTCCGCGTCGACAACGTGAAGGAATACCAGAAGGTGGTGGACGCTGAGTGGCAGATCTTGTACGAGAAGCTCGCAACGTTGCACGCCAGCGGTGCTAACGTGGTTCTCAGCAAGCTGCCCATCGGCGACGTGGCTACTCAGTATTTTGCTGACCGGTGAGTTCTGCTATTTTATTACATACTAGAAATAGCCTATGTTACTCGCTGATAATGTAGCTTTCTATGGGTGAAATAATTTTTAAAATCGGTCCAGTAGTTTTTGAGTTTATTCATAACATACAAACATACAAATCTTTCCTCTTTATAATATTAGTAATGATGATATGACTACTGCATCGGGCAGTAACAACTTTATTGTGGGCTAAAATGCTATACAGGATGTGATTTTATTAGGAGGCTGAGTAGGGTTGAGCTTAGGGGGGCAAATGTGGGAACCGACTTTTATTTTAGCTGTCTTATTAATATCAAATAATGTCTCTAAGATAGGCTTTTTATGGCATTGATTGATGTTCTGTGTCTGAGGTGTCACCTGCCATCAAGTGAACCTCAGGCTCGTCGGTCGATATCTAGCTTAAAAAAAAATGAACAACACTGAGTTGAACTTGAACACTGTCACCAATGATTAAAACATACGGATCCAATTTCTGATTTGTCAGTGAGGTTCTTGATAGTAGACATGAGGTGATGGTGTTTAAGAATACATTACTATACAAGAGATTGTCACACAATGGCTTTAAGCAATATTACAATATTAAACTAATATATTATATACTTAATTTTGAAATAATGATAAAAAGTTACAATTACAAACCCACTTTTAATACTTATAACTTAAATTTACATATTTGTAACTTAAATAAGTTTAAATAACAAGTAGGTACCAAATAATTACTTTTATAATGTTTAAAACTAATAATTAATTTTATAACTTTTCATCAATCATTTAAATGTATCTGTTCCCGACAGCGACATGTTCTGCGCGGGCCGCGTGCCCGACGAGGACCTGAAGCGTACTCAGCGCGCGTGCGGCGGCGCCGTGCTGTCCTCCACGCGGGACCTGCGGGCCGACGCGCTCGGACACTGCGCTCACTTCACCGAGAAACAGATTGGCGGGGAGCGGTTCAACATATTCACTGGTGAGTGGGTATATTGGGTGTTTTTAACTGGGATTTTGTAGGGTAGGTATGGGAGTGTAGGGTGTTTATGGGTATGTAGGTTGTTTATGGGTATGTAGGGTGTTTATGGGTATGTAGGGTGTTTACGGGTATGTAGGGTGTTTATGGGTATGTAGGGTGTTTACGGGTATGTAGGGTGTTTATGGGTATGTAGGGTGTTTACGGGTATGTAGGGTGTTTACGGGTATGTAGGGTGTTTAGGGGTATACATGGTGTTTATGGGTACAGTAGAACCTTGGTAAGTCGAAAACCTCCATTACTCGAAATCTCAACCCTCTATAGGTTGAAATAATCAGTGGGTTACAACCATGCTAGCCATTTCAGTACATATACATGACAGTTCTTAAGATTAGATTTCGACTTCAGTAACTTCTTGAGTAAAGTATCAGAGGTTAGGTAAAATAATATTGCGCTTTCAGCTTCAAGCTTTAAAAGAAATATTACTATGTCATGGGTCAATATTGATAAGTGCTAGAAAAAAATTCAATACTAATTATCATTTCTCTATGAAGGTTATGAAAGGGGTGCACCGGACGGTGAGAATCGTGTAGAAATATTAGTTTCATTTTGTTAGTCGTTAATAATATATTTAATTAACTCTTTGAAGCATAATAAATAAATTGGAAAAATGGTGGTAATGTGTGTTACCACATTTTTTTCCAATTTATTTGCATTTCAACGTATTCCATTACGGTTTTTTGAACTTTTTAGTTACTTAAGTTATGAAAAATACTATCTCATTGGCATAATTGTGTTTAATATTTGATTTTTAAGTATATTTAAAAAAAAAAATACAAACTAAAAAATACCGTTTTCTTTTGAAAAAAATCTATCCAAGGGAATAGCTTGAAATTATTTTTTGGCTTCACTGATTAAGAATCCGATGTAAGATTTTTGAAATTCAAGGTGGCCAATCCGAATGGTGGATTCGCTATACTGAATTTTCGAATTTCGAGTGCAGATTCAATCAGAGACCCGAAAAGCCTCTTGAGTATTATTCCAAGCCAATCGAACGTAAAGGGAATGTATTCTTCTTAGGATTAAGATAATAATGATTCAGTGTGTTAGTACAAATTTTAGTTTAAATTAGTCAGTAATGGTTAGGTTTTAATCGTTGTTAGTAAATACAGTATGTACAGATTTGATTTATAATATATGTATTTGTAAGTTAGTTTGTAATCCTTGGAGTCGATTTTGGTAACAAACATTTTCAATAAGAAAGTATGCATTGTCTTTGTCTGGATCATGTTTATTAGAATTTGTTTATGATTAGGTAACTTATCATAACTCTATTATCTCCTTTTTTTAGCATTTCTTTGTCCCAGTAACAAATAATATTCTAAACAGGTAATTATTCAATTTTGTTTTACAATATTGAACTTTACTTGCCTGTAAGTATTAATATACATACTTGGCAATTTAAAATCTAGTTAAAAATCTTACCCTTATTATCTTATCACTTATATACAATAAGTGAATGAGTTCTTAATGCGGGTATTTTCGTTTAGTTAGTGCCTGTTAATAATTGTCTGGAAAACTAATCTGAATTTAATATAACCATATTTTATCCTATTCGGGCTCTCGATATCAGCCGGCGTAGCATGACCGCCACGAGATATGTCGCCGACGAGAGAAGACAAACTAAGATGTAAGATATCTCGATATATTATATCTCGACATCGACAATTTTGATAGAAAAGATATCTTGATCGACAAATATATCTATTTTTGATATTAAAAGTCGAGTTTTAAGTGTAATTGTCATGTTGGACCTGGAAAGAAATAAAGAGATAATCGATTCGAGAAAACGGTCGACAAAATTTAGTCGCGGTTGTCATGCTAGGCCGGCTGGAATTGAAACTTTCACAAAATTGAATGAATGAATGAAGTTTCAGTAAGTTGCAACATTAAGTTTCCGTTTCTCTCTCAGGATGCCCAGCGGCTAAGACCTGCACATTGATTCTTCGGGGTGGAGCTGAGCAGTTCTTGGAGGAGACTGAGCGTTCCCTGCACGATGCCATCATGATTGTCAGACGGACCATCAAGAACGATGCCGTTGTTGCTGGTGAGTATATTGGTGCCGTGATCTCTTAGAGCAATGTTATTGCCAGCTTACTTAAAAGCACGGTTAGCAGTGCATAAGGGTGTGTTAGTCCCAACCTTGATGTACGGAAGTGAATGTTGGGTGTGGCAGAAGAAACATGAAAGTAGAATAAATGCTGTGGAAATGAGGGCCTTGAGAAGTATGTGTGGTGTAACTCTGAAAGATAGAATAAGAAATGGCGAAATTCGAGAGCGTTGTGGAGTAAAAGACGATGTAGTGACGAGAATTGAGAAAGGTATGTTGAGGTGGTTTGGGCACGTAGAAAGGGTGAATGAAAGTAGGGAAACGAAAAAGATTTATGAAACTGGTGTGAGTGGGAGAGTCGGGAGTGGTCGACCTAGGCGAACGTACCTCGATCAGATCGGGGACGTTCTGCAAAAGGGCCAGGTCAAAAGTACTCGTAACCGTCGAGTGTGTATGAAAGCATTGATGAAAGTAGAAGAAGCGAAATTGGTATGTAAGGATCGGAGCATATGGAATTCCGTGATCTCTGCCTACCGCAATGGGAAAGAGGCGTGATGTATATGTATGTATGTATGTACTTTGTGAAATACATGGTCGATAGCTTTGCGTGGTTAAGAACTGTAGAATATTACTTTAAGAAATGGTTTGATCTGAAGGGGTTTCATTGAATTAATAAAAATCTACTTGTTAAATTCTAAATAGGGTTTAAGTTGGTTCAGAATCTTGATTAATTCAAGATTGTTGTTGAAAGCAGTTTTACTCTTTATCACGTATTTTTTTACGAAAAGCGATTGTATAGAGGTAGTTTGGAATAAATTTTATACATAGGTGAAGCCTGGATTAAAGTTAGGTATTTTCGATCGGATAGTTGCTTACTATATATATTTTGTTAATTTTTGTAATTTTCCTATAGTTACGCTATATGATATTCAACAGCTATTAATTTTCATTGTCAAATAAATAACGTGTTGTCTTCCTTATCATATGGTAAGGTAATAGCGAGATAGCAATACTAATCATAGGTAATATTATAATCTATTCAATATACGTCACCAATGATTAAAACAATCGGATCCAATTACTGAAGTAACCATGTGGATCATGATAGATACATGAGGTGACATAATCTGGCTCATTTTCTCTCTCACAAAAATACACCTCACTTTTTTATGTATACAGCACTTCCTCCATCTCGGGTTGTCTGGAAGAAATAGCTGTCTTAGCTATAAGTGCGCTTTTTATATTGTGTGCAATAAAAGTATTTACTTACTTACCTCACCGATTATATTTATGCATCTTTCCACCAGTAAAACAGACACGGAATGAGTCTGTCCCCCCTCTCTCCTCAAAGTAGTACCCCCCTAATTGTAAATGGGTTTCAGGCGGCGGCGCGATCGACATGGAGCTCTCGAAACACCTCCGCGACCACTCGAAGGGCATCGCCGGCAAGGAGCAGCTTCTGCTGGGCGCCATCGCGCGCGCCTTCGAGGCGATACCGCGGCAGCTCTGCGACAACGCCGGCTTCGACGCGACCAACTTGCTCAACAAGCTGCGGCAGAAACACCACCAAGGTACGTGATGCACGTCACATGTTCAACAAATTGACAGAAGCACCACTAATGTACGAGATGCACGTCACATGTTCAACGAACTGTGACAGAAGCACCACTAAGGTATGAGATGCTCGTCACATGTTCAACAAACTGTGACAGGAGCACCACCAAGGTACGAGATGCACGTCACTTGTTCAACAAACTGTGACATTAGCACCACAAATGTAGGAGATGCATGTCACATGTTCAACAAATTGTGACATTAGCACTAATGTACGAGATGCACGTCACATGTTCAACAAACTGTCACAGGAGCACCACCAAGGTACGAGATGCACGTCACATGTTCAACAAACTGTGACAGGAGCACCACCAAGGTATACGTTACTTGCTCAACAGACTGCGACAGGTGCACCACTAATGTACGAGATGCACGTCATTTGACATTTGACAACCTGTCAGTGTACCACGACACTATTTTGTTCCACATGGCTGATCCTGATGAAAGCGGATCTTTTAAATATATACAGGAAGAGAAATTAGCACTACCAACGGCGGCCTTAACGCCATATACAGTATTAAACAAGTTTTATAATAAATATGCGATTTCCAGGTGAAATATGGTACGGAGTGGATATTCAGAAGGAGGACATCGCCGACAACTTCCTCAGCTGTGTCTGGGAACCGGCCGTCATCAAGATCAACGCTATCACGGCCGCCTGCGAGGCCGCCGCCCAGGTGAGATCGCTTAGACAAAATTCAGTAAAAATAGGTCGACAACACATTAGGTACAGTCAGTAGAATATAAAAGTAAATGTATTTCATTCAAAATATATGAATTATCATTATTGGGTGAAACAAACTTGATCTTGCCAAGTGTTATCATTTGACAAATTTCACCCCCCCCCCCCTCTTTCTATAAAAAAGTAGCTGTTCAGATGTCACCAATGATTAAAAACCAGGTACTAAATACTGGTAGCTTAACCGACATAATAAACGTTTTTGTTAATATTCTTTCGTTTTTAGTCAAATTTACAAAAAAAAATATTAAGTTTAGTGTGTATTTTTCTTTAAAAATAATGTCATGTCATCTTAGTCAGACAGGTATTTTAGACATTAAAAAATAACCAGTTTCAAATTCCTGTTAAAAACTGTCCCACCCTTCTATAAAAAAGTAGCTATACATATGCCACCAATGATTAAAAACAAACGGATCCAATTTCTGACATATCTCTGCGGATATTCACTTATTTACATGAGGTGATACGAGCTTACAAACACCATGGTTTATTTCTGAAAACTTTAATATTAAGCCTAATTCCCTACTTTCAGATCCTGTCTATAGATGAGACGATCAAAAACGTCAAGAGCGGCGGGGAAATGCAGGCGCCGGGCCGCGGCATGGGAAGGCCGCGTATGGGATAGGATTACAATTACAACATGGTTGCCATGGCAACGTAACGCTTTTTTGGTTGCCATGGCGACGATTACATCAGCTGCTATGGTGACGCTTTTTTGGTTGCCATGGCGACGATTACATCAGCTGCTATGGTGACGCTTTTTTGGTTGCCATGGCGACGGTATGCTTACCGCCAACATGGCGACGAATAAAGCGTTGTCATGGCAACGCGGTCTGTTGTCCTGGTGACATTTTGTTACGGTTACCATGGCGGATACTAAGTACTCGTGTTAAAACTAGGAAAGTATTCAGCCTAATAAATAATTGAACCGAATGGAAAAATGGGTTAACTATAAAAGAAAAATTAGATAACAACTATTATTTTTTCTTAACCCAACTTAATTTTTAGGGTTAAATCTGTTGTTGACTTGTTAGTACTAGGTTGTCATGGTAACGTATACACGATGCTTTGGCAATGTAAACACTTGGTTGCCATGGTAACTGACGCACACGGTTTCCACGGATATTTATTACAACTAGCAACCACTTTGCCTTACTCCACTCATGTATGCATTTAAGGTTGAACAAGTCGCGGGCTCGAACTCATTGGTGGGCGTCGCCAAAAAGCACGCTATCTCACCTGGCATCATGCCCGACAGAGATAGTCTCAGTGATGAGCAGTTAGACGCTAGTCTTCATTCACGCCTAGTTCATACGCATAAACACAGAGTCCCGAACAAATACGAAATTACACGAAGCTCACATATTATTTATGCCGCTCGAGACTTCACGACGCCGCACCGCGCCAACGCATGCTTACTTGAAATACCTATAGGTATAATTTGTTTTCAATATTACCAACTTACCTGTCTTTTTCCTTTTTTTTAGATATTTATATACACAATATCTATGTCTATACTAATATTATAAAGAGGAAAGATTTGTATTTTTGTATGTAACGAATAAAAAACTACTGGACCGATTTCAAAAATTCTTTCACCGCATTATCGCTGAGTAACATAGGCTATATTTATTACTAGAAAAAAAATAAAGGTCTTTAGAATTTCCTACTAAAACCAACCCGAGGTGTAAAAAAATTACCCAAAAAATATTGTTCGTCGCATGCGCTGCGGAAATTATTGATGATAGAACAAAAAAAAGTTCTACAATATTATAGAACATATAAATATCTACAAAAAACTTCTCGAGACCATATATCTAACTATTGTTGTTATGTTACTATAACTACTTTTTTACTTTTTAAAAGTTGATAGAAATGCCGATCAAAATCACACCTTGCTATCCATACCTGTGTATTAATTCTTATCCAAATAAATTGTTTCATATTTAAGACTGTTTCAATACCTGTTGATTACTTTTTGAAATATTGAAATCGGACATTCCATTCAAAAGATATTACGAAATTAAAAATATCAATATAAACAAAAATACACGCCGTCGCGGCCGGTGTGGGTACTACGCAGCTCAGCGAGCAATGCAGCAAGGGGTAGTATTGAACTTTGTAATTTTGTTCAAATTTTGCGGTTTTGTTACGATTTAACTCAAAAAATACTTGACCGATTTTAAAAATTCTTTCACAAACAGAAAGCTATAAGTATTATCAGCGTGTAACGTTTTTTCCTCTAAATTGCACCCGTGCGAAGCCGGGGCGTGTTGATAGTAATACATATAAACAGATTTTTTTATCAAGACAAGTGACACATCAAGATCGTTTTCTTAGACGACATACGATGATTCAACGACGGACGTGGCGACGCGGACGGTTTGTGACATTTTTGTTGTATTGTAGGTACCTAGCTAATTATAACAGTAGGTACCTACGATAATCCCATATATACCTACCTACCTTTTCCGCCGCCTAAGTCGTCAAGTCCATACATCAAATAGATACCAACGAAAAATTAGGGTTTTCAATTGAAATAAATTATTTCGCAAGCAACTATTATAGAATAAACCAAGTTACATACAGCATGATTTTTTAGTCATGACGTGTATGAAGCGTAGAGCGAGTAACGGCAGATTACTACAAGGGTTGTAGGTTGCTTACTCAATTATTATAAGGGTGCTTCCATTATTTATTTTTATTTATCGAAAAAAAAAACTGTTTTGTAAATCTTTATTGATTTTTTATTTTCTTTATAACTTTCATACATATTTATACATAGTCATCACATTTTATAACTAAAAAAAATTATATTTTTTGGGCATTATTCTTTATTCATTTTCTATATGTATTAAATATATTTTTAAACATCTTTAGTATGAAAACTTACTGACATTCTTTTTTTTTACGTCTGCGGTTTGTAATTATTCCCAATAAACTGAAATATAGTTACGTATTTATGAAACTAGTGGAAAGTTGGTTTTTATAAACGAGTAGATGAATGAATATAAAGCAAGTTTTTCAGCACAGTACTATCTATATATATAAAAGAAAGTTGTGTTAGTTACACCGTTTATAACTCAAGAACGGCTGTACCAATTTTAACGATATCATAGTTGTTGGATTCCTCTATGTCCCGAATAAGATATAAGCTATTAAAATATTGGAAAAAATCAGGAAAAAAATATATGCATAAAATTTATTATAAAATAAATTAGATTGGGAACTCCGCCATCTTGACAGCTCACGTCATGCTTTCTTAGCTTTTTTGGAATAATGTGGATGTCCACTGCAAATCAGTGACATATTAGACAATTATAGTGGGTAAATGGGCATATTCAAATTTAAGAATAATTATATAATTTCCAAGCCAAAATTGTGGCAGAACAACGTCTGCGGGGTCCACTAGTAGGTAATGAAAGTAAGCATGGAGATGCACGGGCTCATGCATACTAAGGTAATTGGTGATGGAGATAGCAGCGTAATGAACGCTCAGAGAAACAATGGTCCTAATGTTCACATCAGAAAAATAGAATGCAGTAATCATTTACTGCGAAATTATTCAAATAAATTAAGAAAAATAGGGAAAAAAACTCAGAATAAAGTTGGCTTTGTACCTGTGACTTTACGAAAAGCGCTTTTAGACAAAATACGATGCCTAAATAACGCAGTTACTGGAGCAGTAGCAAACGCGCAACAGCTTGAGGTCGCAACAGCAGACAAGATTAGAATCCTTCAAGAAGACTTACGGAATGGGCCATGTCACGTGTTCGGATATCATGATTCTTGTAAATATTATTGTAAAAGATAAGTGACCGAAGAAAACCTCGTTCCACAACTCAAATCTAGCGGGATATGGAACGATATTTTTGAAAATCTTGGGTGGCTCCTGCAAAATGCGGAAAGCTTGCTACATCAAGAAACAAATAATGCAACAGAACAATTCAATTGTGTTATGGCAAAGTTTCAAGCAAAATACAGCAAAAAAATACAATTACATTACTGATGCAGTCGATGCGTGTTTGTTGGTTTGCTTCACTTAGTTCATGCGGTATCCATTTTTTTAGATTTTTCACTTTTCGAATGATTCAAAATGGTTTCATCACTCACGCCCAAGGCTGCAGGTAACTCCGACGTGGTTTGAGACGGATCCGCTTCCACAATCATTATAATTCCTCATTGACAACGAGTAATTTAAATGAAATTGACAAAGAGTTTAGGCTACAAACAATTCAGCAAAGAAGAGATTTTGTTTTATCAAAGGGGCTTTGTTTCAATTGTTTGCAACCAACGCATCTTGGTAATAAATGTCGACAGTCGACATGTTGCATAAAGTGTGGTAGAATACACAATACAATGCTACATTTTGAGAAGGAAGGATTCACAGAAAATAACATTCAAGGAGAAAATAAAGAAGGGACTGAGAATACAAATGCAGTAAGTACATCGACAGTAGAACCGAGAATCGTGGCAAATTTTGCAAAGCGTCAAGGTAAAAATGTACAGATTCCAAAAAAAAAACTATCTATATTCCGCTAATTTTGTGTGTGCTTATGTCAATTTGATTTAGATTCGATCTCTAAATGGTAGTTTGCGAGGGTAACGGGGATCTATCAGCTCCGGCAAAACACATTTCTGATAAAATGTATGTAATTTTAAAATTTTGTCTGTCGTCCAAAACGCATCATCTCTTTCAATTATTTCAACTTCTATGCCATTTGGCGTCCAAATAACAAAATAGCAAAACTTTCGTTTTGTTATCATTAGTTGGCCTTGTACCTGGTAATAATAATTATGTGTTTTTTTTAGTTTTATTCCATTTGAAGTTTCCACACAAAATGTAATTTTTTTTTGTCGTATTGCCTCCAGAGGTGTAAAGCCTGTTGCTGACGACGGGCACTTTATTTCAATAAGATTGTCTGTCCCTAAAAGTCCGTCTGGACTTGCACCAAGGTATGGTTTATCCATACATATGAATAAACCACATGGTGTTACTTTTTGTTTTATTTTAATTTCTAAATCTGCAATTGCGATTGTCTCATGTGCCTTGCCATATCGAGTAGCATCGTTTCCGGTAAATGTAGAATATAACATATTTTTTAATGTCGCAGTACAAGGCGTAGAATCCTTCATTTTACATATTTGGCCGAACATAGATGCGGTTATTCGCTTTTTGCGCTCTACGATCCACAAATCAGAGTTGGATTGTGCGATAGTTTTCTTTTCTAATTCTTCAATTTCATTATTATTTAATGATATTGAAAGAAGAAAATCACTTTTCTTTTTTTCAAAAATATCGGGTGGCATATCAGGCTCTTGCTCTGTTACAGCACCGTAGTGTATATCAGCCGTTTTAAAACGCTTAGTTCTTTTAGTACCGCGTGTTTTATATAACACCCTTCTGTTTTGTTGCCGTGTTAATTTATTTGTCATTTTGTTTATGTACTTTTCTGTATGGGAGTATGACGTTTCAGGGCATATTACCTTTTGTACTTTACTTAAAAAACTATAATCTTTTGTATTGTAGTGCCCTACTGCGGAAAAACATCTTGCTTCATACGTCCCCCTTCGCGTGAAATTAACTCGCTTGCCTGCAAGAAACTTTGCGATAACACAATTGAATTGTTCTGCTGCATTATTTGTTTCTTGATGTAGCAAGCTTTCCGCATTTTGCAGTAGCCACCCAAGATTTTCAAAAATATCGTTCCATATCCCGCTAGATTTGAGTTGTGGAACGAGGTTTTCTTCGGTCACTAATCTTTTACAATAATATTGTTTACAAGAATCATGATATCCGAACACGTGACATGGCCCATTCCGTAAGTCTTCTTGAAGGATTCTAATCTTGTCTGCTGTTGCGACCTCAAGCTGTTGCGCGTTTGCTACTGCTCCAGTAACTGCGTTATTTAGGCGTCGTATTTTGTCTAAAAGCGCTTTTCGTAAAGTCACAGGTACAAAGCCAACTTTATTCTGAGTTTTTTTCCCTATTTTTCTTAATTTATTTGAATAATTTCGCAGTAAATGATTACTGCATTCTATTTTTCTAATGTGAACATTAGGACCATAGACCATTGCGTCTCTTAGAGCGTTCATTACGCTGCTATCTCCATCACCAATTACCTTAGTATACATGAGCCCGTGCATCTCCATGCTTACTTTGAATCCTTCTACAATGGCCGATGACTCCATTTCGGTAGATGGACCAGACCAATTTTTAAAACACACATGTGCGGGAATTGAAGATTTTTTATTTTGTGCTATAGCACATACACTACAATACGAATTTTTGACCCCAATGTACAGAATTTTTTTTGTCCGGTGCCCTATTATACAACCTACACCAGACAGTGAATTAAAATTTGTACCGTAGCTACGTTTAGCCCATGAGCCATCTGTCACGACGGTTACACAAGGTACACCCTGTATAATATCATTATTTTCCAAAGCAAGTCGCTTTTCTTCTGCACCTGCTTCTAACATAAGCTGTAACGCTATGTCTTTTTGGATAAAGCCTAACTTTTTATTATTTTTTACATAATAAGATTCGCTCATATTTGGTATATCTATACTAGCACATAGCTCATCAAGCTGGCTCCACCCATTGCCAGTTTGTGAAATACCCTCGATAACATTAAAATTGATAGGTATTTCTTTAAATCCTTTAATACACTCCTGAGATTGAATCTTTTCTAATTTGTTGCAAAATTTGCACTTGAAAACAAATTGTGAGAAAAACCCTATTCTTTTTTCCTTTATAAATTCTAAGTGCTGAAAATTACATTCAAATGGATCATGCCTAATATTTTTCAATTGTTCAAATAGATGAGCAATATTCACTATTCTATTTCCTTCTAAAGTCGCACAATCACTCTTATCACAATTGTCGGATTCAAAAGAAAAATTGTAGTTATCTGAATCGGATTCGGAGTCACTAGATTTGTTATATTCAGATTGTGTGGCTGACATCGATTCTTCCTGTGTCGTCCTGTAAACGCATAACTCAATTAGAATATGCAAAATCTAACAAAAATTGCAGCCGAATTGTCCTAGAATTGTAATAATTCCGGTACATATGAAAGTACTTACGAATGAGGTGTGGTCAGTACATGAGGAATATCGGAACTAATCTGTTCAGTAGAGTCATTTACTACAGGTACATTTTCACACTGTGCAGACATTGCTTCATGTACTTCTTCTGCACAGGTATCTTGTTCGAATAAATCACGTGTTGATCTAAAAAAAAACATGGATTATACTGGGTACAATGGAATAAGTTAGCGAAACTGCAAACAAAAATCAAAAGATTTGTTTTTTTTTTGGGTCATCGATCATAACACTCAAAATAATCCTTACGTTTGGGACATATTCAGTACAGGAGGAATATTTTCTTTATTCATGATCCATCCTTTCAATGTTCTTTTGCGCTTCTTCTTGCGAGGGGCACTTAGTTTTAGGCGCCCTTTTTTTCCCATTCGCCAATCTTTTGTTTGTTCTGTTCCATAAAAATAATAGCATAATTAAATACCTAAACACTATAGTAAACTTATTTTATGAAAGCAATGTTATTCATAATTATGCCGTTATTTATTTGTAAATTATATAATATGAATTTATTAATTAATTTTTGTAGGCTATTCTAGCGATGTGTAAGAAAATTTAGATAAAAGTATTTCATTGAAGTAATAACATAATAATTTGTGACAACCCTAAAATAACGACCTCGGACGCGAGTACGAAGCGCGTCGCGAGTACAACACGACCCGGCCGCGGCGTTTGCTACCTCATGATTATCAGCTGATGCTAATTTGATCCTTGATTTAGTAATCTATTAATTTTTAGGTAAGCACTATATTATATCGACCTTATTCATAAACGTATTATAAGCCTGATTGATATAGGACATATGTTTTGTCTCGCTCTATCTATATCTATACTATATAATATTATAAAGAGGAAAGATTTGTATTTTTGTAAGTATCGAATAAACTTAAAAACTACTGGACCGATTTCAAAAATTATTTCACGAATAGAAAGCTACATTATCGCTGAAATTCCTACTAAAACCAACCAAGGTGTAAAGAAATTAGCCAAAAAATGTCATTCATCGTATGCGCTGCGGAAAGTATTGACGATAGAACAAAAAAATAGTTCTACAATATAATAGAACATAATATCAATATCGACAAAAAACTTTGCGAGACCATATGTCTAACTATTGTAGTTATGTTACTATAACTACTTTTTAACATTTAAAAAATTGAAAAAAATGCCGATCAAAATCAGACCATGTTATCCTTACCTTTGTATTAATTCTTATCCAAATAAATTATTTCGTATTCAAGACTGTTTCAATACCTATTGATTACTTTTTGAATTATTGAAATCGGACATTCCATTCAAAAGATATTACGAAATTAAAAATGTCAATATAAACAAAAATACACGCCATCGCGCCGGTGTGGCTCCACGCAGCGCAGCGAGCAATGCGGCGAGGGGTTACTACTCGAACGATTTCACCAATAGAAAGCTATATTATCAGCGAGTAACATAGGCTTTGCTTTATTTTCATCTACATTGCACCCGTGCGAAGCCGGGGCGTTTTGCTAGTAGAATATAAAAAGACTACAGAACGAAAGAAACAAAACATATTATTTTAACTATATCAAGCAATACGTTTATGAATAAGTATGTACCTATTTACTAATATTATAAAGCTGAAGAGGTTGTTAGTTTGAACGCCAGTAGATACCTACCAGATTAACTTTTTAGTTTTTGTTAGATAGCCTATTTATTGAGAAAGGTTAATAGTCTGGTAACTTCGGGCATTGATCGGATGGAAGGAATATCGAAATTCCGACCGGGCAACGATTTTTCCATTTTTCCATGGACCACCGTTCATTGATGGAAAATCGAATGAAAATCGTGAAATGCACATTGCATTGTGCGTTTCGGTTTCAGTCTATGGATTTCCGAATGCTCGAAGTAAAAAGTAGGTCGACAGCGCATCACTGACTGATGTTCAGTGGCTGAGATATCACCTACCATCAAGTGAAACTCATGCTCGTCTGTCGATATCTAACATAAAAAAAACTAAAAGTCATAACACGTGGACTCATGGAAGCGGAGCAGTAAATAGGTACCTACGGGAACTCGAGTCTTAGAAATCCTAGTACAAACATACCTGTATGAATCTCATACGATATAAAACTAGGTATATATATATTATTTTTTTATGTCATACGTTATCAATAGTGTACCCCGACTGCCAGACGCACAGTATAGATACATATTTTTCGCCGCACGCCCTTTCCCTCCCTTATATAGCCTATGACCATTTCTAGGGTCCCATCAAAATCGGTTCAGCCGTTTAGACTTGAAAACGGAACATACAAACACACACTTTCTCATTTATAATATTATTAGTATAATCTATGGGAGCAAAGTCCACGCGTCGTCGGCGAAAAAGAAAAAAATACTAAATAGATTAGGTGTAACAAATTATATGACTTACCCATTGTTTGTTTGTATAATGTTCTTCAATGAACCAGCCCAATGTCACTGGCACAGCTTCCACTCAAATCAACAATTCCAATTAGTAACAAAAATTCGGAGTCCAATTAACAGTACGAAGTCAAATATTTAAAAGTAGGTAGTATCAAAATCCAAAGTTCAAGCCAGGGGTCAATGTAGTGTGGTTACTTAGAGCGCAGGTATAGATAGTCAACAATCAACATACACGTCATACAAACAACACAGGCCGCAGCAGACTGAAATCTGAATTTCAGTCATTGAAACAAATACGCGCGCGCGCGGGTGCCGCGCTGTGCGTCGTCCTCCCGCACCGCGCCGGGGGAATCATTATTGAGTGAGATGCACGATAATTCATAGTAAAAGGGGAGCGTAAAAAGTTACGAAAAAGCCTTTGGAAAATCGAGTTTTATGAAAAAACCACTGCATAAATCAATCACAAATAAAAGTTATTGTATTCTTCGATAATCGTGCTTTGTCGGTAAAGATTTTGTTTTGAAAATTTGATACTTCTTTTATTACTAATTTAAGCCCAAAGTTGTTGTTAAAAATGGCAATAAAAACGAATCTTTGGTAGCTCGTAACTTTTTAATGGTTTTTTATTTTACCATTCTGTTTACACACAGACAAAATTAATAATGAGACAAAACGATATTATGTTTAACTTTGCATGTACGGTGCTAAATAGTGGAGTAATACCCCCCCGAAATTCCTATGGAAAAAATGTCGACTAGAGTCACCTTAAAAGGGCATATTTGATGCATGGTATAATAATATCTGGTATTACGCTCTCGTTTATATAATTTATTTTGATGATAAATAATGATGCATTTTAATAGTTCATCATTTTATATGCATTTAAAAAAGGGATTCCAATAGAATAATACCTGATATTATTATAGCATACGTTGCTATAATTAGATTTTACCGCTAGATTTGATTGAAATTAATATTTTAAATAACTAATTATTTATGTAATGCTTTCACAAAAAATAGTGTTAAGTTTAGTAATAAAAGTAAAAGTATTAACATATATTTTGTTTTATTTTCACCATTTCAACAATAATTGAGTAACTCTTAGCATTAACACAAATGTGCACAATTTTTTTATGTTAGATATCGACAGACGAGCATGAGGTTCACTTGATGGCAGGTGATACCTCAGACACAGAATATCAGTCAATGATGCGCTGTCGACCTACTTTTTTACTTCGAGCATTCGGAAATTCATAGACTGAAACTGAATGAGGCAATGTGCACTTCACGATGAACGGTGGTTCGTTACCCGGTCGGAATTTCGATATTCCTCCCACCCGATCAATGCCCGAAACCGTTGTGGGGAAAACATGCTTACAGAAAATTATAAACATGTCTTGGTGTCTTGAACTCACGACCCATCGATGCGCACGGCAGGTGTTCTACCTAACGCGCCAACGAGCCCGTCAAACGCGAATAACTTGAAGTTTTCACGGTTACGCAAGTTTCCTATTCCAAAAAATAATAATTTTGTGGAATAGAAAACTTGCGTAATTTAATCAGTCATATTTATTTAGTTATCAATATTCGATGAACTACTTGTTCTTGAAGGTGATTATTGTATCACAAAGTGAAGGTTCCATTACCAGACCTAATTATTGGAAAGTTGAAAGATTTAATGCGGCTGATATTTCCGTTTCCTCCTTGTACTAAAAAGATCATAGCAGCTTGAAGGAAACGGATGTGCAAATGTTACTTAACCTCCGTAAACAATGAACGCGCGGGAAATTATTAATTACACAAAAACATCATCCGTTTGTGTGTAAATTATGTTTTCTCATCAGTATTCATTTGTATGTTCGTTTAAATCAACGTCTTCTTATAATTCCATGCAGCCTCCTTATTAAATTTGCCTTGGTATTTTGGGAAAAATGGCGGGAGAAATGACAGCTGTCAAATTTTTCGTGACCTTCGTTTTTGTGCTGACCGTGCAAGTGTCATGTTGGACGGTAGATTTGGCGGAAATGAACAGATTAAATTTGGAAATGGAGACTACGGAGAAAAGTCTGGAGCGTAATGATGAAGAAACTGAAAGAAACTATGTGGAAGATGGCTACGACGCGTCTAATTTCGGCGACCTTGAGTATCAAAGTTATATGGAGAAGAAAGTAAGTAAAAGTTTTTATTGTACGTTTTACTCACCTTCGATTTCATTCATTTTGAAATATATTATATTAAGTATACATTTTTCCGAGTAATTACAGTAGTAGTAGAGTAGTTATACATATTTATTTATTTATTTTTTGTGTAAGATATCGACAGACGAGCATGAGGTTCACTTGATAATACCTAAGCAACACAACACCAGTCGATGATGCGATATCGACCAGAGATGTGCAAAATAGGTTATAAAATGTATTTAAATGCAAAATGCAAATACTTTTTGTATTTTGTTATTTCAAATACAAAATACAAAATAGTTTTTCATTTTATATTTAAAATACTAAATGCAAAATACGTATTTACAAAATGCTTTATTAAAATAAAATACTTTTAGTTTTAAATTATCTTTATTTTGTTGAAAAGTTTATTTATTTTAGCCAGCTAACAGGCTGGTAAATTTACTTTGATAACTTACTTAAATTAAATTTATTTAACAGATTTTAATAAAATAATTTGCTCAAATACACTGTCGCTAATCTTTCTCCTGTGTGGTCTCATAATCATGCCACCATAAGAAAAAAGCCTCTCTACTGGTGCAGAATAATCCCGAATTCATACGAAAAGAGTCGATAATAAACGAAGCTGATCAGACCAAGTTACATAGTGTTTTATTTACAGTGCTCTTTTATTGTAACAAGATTTTAATTGAAGATTGTAACACATTAATTATTAATTCTTCGATGTTTACAAAACTTAGCAAAAAGTATTTTGCATTTTGCAAATACAAAATATGTCCTAAAAGGTATTTCAAATAAAATATAAAATGCTTTTCTAAAAAAAGTATTTAAATACAAAATGGAAATAGGTATTTTGTATTTTGCATTTCAAATACTGTTATTTTTAAAATGTCACATCTCTGATATCGACCTAATTACGACTGAAACCGAAACGCGCAATAATTCACTGCACTTCACCGTTTTTCTATCTATGAACGGTGGTTCGTTATCCAGTCGGATTTTCGATATTCCTCCCACCTGTTACTAGACGTGGAGAAGATATGCTTATAGAAAATTATAAACATGTCCCGGTGGGATTCGAATCCACGACCCATCGGTGCGCACGACAGGTGTTCTAACAAACGCGCCAACGAGCCCGTCGAAACGTATACGGCTTGCTACATACTTTTCTTTGATTTTTTGTTTTTTGTTGGTTTTATATTCTAATTCCTAAATAAATCCATGTAATATGCAAATGAAGTGACCGCGACGGTGTAATCATGCGTAATAAGATTTTTAAAATTATGTATAAATTGTTGTGCAACAAAGTATTCATTCATTCATTCATTCATTCATACTAAACTGAACGAGGCTCCGTGGCCAACTGTCACCGTGACCCGTGTGGTAATGGCGACCGTCCCGCGCAATTTTCACTCAATTTTTCTATCTGAAATGTTTCTTTTTTAAAAGAGTTATTTGACTTTTGCGGTAACATAACATGATACAAAATACATTCTTTGGAGTTTTTATTAATAGTTAAGGCAAGTTCGCGTATTTTGGCTCACTTGAAGTCGTTTATACTGAAGCAACTGTGTACTTTAAAAAATTTTTTGTGTATAGTATACAGTATAGTATTAAACATTTATAATATAATCGCATGTTTAAGATTTTTTATAATATAAACGAATCTTTAACAGCTTAATATTGAACACAGTAGCTTAGAAGAATAGAATATTCATTACACGCTATTTACGAAGAAACATGCAAGAAAATTTTAAACAATCGAGTAGGTACCGACCTACATACTAAACGAACTGTGATTCTCTAGTAATTATTTGAGTAAATAATTTATTGTATATAAATGAAGACATGCTTACAGAAAATTATAAACATGTCGTCCCGGTGGGATTCGAACCGACGACCCATCGGTGCGCACGGCATTGGACTACCGAGCGTGCCAACGAGCCCGTCAAAACAGACAAATAGAGTTACTAATAGGGAATTAGGAATTGAAATCCCTTTAGTTATAGGATATGTATCTTTGTAATTTTGAAATAGGTTTCTTGTTTAAGGATATTAGTACCTGCTTAGGGGTCATCTATGAAGTACGTAACACTAATTTCGTGATTTTTGACCCCTCCCCAGTCCTTGTCACAGTTGGTCACATTTGAGAGAACCCCCCTCCCTAGTGTGACGTCACATATTTTGCACTTTTACATCTAGAAATTATTAAATTAAAATTAGTTTCATTTACATTTACAAATAGCTCAGACAGTACAGCGAGTATGAGCTGGCCAACAAAACTATTTAAACTATAATATATTAATACGGTTAGGGTTGAAAATATTTTTAAGTTTTTCTTCGTTATTTGAAAGTTATTTGAAATGTGACGTCACGAAAATTAGGATCCCTCCCATCTCTTATCACACATTGTCACACTTCGTCAATCCCCCCCTTAACGTGTGACGTACTTTATGAATGGTCTACTAATGTACTTGTCTATTATAGATACACGGTGTCCTCTACAATGGAAGTATATATTTGGACGGTCTACGCAGAGCCATGGCAGATTACCGAAAGAGGCTTGAAAATTGTACCACTGTCACCTCCACTGTGAGTAACACATTATTTGTCAACCCAACATGTTTAACTGTCACCAGATAGCGCTGCTTGACTTCGAGTCCATTGGAATTATTCGATTTAATGAATCATTGAAAGTATGAATGATCTACGACAATGTTTCTTAACCTTTTAAAGTCCACGGTCCACAATTTCAAGGATCCTCTTAGAAAACATATAAAGAAAACAGCACTAAATTTCGGACTTTTAATTATTATACTACAAAAAAATATATTTTTTCATAAAAAATATGACAATGTGAAGAATAGGAATTACGAGATTTTTGGTGGTACGCATTTTTTTACTAAATGTTAAATGGACATCACGGACCCCCAGGAGGCCGCAAACCACAGGTTAAGAAACACTGATCTAGGACAGTTAATAACTAACTTGATAACATGATACCAAAGAACATAGATGTACCTACATAGAAGAAGAGGCCCATACAAACTTTTGGAACAGAAAAAGTAGTTCTACTTTTGACCTGTAGAGCGCGCGGCAATGTATCGGTGTGAGACACACATCTGACTCCTCCCCTCGCGTTGTCTCGCTCGCTCTTACGAGCGAACGGCAATAACGCTTTACAAGCTGCTGGGTGCGAGAGAGTGCGCGCTATGACTCCAGCGTCAGAGTGTCGTCCACACGGACACTAGCAGCGCCGCAGTGGCTGGGGGGAGAACTACTCTTACCCCAGAGAAAACATTACATCTATGTTCTTTGCTATACGCACACGCATCGATACTATCAGACCTATATTCAGATCCGTACATCGAGGCCACAGAAAATCGGCGTAACGTAAACAGAGTGGTATTCGCGTCAATTGGCACAATGCTTGTAATATTTAACTCGTAGTTTAATGTTTCCTTTCTTTTTAAGTAAATTTTATATATAATTGCCTTTTTATTATTTACCTTACCTGTGGCCTTGTTTACTTTACTTTCGATACGTTAAGAGATGTATAAGAAAATTGCAAGATGGGACGACATGTTTTTAATATTCTCTAAGCATGTCTTCCCCACGTCTGGTTACTTCGGGCATCAAAAGGGTGGGAGGAATATCGAAATTCCGATCGGGTAACGTACCATCGTTTTCAGATGAAAACCCGTGCACATCGCGGTCTCAATTTATGAATTTCTGAATGCTCGAAGTAACAAGTAGGTCGACAGCGCATCATAGACTGATGTTCTGTGGCTGAGGTATCACCTACCATCAAGTTAACCTCATGCTCGTCTGTCGATATCTATACTAATATTATAAAGAGGTAAAGTTTGTGAGTTTGAAGGGGGTAATCTCTGGATCTACTAGACCGATTTTAATAATTCTTTCACCAATAGAAAGCTACATTATCAGCGAGTATCATAATATTCTTATTCTACTACTAGTCTTTTAGTAACGCGAGTACACACATTTAAATAAAATACTTTATAACTCGCGTTTCAATCCGTTACAAAGTACATATTTTATTTTAAAGCGAGTAACATACGCTATATTATTAATGTATATAATCAATATTTTTTAGTACAATAAATATTTAATTTAACATAATAAAGAAAACTGGTATGAATTTATCTCTCCAGACGGCATCATCCACCTGGCTTCCAGAAAACGACCCCAGCGATCAAACAGACCAGGACCCATGCAGGCACGTGATGGCAGCGAGCGACCAAGTCACCAAGATGTCGGAACTGGCTCTGTGGGCCACCAATGAGCTGAGGGAACGGAAGTTTGCAGATAATAAGGTATTATTGTCATTGTAACAGTGCTATCAACTTGGGGGGTTTTCCCTTAATTTACGGGTAAGTTAGATAAGGGGTGTTTTGAGGGGTAGTTTATGGGGGAACATTTTTTAGAGGAATTCTTTCCGTTTCACTGTGTGTGTATTTTCTAAATATTTTTCAATTCATCTCTGAAACAGGGTGATACCTATTTGGAATCAGATTTTTTGTAGGAAAATCTAGGGTGATCTCATTTTGGCATCGTCATCAGCCAGGGGTCAGGGGTATAGGAGATATTCTCAAAGGTTGGCAACACTGCTTGTAAACCAAAGACAACGAACATCAGCATACTAACCCCATATAAAATACTGTATACCGGATTAAACGCGATTTATTATTTATATTGTTTAAATTATTTATCCCGACGTTTCGGATGCTTTTCAGCAACCGTGGTCGCGGGGAGACAGAAAGATGACAGTTCTCTGATTTTTGAAATGTTACAACTTGTGACTTGAGAATACCGGCGCTCCCAGCTATGTCCTTTTTCGGCGCGATTTGTACACAAACTGGGATAATGTTATTGTCTCGACATTTCTTGAGGAAGTTCAACGATGTTAATGGTATACAGTATTTTATTTAAATGTATGATACTCGCGTTAATAATAATAGACAATATTATGCTAACCCCAGTTTGAAAATTCCGAATAAAAAAGGCTACGTGATTCTGGGTCTGAGAATTTAATTAATTGTATTTTTCATTCGCTTCAACTGTAGATATCAAGGATTTCAAAATTACTAGTCAATTTAACATTAGAATAGAATAGAATATACTTTATTGTACACAAAAATCAATTATACAAGCAATAAAAACTAAAGCTAAACATTGTACAAGAGGATGGCCTTATCGCAATATGCGATCTCTTCCAGGCAAGCCTCAGGAAGGGAAAAAAATAACAAAATAGAGTAGAAGGTGCAGCAAGAATGAATATAAAAATAAAATAAAAGAGTATACAGTTACAAAAAGTACATATATCCCAATTAACATAGATCATTATAAATTAAAACTATACTATCATAAAAAACATTACATCATATACAACATAACATGACAAACGGAGACAAAAACATTGAAAAATTGTAAAGGCAGGCAATGCAAGTGAAAAGGGTAAAATACGAAAGATTATAAAGAAGTGAAATGTTGAAATAAGAGATTTTTGAAAGTATTAAGAGATTGAGCTCGTCTAACATTACACAAATTAACATTGTTTTTCTATTAGCGATATTTAGCACATTTTTTATTTTATTTTATTCAGCAACATAATTTAACTCATTATTAGCGGTAAAATAGTGTTGAAAAAGTATAATTAATTAAAAAATAAAGTACACGAAATTTAGTTTAAGTGAAACTTCACTGACTACATACTTTATGAGATGAGAGCACTGGGTTAGAACTGCAATGTTAAATGATTTACAGGATACAGCCCAACGGGAAGAAGAGGAACTTCTTCTGAAACTAGCCTGGTTTCTTGACCAGCTCGCTCAGCTCACAGGTTACAACCCCGATCCTAATGAATTTCAAAGTCCTAGTAAGTATTACTTACACACCCATAGACAAGAAGTATATCATACTATAATAATTCAAATAAAACACCATACATATGAGTCATATTATATAGAATCAAAGGCGGCTATCTGAATTATGGCTGATTGTTAGCAATTTAAAAAAGATAACGTATTTCTCCTTTATTTTTGTATTAGGTATCGTTCATTGCATGTTTAAGGTATCTATTAATATTAAGGTGACTCTAGTCGACATTTTTTCCATAGGAATTTCGGGGGGGTATTACTCCACTATTTAGCACCGTACATGCAAAGTTAAACATAATATCGTTTTGTCTCATTATTAATTTTGTCTGTGTGTAAACAGAATGGTAAAATAAAAAACCATTAAAAAGTTACGAGCTACCAAAGATTCGTTTTTATTGCCATTTTTAACAACAACTTTGGGCTTAAATTAGTAATAAAAGAAGTATCAAATTTTCAAAACAAAATCTTTACCGACAAAGCACGATTATCGAAGAATACAATAACTTTTATTTGTGATTGATTTATGCAGTGGTTTTTTCATAAAACTCGATTTTCCAAAGGCTTTTTCGTAACTTTTTACGCTCCCCTTTTACTATGAATTATCGTGCATCTCACTCAATAATGATTCCCCCGGCGCGGTGCGGGAGGACGACGCACAGCGCGGCACCCGCGCGCGCGCGTATTTGTTTCAATGACTGAAATTCAGATTTCAGTCTGCTGCGGCCTGTGTTGTTTGTATGACGTGTATGTTGATTGTTGACTATCTATACCTGCGCTCTAAGTAACCACACTACATTGACCCCTGGCTTGAACTTTGGATTTTGATACTACCTACTTTTAAATATTTGACTTCGTACTGTTAATTGGACTCCGAATTTTTGTTACTAATTGGAATTGTTGATTTGAGTGGAAGCTGTGCCAGTGACATTGGGCTGGTTCATTGAAGAACATTATACAAACAAACAATGGGTAAGTCATATAATTTGTTACACCTAATCTATTTAGTATTTTTTTCTTTTTCGCCGACGACGCGTGGACTTTGCTCCCATAGATTATACTAATAATATTATAAATGAGAAAGTGTGTGTTTGTATGTTCCGTTTTCAAGTCTAAACGGCTGAACCGATTTTGATGGGACCCTAGAAATGGTCATAGGCTATATAAGGGAGGGAAAGGGCGTGCGGCGAAAAATATGTATCTATACTGTGCGTCTGGCAGTCGGGGTACACTATTGATAACGTATGACATAAAAAAATAATATATATATACCTAGTTTTATATCGTATGAGATTCATACAGGTATGTTTGTACTAGGATTTCTAAGACTCGAGTTCCCGTAGGTACCTATTTACTGCTCCGCTTCCATGAGTCCACGTGTTATGACTTTTAGTTTTTTTTATGTTAGATATCGACAGACGAGCATGAGTTTCACTTGATGGTAGGTGATATCTCAGCCACTGAACATCAGTCAGTGATGCGCTGTCGACCTACTTTTTACTTCGAGCATTCGGAAATCCATAGACTGAAACCGAAACGCACAATGCAATGTGCATTTCACGATTTTCATTCGATTTTCCATCAATGAACGGTGGTCCATGGAAAAATGGAAAAATCGTTGCCCGGTCGGAATTTCGATATTCCTTCCATCCGATCAATGCCCGAAGTTACCAGACTATTAACCTTTCTCAATAAATAGGCTATCTAACAAAAACTAAAAAGTTAATCTGGTAGGTATCTACTGGCGTTCAAACTAACAACCTCTTCAGCTTTATAATATTAGTAAATAGGTACATACTTATTCATAAACGTATTGCTTGATATAGTTAAAATAATATGTTTTGTTTCTTTCGTTCTGTAGTCTTTTTATATTCTACTAGCAAAACGCCCCGGCTTCGCACGGGTGCAATGTAGATGAAAATAAAGCAAAGCCTATGTTACTCGCTGATAATATAGCTTTCTATTGGTGAAATCGTTCGAGTAGTAACCCCTCGCCGCATTGCTCGCTGCGCTGCGTGGAGCCACACCGGCGCGATGGCGTGTATTTTTGTTTATATTGACATTTTTAATTTCGTAATATCTTTTGAATGGAATGTCCGATTTCAATAATTCAAAAAGTAATCAATAGGTATTGAAACAGTCTTGAATACGAAATAATTTATTTGGATAAGAATTAATACAAAGGTAAGGATAACATGGTCTGATTTTGATCGGCATTTTTTTCAATTTTTTAAATGTTAAAAAGTAGTTATAGTAACATAACTACAATAGTTAGACATATGGTCTCGCAAAGTTTTTTGTCGATATTGATATTATGTTCTATTATATTGTAGAACTATTTTTTTGTTCTATCGTCAATACTTTCCGCAGCGCATACGATGAATGACATTTTTTGGCTAATTTCTTTACACCTTGGTTGGTTTTAGTAGGAATTTCAGCGATAATGTAGCTTTCTATTCGTGAAATAATTTTTGAAATCGGTCCAGTAGTTTTTAAGTTTATTCGATACTTACAAAAATACAAATCTTTCCTCTTTATAATATTATATAGTATAGATATAGATAGAGCGAGACAAAACATATGTCCTATATCAATCAGGCTTATAATACGTTTATGAATAAGGTCGATATAATATAGTGCTTACCTAAAAATTAATAGATTACTAAATCAAGGATCAAATTAGCATCAGCTGATAATCATGAGGTAGCAAACGCCGCGGCCGGGTCGTGTTGTACTCGCGACGCGCTTCGTACTCGCGTCCGAGGTCGTTATTTTAGGGTTGTCACAAATTATTATGTTATTACTTCAATGAAATACTTTTATCTAAATTTTCTTACACATCGCTAGAATAGCCTACAAAAATTAATTAATAAATTCATATTATATAATTTACAAATAAATAACGGCATAATTATGAATAACATTGCTTTCATAAAATAAGTTTACTATAGTGTTTAGGTATTTAATTATGCTATTATTTTTATGGAACAGAACAAACAAAAGATTGGCGAATGGGAAAAAAAGGGCGCCTAAAACTAAGTGCCCCTCGCAAGAAGAAGCGCAAAAGAACATTGAAAGGATGGATCATGAATAAAGAAAATATTCCTCCTGTACTGAATATGTCCCAAACGTAAGGATTATTTTGAGTGTTATGATCGATGACCCAAAAAAAAAACAAATCTTTTGATTTTTGTTTGCAGTTTCGCTAACTTATTCCATTGTACCCAGTATAATCCATGTTTTTTTTTAGATCAACACGTGATTTATTCGAACAAGATACCTGTGCAGAAGAAGTACATGAAGCAATGTCTGCACAGTGTGAAAATGTACCTGTAGTAAATGACTCTACTGAACAGATTAGTTCCGATATTCCTCATGTACTGACCACACCTCATTCGTAAGTACTTTCATATGTACCGGAATTATTACAATTCTAGGACAATTCGGCTGCAATTTTTGTTAGATTTTGCATATTCTAATTGAGTTATGCGTTTACAGGACGACACAGGAAGAATCGATGTCAGCCACACAATCTGAATATAACAAATCTAGTGACTCCGAATCCGATTCAGATAACTACAATTTTTCTTTTGAATCCGACAATTGTGATAAGAGTGATTGTGCGACTTTAGAAGGAAATAGAATAGTGAATATTGCTCATCTATTTGAACAATTGAAAAATATTAGGCATGATCCATTTGAATGTAATTTTCAGCACTTAGAATTTATAAAGGAAAAAAGAATAGGGTTTTTCTCACAATTTGTTTTCAAGTGCAAATTTTGCAACAAATTAGAAAAGATTCAATCTCAGGAGTGTATTAAAGGATTTAAAGAAATACCTATCAATTTTAATGTTATCGAGGGTATTTCACAAACTGGCAATGGGTGGAGCCAGCTTGATGAGCTATGTGCTAGTATAGATATACCAAATATGAGCGAATCTTATTATGTAAAAAATAATAAAAAGTTAGGCTTTATCCAAAAAGACATAGCGTTACAGCTTATGTTAGAAGCAGGTGCAGAAGAAAAGCGACTTGCTTTGGAAAATAATGATATTATACAGGGTGTACCTTGTGTAACCGTCGTGACAGATGGCTCATGGGCTAAACGTAGCTACGGTACAAATTTTAATTCACTGTCTGGTGTAGGTTGTATAATAGGGCACCGGACAAAAAAAATTCTGTACATTGGGGTCAAAAATTCGTATTGTAGTGTATGTGCTATAGCACAAAATAAAAAATCTTCAATTCCCGCACATGTGTGTTTTAAAAATTGGTCTGGTCCATCTACCGAAATGGAGTCATCGGCCATTGTAGAAGGATTCAAAGTAAGCATGGAGATGCACGGGCTCATGTATACTAAGGTAATTGGTGATGGAGATAGCAGCGTAATGAACGCTCTAAGAGACGCAATGGTCTATGGTCCTAATGTTCACATTAGAAAAATAGAATGCAGTAATCATTTACTGCGAAATTATTCAAATAAATTAAGAAAAATAGGGAAAAAAACTCAGAATAAAGTTGGCTTTGTACCTGTGACTTTACGAAAAGCGCTTTTAGACAAAATACGACGCCTAAATAACGCAGTTACTGGAGCAGTAGCAAACGCGCAACAGCTTGAGGTCGCAACAGCAGACAAGATTAGAATCCTTCAAGAAGACTTACGGAATGGGCCATGTCACGTGTTCGGATATCATGATTCTTGTAAACAATATTATTGTAAAAGATTAGTGACCGAAGAAAACCTCGTTCCACAACTCAAATCTAGCGGGATATGGAACGATATTTTTGAAAATCTTGGGTGGCTACTGCAAAATGCGGAAAGCTTGCTACATCAAGAAACAAATAATGCAGCAGAACAATTCAATTGTGTTATCGCAAAGTTTCTTGCAGGCAAGCGAGTTAATTTCACGCGAAGGGGGACGTATGAAGCAAGATGTTTTTCCGCAGTAGGGCACTACAATACAAAAGATTATAGTTTTTTAAGTAAAGTACAAAAGGTAATATGCCCTGAAACGTCATACTCCCATACAGAAAAGTACATAAACAAAATGACAAATAAATTAACACGGCAACAAAACAGAAGGGTGTTATATAAAACACGCGGTACTAAAAGAACTAAGCGTTTTAAAACGGCTGATATACACTACGGTGCTGTAACAGAGCAAGAGCCTGATATGCCACCCGATATTTTTGAAAAAAAGAAAAGTGATTTTCTTCTTTCAATATCATTAAATAATAATGAAATTGAAGAATTAGAAAAGAAAACTATCGCACAATCCAACTCTGATTTGTGGATCGTAGAGCGCAAAAAGCGAATAACCGCATCTATGTTCGGCCAAATATGTAAAATGAAGGATTCTACGCCTTGTACTGCGACATTAAAAAATATGTTATATTCTACATTTACCGGAAACGATGCTACTCGATATGGCAAGGCACATGAGACAATCGCAATTGCAGATTTAGAAATTAAAATAAAACAAAAAGTAACACCATGTGGTTTATTCATATGTATGGATAAACCATACCTTGGTGCAAGTCCAGACGGACTTTTAGGGACAGACAATCTTATTGAAATAAAGTGCCCGTCGTCAGCAACAGGCTTTACACCTCTGGAGGCAATACGACAAAAAAAAATTACATTTTGTGTGGAAACTTCAAATGGAATAAAACTAAAAAAAACACATAATTATTATTACCAGGTACAAGGCCAACTAATGATAACAAAACGAAAGTTTTGCTATTTTGTTATTTGGACGCCAAATGGCATAGAAGTTGAAATAATTGAAAGAGATGATGCGTTTTGGACGACAGACAAAATTTTAAAATTACATACATTTTATCAGAAATGTGTTTTGCCGGAGCTGATAGATCCCCGTTACCCTCGCAAACTACCATTTAGAGATCGAATCTAAATCAAATTGACATAAGCACACACAAAATTAGCGGAATATAGATAGTTTTTTTTTTGGAATCTGTACATTTTTACCTTGACGCTTTGCAAAATTTGCCACGATTCTCGGTTCTACTGTCGATGTACTTACTGCATTTGTATTCTCAGTCCCTTCTTTATTTTCTCCTTGAATGTTATTTTCTGTGAATCCTTCCTTCTCAAAATGTAGCATTGTATTGTGTATTCTACCACACTTTATGCAACATGTCGACTGTCGACATTTATTACCAAGATGCGTTGGTTGCAAACAATTGAAACAAAGCCCCTTTGATAAAACAAAATCTCTTCTTTGCTGAATTGTTTGTAGCCTAAACTCTTTGTCAATTTCATTTAAATTACTCGTTGTCAATGAGGAATTATAATGATTGTGGAAGCGGATCCGTCTCAAACCACGTCGGAGTTACCTGCAGCCTTGGGCGTGAGTGATGAAACCATTTTGAATCATTCGAAAAGTGAAAAATCTAAAAAAATGGATACCGCATGAACTAAGTGAAGCAAACCAACAAACACGCATCGACTGCATCAGTAATGTAATTGTATTTTTTTGCTGTATTTTGCTTGAAACTTTGCCATAACACAATTGAATTGTTCTGTTGCATTATTTGTTTCTTGATGTAGCAAGCTTTCCGCATTTTGCAGGAGCCACCCAAGATTTTCAAAAATATCGTTCCATATCCCGCTAGATTTGAGTTGTGGAACGAGGTTTTCTTCGGTCACTTATCTTTTACAATAATATTTACAAGAATCATGATATCCGAACACGTGACATGGCCCATTCCGTAAGTCTTCTTGAAGGATTCTAATCTTGTCTGCTGTTGCGACCTCAAGCTGTTGCGCGTTTGCTACTGCTCCAGTAACTGCGTTATTTAGGCATCGTATTTTGTCTAAAAGCGCTTTTCGTAAAGTCACAGGTACAAAGCCAACTTTATTCTGAGTTTTTTTCCCTATTTTTCTTAATTTATTTGAATAATTTCGCAGTAAATGATTACTGCATTCTATTTTTCTGATGTGAACATTAGGACCATTGTTTCTCTGAGCGTTCATTACGCTGCTATCTCCATCACCAATTACCTTAGTATGCATGAGCCCGTGCATCTCCATGCTTACTTTCATTACCTACTAGTGGACCCCGCAGACGTTGTTCTGCCACAATTTTGGCTTGGAAATTATATAATTATTCTTAAATTTGAATATGCCCATTTACCCACTATAATTGTCTAATATGTCACTGATTTGCAGTGGACATCCACATTATTCCAAAAAAGCTAAGAAAGCATGACGTGAGCTGTCAAGATGGCGGAGTTCCCAATCTAATTTATTTTATAATAAATTTTATGCATATATTTTTTTCCTGATTTTTTCCAATATTTTAATAGCTTATATCTTATTCGGGACATAGAGGAATCCAACAACTATGATATCGTTAAAATTGGTACAGCCGTTCTTGAGTTATAAACGGTGTAACTAACACAACTTTCTTTTATATATATAGATAGTACTGTGCTGAAAAACTTGCTTTATATTCATTCATCTACTCGTTTATAAAAACCAACTTTCCACTAGTTTCATAAATACGTAACTATATTTCAGTTTATTGGGAATAATTACAAACCGCAGACGTAAAAAAAAAGAATGTCAGTAAGTTTTCATACTAAAGATGTTTAAAAATATATTTAATACATATAGAAAATGAATAAAGAATAATGCCCAAAAAATATAATTTTTTTTAGTTATAAAATGTGATGACTATGTATAAATATGTATGAAAGTTATAAAGAAAATAAAAAATCAATAAAGATTTACAAAACAGTTTTTTTTTTCGATAAATAAAAATAAATAATGGAAGCACCCTTATAATAATTGAGTAAGCAACCTACAACCCTTGTAGTAATCTGCCGTTACTCGCTCTACGCTTCATACACGTCATGACTAAAAAATCATGCTGTATGTAACTTGGTTTATTCTATAATAGTTGCTTGCGAAATAATTTATTTCAATTGAAAACCCTAATTTTTCGTTGGTATCTATTTGATGTATGGACTTGACGACTTAGGCGGCGGAAAAGGTAGGTAGGTATATATGGGATTATCGTAGGTACCTACTGTTATAATTAGCTAGGTACCTACAATACAACAAAAATGTCACAAACCGTCCGCGTCGCCACGTCCGTCGTTGAATCATCGTATGTCGTCTAAGAAAACGATCTTGATGTGTCACTTGTCTTGATAAAAAAATCTGTTTATATGTATTACTATCAACACGCCCCGGCTTCGCACGGGTGCAATTTAGAGGAAAAAACGTTACACGCTGATAATACTTATAGCTTTCTGTTTGTGAAAGAATTTTTAAAATCGGTCAAGTATTTTTTGAGTTAAATCGTAACAAAACCGCAAAATTTGAACAAAATTACAAAGTTCAATACTACCCCTTGCTGCATTGCTCGCTGAGCTGCGTAGTACCCACACCGGCCGCGACGGCGTGTATTTTTGTTTATATTGATATTTTTAATTTCGTAATATCTTTTGAATGGAATGTCCGATTTCAATATTTCAAAAAGTAATCAACAGGTATTGAAACAGTCTTAAATATGAAACAATTTATTTGGATAAGAATTAATACACAGGTATGGATAGCAAGGTGTGATTTTGATCGGCATTTCTATCAACTTTTAAAAAGTAAAAAAGTAGTTATAGTAACATAACAACAATAGTTAGATATATGGTCTCGAGAAGTTTTTTGTAGATATTTATATGTTCTATAATATTGTAGAACTTTTTTTTGTTCTATCATCAATAATTTCCGCAGCGCATGCGACGAACAATATTTTTTGGGTAATTTTTTTACACCTCGGGTTGGTTTTAGTAGGAAATTCTAAAGACCTTTATTTTTTTTCTAGTAATAAATATAGCCTATGTTACTCAGCGATAATGCGGTGAAAGAATTTTTGAAATCGGTCCAGTAGTTTTTTATTCGTTACATACAAAAATACAAATCTTTCCTCTTTATAATATTAGTATAGACATAGATATTGTGTATATAAATATCTAAAAAAAAGGAAAAAGACAGGTAAGTTGGTAATATTGAAAACAAATTATACCTATAGGTATTTCAAGTAAGCATGCGTTGGCGCGGTGCGGCGTCGTGAAGTCTCGAGCGGCATAAATAATATGTGAGCTTCGTGTAATTTCGTATTTGTTCGGGACTCTGTGTTTATGCGTATGAACTAGGCGTGAATGAAGACTAGCGTCTAACTGCTCATCACTGAGACTATCTCTGTCGGGCATGATGCCAGGTGAGATAGCGTGCTTTTTGGCGACGCCCACCAATGAGTTCGAGCCCGCGACTTGTTCAACCTTAACAATTAAAGATAAAACCAAATAAATAAAAAAAAACATAACAGTCTAAACGATAAGAACTTTTTTTTTATAGATTGTCGGACCATAAATGTCAGATAGCCGCCTTTGATTATATATTACAATATAATATCATTAAAAGATATAAAAGAAAATCTTGTTTGTATAGCGATATATTTTTGTTTATATATTACTTTTTGTTATAGCTGCAACGGCGACAACTCCTACAGAAACAACTGAAGATAATATTTCAACCACTTCACGATCAGAGACAACGAATCCGCTAGAAATTATGCAGTCTGTGGAGAACGGGCCGCCACTGTCAAAACGCGCGCCAAAACCTTCGACATCTGTCAGAAACGTTCAAAAACGATCTGTGGATGACGAGATGACACATTTTGTTAAAAATTATCTCAAATATAAAGTGTGGAATAGCGATAACAGTGAAAATAATATAAAAAGTTCTGATACTTTCGAAGTAAAAAATGATATAAACACTAAATCGATCCAAAAACGTGCGGCGTTCATAAAAAAAGCTATCAGACTCCGCCCTACAGAAAAACAAGAGAGAATATTCAAAACAAAGAAAATTTTCATTGAGAACCCAAAGAAATATTTTCAAAAATATAAAAATGTTCTAGCTGTCAAAGTCGTTCGGAAATCAATTCCGCCCGTCAAATATATCCAAAAGCGTTCAGCGTATTATGAAGATTATGGATTATCGCGTATTCCCGAAAACCCAATGCAGGATTTAAGTTATTATGTAAAACATAAACCGGGAACTATTTATGATTCTTCCCCAATTCAAGTTGCGAATGTCAACGAAAGTTTAAAAAAGCATTTCGATGTTGAAAACATTGATATGATAAGACGATTCGGATCGAATGTTACTTTAGGAATGGACAATTTGCTGTTAGGTGCTATTAAATCTATGTCTGATGCGCAATAATTGCTTTTCGATGACGAAAGTTGAAAAAAATTGAATTATTCCTGAGATTAAGGAATAAAAACTCATCAAAATTAAAAAAAAAAGTTTTTTATTTACAAAAAATACTGCTTTTTTAATTAAAAAAAAGAAATTGATATAACTATTTAAAAAAAACATCGGTTTTGATTGAAGCACATTTTGATTTTTTTTTAATAAAATACCACAACGGTTCAAATAGTTTCTAAAAGTATGTTAAATATTAAGATATTCATGGAAATCTCATCTGGTAGTACTTTTATTTTTTAATAATAAAAAGTTACGTTTGAAATATGATTTACGGAAAAACACCTGGTGAAGATTACACAAATAAAACGAAAATTATTATGCAAAATATATATTTCATACATCAAACTTAAAACTATAACATGAGGGTTGATTATACAATACAATAAAAATAGTTCACAGATAAGAAATTACTTTTTGTCTTTAGACTACTTCATTCGAACTACGTCATCTTTAGTTAGTATAGTTTAGTTACGTAAAAGAATATTTAATAACAACAAGGGGGGTTTCTACAAGGATTTCTATGTATCGTTCAAAAATAATGTATACAGCATAGATATTTTTCCTAATAAAGTTTACGATCATTGAATTCATAATAAAAAACATCATTTTCTGTTTTTAATGTTTGAAAATGGTCCACAACGATTAGTATTATAATAAACGTAACTATTTCATAAGCTTATCTTTCATCCTGCTCCAACATATTGCCACAGAGTGAGACGTAAAGATGTTAAAATTAATTAATGTAATATTTTGCTACCGAAATAATCAAATAACGTGAATAAACTCAGGAAAATCAACTACTTATCATAATATGGTGCTTTTATTGTACTTTTGATTTAATATTTCGGTAGCGATGTTGTTAGTTTTAGAATAAAAACTAAAAAGTATTGTCGAAACAAGATTGCCACGGTACTTTAAAAATGGAATTTGATGGTGTTGCCATATTTTATAGGATGCGTAGTTACAAAAACACGTATAAACATTTTTTTTTATGTAGTCTAAATTCGGAAAAACTTTTTAGTTTTTACGTAAACTTAAAGATTTAATAAATAAAACAGGTATGAATAGTGACGTTTTATTGCTAGCAATGGCGAACTACGATTATGCAAAATACAAAGATATTTTTTATTATTGCTTATTAAATACTTTTTAATCATCAATACTTTGGAATGTAAAAACAGTCTGTTTTTGGAATTTTTGTTTGTAAATTGGTACTTTTACCCAATATTTTTGTGACTAAAGGAATGTAACATACAAATTTAATCATAAAATACAAAAAATCGGATTTATATTAATCCGAAAATACGAAAAAATATTTTAAAAGGCACATTTCTTACAAACTAACTATATAACTACACGAGAAAAAGGCACAAATGGACAAGAATAATATAAAACATGATTTAATTTAAATAGAAATAAAAAAAATGATATGTGAACCTGGAAATTATTGACATAAAGAGTGACGTTTAGACGTCGAAGATTCCCGCTCTTTTGATTTGACTGATGACAGCTGTCAATTTTGTTATCTGGTTTACATATGACTCTGTGGTCTCTTCTTTCTGCTAAAAAGACCGCCAAATACGCCTTTCTTGTCTTTCTTCTCTTTCGTTCCTCCAACGGATAATTCAGATTCTCCTGACGACCTAAAATTAAAAAGAATAAATATAAAATAATCAATAGACTAAAATACGTTGACCTATGTGAAGTTAGCAACTGACATCGACAGTTGAAATTGACAGGTGTATTAATTCGACTGCTTTTTTAAATCGTTTGAAAAGACAAAAAAAAGTTTTTGTCAATTCTATTCCATTGACGTATGTAAAGTTGCTAACTTCACATAAGTATTCGATTGTACCGGCGCTTTTTATATCGTTTGTACTTTAAAGGAAAGCGAAATATTGGAATGCGAATTCAAAGTTTATGGGCAAATATAATTATACTGTTTGTCTTTTTGGAAATCAGAAATTATATCACACTATATTTCTTTTACATGAAATGAAATGAATTTGCATTAAAATTCACTCACCTGGAGGCAGGTCTCTGGTCCAAAGCGGGGGAACCCCCACTTCCCGCGACTGACGCTGGTCGAGTGTTACTACCACTGTTTCCGCCGTATGCTGTTAAAATATAAGATATTATTTAAAAAAAAACAATACTGGATTATGTTTTTTTTTCAATACTAGCAACTATCTAAGACAAAAACAAACGAAGAAGAAAATACTACTGTAATAGTGTTAGAGTTTGCAAAAAAGTTCATTTTACACAAATTAGAATTACACTGAACAATAAACTCAAATATTACAACTACATTTAAATTACAATTTGCAATTTTTAAAAATATCGAATCATTATTTCAAATAAATTACAAACATATTATTATATATTTTCTTTTAGATTTTTTCCTTTTATCAAATATCTATCTTTCTAAATCAGTGACATAATCTAAAAACCCATACTATCTATAAAACACAGCACACACAAACCCGATACATATAAAGCTACATCTACACGCACCCACAACCGATAATTTACTTAAATAATAAACATAAAACCAAAGCATATAACATCACACAAAGCAAAATAACACTAGAAAAATACATTACATGAAAATGTAATTTTATATCTAGATAAAATAAAAACTACATAAGAGCTAGCTTAGAAAGTTAAGCAGAAATGTTCTTACTTTAGTGTTACCAGGTAAAAAATAATACGTAAAAATATTCAACTTTAAACTATAATTAATCAATGCTACAAGCTATTTATAAAAACAATCTATTTACATATTTTTCTTACCTGGCAACATTTTTGCAAATATAATATAATACAGAATACGTACAATGCACTTTATGTAGTACATATAGAAGATGGCTCGGTCCTTCAAGCAGCGCAGATAATTAACTTATAATATTATTAATCAAATAAATCGCTTCAAAAGTATAAAATAATTAGTGATCGATATAATTCTCCCAATAAAACGAAAATTACGTAGGTCAATAAAAAAAAAAGTTTTTAATTATTTTCGTAATTTCGCGCCATATTTGTCATTTTGACAATAGACAAGATATTCAGAAGTTTTAACTAGATTTCTAAGCATTACTTCCAACAGTGTTGCCAACAATGAATTTCTCAATAAATTTGGGGATAAGTCAGATGAAATGGAGTGTTTTTAAGGGGTTTTTTGGGGGAACATTTATTTTACAGCACTTTTCTAGAGGGGATAATTTTTCTAAATAGGATGCCTATTAGCAAACAGATTTTTTGTAGGAAATTCTAGGGATCTCAAGCTGGCGTTATCAGTTGGCAATACTGACTCAATTATATCGTTCAATAATTTATTCGGCAACAGCTATATATATCAAAGGTAAGCTTATTTATTTACTTAAGCATAGAAATAAAATCTAGAAATATCATTCATAAAACCTAATAAGAATTATACTTAAAAACATATAGCCAAAATGGAGACCAGTTATCGTATTATAACATTTTATTGTGTATTATATATTTTAACATGGTAATTCAAGGTATTAACTTATCCTCTATCTGGCTATATAACTATGCTAAATAGAACATTATGAAGTTAATTTATATCCGCCAACCATGAAAACATTTATTTATTATAAAATATGTATTAGGAAAAATACAAACTACGGGCAGTCCTCGTCATTTTTATTGAAAGGTTTTGGTCATGACTTCCTAAAATTTGTAGTGCATTTCTTTAAAAAAGGCGACCTTAAATCCAGATGCTATAATAGTAAGAGGATAGATCAAAATTTACCATGTTTGATCAATAAAAGAGCCAATCAGATCTTTCAGCTATTGTATTCGTTGACCGCGCATAAGATAATTTAAATTTACTTTTTTTATTCTAAATATTAATTGTAATATTCATTTTATGTCAGAAATTTACCACTAGATTTTGTAATTTAATTTGACTCAAGAAAAATAAAACAAACGGGGTGAGCTAAATAAAACCGTTTAAAAATGACGAGAACTGCCGGCCTAGCATGACAACCACTACAGAATTTTGTCGACCGTTTTCTCGTGTTTTAATCGATAATCTCTTTATGTCTTGCGGGTCTAACCTGACACTTAAAACTCGACTTCTAATGTCAAAAGTAGAGATATTTGTCAAATTAGATATCTCGTCTACCAAAGTCGATGTCGAGATATAATATATCGAGATAATATCGTAGTTTATCCTCACTAGTCCGCGAGATATCTCTTGATGGTCATGCTAGGCGGGCTGAAGTAGAAAACAAATCTACTTCATACGAAAAAAGGACGTCAAAATTTGAAACGGAGAAAAAATACTGTCTTTTTGACTGATTCTTAATAAATAAAATTTCAAATACGTCATTCTTCCTTATGACGACAGTCTACTGAGGCTTGAAAACGCTACTCTACACAACTGACCGAGCATTTTGCCGAGCATTTTTTGCTCGATTCCAAACATATTTTGCTCGATTCCGAACATTTTTTGCTCGACACCGAACATCACGCCGAGCATTTTTTGCTCGAAACTGAACATTTTGCCGAGCATTTTTTGCTCGACTCCGAACATTTTTTGCTCGACACCGAACATTTTTTGCTCGACTGCGAACATTTTGCCGAGAATTTTTTGCTCGACTCCGAACATTTTGTCGAGCATTTTTTGCTCGACACCGAACATTTTCCCGAGCATTTTTTGCTCGACACCGAACATATTTTGCTCGACTGCGAACATTTTGCCGAGCATTTTTTGCTCGACTCCGAACATTTTTTGCTCGACACCGAACATTTTTTGCTCGACTGCGAACATTTTGCCGAGAATTTTTGCTCGACTTCAAACATTTTCCCGAGCATTTTTTTGCTAGACTCCGAACATATTTTGCTCGACTCCGAACATTTTCCCGAGCATTTTTTGCTCGACACCGAACATATTTTGCTCGACTGCGAACATTTTGCCGAGCATTTTTTGCTCGACTCCGAACATTTTTTGCTCGACACCGAACATTTTTTGCTCGACTGCGAACATTTTGCCGAGAATTTTTTGCTCGACTTCAAACATTTTCCCGAGCATTTTTTTGCTAGACTCCGAACATATTTTGCTCGACTCCGAACATTTTCCCGAGCATTTTTTGCTCGACTCCGAACATTTTCCCGAGCATTTTTTGCTCGACTCCGAACATATTCCCGAGCATTTTTGCTCGACTCCGTACATTTTTTGCTCGACTCCGAACATTTTTTGCTCGACTCCGAACATATTTTGCTCTACTCCGAACATTTTGCCGAGCATTTTTTGCTCGACTCCGAACATTTTCTCGAGCATTTTTTGCTCGACTCCGAACATATTCCCGAGCATTTTTGCTCGACTCCGAACATTTTGCCGAGCATTTTTTGCTCGACTCCGAACATATTTTGCTCGACACCGAACATTTTTTGCTCGACTTCGAACATTTTGCAGAGAATTTTTTGCTCGAAACTGAACATTTTGCCGAGCATTTTTTGCTCGACTCCGAACATTTTTTGCTCGACACCGAACATTTTTTGCTCGACTGCGAACATTTTGCCGAGAATTTTTTGCTCGACTCCGAACATTTTGCCGAGCATTTTTTGCTCGACACCGAACATTTTCCCGAACATTTTTTGCTCGACACCGAACATATTTTGCTCGACTGCGAACATTTTGCCGAGCATTTTTTGCTCGACTCCGAACATTTTTTGCTCGACACCGAACATTTTTTGCTCGACTGCGAACATTTTGCCGAGAATTTTTTGCTCGACTTCAAACATTTTCCCGAGCATTTTTTTGCTCGACTCCGAACATATTTTGCTCGACTCCGAACATTTTCCCGAGCATTTTTTGCTCGACTCCGAACATATTCCCGAGCATTTTTGCTCGACTCCGAACATTTTTTGCTCGACTCCGAACATTTTGCCGAGCATTTTTTGCTCGACTCCGAACATTTTTTGCTCGACTCCGAACATTTTGCCGAGCATTTTTTGCTCGACCCCAAACATATTTTGCTCGACTCCGAACATATTTTGCTCGACTCCGAACATTTTCCCGAGCATTTTTTGCTCGACTCCGAACATTTTGCCGAGCATTTTTTGCTCGACACCGAACATTTTCCCGAGCATTTTTTGCTCGACTTCGAACATTTTTTGCTCGACATCGAACATTTTTTGCTCGACTGCGAACATTTTGCCGAGCATTTTTTGCTCGACTCCAAACATTTTGCCGAGCATTTTTTGCTCGACTTCGAACATTTTTTGCTCGGAAAAATGTTCGGAGTCGAGTAAAAAATTCTCGGCAAAGTGTTCGCAGTCGAGCAAAAAATGATCGGTGTCGAGCAAAAAATGTTCGAAGTCGAGCAAAAAATGTTCGGTATCGAGCAAAATATGTTCGGAGTCGAGCAAAAAATGTTCGGCAAAATGTTCGGAGTCAAGCAAAAAATGTTCGGAGTCGAGCAAAAATGCTCGGGAATATGTTCGGAGTCGAGCAAAAATGCTCGGGAAAATGTTCGGAGTCGAGCAAAATATGTTCGGAGTCGAGCAAAAAAATGCTCGGTAAAATGTTTGAAGTCGAGCAAAAAATTCTCGGCAAAATGTTCGCAGTCGAGCAAAAAATGTTCGGAGTCGAGCAAAAAATGCTCGGCAAAATGTTCGGAGTCGAGCAAAAAATGTTCGGAGTCGAGCAAAAATGCTCGGGAATATGTTCGGATTCGAGCAAAAAATGCTCGGGAAAATGTTCGGAGTCGAGCAAAAAATGCTCGGGAAAATGTTCGGTTTCGAGCAAAAAATGCTCGGCGTGATGTTCGGTGTCGAGCAAAAAATGTTCGGAATCGAGCAAAATATGTTTGGAGTCGAGCAAAAAATGCTCGGCAAAATGTTCGGAGTCGAGCAAAAAATGCTCGGCAAAATGTTCGGTGTCGAGCAAAAAATGCTCGGCAAAATGTTCGAAGTCGAGCAAAAAATGCTCGGCAAAATGTTCGGTGTCGAGCAAAAAATGTTCGAAGTCGAGCAAAAAATGCTCGGCAAAATGTTCGCAGTCGAGATAAAATGCTCGGCAAAATGTTCGGTTACGAGCAAAAAATGCTCGGCGTGATGTTCGGTGTCGAGCAAAAAATGTTCGGAATCGAGCAAAATATGTTTGGAGTCGAGCAAAAAATGCTCGGCAAAATGTTCGGAGTCGAGCAAAAAATGCTCGGCAAAATGTTTGGAATCGAGCAAAAAATGCTCGGCAAAATGTTCGGTGTCGAGCAAAAAATGATCGGAGTCGAGCAAAAAATGCTCGGCAAAATGTTTGGTGTCGAGCAAAAAATGTTCGGAGTCGATCAAAAAATGCTCGGCAAAATGTTCGAAGTCGAGCAAAATATGTTCGGAGTCGAGCAAAAAATGCTCGGGAAAATGTTCGGTGTCGAGTAAAAAATGCTCGGCAAAATGTTCGGAGTCGAGCAAAAAAAGCCCGGCAAAATGTTCGAAGTCGAGCAAAAAATGTTCGGCAAAATGTTCGGAGTCGAGCAAAAAATTCTCGGCAAAATGTTCGGTGTCGAGCAAAAAATGCTCGGCAAAATGTTTGGAATCGAGCAAAAAATGATCGGAGTCGAGCAAAAAATGCTCGGCAAAATGTTCGGTGTCGAGCAAAATATGTTCGGAGTCGAGCAAAAAATGCTCGGGAAAATGTTCGGTGTCGAGCAAAAAATGCTCGGCAAAATGTTCGGAGTCGAGCAAAAAATGCTCGGGAAAATGTTCGGAGTCGAGCAAAATATGTTCGGAGTCGAGCAAAAAATGCTCGGCAAAATGTTCGGAGTCGAGCAAAAAATGTTCGGAGTCGAGCAAAAATGCTCGGGAATATGTTCGGATTCGAGCAAAAAATGCTCGGGAAAATGTTCGGAGTCGAGCAAAAAATGCTCGGGAAAATGTTCGGTTTCGAGCAAAAAATGCTCGGCGTGATGTTCGGTGTCGAGCGAAAAATGTTCAGAATCGAGCAAAATATGTTTGGAGTCGAGCAAAAAATGCTCGGCAAAATGTTCGGAGTCGAGCAAAAAATGCTCGGGAAAATGTTCGGTGTCGAGCAAAAAATGCTCGGCAAAATGTTCGAAGTCGAGCAAAAAATGTTCGAAGTCGAGCAAAAAATGCTCGGCAAAATGTTCGCAGTCGAGATAAAATGCTCGGCAAAATGTTCGGTTTCAAGCAAAAAATGCTCGGCGTGATGTTCGGTGTCGAGCAAAAAATGTTCGAAGTCGAGCAAAATATGTTCGGAGTCGAGCAAAAAATGCTCGGGAAAATGTTCGGTGTCGAGCAAAAAATGCTCGGCAAAATGTTCGGTGTCGAGCAAAAAATGCTCGGGAAAATGTTCGGTGTCGAGCAAAAAATGCTCGGCAAAATGTTCGGAGTCGAGCAAAAAATGCTCGGGAAAATGTTCGGAGTCGAGCAAAATATGTTCGGAGTCGAGCAAAAAATGCTCGGCAAAATGTTCGGAGTCGAGCAAAAAATGTTCGGAGTCGAGCAAAAATGCTCGGGAAAATGTTCGGAGTCGAGCAAAATATGTTCGGAGTCGAGCAAAAAATGCTCGGCAAAATGTTCGGAGTCGAGCAAAAAATGTTCGGAGTCGAGCAAAAATGCTCGGGAATATGTTCGGATTCGAGCAAAAAATGCTCGGCAAAATGTTCGGAGTCGAGCAAAAATGCTCGGGAATATGTTCGGAGTCGAGCAAAAAATGCTCGGGAAAATGTTCGGAGTCGAGCAAAAAATGCTCGGCAAAATGTTCGGAGTAGAGCAAAATATGTTCGGTGTCGAGCAAAAAATTCTCGGCAAAATGTTCGAAGTCGAGCAAAAAATGCTCGGCAAAATGTTCGGTGTCGAGCAAAAAATGTTCGAAGTCGAGCAAAAAATGCTCGGCAAAATGTTCGCAGTCGAGATAAAATGCTCGGCAAAATGTTCGGTTTCGAGCAAAAAATGCTCGGCGTGATGTTCGGTGTCGAGCAAAAAATGTTCGGAATCGAGCAAAATATGTTTGGAGTCGAGCAAAAAATGCTCGGCAAAATGTTCGGAGTCGAGCAAAAAATGCTCGGCAAAATGTTTGGAATCGAGCAAAAAATGCTCGGCAAAATGTTCGGTGTCGAGCAAAAAATGATCGGAGTCGAGCAAAAAATGCTCGGCAAAATGTTTGGTGTCGAGCAAAAAATGTTCGGAGTCGATCAAAAAATGCTCGGCAAAATGTTCGAAGTCGAGCAAAATATGTTCGGAGTCGAGCAAAAAATGCTCGGGAAAATGTTCGGTGTCGAGCAAAAAATGCTCGGCAAAATGTTCGGTGTCGAGCAAAAAATGCTCGGCAAAATGTTCGAAGTCGAGCAAAAAATGTTCGGCAAAATGTTCGGAGTCGAGCAAAAAATTCTCGGCAAAATGTTCGGTGTCGAGCAAAAAATGCTCGGCAAAATGTTTGGAATCGAGCAAAAAATGATCGGAGTCGAGCAAAAAATGCTCGGCAAAATGTTCGGTGTCGAGCAAAATATGTTCGGAGTCGAGCAAAAAATGCTCGGGAAAATGTTCGGTGTCGAGCAAAAAATGCTCGGCAAAATGTTCGGAGTCGAGCAAAAAATGCTCGGGAAAATGTTCGGAGTCGAGCAAAATATGTTCGGAGTCGAGCAAAAAATGCTCGGCAAAATGTTCGGAGTCGAGCAAAAAATGTTCGGAGTCGAGCAAAAATGCTCGGGAATATGTTCGGATTCGAGCAAAAAATGCTCGGGAAAATGTTCGGAGTCGAGCAAAAAATGCTCGGGAAAATGTTCGGTTTCGAGCAAAAAATGCTCGGCGTGATGTTCGGTGTCGAGCAAAAAATGTTCAGAATCGAGCAAAATATGTTTGGAGTCGAGCAAAAAATGCTCGGCAAAATGTTCGGAGTCGAGCAAAAAATGCTCGGCAAAATGTTCGGTGTCGAGCAAAAAATGCTCGGCAAAATGTTCGAAGTCGAGCAAAAAATGTTCGAAGTCGAGCAAAAAATGCTCGGCAAAATGTTCGCAGTCGAGATAAAATGCTCGGCAAAATGTTCGGTTTCGAGCAAAAAATGCTCGGCGTGATGTTCGGTGTCGAGCAAAAAATGTTCGAAGTCGAGCAAAATATGTTCGGAGTCGAGCAAAAAATGCTCGGGAAAATGTTCGGTGTCGAGCAAAAAATGCTCGGCAAAATGTTCGGGGTCGAGCAAAAAATGCTCGGGAAAATGTTCGGTGTCGAGCAAAAAATGCTCGGCAAAATGTTCGGAGTCGAGCAAAAAATGCTCGGGAAAATGTTCGGAGTCGAGCAAAATATGTTCGGAGTCGAGCAAAAAATGCTCGGCAAAATGTTCGGAGTCGAGCAAAAAATGTTCGGAGTCGAGCAAAAATGCTCGGGAAAATGTTCGGAGTCGAGCAAAATATGTTCGGAGTCGAGCAAAAAATGCTCGGCAAAATGTTCGGAGTCGAGCAAAAAATGTTCGGAGTCGAGCAAAAATGCTCGGGAATATGTTCGGATTCGAGCAAAAAATGCTCGGCAAAATGTTCGGAGTCGAGCAAAAATGCTCGGGAATATGTTCGGAGTCGAGCAAAAAATGCTCGGGAAAATGTTCGGAGTCGAGCAAAAAATGCTCGGCAAAATGTTCGGAGTAGAGCAAAATATGTTCGGAGTCGAGCAAAAAATTCTCGGCAAAATGTTCGAAGTCGAGCAAAAAATGTTCGGTGTCGAGCAAAAACATTTTCCCGAGCATTTTTTGCTCGACTCCGAACATATTCCCGAGCATTTTTGCTCGACTCCGAACATTTTTTGCTCGACTCCGAACATTTTGCCGAGCATTTTTTGCTCGACTCCGAACATATTTTGCTCGACTCCGAGCATTTTTTGCTCGACTCCGAACATATTCCCGAGCATTTTTGCTCGACTCCGAACATTTTGCCGAGCATTTTTTGCTCGAATCCGAACATATTCCCGAGCATTTTTGCTCGACTCCGAACATTTTTTGCTCGACTCCGAACATTTTGCCGAGCATTTTTTGCTCGACTCCGAACATATTTTGCTCGACTCCGAACATTTTCCCGAGCATTTTTGCTCGACTCCGAACATTTTTTGCTCGACTCCGAACATTTTGCCGAGCATTTTTTGCTCGACTCCGAACATATTTTGCTCGACTCCGAACATTTTCCCGAGCATTTTTTGCTCGACTCCGAACATTTTGCCGAGCATTTTTTGCTCGACACCGAACATTTTCCCGAGCATTTTTTGCTCGACACCGAACATTTTGCCGAGCATTTTTTGCTCGACACCGAACATTTTCCCGAGCATTTTTTGCTCGACTCCGAACATATTTTGCTCGACTTCGAACATTTTTTGCTCGACACCGAACATCACGCCGAGCATTTTTTGCTCGAAACCGAACATTTTGCCGAGCATTTTATCTCGACTGCGAACATTTTGCCGAGCATTTTTTGCTCGACTTCGAACATTTTTTGCTCGACTTCGAACATTTTGCCGAGCATTTTTTGCTCGACACCGAACATTTTGCCGAGCATTTTTTGCTCGACTCCGAACATTTTGCCGAGCATTTTTTGCTCGACTCCAAACATATTTTGCTCGAATCTGAACATTTTTTGCTCGACACCGAACATCACGCCGAGCATTTTTTGCTCGAAACCGAACATTTTCCCGAGCATTTTTTGCTCGACTCAGAACATTTTCCCGAGCATTTTTTGCTCGAATCCGAACATATTCCCGAGCATTTTTGCTCGACTCCGAACATTTTTTGCTCGACTCCGAACATTTTGCCGAGCATTTTTTGCTCGACTCCGAACATATTTTGCTCGACTCCGAACATTTTCCCGAGCATTTTTTGCTCGACTCCGAACATTTTGCCGAGCATTTTTTGCTCGACACCGAACATTTTCCCGAGCATTTTTTGCTCGACTCCGAACATATTTTGCTCGACACCGAACATTTTGCCGAGCATTTTTTGCTCGACTCCGATCATTTTTTGCTCGATTCCAAACATTTTGCCGAGCATTTTTTGCTCGACACCGAACATTTTGCCGAGAATTTTTTGCTCGACTCCGAACATTTTGCCGAACATTTTTTGCTCGACTTCGAACATTTTGCCGAGCATTTTTTGCTCGACACCGAACATTTTGCCGAGCATTTTTTGCTCGACACCGAACATTTTCCCGAGCATTTTTTGCTCGACTCCGAACATATTTTGCTCGACTTCGAACATTTTGCCGAGCATTTTTTGCTCGACTCCGAACATTTTTTGCTCGACACCGAACATTTTGCCGAGCATTTTTTGCTCGACTCCGATCATTTTTTGCTTGACACCGAACAATTTGCCGAGCATTTTTTGCTCGATTCCAAACATTTTGCCGAGCATTTTTTGCTCGACTCCGAACATTTTGCCGAGCATTTTTTGCTCGACTCCAAACATATTTTGCTCGATTCCGAACATTTTTTGCTCGACACCGAACATCACGCCGAGCATTTTTTGCTCGAAACCGAACATTTTGCCGAGCATTTTATCTCGACTGCGAACATTTTGCCGAGCATTTTTTGCTCGACTTCGAACATTTTTTGCTCGACACCGAACATTTTGCCGAGCATTTTTTGCTCGACTTCGAACATTTTGCCGAGCATTTTTTGCTCGACACCGAACATTTTGCCGAGCATTTTTTGCTCGACTCCGAACATTTTGCCGAGCATTTTTTGCTCGACTCCAAACATATTTTGCTCGATTCCGAACATTTTTTCCTCGACACCGAACATCACGCCGAGCATTTTTTGCTCGAAACCGAACATTTACCCGAGCATTTTTTGCTCGACTCCGAACATTTTCCCGAGCATTTTTTGCTCGAATCCGAACATATTCCCGAGCATTTTTGCTCGACTCCGAACATTTTTTGCTCGACTCCGAACATTTTGCCGAGCATTTTTTGCTCGACTCCGAACATATTTTGCTCGACTCCGAACATTTTCCCGAGCATTTTTGCTCGACTCCGAACATTTTTTGCTCGACTCCGAACATTTTGCCGAGCATTTTTTGCTCGACTCCGAACATATTTTGCTCGACTTCGAACATTTTCCCGAGCATTTTTTGCTCGACTCCGAACATTTTGCCGAGCATTTTTTGCTCGACACCGAACATTTTCCCGAGCATTTTTTGCTCGACACCGAACATTTTGCCGAGCATTTTTTGCTCGACACCGAACATTTTCCCGAGCATTTTTTGCTCGACTCCGAACATATTTTGCTCGACTTCGAACATTTTTTGCTCGACACCGAACATCACGCCGAGCATTTTTTGCTTGAAACCGAACATTTTGCCGAGCATTTTATCTCGACTGCGAACATTTTGCCGAGCATTTTTTGCTCGACTTCGAACATTTTTTGCTCGACTTCGAACATTTTCCCGAGCATTTTTTGCTCGACTCCGAACATTTTGCCGAGCATTTTTTGCTCGACTCCGAACATTTTGCCGAGCATTTTTTGCTCGACTCCAAACATATTTTGCTCGATTCTGAACATTTTTTGCTCGACACCGAACATCACGCCGAGCATTTTTTGCTCGAAACCGAACATTTTCCCGAGCATTTTTTGCTCGACTCCGAACATTTTCCCGAGCATTTTTTGCTCGAATCCGAACATATTCCCGAGCATTTTTGCTCGACTCCGAACATTTTTTGCTCGACTCCGAACATTTTGCCGAGCATTTTTTGCTCGACTCCGAACATATTTTGCTCGACTCCGAACATTTTCCCGAGCATTTTTTGCTCGACTCCGAACATTTTGCCGAGCATTTTTTGCTCGACACCGAACATTTTCCCGAGCATTTTTTGCTCGACTCCGAACATATTTTGCTCGACACCGAACATTTTGCCGAGCATTTTTTGCTCGACTCCTATCATTTTTTGCTCGATTCCAAACATTTTGCCGAGCATTTTTTGCTCGACACCGAACATTTTGCCGAGAATTTTTTGCTCGACTCCGAACATTTTGCCGAACATTTTTTGCTCGACTTCGAACATTTTGCCGAGCATTTTTTGCTCGACACCGAACATTTTGCCGAGCATTTTTTGCTCGACACCGAACATTTTCCCGAGCATTTTTTGCTCGACTCCGAACATATTTTGCTCGACTTCGAACATTTTGCCGAGCATTTTTTGATCGACTCCGAACATTTTTTGCTCGACACCGAACATTTTGCCGAGCATTTTTTGCTCGACTCCGAACATTTTCCCGAGCATTTTTTGCTCGAATCCGAACATATTCCCGAGCATTTTTGCTCGACTCCGAACATTTTTTGCTCGACTCCGAACATTTTGCCGAGCATTTTTTGCTCGACTCCGAACATATTTTGCTCGACTCCGAACATTTTCCCGAGCATTTTTTGCTCGACTCCGAACATATTTTGCTCGACACCGAACATTTTGCCGATCATTTTTTGCTCGACTCCGATCATTTTTTGCTCGATTCCAAACATTTTGCCGAGCATTTTTTGCTCGACACCGAACATTTTGCCGAGAATTTTTTGCTCGACTCCGAACATTTTGCCGAGCATTTTTTGATCGACTCCGAACATTTTTTGCTCGACACCGAACATTTTGCCGAGCATTTTATCTCGACTGCGAACATTTTGCCGAGCATTTTTTGCTCGACTTCGAACATTTTTTGCTCGACACCGAACATTTTGCCGAGCATTTTTTGCTCGACTTCGAACATTTTGCCGAGCATTTTTTGCTCGACACCGAACATTTTGCCGAGCATTTTTTGCTCGACTCCGAACATTTTGCCGAGCATTTTTTGCTCGACTCCAAACATATTTTGCTCGATTCCGAACATTTTTTGCTCGACACCGAACATCACGCCGAGCATTTTTTGCTCGAAACCGAACATTTTCCCGAGCATTTTTTGCTCGACTCCGAACATTTTCCCGAGCATTTTTTGCTCGAATCCGAACATATTCCCGAGCATTTTTGCTCGACTCCGAGCATTTTTTGCTCGACACCGAACATTTTGCCGAGAATTTTTTGCTCGACTCCGAACATTTTGCCGAGCATTTTTTGCTCGACTTCGAACATTTTGCCGAGCATTTTTTGCTCGACACCGAACATTTTGCCGAGAATTTTTTGCTCGACTCCGGACATTTTGCCGAGCATTTTTTGCTCGACTTCGAACATTTTGCCGAGCATTTTTTGCTCGACACCGAACATTTTCCCGAGCATTTTTTGCTCGACTCCGAACATATTTTGCTCGACTCCGATCATTTTTTGCTCGATTCCAAACATTTTGCCGAGCATTTTTTGCTCGACACCGAACATTTTGCCGAGAATTTTTTGCTCGACTCCGAACATTTTGCCGAGCATTTTTTGCTCGACTTCGAACATTTTGCCGAGCATTTTTTGCTCGACACCGAACATTTTGCCGAGCATTTTTTGCTCGACACCGAACATTTTCCGGAGCATTTTTTGCTCGACTCCGAACATATTTTGCTCGACTTCGAACATTTTGCCGAGCATTTTTTGATCGACTCCGAACATTTTTTGCTCGACACCGAACATTTTGCCGAGCATTTTTTGCTCGACTCCGATCATTTTTTGCTCGACACCGAACATTTGCCGAGCATTTTTTGCTCGACTCCGATCATTTTTTGCTCGACACCGAACATTTTGCCGAGCATTTTTTGCTCGACTGCGAACATTTTGCCGAGCATTTTTTGCTCGACTTCGAACATTTTTTGCTCGACACCGAACATTTTGCCGAGCATTTTTTGCTCGACTTCGAACATTTTGCCGAGCATTTTTTGCTCGACACCGAACATTTTGCCGAGCATTTTTTGCTCGACACCGAACATTTTGCCGAGCATTTTTTGCTCGACTCCGAACATTTTGCCGAGCATTTTTTGCTCGACTCCAAACATATTTTGCTCGATTCCGAACATTTTTTGCTCGACACCGAACATCACGCCGAGCATTTTTTGCTCGAAACCGAACATTTTCCCGAGCATTTTTTGCTCGACTCCGAACATTTTCCCGAGCATTTTTTGCTCGAATCCGAACATATTCCCGAGCATTTTTGCTCGACTCCGAACATTTTTTGCTCGACTCCGAACATTTTGCCGAGCATTTTTTGCTCGACTCCGAACATATTTTGCTCGACTCCGAACATTTTCCCGAGCATTTTTTGCTCGACTCCAAACATATTTCCGAGCATTTTTTGCTCGACACCGAACATTTTCCCGAGCATTTTTTGCTCGACTCCGAACATATTTTGCTCGACTTCGAACATTTGGCCGAGCATTTTTTGCTCGACTCCGATCATTTTTTGCTCGATTCCAAACATTTTGCCGAGCATTTTTTGCTCGACACCGAACATTTTGCCGAGCATTTTTTGCTCGATTCCAAACATTTTGCCGAGCATTTTTTGCTTGACTCCGAACATTTTGCCGAGCATTTTTTGCTCGACTCCAAACATTTTTTGCTCGAAACCGAACATTTTCCCGAGCATTTTTTGCTCGACTTCGAACATTTTGCCGAGCATATTTTGCTCGACTCCGAACATTTTGCCGAGCATTTTTTGCTCGACTCCGAACATTTTGCCGAGCATTTTTTGCTCGACTCCGAACATATTTTGCTCGACTCCGAACATTTTGCCGAGCATTTTTTGCTCGACTCCGAACATTTTGCCGAGCATTTTTTGCTCGACTCCAAACATTTTTTGCTCGAAACCGAACATTTTCCCGAGCATTTTTTGCTCGACTTCGAACATTTTGCCGAGCATTTTTTGCTCGACACCGAACATATTCCCGAGCATTTTTGCTCGACTCCGAACATTTTTTGCTCGACTCCGAACATTTTGCCGAGCATTTTTTGCTCGACTCCGAACATATTTTGCTCGACTCCGAACATTTTGCCGAGCATTTTTTGCTCGACTCCGAACATTTTGCCGAGCATTTTTTGCTCGACTCCAAACATATTTTGCTCGATTCCGACCATTTTTTGCTCGACACCGAACATCACGCCGAGCATTTGTCTTATGTCAATAAATATTATACAATTATGCGATATATTAACTGTAAAAGTTGACATGGTGCATTTTTCCACATTTTGCTATCACCTTATATTGAATAGTTGCTTGTTACAGGATAAACTTTTATTTAACTATGAAATATATAATATGTTCTTTGTTCTTCTAAGTATTGCATTGTGTTTAATAGAAATCTTGAACCTTATTTTAATTAAGCAAAGTTGTTTTCGCATTGTTATTGATAAACGGTTATTTGTTGCTTATGTATTAATATTTTTAAACAGTAAAATATATAATGTTAAATTATTATATATAGTAAGTGCCGCATTCTGTTTAAGAGTAGTTTTAAGCTTTGTTACAAAAAAGATAAATTCTTGTCGTAATGTCACTGATAACTGGTGTTTTGCTGTTTATGTATTGATGTATTGCTTCTATCTCGTGTGGTGCGGATATGTTCGACATACTATTGTCGACAAAATATTTTTATTTTTGATTTTTACCTTTATTTTTCAATTTGTCCTTAAACGATTAAAGGTTGGTTTACTCAATCCTGGTTCTCTTGGGACTGGTCATGATGAATTTTTAGCTGCCATGTCAAAATTTTCTGTCGATGTTGTTGCTATTAACGAAACATGGCTACGTCCGGGTGAGGACGATAGAGCGCCTTATGTTCCTGGTTATAAGCTTAGACACATACCCAGATCAAAAGACATTCGCTCGCGCGGTGGAGGTGTGGGCTTCTATATAAGGCAAGGGGTCAAAGTGCGTACCTGCGCTCATCCACCAGCAAAAGACGTTGAACAAATGTGGCTAAGCCTCACTATCAACTCGCAGCATATTATGATTGGTACTGCATACCGTCCTCCCTGGCTGAGCTCGGTAACATTTTTTGACGCGCTCGCTGACTCTATCGCTTCGTTTGTTAAATTTGATTATTTTATATTACTGGGGGACTTTAATATAAATTATTTTAACAAGAATACATCAGACTTCAGAAACCTCAAGAACTTTTTGCATCAAACAAATTTGACTCAACACGTTAATGATCCCACCCATTTTACATCTTCATCTCAAACTGTTATAGATCTGGTATGTACTGATGCTAATATAACTGATGTGCAAATTCACCATAATCCTATATTAAGCGCTCACGCATTTGTAATAGCTGAATTCAAAATTAAAATGGAAATACCCCCACCACGTTGGATTACATATAGGCCGTTAAAAAATATTGACATAAATAAGTTTAATGTCCACTTAGAATCTATTAAGTGGGAACAAATATTAGACCTTGATAGTGTTGACGCTATGATATCTGCTTTTAACAAACACATACTTTGCCTTTTTGACTTTCACGCTCCAGTTAAAACATCATGTATGAAAAATGCACCAACACCTTGGCTGACCGACAATGTTAGGCTCATTATGCAACTCAGAGATCAGGCTTTCTATAAATATAAGTTGAGCCTTTCTGATGTTGATAAATCTCAATATAAAGAATTAAAAAGTATGGTTAATTCAGCATTGTTTTTTGAGAAGAGGGCATATTTCGACACTAACATTAATAATAATATTCAAGATTCTAGAAAATTGTGGAACAGTTTAAAGAAGACCATCTCCCCTAATAACTTAAGCCATTTTGAACTTCCGGATAACTTGTCTGATCCCGAAGTATTAAATAACCATTTTCTTAACATCCCAGATTCAAATAACTTAAACTCAGATGAGAAAATATTTTTTGAAAATAATGTCTTTGGGTCAACAACACAATTTGAGCTACTTCCAGTAAATGAAACTGTTGTAGCTAAATATTTACAAAGTATTAAAACCAATGCTATGGGTAGCGATGGCATATCTATAGATATGTTATTGCTCACCCTGCCTAGAACGCTCTCTGTCATTACTTCTTTGACAAATAAAATTATAAATACTAACACATACCCCAGTCTCTGGAAAATAGCAATGGTACAACCCCTTCCAAAGAATAATAACCCCACAGAACTTAAAGATCTCCGTCCAATTAGCATCTTGCCGTGCCTATCCAAGGTAGTAGAGCGCGTCGTTTGTGAACAGCTTACTCGTTATATGGAAACGAATAACATCCTTCCATCTATGCAGTCTGGTTTTCGTAAGAAAAAAAGTACCACAACAGCGCTAATAGATGTTGTTGATAACATCCTCTCAGGACGGGACAAGGGTATGGGGACTATACTCACCCTCCTTGATTTCTCAAGAGCTTTTGATTGTATTGATGTTTCTTTACTTCTCTCAAAACTTCACTACTACGGGTTTAGTCAGAATTCAGTTGACTTTTTTCATAGTTATTTAACAAATCGTTCGCAGATTGTGCGAGTAACGACAGCAAATGGTAGTATTTGTTCTTCGCGTAAACCTGTTGAAAGGGGTGTACCGCAAGGGTCGATACTGGGTCCTATTCTATTTATTATCTTCAGCGCCGATATAACCTCAAAAATTAAATTTTGCAAATATCACATGTACGCTGATGATATACAATTATATATATCTTTTCCACCATCTAGTACTTTGTCTGCCACCGAATTATTAAATGACGATCTCGGAAATATATACAATTGGTCAATCAAAAATAATCTTGTCCTAAACCCCACTAAATCTAAATATCTTGTTCTCGGATCTCAAAAGCAAGTTGAGCATATAAATTCTATGTGCCCAAATGTATTGATAAACGGTGAAGCATTAGAATCCGTTCATACAGCGAGAAACCTTGGATTGCTAATGGATTCATCGCTACACTTTGAAGAACATATATCAGTGACTGTACGTAACTGCTTCTATCGCCTTAAGATACTTTATAAGATAAGAAACTATATAGATAAAGCATTACGTATACAGCTTTGTAATTCACTTGTGCTCTCCAAACTTAATTACTGCGATGTTGTATATGATGGCTGCTGTCTAGGTAGAAGTAAGCGTCTTATTCAAAGAGTCCAGAATGCCTGTGCTCGATATTGCTTCGACATCCCACCTCGTACACATGTAACTCCATATCTGAATGAAGCTGGCCTTTTAAAAATGACGGCCCGGAGACAACTTCATTTATATAATCTAGTGCATGATGTAATTAAATATCGTGTACCATCTTATCTTTATGATAAATTAAACTGGACCCGCAGTCAGGAGTTATACAAATCGAGGTCGTTCTCTTGCGTATTCCTGATGCCTATGTATAGATCGGCAGCGTTTAGGGGTAGCTTTAAGTATCGAGCCAGCAAATGCTGGAATGACCTCCCTCCACCCCTACGCGATTTAAAATGTAAGAGTAACTTCAAAAGTAAAGTGAGGGATTATTTATTTTTAAAACAAAAAGAAGAATTCACAGCTACCCATCCATAATTTATATTTATTTTTATTAATGTTTTACTGTTTCTTATTGAACCGACACACGCGATAGATTTATTAATTACTTTTAGATTATATTATTTTTATTATATGAAATACGTACATACTTGATATATATATATCTTAAATTGTTATGTTACTCTGTTATCGTTGTTTTTTCTAAGACAGCTATTCGTAAGATATTCGTAGCTTTCAGGTTATGGCTGAAAATCAGCGTGGTAGGCTTTGGTTAAGTAGCCAAAGCCTATCCACTTTATGCTGAGTCCATGACCGATTCGTCGTAGTCGTTTTGTATATAACTAGACGTATAAATGTTTAATTGTAATAATTGTATTATGTGTTACGACGAATAAATGTATCTCTCTCTCTCTCTCTCTCTCTCTCTCTCATTTTTTGCTCGAAACCGAACATTTTGCCGAGCATTTTATCTCGACTGCGAACATTTTGCCGAGCATTTTTTGCTCGACTTCGAACATTTTTTGCTCGACACCGAACATTTTGCCGAGCATTTTTTGCTCGATTCCAAACATTTTGCCGAGCATTTTTTGCTCGACTCCGAACATTTTGCCGAGCATTTTTTGCTCGACTCCAAACATATTTTGCTCGATTCCGAACATTTTTTGCTCGACACCGAACATCACGCCGAGCATTTTTTGCTCGAAACCGAACATTTTGCCGAGCATTTTATCTCGACTGCGAACATTTTGCCGAGCATTTTTTGCTCGACTTCGAACATTTTTTGCTCGACACCGAACATTTTGCCGAGCATTTTTTGCTCGACACCGAACATTTTGCCGAGCATTTTTTGCTCGATTCCAAACATTTTGCCGAGCATTTTTTGCTCGACTCCGAATATTTTGCCGAGCATTTTTTGCTCGACTCCAAACATATTTTGCTCGATTCCGAACATTTTTTGCTCGACACCGAACATCACGCCGAGCATTTTTTGCTCGAAACCGAACATTTTCCCGAGCATTTTTTGCTCGACTCCGAACATTTTCCCGAGCATTTTTTGCTCGAATCCGAACATATTCCCGAGCATTTTTGCTCGACTCCGAACATTTTTTGCTCGACTCCGAACATTTTGCCGAGCATTTTTTGCTCGACTCCGAACATATTTTGCTCGACTCCGAACATTTTCCCGAGCATTTTTTGCTCGACTCCGAACATTTTGCCGAGCATTTTTTGCTCGACACCGAACATATTTTGCTCGACTCCTAACATTTTCCCGAGCATTTTTTGCTCGACACCGAACATTTTGCCGAGCATTTTTTGCTCGACTTCGAACATTTTGCCGAGCATTTTTTGCTCGACACCGAACATTTTGCCGAGCATTTTTTGCTCGACTCCGAACATTTTGCCGAGCATTTTTTGCTCGACTTCGAACATTTTGCCGAGCATTTTTTGCTCGACACCGAACATTTTCCCGAGCATTTTTTGCTCGACTCCGATCATTTTTTGCTCGATTCCAAACATTTTGCCGAGCATTTTTTGCTCGACACCGAACATTTTGCCGAGCATTTTTTGCTCGACACCGAACATTTTCCCGAGCATTTTTTGCTCGACTCCGAACATATTTTGCTCGACTTCGAACATTTTTTGCTCGACACCGAACATCACGCCGAGCATTTTTTGCTCGAAACCGAACATTTTGCCGAGCATTTTATCTCGACTGCGAACATTTTGCCGAGCATTTTTTGCTCGACTCCGAACATTTTGCCGAGCATTTTTTGCTCGACTCCAAACATATTTTGCTCGATTCTGAACATTTTTTGCTCGACACCGAACTTCACGCCGAGCATTTTTTGCTCGAAACCGAACATTTTCCCGAGCATTTTTTGCTCGACTCCGAACATTTTCCCGAGCATTTTTTGCTCGACTCCGAACATATTTTGCTCGACACCGAACATTTTGCCGAGCATTTTTTGCTCGACTCCGATCATTTTTTGCTCGATTCCAAACATTTTGCCGAGCATTTTTTGCTCGACACCGAACATTTTGCCGAGAATTTTTTGCTCGACTCCGAACATTTTGCCGAGCATTTTTTGCTCGACTTCGAACATTTTGCCGAGCATTTTTTGCTCGACACCGAACATTTTGCCGAGAATTTTTTGCTCGACTCCGAACATTTTGCCGAGCATTTTTTGCTCGACTTCGAACATTTTGCCGAGCATTTTTTGCTCGACACCGAACATTTTCCCGAGCATTTTTTGCTCGACTCCGAACATATTTTGCTCGACTCCGATCATTTTTTGCTCGATTCCAAACATTTTGCCGAGCATTTTTTGCTCGACACCGAACATTTTCCCGAGCATTTTTTGCTCGACTCCGAACATATTTTGCTCGACTCCGATCATTTTTTGCTCGATTCCAAACATTTTGCCGAGCATTTTTTGCTCGACACCGAACATTTTGCCGAGAATTTTTTGCTAGACTCCGAACATTTTGCCGAGCATTTTTTGCTCGACTTCGAACATTTTGCCGAGCATTTTTTGCTCGACACCGAACATTTTGCCGAGCATTTTTTGCTCGACACCGAACATTTTCCCGAGCATTTTTTGCTCGACTCCGAACATATTTTGCTCGACTTCGAACATTTTGCCGAGCATTTTTTGATCGACTCCGAACATTTTGCCGAGCATTTTTTGCTCGACTCCAAACATATTTTGCTCGATTCCGAACATTTTTTGCTCGACACCGAACATCACGCCGAGCATTTTTTGCTCGAAACAAAACATTTTGCCGAGCATTTTATCTCGACTGCGAACATTTTGCCGAGCATTTTTTGCTCGACTTCGAACATTTTTTGCTCGACACCGAACATTTTGCCGAGCATTTTTTGCTCGACTTCGAACATTTTGCCGAGCATTTTTTGCTCGACACCGAACATTTTGCCGAGCATTTTTTGCTCGACTCCGAACATTTTGCCGAGCATTTTTTGCTCGACTCCGAACATTTTTTGCTCGACTCCGAACATTTTGCCGAGCATTTTTTGCTCGACTCCGAACATATTTTGCTCGACTCCGAACATTTTCCCGAGCATTTTTTGCTCGACTCCGAACATTTTGCCGAGCATTTTTTGCTCGACACCGAACATTTTCCCGAGCATTTTTTGCTCGACTCCGAACATATTTTGCTCGACACCGAACATTTTGCCGAGCATTTTTTGCTCGACTCCGAACATTTTGCCGAGCATTTTTTGCTCGACTCCAAACATATTTTGCTCGATTCTGAACATTTTTTGCTCGACACCGAACATCACGCCGAGCATTTTTTGCTCGAAACCGAACATTTTGCCGAGCATTTTTTGCTCGAATCCGAACATATTCCCGAGCATTTTTGCTCGACTCCGAACATTTTTTGCTCGACTCCGAACATTTTGCCGAGCATTTTTTGCTCGACTCCGAACATATTTTGCTCGACTCCGAACATTTTCCCGAGCATTTTTTGCTCGATACCGAACATCACGCCGATCATTTTTTGCTCGACACCGAACATTTTGCCGAGCATTTTTTGCTCGATTCCAAATATTTTGCCGAGCATTTTTTGCTCGACTCCGAACATTTTGCCGAGCATTTTTTGCTCGACTCCAAACATATTTTGCTCGATTCCGAACATTTTTTGCTCGACTTCGAACATTTTGCCGAGCATTTTTGCTCGACTCCGATCATTTTTTGCTCGATTCCAAACATTTTGCCGAGCATTTTTTGCTCGACACCGAACATTTTGCCGAGCATTTTTTGCTCGATTCCAAACATTTTGCCGAGCATTTTTTGCTTGACTCCGAACATTTTGCCGAGCATTTTTTGCTCGACTCCAAACATTTTTTGCTCGAAACCGAACATTTTCCCGAGCATTTTTTGCTCGACTCCGAACATTTTGCCGAGCATTTTTTGCTCGACACCGAACATATTCCCGAGCATTTTTGCTCGACTCCGAACATTTTTTGCTCGACTCCGAACATTTTGCCGAGCATTTTTTGCTCGACTCCGAACATATTTTGCTCGACTCCGAACATTTTGCCGAGCATTTTTTGCTCGACTCCGAACATTTTGCCGAGCATTTTTTGCTCGACTCCAAACATATTTTGCTCGATTCCGAACATTTTTTGCTCGACACCGAACATCACGCCGAGCATTTTTTGCTCGAAACCGAACATTTTGCCGAGCATTTTATCTCGACTGCGAACATTTTGCCGAGCATTTTTTGCTCGACACCGAACATATTCCCGAGCATTTTTGCTCGACTCCGAACATTTTTTGCTCGACTCCGAACATTTTGCCGAGCATTTTTTGCTCGACTCCGAACATATTTTGCTCGACTCCGAACATTTTGCCGAGCATTTTTTGCTCGACTCCGAACATTTTGCCGAGAATTTTTTGCTCGACTCCGAACATTTTGCCGAGCATTTTTTGCTCGACTCCGAGCATTTTTTGCTCGACACCGATCATTTTGCCGAGAATTTTTTGCTCGACTCCGAACATTTTGCCGAGCATTTTTTGCTCGACTTCGAACATTTTGCCGAGCATTTTTTGCTCGACACCGAACATTTTCCCGAGCATTTTTTGCTCGACTCCGAACATATTTTGCTCGACTCCGATCATTTTTTGCTCGATTCCAAACATTTTGCCGAGCATTTTTTGCTCGACACCGAACATTTTGCCGAGAATTTTTTGCTCGACTCCGAACATTTTGCCGAGCATTTTTTGCTCGACTTCGAACATTTTGCCGAGCATTTTTTGCTCGACACCGAACATTTTGCCGAGCATTTTTTGCTCAACACCGAACATTTTCCCGAGCATTTTTTGCTCGACTCCGAACATATTTTACTCGACTTCGAACATTTTGCCGAGCATTTTTTGATCGACTCCGAACATTTTGCCGAGCATTTTTTGCTCGACTCCAAACATATTTTGCTCGATTCCGAACATTTTTTGCTCGACACCGAACATCACGCCGAGCATTTTTTGCTCGAAACCGAACATTTTGCCGAGCATTTTATCTCGACTGCGAACATTTTGCCGAGCATTTTTTGCTCGACACCGAACATTTTGCCGAGCATTTTTTGCTCGACTCCGAACATTTTTTGCTCGACTGCGAACATTTTCCCGAGCATTTTTTGCTCGACTCCGAACATATTTTGCTCGACTCCGAACATTTTGCCGAGCATTTTTTGCTCGACACCGAACATTTTCCCGAGCATTTATTGCTCGACTCCGAACTTATTTTGCTCGACTCCGAACATTTTGCCGAGCATTTTTTGCTCGACTCCGAACATTTTGCTGAGCATTTTTTGCTCGACTCCGAACATTTTGTCGAGCATTTTTTGCTCGACTCCGAACATATTTTGCTCGACTCCGAACATTTTCCCGAGCATTTTTTGCTCGACTCCGAACATTTTGCCGAGCATTTTTTGCTCGACACCGAACATTTTCCCGAGCATTTTTTGCTCGACTCCGAACATTTTGCCGAGCATTTTTTGCTCGACTCCGAACATTTTGCCGAGCATTTTTTGCTCGACTCCGAACATTTTGCTGAGCATTTTTTGCTCGACTCCGAACATTTTGCCGAGCATTTTTTGCTCGACTCCGAACATATTTTGCTCGACTCCGAACATTTTCCCGAGCATTTTTTGCTCGACTCCGAACATTTTGCCGAGCATTTTTTGCTCGACTCCAAACATTTTGCCGAGCATTATTTGCTCGACTCCGAACATTTTGCCGAGCATTTTTTGTTCGACTCCAAACATATTTTGCTCGATTCCGAACATTTTTTGCTCGACACCGAACATCACGCCGAGCATTTTTTGCTTGAAACCGAACATTTTGCCGAGCATTATTTGCTCGACTCCGAACATTTTGCCGAGCATTTTTTGTTCGACTCCAAACATATTTTGCTCGATTCCGAACATTTTTTGCTCGACACCGAACATCACGCCGAGCATTTTTTGCTTGAAACCGAACATTTTGCCGAGCATTTTATCTCGACTGCGAACATTTTGCCGAACATATTTTGCTCGACTCCGAACATTTTCCCGAGCATTTTTTGCTCGACACCAAACATATTTTGCTCGATTCCGAGCATTTTTTGCTCGACACCGAACATCACGCCGAGCATTTTTTGTTCGAAACCAAACATTTTGCCGAGCATTTTATCTCGACTGCGAACATTTTGCCTAGCATTTTTTGCTCGACTTCGAACATTTTTTGCTCGACACCGAACATTTTTTGCTCGACTGCGAACATTTTGCCGAGAATTTTTTGCTCGACTCCGAACATTTTCCCGAGCATTTTTTGCTCGACTCCGAACATTTTGCCGAGCATTTTTTGCTCGACTCCGAACATATTTTGCTCGACTCCGAACATTTTGCCGAGCATTTTTTGCTCGACTCCGAACATTTTCCCGAGCATTTTTTGCTCGACTCCGAACATTTTGCCGAGCATTTTTTGCTCGACTCCGAACATTTTCCCGAGCATTTTTTGCTCGACTCCGAACATATTTTGCTCGAAACCGAACATTTTGCCGAGCATTTTATCTCGACTTCGAACATTTTGCCGAGCATTTTTTGCTCGACACCGAACATTTTGCCGAGCATTTTTTGCTCGACTCCGAACATTTTGCCGAGCATTTTTTGCTCGACTTCGAACATTTTGCCGAGCATTTTTTGCTCGACACCGAACATTTTCCCGAGCATTTTTTGCTCGACTCCGAACATATTTTGCTCGACTTCGAACATTTTGCCGAGCATTTTTTGCTCGACTCCAAACATTTTGCCGAGCATTTTTTGCTCGACTCCGAACATTTTGCCGAGCATTTTTTGCTCGACTCCAAACATATTTTGCTCGATTCCGAACATTTTTTGCTCGACTCCGAACATTTTGCCGAGCATTTTTTGCTCGACACCGAACATTTTGCCGAGCATTTTTTGCTCGACACCGAACAGAACAGAGACAGTCGAGCAAAATATGTTCGGAGTCGAGCAAAAAATGCTCGGCAAAATGTTCGGAGTCGAGCAAAAAATGTTCGGAGTCGAGCAAAAAATGCTCGGGAAAATGTTCGGTGTCGAGCAAAAAATGCTCGGCAAAATGTTCGGAGTCGAGCAAAAAATGCTCGGGAAAATGTTCGGTTTCGAGCAAAAAATGCTCGGCGTGATGTTCGGTGTCGAGCAAAAAATGTTCGGAATCGAGCAAAATATGTTTGGAGTCGAACAAAAAGTTCGGAGTCGAACAAATAATGCTCGGCAAAATGTTTGGAGTCGAGCAAAAAATGCTCGGGAAAATGTTCGGAGTCGAGCAAAATATGTTCGGAGTCGAGCAAAAAATGCTCGGCAAAATGTTCGGAGTCGAGCAAAAAATGCTCAGCAAAATGTTCGGAGTCGAGCAAAAAATGCTCGGCAAAATGTTCGGAGTCGAGCAAAATATGTTCGGAGTCGAGCAAAAAATGCTCGGGAAAATGTTCGCAGTCGAGCAAAAAATGTTCGGAGTCGAGCAAAAAATGCTCGGCAAAATGTTCGGTGTCGAGCAAAAAATGTTCGAAGTCGAGCAAAAAATGCTCGGCAAAATGTTCCGAGTCGAGCAAAAAATGCTCGGCAAAATGTTCGCAGTCGAGATAAAATGCTCGGCAAAATGTTCGGTTTCAAGCAAAAAATGCTCGGCGTGATGTTCGGTGTCGAGCAAAAAATGTTCGGAATCGAGCAAAATATGTTTGGAGTCGAACAAAAAGTTCGGAGTCGAACAAATAATGCTCGGCAAAATGTTTGGAGTCGAGCAAAAAATGCTCGGCAAAATGTTCGGTGTCGAGCAAAAAATGTTCGGAGTCGAGCAAAAAATGTTCGAAGTCGAGCAAAAAATGTTCGGCAAAATGTTCGCAGTCGAGATAAAATGCTCGGAAAAATGTTCGGAGTCGAGCAAAAAATGCTCGGGAAAATGTTCGGAGTCGAGCAAAATATGTTCGGAGTCGAGCAAAAAATGCTCGGCAAAATGTTCGGAGTCGAGCAAAAAATGCTCGGCAAAATGTTCGGTGTCGAGCAAAAAATGCTCGGCAAAATGTTCGGAGTCGAGCAAAATATGTTCGGAGTCGAGCAAAAAATGCTCGGGAAAATGTTCGGAGTCGAGCAAAAAATGCTCGGCAAAATGTTCGGAGTCGAGCAAAAAATGCTCGGCAAAATGTTTGGAGTCAAGCAAAAAATGCTCGGGAAAATGTTCGGTGTCGAGCAAAAAATGTTCGGAGTCGAGCTAAAAATGTTCGGAATCGAGCAAAATATGTTTGGAGTCGAGCAAAAAATGCTCGGCAAAATGTTCGGAGTCGAGCAAAAAATGCTCGGCAAAATGTTCGGAGTCGAGCAAAAAATGCTCGGGAAAATGTTCGGTGTCGAGCAAAAAATGTTCGGAGTCGAGCAAAAAATGCTCGGCAAAATGTTCGGAGTCGAGCAAAAAATGCTCGGCAAAATGTTCGGAGTCGAGCAAAAAATGCTCGGCAAAATGTTCGGTGTCGAGCAAAAAATGTTCGGAGTCGAGCAAAAAGTGTTCGAAGTCGAGCAAAAAATGTTCGGCAAAATGTTCGCAGTCGAGATAAAATGCTCGGAAAAATGTTCGGAGTCGAGCAAAAAATGCTCGGGAAAATGTTCGGAAAATGTTCGGTTTCGAACAAAAAATGCTCGGCGTGATGTTCGGTGTCGAGCAAAAAATGTTCGGAATCGAGCAAAAAATGCTCGGCAAAATGTTCGGTGTCGAGCAAAAAATGCTCGGCAAAATGTTCGGAGTCGAGCAAAATATGTTCGGAGTCGAGCAAAAAATGCTCGGGAAAATGTTCGGAGTCGAGCAAAAAATGCTCGGCAAAATGTTCCGAGTCGAGCAAAAAATGCTCGGCAAAATGTTCGCAGTCGAGATAAAATGCTCGGCAAAATGTTCGGTTTCAAGCAAAAAATGCTCGGCGTGATGTTCGGTGTCGAGCAAAAAATGTTCGGAATCGAGCAAAATATGTTTGGAGTCGAACAAAAAGTTCGGAGTCGAACAAATAATGCTCGGCAAAATGTTTGGAGTCGAGCAAAAAATGCTCGGGAAAATGTTCGGAGTCGAGCAAAATATGTTCGGAGTCGAGCAAAAAATGCTCGGCAAAATGTTCGGAGTCGAGCAAAAAATGCTCGGCAAAATGTTTGGAGTCAAGCAAAAAATGCTCGGGAAAATGTTCGGTGTCGAGCAAAAAATGTTCGGAGTCGAGCTAAAAATGTTCGGAATCGAGCAAAATATGTTTGGAGTCGAGCAAAAAATGCTCGGCAAAATGTTCGGAGTCGAGCAAAAAATGCTCGGCAAAATGTTCGGAGTCGAGCAAAAAATGCTCGGGAAAATGTTCGGTGTCGAGCAAAAAATGTTCGGAGTCGAGCAAAAAATGCTCGGCAAAATGTTCGGAGTCGAGCAAAAAATGCTCGGCAAAATGTTCGGACTCGAGCAAAAAATGCTCGGCAAAATGTTCGGTGTCGAGCAAAAAATGTTCGGAGTCGAGCAAAAAATGTTCGAAGTCGAGCAAAAAATGTTCGGCAAAATGTTCGCAGTCGAGATAAAATGCTCGGAAAAATGTTCGGAGTCGAGCAAAAAATGCTCGGGAAAATGTTCGGAAAATGTTCGGTTTCGAACAAAAAATGCTCGGCGTGATGTTCGGTGTCGAGCAAAAAATGTTCGGAATCGAGCAAAAAATGCTCGGCAAAATGTTCGGTGTCGAGCAAAAAATGCTCGGCAAAATGTTCGGTGTCGAGCAAAAAATGCTCGGCAAAATGTTCGGAGTCGAGCAAAATATGTTCGGAGTCGAGCAAAAAATGCTCGGGAAAATGTTCGGAGTCGAGCAAAAAATGCTCGGCAATATGTTTGGAGTCGAGCAAAAAATGCTCGGCAAAATGTTCGGAGTAGAGCAAAAAATGCTCGGCAAAATGTTCGGTGTCGAGCAAAAAATGTTCGGAGTCGAGCAAAAAATGCTCGGCAAAATGTTCGCAGTCGAGATAAAATGCTCGGCAAAATGTTCGGTTTCGAGCAAAAAATGCTCGGCAAAATGTTTGGAGTCGAGCAAAAAATGCTCGGCAAAATGTTCGGTGTCGAGCAAAAAATGTTCGGAGTCGAGCAAAAAATGCTCGGCAAAATGTTCGGAGTCGAGCAAAAAATGCTCGGGAAAATGTTCGGAGTCGAGCAAAAAATGCTCGGCAAAATGTTCGGAGTCGAGCAAAAAATGTTCGGAGTCGAGCAAAAAATGCTCGGCAAAATGTTCGGAGTCGAGCAAAAAATGCTCGGGAAAATGTTCGGAGTCGAGCAAAAAATTCTCGGCAAAATGTTCGCAGTCGAGCAAAAAATGTTCGGTGTCGAGCAAAAAATGTTCGAAGTCGAGCAAAAAATGCTAGGCAAAATGTTCGCAGTCGAGATAAAATGCTCGGCAAAATGTTCGGTTTCGAACAAAAAATGCTCGGCGTGATGTTCGGTGTCGAGCAAAAAATGCTCGGAATCGAGCAAAATATGTTTGGAGTCGAACAAAAAATGCTCGGCAAAATGTTCGGAGTCGAGCAAAAAATGCTCGGCAAAATGTTCGGAGTCGAGCAAAATAAGTTCGGAGTCGAGCAATAAATGCTCGGGAAAATGTTCGGTGTCGAGCAAAAAATGCTCGGCAAAATGTTCGGAGTCGAGCAAAATATGTTCGGAGTCGAGCAAAAAATGCTCGGGAAAATGTTCGCAGTCGAGCAAAAAATGTTCGGAGTCCAGCAAAAAATGCTCGGCAAAATGTTCGGTGTCGAGCAAAAAATGTTCGAAGTCGAGCAAAAAATGCTCGGCAAAATGTTCCGAGTCGAGCAAAAAATGCTCGGCAAAATGTTCGCAGTCGAGATAAAATGCTCGGCAAAATGTTCGGTTTCAAGCAAAAAATGCACGGCGTGATGTTCGGTGTCGAGCAAAAAATGTTCGGAATCGAGCAAAAAATGTTCGAAGTCGAGCAAAAAATGTTCGGCAAAATGTTCGCAGTCGAGATAAAATGCTCGGAAAAATGTTCGGAGTCGAGCAAAAAATGCTCGGGAAAATGTTCGGAAAATGTTCGGTTTCGAACAAAAAATGCTCGGCGTGATGTTCGGTGTCGAGCAAAAAATGTTCGGAATCGAGCAAAAAATGCTCGGCAAAATGTTCGGTGTCGAGCAAAAAATGCTCGGCAAAATGTTCGGAGTCGAGCAAAATATGTTCGGAGTCGAGCAAAAAATGCTCGGGAAAATGTTCGGAGTCGAGCAAAAAATGCTCGGCAATATGTTTGGAGTCGAGCAAAAAATGCTCGGCAAAATGTTCGGAGTCGAGCAAAAAATGCTCGGCAAAATGTTCGGTGTCGAGCAAAAAATGTTCGGAGTCGAGCAAAAAATGCTCGGCAAAATGTTCGCAGTCGAGATAAAATGCTCGGCAAAATGTTCGCAGTCGAGATAAAATGCTCGGAAAAATGTTCGGAGTCGAGCAAAAAATGCTCGGGAAAATGTTCGGAAAATGTTCGGTTTCGAACAAAAAATGCTCGGCGTGATGTTCGGTGTCGAGCAAAAAATGTTCGGAATCGAGCAAAAAATGCTCGGCAAAATGTTCGGTGTCGAGCAAAAAATGCTCGGCAAAATGTTCGGAGTCGAGCAAAATATGTTCGGAGTCGAGCAAAAAATGCTCGGGAAAATGTTCGGAGTCGAGCAAAAAATGCTCGGCAATATGTTTGGAGTCGAGCAAAAAATGCTCGGCAAAATGTTCGGAGTCGAGCAAAAAATGCTCGGCAAAATGTTCGGTGTCGAGCAAAAAATGTTCGGAGTCGAGCAAAAAATGCTCGGCAAAATGTTCGCAGTCGAGATAAAATGCTCGGGAAAATGTTCGGTTTCGAGCAAAAAATGCTCGGCAAAATGTTTGGAGTCGAGCAAAAAATGCTCGGCAAAATGTTCGGTGTCGAGCAAAAAATGTTCGGAGTCGAGCAAAAAATGCTCGGCAAAATGTTCGGAGTCGAGCAAAAAATGCTCGGGAAAATGTTCGGAGTCGAGCAAAAAATGCTCGGCAAAATGTTCGGAGTCGAGCAAAATATGTTCGGAGTCGAGCAAAAAATGCTCGGCAAAATGTTCGGAGTCGAGCAAAAAATGCTCGGGAAAATGTTCGGAGTCGAGCAAAAAATTCTCGGCAAAATGTTCGCAGTCGAGCAAAAAATGTTCGGTGTCGAGCAAAAAATGTTCGAAGTCGAGCAAAAAATGCTAGGCAAAATGTTCGCAGTCGAGATAAAATGCTCGGCAAAATGTTCGGTTTCGAACAAAAAATGCTCGGCGTGATGTTCGGTGTCGAGCAAAAAATGCTCGGAATCGAGCAAAATATGTTTGGAGTCGAGCAAAAAATGCTCGGGAAAATGTTCGGAGTCGAGCAAAATATGTTCGGCAAAATGTTCGCAGTCGAGATAAAATGCTCGGCAAAATGTTCGGTTTCAAGCAAAAAATGCTCGGCGTGATGTTCGGTGTCGAGCAAAAAATGTTCGGAATCGAGCAAAATATGTTTGGAGTCGAACAAAAAATGCTCGGCAAAATGTTCGGAGTCGAGCAAAAAATGCTCGGCAAAATGTTCGGAGTCGAGCAAAATAAGTTCGGAGTCGAGCAATAAATGCTCGGGAAAATGTTCGGTGTCGAGCAAAAAATGCTCGGCAAAATGTTCGGAGTCGAGCAAAATATGTTCGGAGTCGAGCAAAAAATGCTCGGGAAAATGTTCGCAGTCGAGATAAAATGCTCGGCAAAATGTTCGGTTTCAAGCAAAAAATGCTCGGCGTGATGTTCGGTGTCGAGCAAAAAATGTTCGAAGTCGAGCAAAAAATGCTCGGCAAAATGTTCCGAGTCGAGCAAAAAATGCTCGGCAAAATGTTCGCAGTCGAGATAAAATGCTCGGCAAAATGTTCGGTTTCAAGCAAAAAATGCTCGGCGTGATGTTCGGTGTCGAGCAAAAAATGTTCGGAATCGAGCAAAATATGTTTGGAGTCGAACAAAAAGTTCGGAGTCGAACAAATAATGCTCGGCAAAATGTTTGGAGTCGAGCAAAAAATGCTCGGCAAAATGTTCGGTGTCGAGCAAAAAATGTTCGGTGTCGAGCAAAAAATGCTCGGCAAAATGTTCGGAGTCGAGCAAAATATGTTCGGAGTCGAGCAAAAAATGCTCGGGAAAATGTTCGGAGTCGAGCAAAAAATGCTCGGCAATATGTTTGGAGTCGAGCAAAAAATGCTCGGCAAAATGTTCGGAGTCGAGCAAAAAATGCTCGGCAAAATGTTCGGTGTCGAGCAAAAAATGTTCGGAGTCGAGCAAAAAATGCTCGGCAAAATGTTCGCAGTCGAGATAAAATGCTCGGCAAAATGTTCGGTTTCGAGCAAAAAATGCTCGGCAAAATGTTTGGAGTCGAGCAAAAAATGCTCGGCAAAATGTTCGGTGTCGAGCAAAAAATGTTCGGAGTCGAGCAAAAAATGCTCGGCAAAATGTTCGCAGTCGAGATAAAATGCTCGGCAAAATGTTCGGTTTCGAGCAAAAAATGCTCGGCGTTATGTTCGGTGTCGAGCAAAAAATGTTCGGAATCGAGCAAAATATGTTTGGGGTCGAGCAAAAAATGCTCGGCAAAATGTTCGAAGTCGAGCAAAATATGTTCGGAGTCGAGTAAAAAATGCTCGGGAAAATGTTCGGTGTCGAGCAAAAAATGCTCGGCAAAATGTTCGGAGTCGAGCAAAATATGTTCGGAGTCGAGCAAAAAATGTTCGGAGTCGAGCAAAAAATGCTCGGCAAAATGTTCGAAGTCGAGCAAAATATGTTCGGACTTCGGAGTCGAGCAAAAAATGCTCGGGAAAATGTTCGGTGTCGAGCAAAAAATGCTCGGCAAAATGTTCGGAGTCGAGCAAAAAATTCTCGGCAAAATGTTCGCAGTCGAGCAAAAAATGTTCGGTGTCGAGCAAAAAATGTTCGAAGTCGAGCAAAAAATGCTCGGCAAAATGTTCGGTGTCGAGCAAAAAATGTTTGGAATCGAGCAAAATATGTTTCATTTGGAGTCGAGCAAAAAATGCTCGGCAAAATGTTCGGAGTCGAGCAAAAAATGCTCGGCAAATTGTTTGGGTGTCGAGCAAAAAATGTTCGGAGTCGAGCAAAAAATGCTCGGCAAAATGTTCGAAGTCGAGCAAAAAATGTTCGGAGTCGAGCAAAAAATGCTCGGCAAAATGTTCGGAGCATCTAGTTTGTATAGCGAATAGCGATATATTTTTGTTTATATATTACTTTTTGTTATAGCTGCCACGGCGTCAACTCCAACAGAAACTACTGAAGATAATATTTCAACCACTTCACGATCAGAGACAACGAATCCGCTAGAAATTATGCAGTCTGTGGAGAACGGGCCGCCACTGTCAAAACGCCCGCCATAACCTTTGACATTTGTCAGAAACGTTCAAAAACGATCTGTGGATGACGAGATGACGCACTTTGTTAAAAATTATCTCAAATATAAAGTGTGGAATAGCGATAACAGTGAAAATAATATAAAAAGTTCTTGACACATTCGAAGTCAAAAATGATATAAACACTAAATCGATCCAAAAACGTGCGGCGTTCATAAAAAAAGCTATCAGGCTCCGTCCTACAGAAAAACAAGAGAGAATATTCAAAACAAAGAAAATTTTCATTGAGAACCCAAAGAAATATTTTCAAAAATATAAAAACGTTCTGGCTGTTAAGGTCGTTCGGAAATCAATTCCGCCCGTCAAATATTTGCAAAAGCGTTCAGCGTATTATGAAGATTATGGATTATCGCGTATTCCCGAAAACCCAATGCAGGATTTAAGTTATTATGTAAAACATAAACCGGAAACTATTTATGATTCTTCCCCAATTCAAGTTGCGAATGTCAACGAAAGTTTAAAAAATCATTTCGGTGTTGAAAACATTGATATGCTACGACGATTCGGATCGAATGTTACTTTAGGAATGGACAATTTGCTGTTAGGTGCTATTAAATCTATGTCTGATGCGCAATAATTGCTTTTCGATGACGAAAGTTGAAAAAAATTGAATTATTAGATTAAGGAATAAAAACTCATCAAAATTTAAAAAAAAAAAAAAATTAATTGACATATCGTTACCAAGAAATACTGCTTTTTTAATTTAAAAAAAAAGAAATAGATATAACTATTTAAAAAAAAATCGGTTTTGATTAAATAAAGCACCTTTCGATTTTTTTTATAAAATACCACAACGGTTCAAATAGTTTTTATAAGTATGCTTAATATTATGATATTCATGGAAATCTCGCCGGGTAGTAATTTTATTATTTTTTTAATAATAAAAAATAGTTTGAAATATGATCTTAACGGAAAAACACCTGGTGAAGATTACACAAATAAAACGAAAATTATTATGCAAAATATATATTTCATACATCAAACTTAAAACTATAACATGAGGGTTGATTATACAATACAATAAAAATAGTTCACAGATAAGAAATTACTTTTTGTCTTTAGACTACTTCATTCGAACTACGTCATCTTTAGTTAGTATAGTTTAGTTACGTAAAAGAATATTTAATAACAACAAGGGGGGTTTCTACAAGGATTTCTATGTATCGTTCAAAAATGTATACAGCATAGATATTTTTCCTAATAAAGTTTACGATCATTGAATTCATAATAAAAAACATCATTTTCTGTTTTTAAATGTTTGAAAATGGTCCACAACGATTAGTATTATAATAAACGTAACTATTTCATAAGCTTATCTTTCATCCTGCTCCAACATATTGCCACAGAGTGAGACGTAAAGATGTTAAAATTAATTAATGTAATATTTTGCTACCGAAATATTTTAATAACGTGAATAAACTCAGGAAAATCAACTACTTATCATAATATGGTGCTTTTATTGTACTTTTGATTTAATATTTCGGTAGCGAAGTTGTTAGTTTTAGAATAAAAACTAAAAAGTATTGTCGAAACAAGACTGCCACGTTACTTAAAAAAAGGAATTTTGATGGTGTTGCCATATTTTATAGGATGCGTAGTTACAAAAACACGTATAAACATTTTTTTTTATGTAGTCTAAATTCGGAAAAACTTTTTAGTTTTTACGTAAACTTAAAGATTTAATAAATAAAACCGGTATGAATAGTAGTGTTTTATTGCTAGCAATGACGAACTATGATTATGCAAAATACAAGATACTTTTTTATTATTGCTTATTAAATACTTTTAATCATCAATACTTTGGAATGTAAAAACAGTCTATTTTTGGAATTTTTGTTTGTAAATTGGTCCCCAATATTTTTGTGACTAAAGGAATGTAACATACAAATTTAATCATAAAATACAATAAATCGGATTTAAATTAATCCGAAAATACGAAAAAATATTTTAAAAGGCACATTTCTTACAAACTAACTATAACTACACGAGAAAAAGGCACAAATGGACAAGAATAATATAAAACATGATTTAATTTAAATAGAAATAAAAAAATTATATGTGAACCTGGAAATTATTGACATAAAGAGTGACGTTTAGACGTCGAAGATTCCCGCTCTTTTGATTTGACTGATGACAGCTGTCAATTTTGTTATCTGGTTTACATATGACTCTGTGGTCTCTTCTTTCTGCTAAAAAGACCGCCAAATACGCCTTTCTTGTCTTTCTTCTCTTTCGTTCCTCCGACGGATAATTCAGATTCTCCCGACGACCTAAAATTCAAAAGAATAAATGTAAAATAACCATCAGACGTTACGTGAAGTTAGCAACCGACATCGACAATTGACATTGACAATTGTATTAATTTTGACTGCTGTTTAAATCGTTTGAAAAGACAAAAAAATTAAAACAATAATTCGTTTTTGTCAATTCTATTCCATTGACCCATGTAAAGTTGCTAACTTCACATAAGTATTCGATTGTACCGCTTAAGCTTTTTATATCGTTTGTACTTTAAAGGAAAGCGAAATATTGGAATGCGAATTCAAAGTTTATGGGCAAATATAATTATACTGTTTGTCTTTGTGGAAATCAGAAATTATATCACACTATATTTCTTTTACATGAAATGAAATGAATTTGCATTAAAATTCACTCACCTGGAGGCAGGTCTCTGGTCCAAAGCGGGGGAACCCCCACTTCCCGCGACTGACGCTGGTCGAGTGTTACTACCACTGTTTCCGCCGTATGCTGTTAAAATAATAGATATTATTAATAAAACAATACTTTATTGATTGATTATGTTTTTTTTTTCAATACTAGCAACTATCTAAGACAAAAACAAACGAAGAAAATACTACTGTAATGTAGTTTGCAAAAAAGTTAATTTTATACAAATTAGAATTCCACTGAACGAGAAACTCAAATATAACAACTACATAATTACAACTTGCAAAAATCACATCACTATTTAAAATGAAAAAAACAAATACTCGTACATAATATATATTTTCTTTTAGATTTTAATCCGTTTATCAAATTCTTCTTAATATCGCAAAAAAACAAAATCAGTCACATAATTTAAAAACCCATACTATCTATAAAACACAGCACACACAAACCCGATACATATAAAGCTACATCTACACGCACCCACAACCGATAATTTACTTAAATAATAAACATAAAACCAAAGCATATAACATCACACAAAGCATAATAACACTAGAAAAATACATTACATGAAAATGTAATTTTATATCTAGATAAAATAAAAACTACATAAGAGCTAGCTTAGAAAGTTAAGCAGAAATGTTCTTACTTTAGTGTGTTACCAGGTAAAAAAAATAATACGTAAAAATATTCAACCTTAAACTATAATTAATCAATGCTACAAATAATTTATTAAAACAATCTATTTACATATTTTTCTTACCTGGCAACTTTTTTGCAAATATAATACAGAATACGTACAATGCACTTTATGTAGTACATATAGAAGATGGCTCGGTCCTTCAAGCAGCGCAGATAATTAATTTATAATATTATTAATCAAATAAATCGCTACAAAAGTATAAAATAATTAGTGATCGATATAATTCTCCCAATAAAACGAAAATTACGTAGGTCAATAAAAAATTTTTTTTTAAATTATTTTCGTAATTTCGCGCCATATTTGTCATTTTGACAATAGACAAGATATTCAGAAGTTTTAACTAGATTTCTAAACATTACTTCCACCAGTGTTGCCAACAATGATTTTCGCCCTAAATTTGGGATAAGTCAGATGAAATGGAGTGTTTTTAGGGGGTTTTTTGGGGGAACATTTATTTTACAGCACTTTTCTAGAGGGGATAATTTTTCTAAATAGGATGCCTATTAGCAAACAGATTTTTTGTAGGAAATTCTAGGGATCTCAAGCTGGCGTTATCAGTTGACAATACTGACTCAATTATATCGTTCAATAATTTATTCGGCAACAGCGATATATATATATCAAAGGTAAGCTTATTTATTTACTTAAGCATAGAAATAAAATCTAGAAATATCATTCATAAGACCATATTAGAATAATACTTAAATATAGCCAAAATGGAGACCCAGTTATCGTATTATAACATTTTATTGTGTATTATATATTTTAACATGGTAATTCAAGGTTTAACTTATCCTCTATCTGGCTATATAACTATGCTAAATAGAACATTATGAAGTTAATTTATATCCGCCAACCATGAAAACATTTATTTATTATAAAATATGTATTAGGAAAAATACAAACTACGGGCAGCACTCGTCATTTTTATTGAAAGGTTTTGGTCATGACTTCCTAAAATTTGTAGTGCATTTCTTTAAAAAAGACGACTTTAAATCTAGATGCTATAATAGAGAATAAATCAAAATTTACCATGTTTGATCAATAAAAGAGCCAATCAGATCTTTCAGCTATTGTATTCGTTGACCGCGCCTAAGATAAGTTAAATTTACTTTTTTTACCATTCTAAATATGAATTGTAATATTCATTTTATGTCAGAAAACCACTAGTTTTTGTAATTTAAAAATGACGAGAACTGCCGGCCTAGCATGACAACCACGACAAAATATTGTCGACCGTTTTCTCGTGTTTTAATCGATATCTCTTTATGTCTTCCGGGTCTAACAGATTAGAGATTTTTGTCGATCGAGATATCTTGTCTATCAAAGTTTTCGATGTCGAGATATTTTAGTTTATCCTCACTTGTCCGCGAGATATCTCTTGATGGTCATGCTAGGTGGGCTGAAGTATAAAACAAATCTACTTGTCATATGGAAAAAGGACGTCAAAATTTGAAACGGAGAAAAACTACTGTCTTTTTGACTGATTCTTAATAAATAAAATATCAAATACGTCATTCTTCCTTATGACGACAGTCTACTGAGGCTTGAAAACGCTACTCTACACAACTGACCGAGCTCGCTCGCCGAGTAGAAGTGCGAGGTCGTTTCGACCCCCTGCCAGTTGTTATTCCAAGCCCCCGGATTCTTATTCGGGTCCTTCTCTTGCCAATTCTTATTCACTTTCTGCTGATAGCTATTCACCAACGCCGTCACAGATTTCTCCCCCTGTGGGATATTTGGCCCCCCAACGTTTTGATTATCGGTTCTTTCAACCGTGTATCTATAAGTCTGCTCGTATCTCTCATTTAAGTTCTTATCGTGTCTCTCGCTAGAACTGCGTTCGGAAGCCGAGTTTCTCTCGCTCATATTGAAATTTTTGTCGAACTCTCTGTCGCTCGAACCCCTTTCTGACCTGACTGATCGTTCTGACATTACTGACCCCCTGTCCGACATCACTGACCCCCTGTCAGACATCACTGACCCCCTATCTGACATGACTGAACCCTTATCTGATGCTCTTTCTGAGCCGGGTCGTGATCTAGTGGTTATTCTGTCCGGTACGTTTGGCCCCCTTTCGGGTACAGAAGGCCCCCTTTCGGGTAACATTGGGGCCCGTTCGGGTATCGCGGGCGGTCGTTCCGTTACTATGGGAATTGGTGCTCCAGCTTCGGCTATATTTTGAATATTTATCATTTAAAATACAATTAATTAAATAAAATAAGTGTGGCAATAACCTTTTGCCATATTTTTTTTTAGTAATTCATAATAAAATATCTATAGGTATATGACCAAGTAAGTCATGGAACATTCACAAAAGCTAACGTCACAATATAATGCAAAGACAAAAACATTCACTATAATTTAAATCTTGCTGAGATTTATTTAAAATCCTTGTAATTTTTAACCTCACGTAATATATTATTTTAAGATAAACCCATTCGTTAACTGTTATATGTAATTATCACTAGATACAATATCAATAAAAGATAGTGCACTGACACAACTGGAAACCAATATTTGCGACACAAACTCACTTAGGAGCGGCATGACTACAGCTTAACTCAAACAGTAAAGATAGTCTGTTAAGTTTTCGAACAGATTAACCGAATTTGATGAAATTATTTGAGTAAATTATGAAAGTACTGGAAATTTGCGACGGAATAGGCTATTTAATAATTGGTACAATAGGGAATATGCATGTATATTTTTTTTCGGTAGCTTACATAGTTATATAATAGAAAAAAATATTTAACGCCAAAATAGTATTTAAAAATTTAATAGACTATGACGTCAAGCAGAAACACCCAAGGACTTTATATATATAAAGTCCTTGGACACACCTAATAACAGTTGCTGACACAGACATTTACGTCATATTCGCTCTGACAAATAACGTGGCTTTTCAAATATTTGAATTTCCCAGTTTATTTGCGCTTTTTAAAAATTAATTTCTTGCTCAAAACTGAAATTGTAATAAAAAATATTGATGGAAGCGTAATAAAAGTAAAAAAGTTTATTAAAAACAATGTTTGACCTCATTGGAATCACATGCATATTCCCTATTGCCGTTTGAATCGTGTTTTTTCTTAGATTTTAGACACTAATATTAGAATTAAGAATTAATAATTATGGATCTTTGTAATATCGTCGGTCCAAAGGTAAAACTCACTAAGTGTAATTTTGAATAAATGTTGCCACTATTGCTTATTTTAAACGTACATCTACGATAAGAACAAATTACTAGTGTATTGCGGTTCATAGTTTTGTTATGGACCAGAATACGTAATTAGCGCTTTGTTCTTTGCGTAGGTTAACGCTTAAAATAAGCAAAAGTGACATTTTTTTTTAGTTTTTTTTAAAGTATTTTTTTGGTTTTTTTTATTAAAAATTGAACCTATTAACAGTGTGTGTGTGTGACTCACCCTCTCGCTGTGTCCGAATGAATTCCGCGTTGATGTCGCGACCGTTTGAGAATCGCGATCGGCCCCAGGAACCACTCGCTTGTTCAGAGTTCCTACGATCATGTGAATCAATGAATAGGGGATCAAATGGCAGGTTTAGATAATGACACATATATGAGTTTCGCCTGGGATTAAATCAAACTTTGTTTCATGCAAATCGGATTTCAGAAAAGTTATCTTCATTTAATCAAGTGAACCTCATGCTCGTCTGTCTATATACAAAATAAAAAAAAATAAAAATTTTAAGGCCGTTACGCCAATTAGAGGGTTAAAAAATACGTTTATTTATGTTATATATCGACAGACGAGCATGAGGTTCACTTGATGGTAGGTGATACCTCAGCCACAGAACATCAGTCAATGATGCGCTGTCAACCTACTTTTTACTTCGAGCATTCGGATTCATAGTTTCACTTCACGGTTTTTTCATCTATGGTCACTACTCATGGAGAAACCGGTGGTTTTCGATATTCCTCCCACCCGTTCAATGCCCGAAATGACCAAACGTGCGGAAGACATGCTTACTTATATAGAAAATTACAAACATATCGTCCCGGTGAGATTTGGCAAGTGTTCTACCGAATGCCAATAAGCCCGTCAAAACGAAAATATAAATGTAAAATTAGAAGCATTTATTTTTTATAACTGACGTTAATAAATTGTTCCATGTATCTAAAAAAAGTTTTGAAAATTCTAAAAAACTGTGTGAAGAATGATATGTGTTTGAGAGGTGTGACTGATGATATGGCGAGTGAAAGGAGAGAATGGAAAAAGAGGACATACTGCGCCGACCCCGAATAAAAAAAAAGGGAACGGGGCACGAAGAAGGAGAAGTGTACATTGTGTTACCTGAATGAATAAATGATTAGTACTTACCTAAGTATAACATCAGCACCGTCGTGCGGGTGGGGGGGCTGTCGGGGGGGCAGCGAGGGCAGCACCGCGGACTGTATGGGGCTGTCGGGGGAGCTCGCCGCGCGGTGCTCCGCCAGGATCTCGGTCTGGCTCCTCACCTTGCGCTGCGTCTCCGGTGTGGACGCCGCCGACGATGACGATGACGCGTTTCTATAAGGTCATTAAGAATAGGAAAAAAATCTTTAATTCATTCTAAATATGCGCATACAATCAGTACGATGACGTGAATAATCCTGAATCGGGCTATCAGTTTCTCCGGTTTTCTCCAATGGTTAGTCTAATCGAGAATCCTCCCTTAAGGGGAGATATACATCTATAGGGTCGAAACAAATTGGAATCAATGAAGAATGAAAAATTTGAAAGTCATAAACATTCCGTTGACCGAAGATGACCTGCACTAATTTTTTGGCCCAAAAATCGTTTACTTATGTTCAAACTACTATATTATATACGTAGTATCTAGTTTAATAATCTTTTTGATGTTTTTTTCAGATGATTTGTAAGATTTTTTTACGGCGCTTCAGGGAATGATATCTTTACAATTTTGTTGTTATTTTTTAATAAAAATATATTGAATGTATAAACTTTAATTTGGTCGGGACCCTAATCCGAAATTTTAAATAGTTATACCATAGACATCTAAAACACCAGAGAGCTAACAGCTGCGTTTCCGGCCTTTAAGGAAAGAATAATCCCATACCACCTCACCACCTCGATGTCTGGCGATCCACAACTGCGCGTTTCCTTAGGCACTTTTTGCCACGCACTACCACTTTGTGGAACCAGCTTTCGCCGGCGGTTTTTCCGAACCGATACAACTTGGGAACCTTCAAGAAACGTGCCGGTAAAGGCCGGCAACGCATCCTCAAGACCTCTGGTATTGCGGATGTCCATGGGCGGCGGTAGTCACAATCAGGTGAGCCGCCTGCCCGTTTGCCTCCTCTACGATATATATATAAAAAAAAATACTCCACTAGGGGTAAGGGTAACGAATAAAAAAGCCGTCAATCGCAACTATCGCCTCACCTCAACCGTCTCCGGACGTCGTCGGCCGGCGAGGCGGCGGCGTCGTACGGCGTGAGCTGCAGCTGGGGGGGCAGCGCCGCGTGGAAGGCGATCTTGGCGACCCACTCCAGCATGAGGTCGCGCCGCGCGCACGCGAACAGGTACTCCGCGCCGTCCGCGCCCGCCAGCCGGAACACGTGCGCGCGCTTCGTGTAGTCGCCCGCGGGCTCGCAGCGCGCCTGCGAACGTGCACCATGGTCATTGTAGTGTTAACTGTTCATCTTAACACTCTGACACAGTCATATAATCAACGTTGCTTATGGTATAATCTATAGTTAATTGTCATTAGACACCAGACGCGGGAACGTACGCGGCACAGCATGTATGTACCGTACCTACTATCTATTATAAAAGAATTATAAAAGTCTTCTGTGATAATGTGTTTGATTGCTAGTGCACCACAACTATTTCATTGGTGATAGATCACCACAACAGCCAACTCTACGTCTTTCTACGTAGATCTACTAACTTTAGTCCTTTTCTGCAAACCTACGAACTTCAAGCCCAGAATCTACGTATTTTTTATCAAATTGAACAAACTAAACGAATATAACGGACGAATATAACTGAGGCTGATGGGTATAATTTCAATTTCCTGAAAAAAACTTATTAAAAAGAATGTTCCGTATTACACAGTCACACTTTGCAGATTCTGCAGTTTCTGAAACTGTCACTAGTGTCACTGTCAGAAACATAACCTATAGTCCTATTCATAAAAGAAGTCCTTTTTAGGTGTCGCTAGTGTCTATGGAGTTAAAAATACTTTCATAAAAAATATTGTAGTTCCAACATTATCCGTGGGACTTCTTTCTTGGAACGTACTCTATATTATATTTCGATTTCAAGTTCAAACGGATTCGAAGTTGTTTTGTTTGGTTATTTAATTTTTATGTTTCATGTTGATTTCTGAATATGGAAACGAGAAGTGACAGTGCTGAAGAGCGTAATGTTGCTACCCCCACTAAAAATTTATTAACATAGTTTTCTGCAATACACTGAAAACAAAAATAAGAAGTATTCTTTTTACAAAAAGTAGCATCGAAAAGGGAACCTTCGCAAGATCACCTTAAAACTATTCGATCCGCGTTTATTCGTTAGCGACTGAAGTATGCTTTCGATAGCAACTCATGGTAAGGGTACTGAGCAGTCCGCTGACTCCTCCCCTACAAGCGGCTGGGTGCGAGAGAGTGCGCGCTATAACTCCACGTCAGAGTGTCGTCCACACGGACACTAGCAGCCCGCGGCGGCTGGGGGGAGAACTACTCTTACCCCAGAGACAACGTGACAAGCCTATAAGGCCTGTTCTTCAATGTACATCTATGTTCTTTGATATTAATGAGCGAAAACTGTTTAAAGTCATTGGTAAGCTTTAAATATTAAACTTGTTATTGTGACAATTCCAAAACTCGAGTCTTCTTCTTGAAAAATCTTGAAAAAATGAATCTACCCTCATTAAACTTACATAAAGCATAGCGACGCCCCTGTCTATTCAGTATCTGTGCCTTAAATAACTTTTACTCATTTTTATGTGTGATGGGCTGTCTGATAGCTCAAAACCCCAGAAAAAATAAATTCTACCCCCTTTTAGTATAGCGATATGCGACACTTAGTACGTCTTTAAGAATTAGCTGTCTTTAAGCGATTTAATTGGCTGTCTGATACTCGTAGTTCCAAGACCCAAGTTTTGTTCTCAAGAAAAAAAAAACTACCCTCATTAAACTCACATTAAGTATAGCGACAGGGGGCGCTGCAGCCTTGCTGCTGGCGAAGTCGCTTTGATCTCTGAAGAAGCAGAGCAGTTGTCCGCACAGCACGCCGTAGTACGAGCGCCAGGAGCGCACTGTGGCGCGCTTGCCGCCCACACCGGCTTCTTGCTTGCGTTCTAGGTAACCTGGTAAAAATAATTGTTTAATGTATTCAAGAACACCATATCATATATAATATTGTCTTTTATTAACGCGAGTATCACACATTTAAATAAAATACTGTATACCGGATTAAAACGCGATTTATTATTTATATTGTTTAAATTATTTATCCCGACGTTTCGGATGCTTTTCAGCAACCGTGGTCGCGGGGAAACGTCGGGATAAATAATTCAAATTCAAAAATTCAAAATTCTTTTATTTCTTCTTAACATTGTACACTAAATTTATACAGGGTTTAGAGTGTCCTTTTAAGTGAAAATCACCTGTCACAGGATACTCTGCTCTTCCGTAACAAATATGGTTTTACACAAATAGATAAGAATAACAAAATAATATAAAATAAAGAAAAACAAAACAAGCGTGTTACTTACTAATTATTAATCTACTGCCTTATACATGCAAGATCATGATTGTTTATCTGTGTGCGTGTGTGAGTGTGTGTGTGTGTGTGTGGGTGGGTGTGTGAGCGTGTTTGTGTGTGTGCGTGTATGTGTGTGTGTGTTCGCGCGCGTATGTATGATTGAGAGTTCGAGTTCGTGAATTAGGTAATTAAATCTTCTATTTCGTCATAATTAAGGGAAAGAAGCCATTTTGTGACAGTATTTTTGCATTCCTTACGATTAATCTTGTAGATATTAAGTTTTTTGTTTATTACATTATACAGAAAGACAGAACGAATAAAGAATTGCCTTTTAGCAAACGTTGTTTTAGCAAACTGTAAATAATATAATTTAAACAATATAAATAATAAATGGCGTTTTAATCCGGTATACAGTATTTTATTTAAATATCATATGTATATAAATCAAATATAATCAGAAAGATACTCGCTAGTTACTTGTTTAAAAATCAGAATTTTACAAATACAAACAATAAAAAAAAAATATTTTATATAACAAACAACGCAGTAAGTACAAGTAATTATTAATTCAACCCCGCTTTAACGCAATAAAAGTACCTTGTCACAACTGACTCCATTCTGTCTTTGCAGAATCATCCCTTTGACATAACTCACACACTTATAACAATTACTTTTTTAATATTTAGTTTTCGTTTAAATTTTAAATAACTTTAATTATAATTTCGTTTAAATTACTTTAGTTTTCAACTGTCATACGCAATATTAAAATAACTTTTATTTCACATACAAAATGAAATCGGTATTTTTTGAAAAAAAAATTGTGTTGTTTCCTGCGATTTTATGAGGTATGGTATGTGATACTTAATCTCAACCTATCGTTACGTCGTGATGTGTCGTCGACCTATTTAAATTACCTTCAATCTCGACGGGCGGCAGTTCGTCAGGCTGCCTATGTCTCCTGAAGCTCTGCGTCCGGCGGCGAGTCGTGAACGACGGAGTTCTCTTCGGTGTCTTAGTCGCAACCTTAATATATTGTAAAATAAGTAAGAAAACTAGAATGATTCATGCGATTCAAACGTTGATATTGAATTTATCAAAATATTTGACATATTTGGAAATGTAAATTTGTATTTATTTTGATTTATAATTAACATTTATAAGGACTTATAGTAAGAATCTTGACATTTTAACCATTCGATTATACAAAATCGTAACATAACTCCTAGACAGTATCCAAATAAATTCTTACTGATATTTTTTTTGGGCACTGTTTACAGTTCCCCAGCAGGCTTCTCTTTATGGGGATATTTAAAGAGTCGTGTCTACATCCATAAACCAAATACACAACTTCAACTAAAAGAAAAAATCAGCGAAGAAATGTCGGCAATTACGCAGTATCTTTACCGTCGAGTATTCGAAAATTTAGGTACTCGCTTAGAAGAGTGCAAAAGTTGAAACGGTGGTCATTTAGAATATATTATTTAAAAAAAAAAAATTCCACGTAATAAGCTTTTTTTTGTAAATAAACAATTTTTAAAATATGTCAAATGGCTTTTTTTATAAGATTTTTTTTTAATTTTAACTAATTCTTGGCCCACCAATAACTATTTGTGCCACAATAACTATAAAGATTATATTATGTAATTATTTTATGTTTTAAAATGTACTTTTGTATCTATTAAGAAACAATGAATGAACGAATGACTTACACTCATGCTTTCAGCTCTTTTGACGAGAGCATCGTTCTTCGGAAGTCGGTCGAACTGCGGCGCGGGCGAGAAGGTCTCCTCCGACGAGACCACGCTCTCTTGGTTGCTCAGCTGACGCTCCAACTGGTCAATAACATTAATTTATGTAAATTCGATACGAATATGTGACCGACTCTATACTAAACTGACTAAAGACATTATTATATTTCTTTTTATAATGCATTAATAAGGCAAAACAGGCGTTTGGGCTTGTATGGTGGTCCCGCCACTGGATGTACCTACATAGAAGCACAGGCCTTATAGGCGCGCTTGTCACGGTGTCTCTGGGGTGCGAGTAGTTCTCCCCCCAGCCGCCGCGGGCTGCTAGTGTCCGTGTGGACGACACTCTGACGTGGAGTCATAGCGCGCACTCTCTCGCACCCAGCCGCTTGTAGAGCGGTGTTGCCGAGAGCGAGCGAGAGCGAGCGAGACAACGCGAGGGGAGGAGTCAGCGGACTGCTTAGTGTGTGTGTCACACCGATACATTGCCGCGCGCTCTACAGGTCAAAAGTAGAACTACTTTTTTGTGCCAAGTTTGTATCGCCTGTGCTTCTATGTACATCTATGTTCTTTGATAGTATCCGCGATCCTCTCCATCTCCTTCCTCTCCACCTGCTGAACAGTGACGTCACTCACCTGCACATCCTGCCCGCCCTGCTGGCTGCCACTCTCGCGCCACCGCTCCTCCGCGATCCTCTCCACCTGCTGCAGTGACGTCACTCACCTGCACATCCTGCCCGCCCTGCTGGCTGCCACTCTCGCGCCACCGCTCCTCCGCGATCCTCTCCACCTGCTGCAGTGACGTCACTCACCTGCACATCCTGCCCGCCCTGCTGGCTGCCGCTTTCGCGCCGCCGCTCCTCCGCGATCCTCTCCATCTCCCTCCTCTTCACCTGCTGCACCCTCTCCGCTTCCTGCTGCTCCGCGTGTCGTCTGCGAGCTTGCTCCTCTTCTTGCTTCTGATCTTTGAACGCTCGCTCGATCTAAACAGAATTTTGAAGAAGAGTCTATTAGAAGAATTCGTTTATGATAGGAATAAAAAAGGATCAAGGAATTTAAGCGCCCCTTAAGATTTGACCGCCTCCGTGGCTCTGAAGGGAGGCAAGTTCAAATCCAGAAAGAAAGAAACAAGAAAAAAAATTTTGATCAGGCAGGGCACAGAAGACTGATCTAAAGACTTGCTTGTAAAGAAAAATTAATCAGACACAGAAATATGTCTAACCCATGCTCCACTAGGGGCAATGATTCATGAAACATAGACCAAATAATAAGAAAGTAAGAAAGAAAGGCAAAAAAAAGTATTATGCTAAAAAATGTCGTTTATAATATTGTCTTTTATTAACGCGAGTATCACACATTTAAATAAAATACTGTATACCGGATTAAAACGCGATTTATTGTTTAAATTATTTATCCCGACGTACGTATAAGTACCTCAATGGTGATTCCCACCACCACCCTTGCCAACTCTCTTCTGTCGGTGTATGTTTGTTTCAGAGAGCCCACCGCCTCTGTGATGCTGCCCACCTCAACGGGGAACTGCAGCATGTTAAGCAAGTACTCCGTGACAACAAGCTGCGGGTGCCTCCACAGCATCACAGAAACAGGAATAAACCACAAACAGTACAACGTCAACCAGCCTACCTGCCTTATGTGAAGGGTGTTACAGACAGGATTGGAAGAATCTTAAAACGAGCTTCTATTAATACAGTTTTCAAGCCACACAAGAAGATTCAACAGTTCTTGAGACCAATAAAAAGTAATATTCCTTTGCAAGATTCAGGTGTATATAAACTGGATTGTGACTGTGGTTTATCCTACATTGGGCAAACTAAACGTAGCATTTCAAACCGACTTAAGGAACACATTGCGGATATCAAAAACAGACGTCACTCTAAATCAGCAGTATGTGAACACACTCTGGATAAACCAAACCATTACATACGTTTCGACCAACCAAAAATCCTTGCTAAAGAAAGTAGATTCTTTCCCAGACTAGTACGTGAGGCTATTGAAATTAAAAAACATCCTAACTTCAATAGAGAAGATGGTTTGAGACTTTCCAACACCTGGGATCCAGTTATTAAAAATCTAAAGCCCCAAATCAAACATACTAAAAAACAAGAGGACACCGTTAGTCAATATTGTCATAATATAGAAAATTACAGTAAATATCAACTCCGTAGGAATAGATGGCGTTAATATGTAATAATTGTAAAACAAAAACTTGGCGATTAAAAAGAGTGGCGGCGAGTTTCTTGCCAGTTCTTCTCGTCCGCTCTACGCCCTTGATTTGTGAACTGGTAGTAAATGTAAAATTAGAAGCATTTAATATTAGTAATATTAGTAATTTAATATGTATTATTTTTTATTGACGTTCATAGATGTACATTGTGTTACCTAAATTAATAGATTATTTTTTAATTTAATTGAATTAAATATGGCAACTTTGTGACATTTCAAATATAAGACAACTGTCATCTTTCAGTCTCCCGCGACCACGGTTGCTGAAAAGCATCCGAAACGTCGGGATAAATAATTTAAACAATAAATCGCGTTTTAATCCGGTATATAGTATTTTATTTAAATGTGTGATACTCGCGTTAATAAAAGACAATATTATGTGCACCAGTACGGACTGGAAAATGCTAATAAAATTCGACGGTTAGAATACAAGAAGACAAAGGCGGCACGTCTCCTGACATCGTTGAACTTCCTCAAGAAATGTCGAGACAATAACATCATCCCAGTTTGTGTACAAATCGCGCCGAAAAAGGACATAGCTGGGAGCGCCGGTATTCTCAAAAATGCAAGTCACAAGTTGCTATTAAAACTAATTGCCAACCACAGATCGGAAATACAACGGCAAAATTTTGAAATCCAAAATGAAACAAATAATTTACGGGAAATCTTATCGGTAACAGATTGGCAACAGTGCATAAATATATTAAATAGTCGTGCTCATAACAAATTTAACATCTATAAAGAAAAACAAATAAAAAAGTTTGAAAAATTAACCGACAAATATAATAAAACATCATACAAGTTTCCGAACACCAATGACGTTGACAGTCAATGTCCAAAAACAGTTGTCAATCTGTCAAAACAAACATTAGATAAATCAACCATTGAGGTACTAAATAAAGGCCTTAATTTTGCTCCTGCGCCGCGAAAAATACCCTGTGAAGAAATAGTCAGCTACGTTGAGGAATGTATCCATAAGAACACGATTCCTAAAGACGATGCGGAGGCAATCCGGCAAGATATTTCGTGCATATTACGAACTAGCAAGCCGCCAAAACCTAACATCTCTCGTGCGGAATCAATGGCTCTAAAACAACTACGGGCCAATAAAGATATCATAGTACTCCGAGCGGACAAGGGAAACGCGACGGTCGTGATGGATACGTCAGATTATGAACACAAAATGTCGCAGATCCTTGCAGATGTTTCCACCTACAAGAAAGTTGAAAAAGACCCAACAAACAAGGTAATAAAAAAGACATCTGAATTGATCAATAAACACAAAAAGACACTTAATCTTGACAGTAAATTCCTCACACCTGCATGTGCAAAGCCTCCAAAAATGTATGGGTTACCTAAAATTCACAAAATAAACACACCTTTAAGACCTATAGTGAGCCAGATCGACACACCCACACATAAACTAGCTCAACACATGGCTAAAGTACTTTCTCCCCTCAGAGGGAACAGTAGTGCTCATGTTAAAGACTCATACCATTTTGTTGAAACTATTAAAGATCTCAAACTCTCCAACAATGAAACCATGGTAAGCTTTGACATTGAGTCTCTTTTTACTAATATTCCTGTATCGGACTGTCTAAATATTGTTAAGAAAAGGTTATCAGAACACAACATGTCACCAGAATATGCAGATATTTTAGAACATTGTTTAACATCTGGCTACCTAATGTGGAATAGTGAATTCTATATACAGGTTGATGGGGTGGCTATGGGCTCTCCAGTCTCCCCTGTTGTCGCTGACATTTTCATGGAGGACTTCGAAGAAAGAGCCCTGGCCACAAGCCCGGTTAAACCGAGGCTTTACAAGCGATATGTAGACGATACCTTTACTATTCTGCCCACGGAACACATATCTGTATTTCTAGACCACCTTAACTCCATACATAGTAACATTAAATTCACTATGGAGAAGGAGAATAATAACTCACTGGCCTTTCTAGACATTTTAGTGGTTCGGGGAGGGGATGGTACACTTGGCCATACTGTGTTTAGAAAAATAACCCATACTGATAAGTACCTCAATGGTGATTCCCACCACCACCCTTGCCAACTCTCTTCTGTCGGTGTATGTTTGTTTCAGAGAGCCCACCGCCTCTGTGATGCTGCCCACCTCAACGGGGAACTGCAGCATGTTAAGCAAGTACTCCGTGACAACAAGCTGCGGGTGCCTCCACAGCATCACAGAAACAGGAATAAACCACAAACAGTACAACGTCAACCAGCCTACCTGCCTTATGTGAAGGGTGTTACAGACAGGATTGGAAGAATCTTAAAACGAGCTTCTATTAATACAGTTTTCAAGCCACACAAGAAGATTCAACAGTTCTTGAGACCAATAAAAAGTAATATTCCTTTGCAAGATTCAGGTGTATATAAACTGGATTGTGACTGTGGTTTATCCTACATTGGGCAAACTAAACGTAGCATTTCAAACCGACTTAACGAACACATTGCGGATATCAAAAACAGACGTCACTCTAAATCAGCAGTATGTGAACACACTCTGGATAAACCAAACCATTACATACGTTTCGACCAACCAAAAATCCTTGCTAAAGAAAGTAGATTCTTTCCCAGACTAGTACGTGAGGCTATTGAAATTAAAAAACATCCTAACTTCAATAGAGAAGATGGTTTGAGACTTTCCAACACCTGGGATCCAGTTATTAAAAATCTAAAGCCCCAAATCAAACATACTAAAAAACAAGAGGACACCGTTAGTCAATATTGTCATAATATAGAAAATTACAGTAAATATCAACTCCGTAGGAATAGATGGCGTTAATATGTATTGATTGTAAAACAAAAACTTGGCGATTAAAAAGAGTGGCGGCGAGTTTCTTGCCAGTTCTTCTCGTCCGCTCTACGCCCTTGATTTGTGAACTGGTAGTAAATGTAAAATTAGAAGCATTTAATATTAGTAATATTAGTAATTTAATATGTATTATTTTTTATTGACGTTCATAGATGTACATTGTGTTACCTAAATTAATAGATTATTTTTTAATTTAATTGAATTAAATATGGCAACTTTGTGACATTTCAAATATAAGACAACTGTCATCTTTCAGTCTCCCGCGACCACGGTTGCTGAAAAGCATCCGAAACGTCGGGATAAATAATTTAAACAATAAATCGCGTTTTAATCCGGTATACAGTATTTTATTTAAATGTCGTTTATCTCTTTTTGGCTGTTAGCCATCGATAAAAGGTCAACCAGGGTAATTGTAAAAAAACGCAACTTTGTTCTATTGTCCGTTGTCTCAATTTGCGTCATACATATAACAAAAAAGTTATGATGTATGTCTCCAATGATCCCTGTAAGTCCCTGGATGACGGTAACGTATCCGGGCAGCACTCACGAGCGTGATCCTCCGGAGCGCGCCGAACCGCTCGCGCTGCGCGTCGATGGTCTCCTCCAGGTCGCGGTGCCGGTTGATCAGCTCCTCCGTCTGCGCCACGCTGTCGCCGAACTTGCCGTCCCTCACCAGCGGCACTCTGGGGTATCAATATGTTCTTTATATCCAGGGAGAAATTGCGAGCATCCTTTTAACCAGGGACTGAATACCGGTTAATATACTATGGGAGTTATACTGGTATAATAAAGGTGTTTGTTAATATTCTTTCGTTTTTATTCATATTTACTGAAAAAAAAATACTGTTGTAAGTTTAGAGTGTATTACTCTTTATAACTAATATCATGGTATCTTAGTCAGACACGTATTTTGAAAAATTAAAATAACCGGTTCAGGTCACAAAGATACGCAGCAGCAGGTAAAGATTTTGAGATCTAGCATGACAACCGCGACAATATTTTGTCGACCGTTTTCTCGTGTTTTAATCGATTATCTCTTTATTTCTTCCGGGTCTAACATGACAATTACACTTTATTTTGACGGCATGATTTTTTATACCCGCAAAAGTCTCTCAAGTTTCAATTTGTTTGACTCAAATGATCACTTCTAGCCTCTAAACGGATTCATACAATAACTTTACTAAATTAAATTAATTTTCTATTACGGGTGCAATGTAGTGAAATGTACTGTACACAAAAATAAAATTAAAATAACTGCAGTAATTTTTGAGTTAAATCGTAAAAAACAAAAAACTTTCCCCTTTATAATATTAGCATACATAGAAATTTAATTTTTAAAAATTGTTTAAAATCTTGTTTTGAATTCTCAAATTTCACCATACCCTTCTATGTCGAGTACGTCCTAACTAAAACAGCCCCTCACCTGGCGCTTATCCACTGGTCCAGCGCCTCAGCATCCCTCAGGAACATCAGCGCGTCCAGGTGCTGTTCGTAGATGGTGGCTCTGGCCCGCCACGCGCCCGCCAGCGCGGCCCGGCGCGCGCGCAGCGCCGACATGCGGCCCTCCACCTCCGAAGAGAGGAAGTGGCCCTCGCTCACCAGCTTCTCACCTGGACGAATAAAAAAGCAAAAAAAAATGTAGGCTTTGTTACTCGGGGATAATGTAGCTTTCTATTGGTGAAATAATTTATAAATTCGGTTCAGTAGATCCAGAGATTACACCCTACAACCTCACAAACTTTACCTCTTTATATAATCTATATAATATCTATATATATAATATAAAAATGAATTGCTGTTCGTCACTAAAACTCTCAGTTAGTCTCACTAAAACTCGAGAACGGCTGAACGGATTTATCTTAACTTAGTCTTGAAATGTTCGTGGAGGTCTAAGGAAGATTTAAAAGGCGAGAAAAAAACGAATAATTTCCGGGAAAACCCTAAAAACAGCTCTTTTCTATTTTCCATACAAACGTTTTCTAGAGTCAATTTAATTATATAATTTCGAAGCCAAAATTGTGGCAGAACAACGTCTGCGGGGTCCACTAGTATACATATAAAAATGATTCTATTTCCCTTGGTCACGGCATCACGCGTGAACGGCTGAACCGATTTCGCTAATTCTTTTTTTGTTATGTTTGTTATCGTCAGGAGAAGGTTTTTTAGGAGAGAAAAAATTAAGAAAATTGCGCGGAAAATTAGAAAATTTAAGAATTCTTAACCACCATATTAAATTATTTCTGATGTAACCATAGCGCTTTTACAATTCAAACTGTTTTGATGTAACCTTATGGCGATTGACATAACATTGACAGAATGCGTACTGCAAATATGGTATCAGCGAGTAGCATAGTTTTTTTTACATACAGTACCTACATCTACAATGCACCCGTGCGAAGCCAGGGCGGATTACTTGTATTAGAATAGATATAAGATTACGGCCTTATTCATAAACGTGTTATAAGCTTGATATAGTTAAAATATGTTTTGTCTCGCTCCATCGAATATAAAAAGACTACAGAACGAAAGAAATAAAATATATTTTAACTATATGAAGCTTATAATAAGTTTATGAATAAGGCCATTATAGTTTAAATTAATCCTTCTCACGGAATTACACCCCTGCGAAGCCGGGGTAGGCTGCTAGTTATTTTATATTGTAGTACATTGTTTTTTTCTATCATTAATATTTCTCGCAGCGCATGCGATGAAAGACATTTTATGACAATTTTTTTACACTATTCAAATTTTAGTAGGGATCCCTAATTATTCCATGGAAATAAAAAAAAATATAGCCTATGATGCAAATTTTCTAACAATGAAAAAAATATTAAAATCGGTCGAGTAGTTTTTGAGTTAAATCGTAACAAACATACAAATCGTTCTTCTTTATAATATTAGTTTAGATAATATCGAAACTACAATATAGTGTTTTAATATTTTTTGAAAATTGAAATCAGGTAGCTGTCACCTTTATTTGAAAATGATTTATGAATTAATGAATGAATGAGTGAATGAATGAATGAATGAATAAATTATTTTTATTGGGCTTCCACACAAGATATACGAACTATTATAGAAAAATATCACAAGGTGGCTTTTTCAGGGAGAAGCACTCACCATCAGCATAGAAAGTATGGAAGGCATCGTCCTTGGCGTCCATTTCCGCGGCGATGTCCCGATGGCGGGCCACGAGGCGTTCGGCCGCCGCCACATCGGCGCCCAGCTCCGGGGCTGTCACTCGGGCCAGGGTTTCGTTGCTCCAAGCCCTGGGAAGGTTATATCAAATTAGATATTCCCGTATCGATTGTCAACCTAAAGGCAGGATCCTCGACCAGTCGAACCACTGACTGGCCGGCCCTAAGGCCCCAGTGGTTGATGTCGAGATGTTGTATATATACTGAGCGCTCGGAAACATTTATATAGCGCGATTCAGGATTAGACGTCTTCGTATTGATTCTTGTAGCGGATCATAGATGTCGCTACAGTCTTAATACTATGTCATACTTAAAAACATTTTGTAAAACAAAAATCTTGGCGATTTAAAAGAGTGGCGGAGAGTTTACTGGCCCACCACCACACAGAAATATATACCAATAAATCATTTACATGATCTGTTAGTTGTTATTTAATATACATTTTCCAGCAGATGCCGCATATCCTTGGTCGTTGCTCTGGCATAGCAGGTTCATTTACATCTGTAACTGCCGAAACCAGTTGGTTACTCACATAAGCTCCTGGTAAGTATCGAAATAGGCCTGCATCTGGTCGGCGAGTTGCAGCTGTTGTTCACAGTTCGCCGCTCGTTCCTCCAGCGCTTCGAGCGCTTCTGTGACATCTTCCAGCTTGGCTTGCACGTGCTCCTTGGCGTCGGGGAATGCCCCTCCCAATCTAGGAATTAACAAATATTATAATATTATATTGGACAATTGAAGTAAAATTACTTATAATACCGAAAAATACCAGTATTTATTGGCAATTATATATAGTTTATTATTTTATTTAACTGTAACGTAAATGTTTCGGTCAAGCAGGATAGAAGACAAAATTAGTTTTAGGCCCACTTGGAAATCACAATCTAGAAATTATATTGTACAATACCACAAAAATGGTTGGTTAAATTAAGATAAAAAGAATTACTGTTAGTAATAAGTCCGCCTTTTGTAAATTTTTTTTGTCATTTTACTTTGTTTATTTAATTTCTGGTGTAGAATAAAGTATTTTTCATTCATTCATTCATTCATAAAAAGCAGCGACCGAATATTTTGCCAAAATGTAAAAAAAAAATTTGATATTTTGTAATCATTAAACACTCATACACGTAAAAAAGTTAATATTTCTTCGTAAGAAGGAACTCTTCTGTGCTAAGAACCGCTAGGCGGTTCTTCATAGACTTTCTCGGAATCACGCGCCAAAATCTCTATGGAATCTAATGTATATAACCTCGTTCTAACCTATTGGAATTCGTTCTAATAAGAACGAAGCAAGTGTATATTCAAGATGGCGGCCGTCCACATACGAGTGGATTATGATGTATTACCTATCAGCTTCGCTCTGTAGATGCGCATGCTTCTCCCGGATCGCGTTGAGATCAGCCCTCAGCGCCTTGAGCTGGTGCAGCTGTCGCAGCAGCTGCAGCGTGGCCTCCTTCTCCGCCACCCAGGCCAGGGTCTCCTCGGCGGAGCGGTCGAACTCGTGAACTTGCCGGGCCCCAGCAAGAGCCTGGTACAAAGTTGTATTACAGGATGAAAATAAATTAATGCATCCGTATTTGTTTACACTTTTGATTTTTTTTTCATCAATCATCAATGAAATGTGATTTTATATGATAAATATCAATAATTCTGGATAGCTGGAAGTTGTAAGTTAAAAAAAAAACATATATGACGGCGCCTGATGCGCCATCGAGTTAATTAAAATATGATTCGAACCTTCATAGTTCAAAAAGAATGGAATGTTCCTAGCTGGAAAGAAGTGTCAAGATGACGTTGATGGGACTCTAATGAATCGTCAGGTCGCTGGTAGTGCCGCGGCCATCTTGGAGCTAGACAGACAAGAAGGTCGCGCGTGCACCACGAATACGACGAATCATTTAATTTAGAGTCGATCAATATTATTTTATAATCAATTTTTTAATGGTGGTTAAATCAGTGTTATAAACTGTTACATCTGATTATTATTTATTCAATCAAGTTAATAATTACTAAAGAAAGGCAATCAAAACCCTTTACAATGCGGCGTTATATATGTCACGGTAAGAGTGAATAATTGAAGATTATTAATAATTAAATAGAGAAATTAATTAAAAAGAGTGGCGGCGAGTTTCTTGCCAGTTCTTCTCGTCCGCTCTACGCCCTTGATTTGTGAACTGGCAGTAAATGTAATATTAGAAGCATTTAATATGTATTTTTTATTGACGTTCATAAGTGTACATTGTGTTACCTAAATGAATAAATGATTTTTGAATTTGAATTTGAATTATTATCTATTATTATTAATAATTACCGAAAGTCGAGGTTAAAGTGATAAATTAATCACATTTGTCGGCTTTTATTAATAATAATTTAACCCTAGTAGTGATAAATGTAATAAGTGGCCAAGGGTTGCGGGGCGTTGTGTGCGACGTGCGAGAGGTGCGGGGAGGATGCCAGGGAACCGCGTAGGCGAACGTTAGGTTAGGTTATGTTGGTATGGTGACCACCGCGAACCGATTCCTACTTATTTTACTTGGCTTCATAAAATTGTTTTAAAGTAAAATATTATAAATAAATACCTGCTGGTCAAAAAACATTGGGTTTTTATTTATTTTATAACTTTTACCAATATGTGTCGTGAATTATTAATAATTACTACTAAAATTAATAAATTTCGATCCTTTATTCACCATTACCAAAACATGTGTTTATTATTAATAATTTTGTAAAAATATTAATAATTTTCAATTAATCAGATTTACCGTAACATATATTGGTCCGGGAGCCTGCAACGTTTGGAAAGTAAGAATTTTAGGTCAGCTGATTTTGTGATATGTCGTTCATCTTGCTTTTTTCGGTTAGAGTCTGGGCTGTCTGGCAGTCGGTAGCGGTTGCGTTCGTTTGTGCGCATCCTACCTGTCAGGTGATAATCCTGGATTTTAAAAGCATTTTAAGACGTGTAATTTTTAATTTTTTGTTTTTAAATAAGTCTACCTGACATACTTTTTTTATTGCCAGACATTTCTGACGTTGCTAATTATGTGCCATACGCGATTTTTTATTTATTTTTTATAAAAATTTCAAAGTATTTTAGAATGTCTGTAATTTTAATATTATGTTATTTAAAGATAATAAAAGCTTGAAATTAATTTGCCAGACATTAATTCGATTGTTAAACCTTGAAAATAAAATAAAAAAATCATGAAAAGTATTGCAGTTCGAGAGAGACAGTTGGAGAATAAGACAGAGAACCATTGAAATTTTAAGATTAAATTATAGTAGGTATAATATATATATTATATATATAAAAGATAAAATTAGATATATAAATTTGTACTAAGTGATGGTAAGAAACACCTCCGTTACTAAGACTTTTCCTTCTGCTATCATTCTTACACTCTAAAATAGAACAGTACGGCATAGTTACGAAAAAAAGTAATTTTATGAATCGACCGACTCAACGCAGTGTTATGACTAGATATGAGTTCGATATATCAAAACGTAACTTATAACGGTTATGTGTAACATACCATACCATATCGATATATATCAAAACTTGTCAAAACCATAACTAGCGCGCGAAAACATGATAATAAGTTATATTAAAACTCAATAACCACCATAACGAACAAAACACAAACGATATAAAACTTCCATATTCGTTATATCTCTTTCTAATTACATATTAGTGTACTGGTGTAAAAGAGATGAAGCGAATATGTCATAACTTACAAGGTTATGAATAAGGTTTAGTTTCTTTGACATTTAAGCAAAGTTTGCCAAGTTTAAAATATTATCAGGAAATAATATATTAAATTATTATTTTTAATCAAGATACTAAAAAATATGCTTAACAATTTTTTTCTGATAAAATTGTTTTTGACTAAATAATTACAAATAATTTCAATTGTGTCAAATTGATTTATAGTAACAATTAATAGTAACAAAGACAAAATTCTAAATAGTTGGTCAGGCGATCGACAGGTGGAGTGAAAGACAATTTGGGTTCGTTTCTAGTTTGCCCATATCATGTTAACGTTTGCAAACCTTACTAATTTATATCGATATCTGAAAACGGTTTTCGATATCGATATGAAAACTGTATATCGGTTACATAACCGTTTGTGAATAAAAACGAAAACGCCCATATCTAGTTATGACGCGACTGTGATGGTTTTAGCCTCAGATTAAATAACAAAGGCAGATGGAACGTACGGAACAAATCTATGACGCCGCTTGTCATTTCATGTTTGCGTGACAACTGTCAGCGACACTGTAGAGACACGTGCATTTTTTGTGCGTGTAATGATACCACAAATAGTTAAAAATCCCTATATTTTTGAAATATTATTTAGTAGTATTTTTGGATAGACAAATAACAAAATAAACATTTAAATGTTTTATGTTTGTTTTTATATTTATAAGTTAACTGTATAAATTACAACTTATAAAACTGTCACAAATAAATAATAATTTATTTCCGTATAAATGGTATATTTAACCCTTAACCACCCACAAGAGTCTCGCGGGCACTATTTTACGTTCTGTTACTCATAAAACCTAATAGGGCTCACTAAATAAATCAAGGGTATTTAAAAGAAAAGAGAGATAATTCTTCTTAACTTAAAAAAAGTTTAAGTATTTTTATTTTACATATAAATTAATTTTATATATAAATTTCTAACCGTCTTTTAACAATTATAGGGTTAGATTAGATAAAACGGTTTTTCATAAAAATAAATACTTTTAGGTTTTATGAGAAAAAAATAGTGCCCACGAGACACTTGTGAGTGGTTAAGGGTTAAATAGGGGTTGAGTCGGTCGAGTCATAAAATTACTTTTTTTCGTAACTATGCCGTACTGTTCTATTTTAGAGTGTAAGAATGATAGCAGAAGGAAAAGTCTTAGTAACGGAGGTGTTTCTTACCATCACTTAGTACAAATTTATATATTTAATTTTATCTTTTATATATATAATATATATATTATACCTACTATAATTTAATCTTAAAATTTCAATGGTTCTCTGTCTTATTCTCCAACTGTCTCTCTCGAACTGCAATACTTTTCATGATTTTTTTATTTTATTTTCAAGGTTTAACAATCGAATTAATGTCTGGCAAATTAATTTCAAGCTTTTATTATCTTTAAATAACATAATATTAAAATTACAGACATTCTAAAATACTTTGAAATTTTTATAAAAAATAAATAAAAAATCGCGAATGGCACATAATTAGCAACGTCAGAAATGTCTGGCAATAAAAAAAGTATGTCAGGTAGACTTATTTAAAAACAAAAAATTAAAAATTACACGTCTTAAAATGCTTTTAAAATCCAGGATTATCACCTGACAGGTAGGATGCGCACAAACGAACGCAACCGCTACCGACTGCCAGACAGCCCAGACTCTAACCGAAAAAGCAAGTTGGACGACATATCACAAAATCAGCTGACCTAAAATTCTTTCTCGAAAACGTTGGTACCTCCTATACTATATATAAAAGTAAACAAATTCAGTGGGAGACTCAATTTTGTCTACCATCATCCTTAGAGATAAGACAAGTCATAGCGGTATAGTACACGTACGCTGATCTCAAAACCGTATCCCTCACCTCCTGCCTGGCCACAGCTAGTTCCTTGAGGTCGTCCCACAGGCCGCGTATGTCCTCTATCTTCTGCTTCACTCTGTCTGCTTCTGGCGTGTTCTCTTCCAGCAGAGCAGTACCAGCTTCGCACACCGCTTCGATACGTCCTTCGCTTGCTGTGAGAAATAAGTTCACGTGTTGAATTTGACAAGTTTTTTTAGGGAACCGTAACCATAGAATAAAATGGGACCCTATTACTAAGACTCCGCTGTCCATCCGTCTGTCTGTCTGTCCGTCTGTTACCAGGTTGTATTTCATAAACCGTGATAGTTCACCGTTTGGCGAACGTACCTCGATCAGATCGGGGACGTTCTGCAAAAGGGCCAGATCAAAAGTACTCGTAACCGTCGAGTGTGTATGAAAGCACTGATGAAAGTAGAAGAAGCGAAAGTGGTACAATGTAAGGATCGGAGTATATGGAATTCCGTGATCTCTGCCTACCGCAATGGGAAAGAGGCGTGATGTATATGTACATATGTATGTATGTATGTATGTGATAGTTAGACAGTTGACATTTACACAGATGATGTATATCTGTTGCAGTTATAACAACAAATACTAAAAAACAGAATAAAATAAATATTTAAAAGGGCTCCCACACAACAAACGTGATTTTTTTTGCCGTTTTTACAAAAAATGGTACGGAAAAAAATGGTTTATTAGAGAGTCCGAGTCGCTCTTGGCCGGTTTTTTATTTTTACTCTCCCCCCTCCCCTAATTACTCGCCATTACGTAGTTCATGATCGATTGGAATTTTTCGCTTAAAGTATAATTACCTTGAGCATCGATGGGTCGCGGGTTCGAATCCCATCAGGACGATATGTTTATAATTTTCTATAAGCATTTCTTTCCCATTCCATTCCATGCCATTTTAAAGATGCAACTGCCACAAATCTCTTAATAAATTTGTTTCTTTGTTTATATCCCACTGTTTTTCACAAGTTGTAAGTTTTTTTTCAAAACCTAAAATTAAGCGCTTATTAGCGGCCTAGCTGTTGCCCGCGACTTCGTTCACGAGCTTCATCTTAAGCGTAACTCCTGAGACCTGTAGAAGCCACCCACCGTTGAGCTGCTGCAGGAAGTTGTCGAAGGCCTGCTGCAGTGTGTCCACGTGCTCCACGTCCAGCCCGTACTCCTCGCTGGCCGCCACCGCCATCTGCTCGCTGATCCACTCCTGCACCTCTTCACACTCCTGGACGAACCTGCTCGAAAGAATAGACATGTTACATATATGATACCCCAGTCGATGATGCGCTGTCGACATACTTTTTACTCAGAGCATTCGGAAATCTATAGACAGAAACCGAAACGCGCAATATGCCCGCGGGTTTTTTTCACGGTTTTTGCCATCTATGAACGGTGGTTCGTTACCCGATCGGAATTGCGATATTCCTACTGGTCAGCGGAAAATTCATCGAAAATAATTCATCCAAAGATTTGAATTTTTCGAAAGATAATTCTTCGCAAAAACAATTCATCTAAAACAATTGGTCGAGTGGCAATTCATCGAAAACAATTGGTCAAGAACAATTCATCGAATGGCAATTCATCGAATGACAATTCGTCAAATGACAATTCATCGAATGACAATTCGTCGTTCCCGTTCATTGCCCGAAGTTACCAGACGAAGTAAAATAAAAATGGTTATACACTTACTTGAAGTATTTAAGGCTCTGTTGCAACCTCTGCTGCCGTTTCGCGGAGAGAAGTTTCAGCTCTTCACAAAGCTCCTTAACTTCTTCCATCTTCTTTTTTACCACATCATCTTCGTTCACTCGGTCCTAATTATAAATTAATAAAGTTAATAACAGAAGAAAAGGAATTCATGATGCCCACACACATACACAGCGAGCGAGAGGCTCACATGTTGATAAGTGATACCTCAGCCAATGATGCGCTGCCGACTTATGTTATCGAGCATTCGGAAATTAGCAATAAGCACTTTACGATTATTCTATATATGAAAGGTGATTCGTTACTCGATATATGAATGGAATTTCGATATTCCTCCTATATATATCGTTTAATGTTCGAAGTGACCAGACATAGGGAATTCATATTTTTAGAATATAAAGGACTACAGGTCTCGTCTCAATACTTACAGCTAGAACCAGAGGCGGAACCTCCATACAAGCCAAAAATGTCGTGTCACGATTGTGGTAGCACTCCTCCGAAACGGCTCGACCGATTATAATGAAATTTTTTGTGTATACGAGTATTTAGTAGATATACGAATAGGTCGTACAGTATATGTATTTTATACCGCTAGGTGATTAGGGTGTCCCTATCCAGAATTTATTTTCTTCATTATTTCCCATGCCAAGCCGGGTCGGGTAGCTTGTAATTTATAACATTACCTAATCATATAAGTTACACATGACTTATATACCTAATAACATTAATGACATTATTATTTTTATGGTTGCATTATTGGGCAAGCCTGGCTTTTGGGCTTGTATGATGGGGTCACTGACCTGAGCAGCTTTCTCCAAGCGCGCGATGGTGGGCAGGAAGGCGGTCAGCTCCCTCTGCTGGGCCTCCAGCCGCCTCACCAGCCCCAGCACCGACTCCTCATCCCTCCCCGTGTCCCCACCAGATAGAGCTGTCTTCCGCTCAACCAGCCACGCTTCAGCTTCCCACATCTCTGATAGCAGCTAAATGGAGAAGAAAGAGATTGGGTAACGTATTATTCTTTGTTAGTCGGGACTTAGAAAAACTATAGACCGACGGTTTTTCCACCTATGAACGTAAGATGGGTTATAGAATTTGATATTCCTCCCATCCGTTGAATACCTGAAATTTTACAGAAAATTATAAACGTGATGGGATTCGAATCCGCGACTCATGTGAATGTAAGTGAAGTGTATCACCTAAAAAAAAAACATGTATACATGCAAAGATATGGTATACCTCTCACCAGTTTAATGCACCTTAAAGTGGCCAGACGTGTGGAATTTTTTAAGGAACATAACAGACATGGCTGTAAATTGTCGTAAAAGTCTAATTATTGCAAAAATATGGTATTAATCGTGTGGGAAACATGGGATTTGAACCCGCGATCTAGCATTGTCTATATTCCAATGCAAATCTAACGAGCCAAAATACTCAAAACATAGACATAATATTTATTACAAACGAAGAACGTAAAATAATAATTGCAAAAAATAAAATATCGAAGAAAAAATATAGCCATAAAAATCAATATGTACCTGCAACGATATGACTCTATCCTTCAGCGCGGCCGTACGTAAGGCCGCCGCCTCAAGGAGCGTTTTCAAGGCGTTTTTGAGGTCTCTCGAGCGGGTTTCAAGTGAATTGCCCGCGAAATGGCCGCGGCGTGCTAACGCTGCCGCGCGACTGCACACGGCGTTTATTGTGGATTCACTGCAAAAAAATCCCATTATAGGTTAGGTTAGGTTAGTCGCACTAAACAATCTAATTTAATATAATATGTGTTAGTTGTGATACACATTGTGTTTTTAATAGAATCAAAAAGATACATTGTGTTTTCATGCGATAGCCGAGTCAATCTATTTATTTAAAACATCAAATATTTTTAATATTGGTATTGATATGATCAATATAAGATGTTGTTAGGTTAGCTTATTACGTAATAACTTAAGACAGAAGGATCCTTCAGTAGAGACTGAATAAATTGACCGACTTGGTATTATATGGATCTCACAACTTTTTACGATAGAAGAACTGAGTTGCAAGACTTGGCTTTTTTACAATTTATGTTTTTGATGGCATTCAATTTACGAGGAATAGTCATAATAATTGTCGACTCGACTTAAGTTTTCTAAGAGCCTATGACAGGATTAAATGACTGCTTAAAAATATATTTTTGATTTTAATTTAAATATATTAATCTAATATAAATATGGATCGTTGCAAAGAAATATATTTAATTAATTTATTAATAACCGCCTCGTATATAGCCAGCCTTACCGTGCAATAATCTCAGCTTCGAGCGCCGAATGTTTCTTCAGTAAGGCCTGAGCCTCGGGTAGCGTCGCGCCCGCTTCTTCTGAACGTACTGCACTTTCACGTTCTTTCAACCTAAAAACAATGAATTACAGTATAATTTTTTAAATACAATGTTTAGTGACATATATGTATAAATAATATAATATTATAAAGAGGAAAAATTTGTTTGTTAAGATTTAACTCAAAAACTATTCGACCGATTTTAAAAATTCTTTCACCAATAGAAAGCTACTTTTTCAGCGAGTAACATGGCTATTTTTGGTGTATAGTACATCTACATTGCAATCGTGCGGAGCCGGGGCATGTTGCTTAGTTAGAGAAATTTTTAACATATCAATATTTTGTATATTCTATATTTATATTTCAGTCTTTGTTCCATTAAATTTTATTTAACTTGAACAAGAGAATTGTGGCTTCACGAAGTATGAATATCACCAATATTTTTGCGTTTTCCCTCTTTTAGAAGTAATTTCTATTCTCCCCCAGAGTAAGAGCTTGCTATATGTGAAACAACAAACCAGTGGATCTCCTCGTCGGCATCGCGCTCCCAGCGATGCAGCAGGGCAGCGTCCTCCAAGTTGTCGCGACGTATTTGCATCGGCTCTTGCAACTGACGGTATCTGCAATATTAATATGCTTTTATTTCACCGCTTTTATGCACCAACCCATTCATACATACATATACATCACGCCTCTTTCCCATTGCGGTAGGCAGAGATCACGGAATTCCATATGCTCCGATCCTTACATACTACTTTCGCTTCTTCTACTTTCATCAATGCTTTCATACACACTCGACGGTTACGAGTACTTTTGATCTGGCCCTTTTGCAGAACGTCCCCGATCTGATCGAGGTACGTTCGCCTAGGTCAACCACTCCCGACTCTACCACTCACACCAGTTTCATAAATCTTTTACAGTTAATAAACCAACCCGTTCACTGTCAAATATTTGTTTGAGATATATGCATATGGTTGTATAGGAGTATATTTTGTCTTGAAAAATCTTTGTCTTGTTGAAAAGTCTTTGATTGATTGTTTGTTACGATTTAACTCATACACTATTGGACCGATTTTGAAAATTCTTTCACCAATAGAAATCTACATTACCAGCGAGTAATTTATTACTGGGAAAAAAACCCCTACTAAAACTTCAATAATGAAACCCAAGGTGTTAAAAAATTATAAAGAGACAAGATTTGTATTTTAGTTTGTAACGAATAAACTAAAAAACTACTGTACCGATTTTAAAAATTTATTTCACCAATAGAAAGCTACATTATCAGCGAGTAACAAAGGCTATTATTTTCTGTGCATAGTACATCTACATTGCACCCGTGTGAAGCCGGTGCGGATCGCTAGTATTTGTTATCCTTGAATTTAAATGAATTTTTCAAATACTTGAAATAAATAAATAGATCAAGAGCGCATTATTGAGCGACGTTCAGTGACTTCGGTATCACGTACATCAATTGAGCCTCACGCTGATCTGTCAATGTCGACTAAAAAAAAGATCGAGTATATAGACCTACCATTACAAGTGAACCTCACATTTATCGACATTTGACATAAAACCAAAGAAAATAGATAGATAGAGATAGAAGAACAGGCATTATAGGCGCGCTTATCACGGTGTCTCTGCGGTAAGAGTAGTTCTCCCCCCAGCCGCCGCGGGCTGCTAGTGTCCGTGTGGACGACACTCTGACGTGGAGTCATAGCGCGCACTCTCTCGCACACAGCCGCTTGTAGAGCGGTATTGCCGTTCGCGAGCGAGAGCGAGCGAGACAGCGCGAGGGGAGGAGTCAGCGGACTGCTTAGACGTGTGTGTCACACCGACACATTGCCGCGCGCTCTACAGGTCAAATTTAGAACTAGTTTTTTCTGCGCCAAGTTTGTATGGGCCTGTTCTTTGATAAAACTCACCGTTTGACAGCCTGCTCGGTCTTCTCCAACAGCTCTTGCGACATAAAGTGTCCGGTGTCGGCCAAGTGTTGCGCGGTGTCGGCCAACTGCGTCGCCACCTCCGCCTTGCTCGCGACCGACTGCTCGAGACGCGTGTGCTTCTTGAGAAGGGCGCACACGGACGACAGGTCTTTGCCTGGAAATTAAACTAGCTTATTGAGAAAGTTCCAGATTTTTCCCGGGACAATTTGGACTATCGAAATTACAATATTGTAAAAACAAAAGGAGAGGAGATAAGGATATGATGGTAAGTGTCAAACTGAATACGGTGTTTTCTTAAATATAATTTGTATAGCAGTCATGAATTATAATTATGAAATGGCTTCGCTGCAATAGGGTCCTTCAAGCCGAATGAAGGTTTTGTTTTTCTTATAACTTTACATGACTATTGTGCTAACATACGTTGGCGCGTTCGGTAGAACACCTGCCGTGCGCATCGATGGGTCGTGGATTCAAATCCCAGCAAAATGATATGATTATAATTTTTTCTGTAAACATGTTTTCGCCACGTCTAGTAACTTCGGGCATGAAACAGGTGGGAGGAATATCGAACTTCCGACCGGATTCATGGAAAAACCGTGAAGTGGATATTAAAGTCGACAAGCCAAAGCAAAGAGTTTTTGGGCTTGTATGGTGGTCCCATTGTGCATGGAACGAGTCTGACAAATTTTTTATGATAGATATCGACAGACGAGCATGAGGTTCACTTGATGGTAGGTGATAGATACCTCAGCCACAGGACATCAGTCAATGATGCGCTGTCGACTTACTTTTTACTTCGAGCATTCGGAAATCCATAGACTGAACCCGAAACACGCATGGACTTTCCACTTACCATGGTCCTCACTGAGGAGCTGGGTCTCCACATCATCAAGCCAGGCTGTGAAGTCGTCCAACCCTCGCAGGAACACCCTGGCCTGGTAGGCCTCTTGCAGTCTGTCGCGACGGAGCTTCGCCGCATGCTATATTATAATATATTTAATTAATCTGTAGCGACATCTATAATCCGCTACTAGAATCAATACGAAGACGTCTAATCCTGAATCGCGCTATATAAATGTTTCCGAGCGCTCAGTATATATACAACATCTCGACATCAACCACTGGGGCCTTAGGGCCGGCCAGTCAGTGGTTCGACTGGTCGAGGATCCTCCCTTGGTTGGAGGAGGTTGGAGGAAAACCACACCTCCCTTCCTCCACAAATCTATACTAATATTAACTAAATTTTTGTATGTTATGAATAAACTCAAAAACTACTGGACCGATTTCTGGAATTCTTTCACTAATAGAAAGCTACATTATAAGCTACATCTACCCGTGTGAAGCCGGGGCGCGTTGCTAGTATAAAATATATCCTCCGAAACGGCTTTACCAATTCTTATGAAATTTTGCGTGTGTATTCAGCAGGTCTGAACATAGGACGTAAACACACGTATTTTTCATACTCCTAAGTGATAAAGGTGGTCCATCCCATATTTTTTATGATTCGGCACTAAAAATACATACAACCCTAAATTCACCGCTAACTCCAATTTTTTAATCGCGATTGTAATATTTTTGTATGAACAATATCCAAATAATACTGAGAGTGTATTCTTGCGAAGCCGGGGCGTATCGCCATAATAAATAAAATCATTTTCACGAACCTGCAATTCTCTCCACAGGTTCTCTAAATCTTCCACGTGTCTCGCGATCTCCTGAGACGCGTAGTGGTCCGCTTCTGTAAACAAAATTATATTTGAATTGACAACACTTTTAATACTGAAACATTGGCAGAACTTTCGTATTCAATTATAATACGTTACTAGTTACGAGAAATACACAAAATTGACAGTATGACAGTCTTTCTTGTAAGAAAAATGACTTCCAGATTAAATATTGGGGAATAGTGCTGATAGTGCCCTATTCATAAATTTTTTGTTTCTTTCGTTCTGTAGTCTTTTTATATTCGATAGAGCGAGACAAAACATATTTTTAACTATATCAAGCTCGTAATAAATTTATGAATAAGGTCGTTAATCTTTAGATCTACTACTTACAATTATTTTAGAATTATTCGGATCCGTATCCGCATCCGGATACACATTTCTAGCATAAATTTAGCGCTCATTGACTCAAAAACTCACCAATAAGTTTCTCTCCCGCCGCCGCGACGTCGTCAATGCGACGTTTGTTCGCGGCCAATTCTGATTCAAAGGCCGACTGCTTTTCCATTTTCGACTGAAGATTGGATAGTTCCCTGATAGACAAAAAAAAACTTAGTTCACAGAAGATCGACATACGAGCATGAGGTACACTTGATGGTAGGTGATAACTCAGACATAGAACATCAGTCAATGATACGATTTTTTTACTTCAAACATTCGGAAATTCATAGACTGAGACCGAAACGCGCAACGTGCACTTCACGGTATTCCCATATATTAACCGTGATTCGTTACCCGGTCGGAATTTCGATATTCCTCCCACCCGTTTAATGCCCGAAGTGACGTGTGGAAGTTCTAGTACTTTTGAAGAACGTCCCCGATCTGATCGAGGTACGTTCGCAAAGTTCGATCACTCTTGATTCTTCAACTCACACCAGCTTCATAGTTACAATTTGGCCAATTACCTCAATATTCTTATAAATTATAGCCTATAATATGTTATTCTGATTTAGTTTTCTGAGTACTAAACATTCTCGAAAACTTTCACATTTATAATATCTACTTATATTAAGATAGGATTTAAACCACAAAAAAGGTTAAAATGTATGTAATACTGTGTGGTATATCTAAAAAGTTAATAATAGTTCCCATTCAACTCTGAACGAACCTATAGTTATGGTCATTCGCGATCTGCATCTTCAGCTCGATCCACTCTCGTTCGTGAGTGAGGTCGCGCAGGAATTGATGTAGTTGCTTCGATTGTTCGAGTTTCTTGCCGCGGCTTACACATATTTCCTGTCAAATATATAATATATCAAATAACCATCATACGATTTTATTATATCTTTATATATAATATATATACGTGAAAGTAGGGTGATAGAATGCCTACCTTAAGTTTATTGGTGCGCGCGCGCACGGCTTTGATCCTTGTCTCTATATACGGTGAGTCTTGATGCTGTTTGCTCAAAAGGCTGCTGCCGAACTTCTCCAGTTCCTCCACGCGGCCCATTTGAGATTCTAGGAGTTTCGCGAATTCTATGTGCTTGCGGATCAGAGTTTCGACCGCTGTACGAAATAGAAAAAATAATTTAAAGTAATGTAGGAGTAAAAATTAAGTAATATTAATATTTTATAAATAATATTAGTAATTAATTATACTGACTAGAGTGAGGCAAAGGTATGGGAATTCAAATCAACATAAGTTGTAGTATTAAGGGTACAGTAGAATCTCGTTCATCCGAACCCTCAATTATCCGAACGATGACTTAGTTTATCCGAAGGCGTGATATATACATTAGCGCCGCGTTATCGAGCGTGTTGAAACGCGTTTTATTTAACTTTTATTTTAATAAATATGTATGTGTTTCTATGTAGAAAGGTTTTGTCTATGATCTCGTCCCAAAAAACGCATATTTCGATTATACGAACTTTTGTGTATCCGAACTAGTCTCGATCAGAATTGGTTCGGATAATCTACAAATTCAAAAGCGCACTTCTAAGACATTACTGGGAAAAATAGCAGTTTAAAAAAATAAACAATTTAGTGATTCATTCCAAACTTTTTTACATTTTTTTTAAATTAATAGTTATAAATGGTTGCTTTCTAAATGTATTTTCTTTCAAGAAACATTCCCACATACCGTCTAAGTTTTCTCCGAGGTCATCGTTATTGAGGAAGGCCTCCTTGGCCGCCAGCCAGTCCTCCACCTGGCGCGCCTGCTCGTTCAACAGCTGCAACTCGTGCGCCTGGATAATACAGGTGTTATATATGTATATATACAACTAAAATAATATTACTGACTTAGTAAAAAAATATATTTGAAAATCAGTCAAGGGCGAGTCGGACTCGCGCACGAAGGGTTCCGTACCATTATCTATAAGGCAAAGCAACACTTTCGTTGTATGGGAGCCCCCTTAAATATTTATTTTATTCTGTTTTTTAGTTTTTATTTCAACTGTCTATCTAGATTCATGAGAACAGCCTGGTGACAGACAGACAGACAGACGGACAGCAGGAGTAATAGGGTCCCGTTTTACCCTTTAGGTACGGAACTCTAGAAAAAGAAACCTTTACACCAATTAATACCAAATACATTGTTTTAGTGTGCGTAACTGAGTTACTGAGCGCAATATGAAAGTGGATGGGTATAGAGGAAGAGGGAGTCCAAAAAAAAACATGTATTGACTGTGTGAAGAATGATATGTGTTTAAGGGGTGTGACTGATGATATGGTGAGTGAAAGGAGAGAATGGAAAAAGAGGATATACTGCGCAGACCACAAATAAAAAAAGGGAACAGGGCAGAAAGAACAAGAAGATATATTTGTCTATACTAATATAATATAATATTATAAAAAGGAGAGATTTGTATTTTTGAATTTTTGTATTTTTGTACGTTATGAATAAACTCAAAAACTACTGGACCGATTTTAAAAATTATTTCACCAATAGAATCAGCGAGTAACATAGGCTATGTTTTGTATATAGTACATCTACATTATCAGCGAGTAACATAGTACATCTACATTGCACCCGTGTGAAGCCGGGGCGCGTTGCTAGTATTATATATATATTTTTATGTTAGAAACCTATCGTTATATAATCAAGCGGTCACCTGTGTCAAATAGTTCTTCCTCTGCAGCCAGGCCTGGTCCAGCGTGGAGGAGAGCCTCTCAACGCGCTTCACTTTCTCCGGCTCGGCGGCTTGTTCCGCCTCCTTCTGCAGCGAACCGATCACCTTTTGACGACCGTCGATTTCCGCCTGAAACATTTTAATAATATACTAAACTGCATACTTTTTATCATATTTTATTTTTATACGATTTAACTCAAAAACTACTGGATTATAAGAGAGAAGATGGTTTGAGACTTTCCAGCTTCCAGCAGGATCCAGTCATTAAAAATCTAAAACCCCAAATCAAACATACTAAAAACTAGAGGACACCGTTAGTCAATATTGTCATAATATAGAAAATTACAGTAAATATCAACTCCGTAGCAATAGATGGCGTTAATATGGCAACTTTGTGACAATTCAAATAAGACAGCTGTCATGTTTCAGACTGAAAAGCACCCGAAACGTCGGGATAAATAATTTGAAAAATGTAAATAATAAATCGCGTTTTAATCTGGTACAAAGTATTTTATTTAAACTACTGGCCCAATTAATGTTTTTTTGGTACATCTACACTGCATCCGTGCGAAGCCGGTGCGGATCTCTAGAAATAATATACATTAAATACTGACGATGTAAGTAAGTAAGAAAGATGTAAATGCAAATTTTTATTATATTAAAATACTATATAATATAATTACATACCTTTCTCTCATTGTGCATCTCAAGTAAGGCTTCAGCGTGAGTCACGCTCTCAGGCTCCGCGCCCGACATCCGCTTGACTGTTTCGGACACCCACAACTCCAATTCCTATTAAAAACACTTTTAATTAGCATAAGAAGCCTTCGAGGTATGCGCGTACGTTGATCACCAAAGGTCCTGGGTTCAAATCCCGAGGTAACAATTTAAAAAAAAAATTGTTTTAGTCGGGGAGGGTATAGAATATTGATCATTTACTTGCCTGTAAAGAAAAATTATCAATGAAACAGACACAGAAATATGTCTGTCCCATGCCCCACTAGAGGACTCCGGAATTGTATGAAGTACCAGGACATCAGAAGTATGTAACAAGTGTTCTATCAATGTATACTGGTTAATAATTACTAAAGAATACACTAGCGTTGTTAGTACGCGATGGTCAGTGAAACAATTTAACGGATTTAAATAAAATACTGTATACCGGATTAAAACGCGATTTATTATTTAAATTATTTATCCCGACGTTTCGGATGCTTTTCAGCAACCGTGGTCGCGGGAGACTGAAAGATGACAGTTGTCTTATATTTGAAATGTCACAAAGTTGCCATATTTAATTCAATTAAATTAAAAATAATCTATTAATTTAGGTAACACAATGTACATCTATGAACGTCAATAAAAAATAATACATATTAAATTACTAATATTACTAATATTAAATGCTTCTAATTTTACATTTACTACCAGTTCACAAATCAAGGGCGTAGAGCGGACGAGAAGAACTGGCAAGAAACTCGCCGCCACTCTTTTTAATCGCCAAGTTTTTGTTTTACAATAATTACATATTAACGCCATCTATTCCTACGGAGTTGATATTTACTGTAATTTTCTATATTATGACAATATTGACTAACGGTGTCCTCTTGTTTTTTAGTATGTTGGATTTGGGGCTTTAGATTTTTAATTACTGGATCCCAGGTGTTGGAAAGTCTCAAACCATCTTCTCTATTGAAGTTAGGATGTTTTTTAATTTCAATAGCCTCACGTACTAGTCTGGGAAAGAATCTACTTTCTTTTGCAAGGATTTTTGGTTGGTCGAAACGTATGTAGTGGTTTGGTTTATCCAGAGTGTGTTCACATACTGCTGATTTAGAGTGACGTCTGTTTTTGATATCCGCAATGTGTTCCTTAAGTCGGTTTGAAATGCTACATTGGGCAAACTAAACGTAGCATTTCAAACCGACTTAAGGAACACATTGCGGATATCAAAAACAGACGTCACTCTAAATCAGCAGTATGTGAACACACTCTGGATAAACCAAACCACTACATACGTTTCGACCAACCAAAAATCCTTGCAAAAGAAAGTAGATTCTTTCCCAGACTAGTACGTGAGGCTATTGAAATTAAAAAACATCCTAACTTCAATAGAGAAGATGGTTTGAGACTTTCCAACACCTGGGATCCAGTAATTAAAAATCTAAAGCCCCAAATCCAACATACTAAAAAACAAGAGGACACCGTTAGTCAATATTGTCATAATATAGAAAATTACAGTAAATATCAACTCCGTAGGAATAGATGGCGTTAATATGTAATTATTGTAAAACAAAAACTTGGCGATTAAAAAGAGTGGCGGCGAGTTTCTTGCCAGTTCTTCTCGTCCGCTCTACGCCCTTGATTTGTGAACTGGTAGTAAATGTAAAATTAGAAGCATTTAATATTAGTAATATTAGTAATTTAATATGTATTATTTTTTATTGACGTTCATAGATGTACATTGTGTTACCTAAATTAATAGATTATTTTTAATTTAATTGAATTAAATATGGCAACTTTGTGACATTTCAAATATAAGACAACTGTCATCTTTCAGTCTCCCGCGACCACGGTTGCTGAAAAGCATCCGAAACGTCGGGATAAATAATTTAAATAATAAATCGCGTTTTAATCCGGTATACAGTATTTTATTTAAATGTGTGATACTCGCGTTAATAAAAGACAATACAATTTAACGGATTCTTTATTAGCTACCTCAAAAACCCTTGTGTAGCTGGACATGTAAATCCCGTTGAAAAAAATAGTTTGTCCGAATAAATTTTCGGCTTCAAACCGCCATATTGGACTCCGCCATCTTGAATTTGAAAATTTCTACCAATGGATTTTATATATTAGTCCGAGGACCCCATATTTTAACCTCCCGGAATTTTTGATTTTCCACATCGTTTTTTGATACGAAAAGGTTGATTGAAAAAAAATTGCAGCCAAAATCACGATTTCTTTTTAAATAAACAAACATAACTTTGTCGGTTGGAGTTTTTAGGTAATTATCACCACGGATTTTGAAAGCTGATATTTTACGTCGGGTTTGGCTTATACCTAATGGTAGGAACAGTGACTGAACATCGGATAAAAATGCTTCCATTTGGGACTTAATGGCTTATAAAGGCCTGCAACATACCTACGAAACCGCCAGCGATGGTCACCTACCATCAGGTGAGTTGCCAGCCTGTTTACACCCTATTTAATGATTAAAAGGGGTAGAGGATTAGTTCCACGCGTACCTTAAGGCTTTCTTCAAACTTGTGGTCAGCGATAGCTTCATCCAACAGTGCACTTCGTTTAGCCCCAAGCTCTTTCAGCTTATCCCACGCCTCGTCCAGGCCCCGGAGACTAGTTTCGATTTCCGATGCATGGTCTGGGTGACTGAAGGAGATATTGAACAGATAGAACAGAACAGATATTTAATAAATCAAAATCAAAAGTTTTTTATTTCAAATAGGCCTTTGCAGGCTCTTATGAAACGTCTAGTTGCACGGTTCCAAAAAGTGGGTCTCATGGAGAAGAACCGGTAAGAAACTCCATGGACAGTCTTTTCAACAATGGTACCTAATACATATATATGGGTCAACATCACACAAACGTTATACCATATGTAGCTTGGCTGTCAATATCTATACTACTCGTAATACTATTATACTAATTACTAATAGTATTATAAAGAGGAAAGATTTGTATTTTTGAATTTTTGTATGTTATGAATAAACTCAAAAACTACTGGACCGATTTTAAAAATTATTTCACCACTAGCAAGCTTAATTAGCATCGAGTAACATAGGCTATTATATTTTGTGTATATTACATCTACATTGCACACGTGCGAAGCCGGGGCGGATCGCTAAACATAAAAATAAAGTTTTGTAGCGACATCTACAATCCACTAAAAGAATCAATACGAAGACGTCTAATCCTGAATTACGCTATATAAATATTTCCGAGCGCTCAGTATATATACAACATCCCGACATCAACCACTGGGGCCTTAGGGCCGGCCAGTCAGTGATTCGACTGGGTTTCCTCCCTTTAGGTTGGAGGAAGACCACACCTCCCTTCCTCTAATTTCAATGAGCATCCATACCTCTTAGCGAGCGCCGTGCCCTGAGCCCGAAGCGCTTCTATCTTGTCTCCGATGGCGGACGCCTCAGCAGCTCTAGCCTGGTGCCGCCTCTTCAGCTCGTGGGCAGCTTGCAGCTCCCGCCCGCGCTCGCCGCTGCTGAATAAAGCTGCTTTCTTCGCTATTCTCTCCGCTGTATCTTCCACGTCCCTGGAGATTAGATATTAAGTTTGTAGCGACCGCAACAAGCGCTAACTAGCTGTTTTTAAAATAAAATATTTTATTATAAAATAATTGGATTTATATTTTTCATATCTTAGAACAAAGGATTGTTGGTATAAAAGAGCGCATTATCTATACTCTATACTTACTTATATTGTAAAGAGGAAAGATTTGCATTTTTGTATGTTATCAATAACTCAAAAATTTTTCACCAATAGAAAGCTACATTATCAGCAAGTAACATAGGCTATTTTTGTGTATAGTACATCTGTATTGCTACCCGTGTGAAGCCGGGGCGCGTTGCTAGTTGTAAATAAATCATCATTAACAAGTCTTTTGTCTATCTATTAACATATCGGTAGCCTTCAGTTACCAAAAGTTGCTTGAAGTCGTAAATGTTGCAAAAAGGCGCAAAATTATGCCCAAAAGTTGACTAATAATCGTAAAAAATTGCCAAAATAAGCAATTTATTTTAGTTGAATCTGTGTTGCCACACATGCTCAGTGGCTCCTTTTTAAATGTATATCATTATTACTTTTAGTTATTTGTTTCTATGCTTTATATATATAAACCATTATTTCCTTCTTCTAAAAGTTTTTTTTTTTCTTCTTCTAAAAGTTGATAAATTCGTAAAAGTTGGTTCTCTAGTTCTTTAACTCATATTTAGATTAATACTATTACATACATAGTATAAAATTAAAATGAGCAAAAAGAAACAAACTAAAACCCGAAATTTACTAAATAAAACATATTATTCTATAAAACATGTATGCATATGCATGTCATGAGGAGAGATGAAAAACATGTATCTAAAAAAGTTTGAATATGAAACCCATCCAGGATATAGGGGAAGAGGGGAGCCAAAAAAAAAACATGGACTGACTGTGTGTTTGAGAGGTGTGAATAGAAAAAGGGAACATACTGCGCCGTCCCCAAAATAAAAGGCAAGAAGAAGAAGATTGTATCATATATGTCTATAGATAATAAAAAAATACATATACATATTTGAACCCCCTTGTACACGTATACTCTGACATGAAATCTCTATTTCCCCCCATATCCCCCCATCCACTTACCGATTGAAGGAATGCAGCTGCAAAGCGGCAGACAGCCTGTCGCGGTACCGCTGTAGGGCGCCGCTCAGCGCCTGCCATTTTGACAGACACGCGTCGCGTCTCGACTTTATGACGTCCGCTTGTTGGGAAGGACCCTGGTAGGACATTGAATGAATGAATGAATAAACTCTTTATTACACAAAAAGAGATGTTTGATTAAGGCCCCTGATAACGCCAATAACCTTCAGAGTAGAAGTAGGACAGGTCCTTCATCCAGTAAAGTATGAGCGGCACAGGCTGACCGAGCCCACTCAATTGTTTGAAAGTAAAAGTCGTAAGCGCCAAAACTATTTTCTTAATTCATGGAATACTGTTCAGCCGGACTAGCATGACCGCCACGAGATATGTCGCGGACGAGAGAAGACAAACTAAGATGTAAGATATCTCGATATATTATATCTCGACATCGACAATTTTGACAGAAAAGATATCTCGATCGACAAATATATCTATTTTTGATATTAAAAGTCGAGTTTTAAGTGTAATTGTCATGTTAGACCCGAAAGAAATAAAGCGATAGTCGATTAAAACACGAGAAAACGGTAGACAAAATTTTGTCGCGCTTGTCATGCTAGCCCGGCAGGTAATTCAAATATAATTTTTTTGGTAAAACTGTTGTCCGTTCTTTGTTATTTTACAATGTAAGTATCAAGTCATATGGGTTCAGAGAAGGCAAATAGATGTCAAATTCAAGGTATTTTAGCTATTATTTTTTCATCGAATGAATTTTTTTTTTAAGTCAGATATCGACAGACGAGCATGAGGTCCACTTGATGGTAGGTGACACCGCAGCCACAGAACATCAGTCGATGATGCGCTGTCGACCTATTTACTTCGAGCATTCGGAAATCCATAGACTGAAACCGAAACGCGCAATATGGACTTCACGGTTTTTTCATCTATGAACGGTAGTTCCTCCCACCCGATCAATGCCCGAAGTTACCAGACGTGGGAAAAACATGCTTACAGAAAATTATAAGCCACCACATAATAAGGGATTCCAACCCACGACCCATCGATGCGCACGGCAGGTGTTCTACCGAACGCGCCAACGAGCCCGTCAAGTGAATAATCAACAATCTGTCACGGCACTTTGCTCCATACCTGTTTGAGCAGCTTGTCGGCGAGCGCGCACACGGTCCGCACGTGCTTGTCGTCCACCTGCATGTCGCTGTCCAGGTCATCCAGCTTGCGCAGCAGCGCGCTGCAGTGCTCGTAGTCGCGGCCCACCTCGTTGGCTTGCACCTGCAGGCGAACAGCTCTTAGGTGGCACGATAGCATGGTAACAGTTCTCAATGGGCAAATCGTTCATCTATACTAGTGGTCGGCAAACTTATTAGCCAAAGTGAAATACATGTGTACAATGTGGCGGCGTCCATGCGTCGGGTTGTCTCTCTCCCTAAAATATGGCGAGGGGGCCGATGGCTGGCCATGCGTCATACTCGTGAACGGGTGCTACTTGTGGTGACAGGTCGAACTTTAATTCGTGTATGCGGTGATATTAGTTATTTCGTCTATGTATTTGCGTGTTGTTCCCACTAGAATGTGAGTGCTCCTATTTCACCATACATACTGCTGATAGAGGACAAATCTTTGTTTTATTTTTTATTTTTTCGTTTATATATTTTTTTGATAATTATAGTTAATTGTGTGATGTCATGTGGAACATGCTGTAATGGTTGCAGCCCCTTATAAAACATTTGTAAAACAAAAACTTGGCGATTAAAAAGAGTGGCGGCGAGTTTCTTGCCAGTTCTTCTCGTCCGCTCTACGCCCTTGATTTGTGAACTGGCAGTAAATGTAAAATTAGAAGCATTTAATATGTATTTTTTATTGACGTTCATAAGTGTGCATTGTGTTACCTAAATTAATAAATGATTTTTGAATTTGAAATGAATTTACATTTATTCGGGACGCCACAGAAGTAAAAGAACATCATAAATAATATAACTTAAAATATAAATTAACAATTAATAAATATAGGAAGAAGTGCCGCCACGACGAGGCACTCAGCATATGTTCAGAGCATAAGCTCAGATGCTGATTTTCAGTAGTCCCCCAGTGTGGAAGATAGTAAAAATATGAACATCACAACAATTAAAAAAAAAATTGGGAGCCAAATCTGCTTGTTTAGTAAACTTTTATGACACTATATAAGTAGTATACTAAATAAAACTAAACATACTTAAACAATAAGTTTTTTTTTAAATGAAAATATTATTTCGCCTTCCGTGCCAGAGTCGCACTTAAGGAGCCAAAGAGTCCATGCGACTCTGGAGCCGCACTTTGCCGACCACTGATCTATACTAATATTACAAAGAGGAAAGATTTGTATTTTTGTATGTTACGAATAAACTCTAAAACTAAAGGACCGATTATAAAAATTCTTTCACTAACAGAAAGCTACATCATCAGCGAGTAACATAGGCTATGTTTTGTATACATTGTACCCGTGTGAAGCCGAGGCGCGTGTTTCATATATTTGCGGGTAATTTTACAAATTTTTAATCGGTAAAGAGATCTTTCGTTTGGAAAAAATATTCGTTAAACACGTGTGCTTTAATAACATTACCATTTTTTCCAAACAATGTGAAGTTAAATTTAAACAGAAAACATAAAAACTTTATCCGGCTTGAAGGACCTAAATATTGTTTCGACGTTATATTTTCATCGTAAATAATAATTAAAACTATTTTTTAATAATTTCACATAAGTTAATCAATAATGGCACAAAAGTAATGTAAAGTTATAAGAAAAGCAAAATATTCCGGCTTGAAGGACCCTATTGCAGCGAAGACATTTTCATAATTATAATTCGTGACTGCTATACAAAATATATTTAAAAAAAACCCGTATTCAATTTGTCACTTACCATCATATCTTTATCTCTGATCCAGGCTTCTATTTTGTCCAAATGCTGATCGAATTCAAGAATATCCTGAGCCTCTTCCAAACCACGTCCTATCAAAATCAAAATTTAATAATATATTGGAAAATACAAAAATAAGCAATAAATAATAAATTTTGAATTAAATGAAACTAATGTATATTATTTAGGCAAGTATTCAGGATTAATTATTTCTAATTAAAAATATTAACGACCTCATATTAAAACAGAATTTAATGAAAATATGTTTACTTGTTATATAGCTGACAATTACCAAAATCAGATTACAAAACATTCTGTGAATTTTTTATGTTTAAAATAATTGAGACGTATTAAAACCAATCGCCTTTATTCTAAGTCCTTAAAGTAACAATAAATTAGGCTGACAGAACATTATCGATTTTGAGATATAGTTGAGATAATATCTATACTAATATTATGAAGAGGAAAGATTTCTTTGTATGGTATGATTTAACTCAAAAACTACTCGACCTATTTTAAAAATTCTTGCACCAATAAATAGCAAATTCGGGGCACTTCACTAGTCTAATATATAAAAATAAGTTGGGTTTTCCTTCCTGACGCTATAACTCCAGAACGCACGAACCGATTTCCACGGTTTTGCATTCGTTGGAAAGGTCTCGGGCTCCGTGAGGTTTATAGCAAAGAATTCAGGGAAAATTTCAACAGAAAAACGGGAAAATCTTTTTTCTTTAAGAATAATTATATAATTTCGATTGTGGCAGAACAACGTCTGCGGGGTCCACTAGTCTGTTATAAAATGGTCCATTTGAAACATGACCGCCTTTATACATATTTAGCTCGATATAATAATCATACATAATTAAGCATAGCAAGTGTTAGGCTATGACTATCCTAATACAAATGGGATTTGTATTTTTGTGAGTACCCTCCTATATTATAATTCCTGGAAGGCCTGGAAACGAGCTTTTCACACTACTTTAAAAACCTCACCAGTCTCCTCTGCAGCTGTCTCCAAGCGCTTCCAATCCTCCCTCAACTGCTGTAACTCATGGACGACCTCCTTCTCAGGCCCCAATTCCTTTGCCAGCTCCTCTACTTCTTGGAGACGAGCTCTGTTGGCCGCCAGCTCAGCTGTGAAAGCCTGGTGCTTTTGGAGTTTCTTCATCTTGTCTTCTAGACTTGTCACGTCTCCTGTTTATATAAATCATAAATAATAACTTTAGTAATAAAAACTTTGTTTATTTTTCGTATTATGAATAATTTAAGTTTTTATCGCCTCATCTATTTCATTGAGTACCTCAAAGTTCAATCAGAAATTGGATCCGTAATTTTTAATCATAAGCGATGAACCTAACAGTGACAATTGATAAATGAAATAAAGGTAATGTAAAGCCTAACTTAATATCCACATACCAGGGTGAATCAAAAAGTTCTTAGAAGTGCATATATATGAAACCTTTTTGGATCAAGTTCGATATTCAAATTAAAGAGTGTCTATCACACTATATTTATGCAGACTATCACTTGTTTTTGTCAGTTCGTTCGCATGTAATAAATTTTTTTGTGCAACGAGTTGCTAAAAAGTCAAAATTATGGATAAAAGTGAGTTACGTGCGGTGATAAAATATCTCAGTTTGAAAAAAATGTCTACGAAGGAAATTTTTTTGGACATTCAGCAGACATTAGGGGGTGAGCTGTACCCTATTCTACGGTTGCGTACTGGGTGGCTGAATTTAAAAGAGGTAGATCAAGCTGTAAAGATGACCCGCGTTCTTGGCGGCCTTCAACCTCCGTTACAGAAGAAAATGTCAAAAAGGTTGAGAATCTGGTTTTGGAAGACAGAAGAATGACTATAAAACATATAGCTAAGATCCTAAAGATATCTTTTGGTAGCGTTCAATCCATTTTAATTGATTCACTGGGGTTCAAAAAAGTGTCTGCAAGATGGGTGCCACGAATGTTAACCGACGAAAACAAAAAGCGACGTTTGGAAATTTCCAAGCGTAATCTCGAAATGTTCCAGCGTGATTCGGATAATTTTTGCCGTCGTCTTGTCACCATGGATGAAACGTGGGTCCACCATTTTGATCCTGAAACTAAAAGACAAAGCATGTCTTGGAAACGACCATCCTCTCCATCCATCAAGAAATTTCGAGTTGCTCCTACCGCTGGCAAAGTTATGGCCTCTGTATTCTGGGATAGTGAAGGAATCCTTTTTATTGATTACATGCCAAAAGGCCAGACGATTACTGGACCCTATTATGCAAATTTAATCCCGAAAGTGCGTGAAGCGATTAAAGAAAAACGTCGTGGAAAACTGTCGTTGGGCGTGTTGTTCCTTCAAGATAACGCTCCTGCTCATCGATCGGAAGTTGCGCTCAACGCAATCCGCTGTGCTGGCTTCAATCTCCTTGACCACCCACCATATTCTCCGGACTTAGCCCCAAGTGATTTTCACTTATTTCCAAAATTAAAAGAGGAAATTCGTGGAACAAAATTTCACGATAATGACGCGGTTATAGCTGCCGTAGAGGACTTTTTCGAGAGTCAAGAAAATATTTTTTTTTCACAAGGAATAAGGAAGTTAGAAACGCGTTATTCTAAATGCATTGCATTGGAGGGAGATTATGTAGAAAAATAAAATATTATTATTTAAATCTTTGCATTTTTTAATATTGATTCCAAGAATTTTTTGATTCACCCTCGTAAATCTATACAGATATATAAAACAAAGTCGACCTACATTTTACTTTGAGCCGAAACCGATTTCATGGTTTTTCCATATATGAACAGTGGTTCGTTACTCGGTCGGAATTTCGATATTCATCCACCAGTTTAATGCCCAAAGTGACCAGACTTGGGGAAGATATGTTTATAAAAATTATATTCGGGATTCGAACCCGCGACGCATCGGTGCGCAAGGTAGGTGTTCTACAGATGGCGCCAACAAGCCCGTCCAATGTTGAAGATGATACAATAATGGGTATGATATTTACCGTTTTATCCTTCCATTGGGTGTATATTACAATGGCGAGGTAGATTCATTATAATATTATTATAGCTAATTACTTCAAGATGTCATGGTTGCAGCTCCTTACAAACATTTTGTAAAACAAAAACTTGGCGATTAAAAAGAGTGGCGGAGAGTTTATTGCCAGTTCTTCTCTTCCGCTCTACGCCCTTGATTTGAGAACTGGCAATAAATGTAAAATTACAAGCATTTAACTTTTTTTCGACGTTCATAAGTGTACATTGTGTTACCTAAATGAAAAAATGATTACAATAAACATCCGTACCATGTTGAGCATTGAGCATGGCCAGCTTGTCCGCGAGCCAGCCGCGCGCCTCGCTCGCGTCGCGGCTGAACTGAGCACGCGCACGTGCCCGCAAGAGGCGCGCGCGCCGCTCCGCCGCCGTCGCGTACAACTAGGGACGAATAGAGTTACCATCAAGGACTGCATACCGGTTAATTTACTACGGGAATTATACCGGTATTATAAAGGTTTTTGTTAATATTGTATAATTTTTATTTAATATTTACTGAAAAAAATTACTGTGGTAAGTTTAGTGTGTATTACTCTTTAAAACTAATATCATGGTATCTCAGTCAGACACGTATTTTGGAAAATAAAAGTTAACCAGTTTCAGTCCCTGGTTACCATAATATTATTACTGTTTAGGTTCTAATAAATAAAATCGAAAGAAAATTCTTTGAAAATAGAAAAATAAACAACAATTTTTAAATGTGCCAGCAACGCATCTGTGAGTTCTCTGATGTTGCTAATATCCATAGGCAACAAATTAACTACCATCAGAATTACTATCTACTCTTTTGCATCTATACTATAAAGAAGGTACACACTGTTTAAAACTTATATATAACGGCGCGTTTGAATGGCGAGGGTGAACGGCAGTGTCAACTGTCAGTTGTCAACTTGACAGTGTGATCATGTGGCTGCTGTCATTCACTCTTACGCAACAACGAGTGCTGGTATCATGATCGAAGAAGGGGAGTTCGGGTGGAGACGGCACCCGAGCAACACCTACCATTCGGTGCCACGTGCTCGGTGGAGCGTTAGCTATTCAGGCAGTTGAAATAAGTGATTGTGAATAGTGATATCTTGTGATTATAACACTGAACGTTACTCTGTGTTTCTCTTATCTACGCCCACATGTATTACATTATGGAAGGAAATAATATAGCGATCCTCCCCCCGAGCATCTCGACATATATAATAAAACAATTTCCTGAAAGTCTTCATATTGTAATAACATAAAAAAAAATTTTTTTTTGGATAAATATAAGAATCGAATTTAATTATTAAATAATTATGATCACATCCTACTGTCGAATTAAAAAATACAAAATCTTGTCATATAAACATAACTTTACCGGATTAATACGCGATTTATTATTTATCCCGGCTCGAATGCTTTCCAAGAACCGTGGTCATGCGCGGAAAAATAAAAATCACGTTTTAATCCAGTAAAAGTGACTTTAAAATATAAAATCATTGATTTAAAAATACCTTCCTCCTTCGTTCATTAATAGCTCTGAGTTCGTCAGCGATCCTCTGACTCTCGACATGATTCTGTTGCAGTAACTTATCCCCGTGGCTGTTCAGGGTGGACAGCTTTTCATCCTAAATATAACAAGGAATTTATAAAAGCAATTCGAAACATATCATGCCTTAAATTAATTTTGCCCGTTTTTGATGTCTTGATGGTTACACACTATGCTTGATTTTTGGCGCTCGTCCACACACGTCGTCAGATGGACGCCGGATATATCCGACGTTCGTTCACACAGTTCATTAGATGGATGCCGGATATATCCGGCGCTCGTCCATACATGTTATCAGATGGATGCCGGATATATCCGGCGCTCGTCCATACAGGTTATAAGATGGATGCCGGATATATCCGGCGCTCGTCAACACAGGTCATCTGATGGACACCGGATATATCCGACGCTCGTCCTTACATATGATGAAGGATATATCCGGCATCCGTACCGATATTAAATGGATGGAATATCGAAATTCCAACCGCATAACTACCACGCATAGATGGAAAAATAAATAGCGCGTTTAGGTAACAGTCTATGAATTTCATGAAATAAATCGTATCAGTGCATAACCTCATACAATTTTCTTTCTTTACCTGAGTGGCGAGAAGTTTCTCGAACGCCTCATGTTTCTTCAGCAAGTTGTCCACTTCCTCTACGCTCAGCGTTGGTGAAATTTCGGTACCTAAATAACAAGATATCAAATTATTCTGAAATATTTCCACGATAATTTGGCGTTAGATCGGTATTGACACTTAAAGGAGAATATATTTACATTTCTCTATCGGTTTTTTCTTACTATATAGGCCTATATTACTAAATTCAATATATGTACTGAAGCTTTTTAAAAAAGTATTAATACAGTTTTCTTAGTGTAGTTTTAATATCTTGTTGGAAAACCTCGTAAGTCTTATGTTTTAAGAGGTGTAGTTCTGATCTCACTTCACTTTAAAAAGAGAAATAAAATAGATGAGAAAAAAACTAAAAAAAAACAAAAATCGAGAAGCGAGTTTAGAGACAGATCTGGTTGTGTTTTTATGATTTTTATACTCAATACTATAAATAGCATATAATAAAAATGGGAGATTAGACATTTGTACTCCATGTAGTGCGTAAGTCAGTTATTCTTTTTATATTATTCAATAATCAGGGCCAAAATATTAGATTTTATTTATGAAGTACGCCAGAACTAAATTCTGGGATAAGTCACGATTGAGCCACAGGGCTCACCTCACGTACACGTCAAGGTCGACAAAGCCAAGAGCCAGTTTCCAAAAAAAAATATAAAAGCATTCGGGGGCAAGTTACGGCGGAGCCAATGCTCGCCACTCATATCCACGCCAAGGCCAATAAGGTCAACAGCGAGATTCTATACAACATAATAAAAATATCTGTGGCAAGTCACGTCCGAGACACACCACTCGCCACTCATGTTCACGTCAAGGCCAAAAAGGCCAACAGCAAGATTTCATACAAGAAACTGACTTACCCAAAGCAGCCTCCTGCGCGCTGCACAGGTCGTGCAGCTGCTTGGCGTCCCTGAGGAAGCAGTGCCAGTCTATGAGCTGATCCAGCGCCACCTGGCGCGCCGCCCAGGCCGCGTGCAGCCGGCCGCGCTCCTCCACCAGCGCCGAGCACCGCTCCTCGATCTCCTGGGGAATGGAGCGGAATTGGAATAACCCTAACACCAAGAATACCACGGTGACCGGCATTCGACTTGCGGAAGGTCATCGGAGACTAGCAATGGAGAGAGGGGGTCACGGGAAACTAGCTTTCTACTTGGCTTTCTATCGGCATAATCGTAAAACACACATTATAAGCAGGACGCCGGATATATCCGGCATCCATACCCAAAGGGTTAAATGATATATTATAACGTACTGATGATTAATTTGGTAATAAAATACAAGTATGAGAATGCAATGTCGCCAATCTGCCATTTGTACCTTTTTTATGTTAGATATCGACAGACGAGCATGAGGTTCACTTGATGGTAGGTCATACCTCAGCCACAGAACATCAGTCAATGATGCGCTGTCGACCTACTTTTTACTTCGAACATTCGGAAATCCATAGACTGAATGCCCGAAGTTACCAGACGTGGGGAAGACATGCTTACAGAAAATTATAATCATGTCTCGGTGGGATTCGAACCCGCAACCCATTGATGCGCACGGCAGGTGTCCTACCTAACGCGCCAACGAGCCCGTCAAACTTCGACTGATTTATTTTTATTTATTTATTTGGCCATCGCTACAGAAGACGATACAATATAAGTCAAAGTTTCAGAACACAGGTGCGGAGTCTTACTGTCCTCTTTTATTACGACTGCATTTTAATTATGGCTCTATCTAATTGCACATTTTACATTTCTCATACAACTGACGGATACACCGTCTTGCAGCTAGCGATGAGATATAATTGCAAAGATCGATACCAGGGCAGTACGAGTCCGTAAAAAAACCAGGGTCGAAAACCAGGTTTCATAAAACTTTTATCGAGCTCAGAACTCGCTATTTCATATGCAAGTATTTTATACTTTAAAGTATTTTTTGCAAATACGATTGAGCTCCTTATTTCTAAGATATTACGGATCGTGCATGCATGACCTATGCAAGTATTTTCAATTTCACCTCTAAACGCACTCGAATAGCTAATACTTTCGTACTTGCAAATTTTTTCCGCTCGCACCAGGGCGGCCTACTTTTCAAACCTGGTAGCGTAAATACGTCTCATCTTTACTTGCAGACCACTACCCACCTGCGCGCTGGGGTGCCCGTCGTCCACCAGCCGCTGGCCGTGCGCGAGCGCGTGGCGGAAGGTGTCGTCGCGCGCGTCGATCTCGGCACGCAGCGCGTCGTGGTGCGCGCGCTGCGCCTGCGCAGCCGCCGCTGACCGCGCGCCCGGGCTGGCCGACATCTGCCCGCGCAGCTCGCTCGACCAGGACATTACGTCGCGGATCTGTGGACGTTAGGCAGTAATTTAAAAATAAAACGTCCAATTTTTTTTTAAATGAAATTTATTTATAACCAATACATTTAATTAAATTCTAATAAAAGTTATATATGCTTGGAAATTAATCCTAAAATATCAGGACTTATTTTTGTAAAAATACTATAATTCACCAAGTAATAGTATACCTTTAATTAAAAAAAAACACCTATATTCTTATAAAAAGTTCCCTTAGTGTACATATATGTGTGTAAAGAAAATATGATTGTCTTCTTTAGTGTTTTGTATTTGGCGCGCTTCGAGTGTAGATAAATATTCTATGCAAATACCTGAGAGTGTAACGTCAATGTCAAACGCGACTAACTTGTCAGTGGACTTGTCATTATTAATGAGAAAGTGAATCAGCAAATAATATCGTAATCTAATTTTATAATCGTAATTAATAGAAAACATACCTGGATGAAGGGCTTTAAATGTTATTTCTTTAATTTTTCAGGTGATTTAATGTTCTGTTTATGTTACTTTGTGTGTGTGTGTGTGTTGTGTAATAGGTTAAGAAAGTTTTGTGAATAAACCTTTATTTTTTCAGAGAAACAGTTAGGCCTTTAATTTTGGACCAAATATCATTCATCACTCAGATTAAATAAATTTAATCTGAGATTCATCATATGTGTAAGATTTAGTGCTCAACAGTGATGAGTTCGTATAAGTTAAGATAATTTTAAGTCAATGCTCATAAATGCTAAGTCCTCAAATGATCAGGATAATACTATCAACTGGGGTTCGAATATTATACACCCCCTCTTTATGTTGTCTAGTAACATTGAATAAGTTGAAGGTTTCGACCTTAGAAATCTGTTTTCTTTGCAGGAGACCTACATCACACATTTATTTTCTTTGTTGAGCGGAATGTTGACATTTACGGACACTCACCTCAGACAGCAACTGTTGGAGCTGATGATGATGATGTAGAACTGTCTTCCTGCCATCAGCAGCAGCCCGCAGCGAGTTCCAGGCCTCAGCCAGCGCGTGCTGACGTAGCGCGATCTGCTGTTCGTTACCACCTGGACATAACTTCTGGAGACGAGATCCTTCTTCTTGTAACACCTGGAAATAAAAGTATTTTGATGGAAAATGGTATAGGCAACATTTTCGTTTCGATCACATAATTTTGATAGGCTATTTGCCGCGTTAAATGAGTCAAAAGTTCGAGTTCCGGATTTGTCATGTATTCCATCATTAGGATATGAAACGGATGGGGGGAATTTCAATATTGCAACCAGACACCAAACCTCGGTTCATAAAATGAAAACAAAAAAGTGCAAACTGTTCATTTCGGTTTCAGTCTATGGATTCCCGATGGTCCGAAGTAATATATAGGTCCTATCCTGTCCTAACCTATCCTGAATTAATGTCCTGTTGCAGGGGTTTTATGAAATGAGCAATGAGACTCGTCTATCTCAAAACAGGAACAGATTTTTTTATTTAATCGAACAACTTTACCATTACAATAATAACAAAATTTATCTGCTTCTCTATCTCCTAGAAGTAAAGAAGAGCAGAGAAAATAAAAACTTGCTTTTGTTTGTATAGTCGTCCTTATTCAAAACCTCCCCCCTAAAGCGTCAGTCACACACAGCGACTAATCGCTGCGAGTGCGAATAGCTATTCCGCTTAGCGCGTCGCACTAGACTACACATCAATGCTACAGGTCGTTTCGTCTTTGGATAGATACAAGTATATATTATAATATATATAAATATGATTATAATGAATCAACCAAAAACATCTCTAAAGTGGGGAAATAACGACATATATTGTTTCTTGGGCGTGTATAGAAAATATGGGGAGCTGTGGGACATAAATAACAGCATTTTTTATAGAAAATTGCAAAGGAAGTCGCCTTCTTGCACACCAACAGACTTTCGAAATTCTCGTGTAGAACTCACTGTGTTTGACAGTCAGGCAGCGAATTTTCGCTGTGACTATTATTCGCACTCGCAGCGAGTATTCGCTATGTGTGACCGAAGACTTCCCATCATCGCACTACACGTCACAAACAGTCCTATCACCCTCATCACCTCGATGAATGGAAGTCGACCACGATACGGTTCACGCGCAACTTCATTCCACGTACAACTAAACTGTGGAATGAACTACCGTCATCAGTGTTTCCATCTGATTACGATCTCGTTAGTTTTAAAAAACGAGCCTATAAATTTTTAAAAGGCCGACAACACATCTAAGGAACACATCAGATATCTCGGATTCCCATGGGCGGTGGTGATTACTTACCATCAGGTAACCCACCTGCTCAGTTGTCCGCTCTGAAATAAAAAAAAAAAGGCTCAACCCACCTGCATCTGCGCGTCAATAGCTAGCAAATCGTTCTCAGCGGTCGTGTGGCAAATGAAGTTGCCTTTTTGCACACTAACAGACTTTCGAAATTCTCACCTAAACCTCAGTGTGGGACAGGCAGGCAGTGGCGGGACCATCATACAAGCCCAAACGCCTTATTTGCCTTTTTAATGCATTAAAAAGGATTACAATCATGTCCTTAGTCATATATAACATACACGATCACGTAATTATATAAGTTATATAAAGATACTAGCCGTCCCCGCCCGCCCGCTTTGCTGGGCGAATTGTAAAGGATAGACGAATATGAACTATCCATATAAATTTAAAAAAAAATGGTAAAGGGTTGATGGAATTCAAAAAATGAAAACCTTCTAAAATTAATTCCGCGTCAAATGGTCATGGTATCATGCCGATCGGTCCAGTAGTTTTCAAGATTATCGATAACAAAGAAAAAAAAAGTTGCTTATATATATATAGATAAACACGTATAATGTTAAATTCGGCAAGATGGGCTTTTGGGCTTGTATGGTAGTTCCGCCACAGCAGTCAGGCAGCGAATTTTCGCTGCGACTATTATTCGCACTCGCAGCGAGTTTGTGTGTGACCGAAGCTCAACCCACCTGCATCTGCGCGTCAATAGCCAGCAGATCGTTCTCAGCGGTCGTGTGGCAAATGAAGTCGCCTTTTTGCACACTAACAGACTTTCGAAATTCTCGCCTAAAACTGACTGTTTTGACAGGTAGTTTTCGCTGCGACTATTCGCTGTGTGTGACCGAAGCTCAACCCACCTGCATCTGCGCGTCAATAGCCAGCAGATCGTTCTCAGCGGTGGTATGGTCTCTCAGCAGCGCCTCAGCGGCCCGCAGGTCCCGCGGCTGGGCGGGCTGGGCGAGCCGCGCGCGGCGGTCGGCGGCCCGCGCCAGCAGCTCGCCCGCGTCGCGGTGGAAGCGGTGGATCTCGCCCGCCGCGTGCAAACGACGGGCACGAGACTCGATTTGCTCCACGAGACGTTGCCAGGATTCGCTGACATTCATTTAAAGTTAGAATAAGCTTTAAGGGCCTATGTCGATGAGGCTCGCAGGCCGACAAATCGCTATATTAAATGTGAGCGAGCGAGAATGAAATAATTACTTGAGACATGTAAAACAAGAGATAGCTGTAGCTTGAACGCGCTCGGAATAAAACAACGTATGTGCCAAAACTAATTCATTTCGTAACTTTACAATACTTTATTTGATTAAAAAACGGTTTTGAGCAATCTTAAAGACATTTATTCTACATCCTTTAAACTAAATTAAATTAAATAACTCTTTGCCGTTATGCCTTGGGATCCAAAAAAGTGTAAAAATAGACATAACTTCACATTTATTTTCTATCGAGAAAATTTCATTGAAACGTGTTTTCCTTTTGAGCGACACTGCAAAGTATAGTCAAAAAACTAATTCCAAAATTTCATATCAATAATCCACAGCCTGAACAAGTTACACGTAATAGAAAAACCGCATTTTTCTCGACATATCCTCTTAAATGGACTTCGGGTTAAACTGTGTGCGAATTAAAAGAGCAATAATCTAGCGAAAAGAATCAAATTGTAATAATTTCTTAAAACTTTTCAAGTTAAATGAGATAAGACACTATCATCTCATCTTATCGATAAAAATATATAAAGATCTGTTTGTTACGAAGTAACTCAAAAACTACTCGACCGCTGTGTATAGTACATCTACACTGCACCATAATAAAGCATTATTTAGTTTAGAAATTATAAATATTAATATAGTATTTTATTCAAATTTAAATTTTCTGTAAATACAATTAATATAAACAGCCTAAATGAATAAAATATATCTACGTATCCCATTCTTACACATTACGCACGCACTACGCAGTATACAGAAAGAGAACATGCGTCAAATGTTTTCTCTTTTTCCATCAAAATTATCCATTGAATTTTAGGGTGTTTTGATCGAAACATATGCAGTGGTATGGCTTATCTAAGGTTATTTTTTTTTAATTTATGACAATCGAATTTATAAAAGACAATACTAATTTGACACTTACCCAAGGGCTTCTTGTCTCGCTTCAATATCGCCGATATACGGGCTGTTGGAGGCGAGTAGCTTCTTGGCCAGCTCCTCGCACTGGCTGAACCGTTCGGCTCCGCTTTCCACGCGATGGCGGAGTTCTTCGAACTTAGACCGAAGAACCTAATAGATACGATTTTGAGACATCAGAATTAGACTTTTTTTATGTAATAAAATCTCAGTTTGTAGATAAAAAATTAAAACGCCAGTCCCCTAGTGGAGCATAGGGCAGACATATTTCTGTGTCTGTTTCATTGATCGACGCTAACTAAAAACGATTGTGTAATGTTTAGTAATTATTAACCTGTATACATTGATAGAATACATGTTACACACCTCTGATGTCCTGGTACTTCATACAATTCCCGAGTGGGGCATGGGACAGACAATTCTCTGTGTCTTTTTACTCTGATAATCGCTTAATAATAATGCTAGTGTATTCTTTAGTAATTATTAACCGGTATTTTATTTTTATTTTATTTATTCGGAAAACAAACAGTACAATACTCTTAAATGACAAACAAAGAAAAATCTAAGTACCATTTACAAGTTTTCGCAGTTAGAGTCTATTGTTACAACACTTATTGTATACATTGATAGAACACTTGTTACATACTTCTGATGTCCTGGTACTTCTTAGAAATCGAGACTCCTAGTGAGGCATGGGACAGACACATTTCTGTGTCTGTTTCACTGATAATTTTTCTTTAGATAAATAGACAACGAGAGAACGAGTCAGCATGATATAGCTATCTCTTTTGTATTTAAGCGATCTCTTCCAGACGGTAGTTTGTGAACTTCTTACCAATAAATGTTCGTAATCTTGTCCGTAGTCCTCGCTGGAGGCGGCTCCGTACTGTTCCTGAATCCAGCTTTCTAGTTCCGCGCTTTCTGCCAGGTACTCATGTCTATAAGGAATAATATACGTCTCAAAATCATTGCAATTTAAAAAAAAAAATAGGAAAATTCAAAGCAAAACTATTGTATTAAAGATAAGTTATTGTAGAGATAAAAGTGTACATAATATTTGGATTAAAAGAAGTTGGAGTAGAAATATAAGTGTACATATATAAAATATGTCTCAATATCTGTCATTCTGTGACTATTTGAGGTAAATCCATTGACATAGTATGTTGATCGAAGGGTAAATCAAACGAGGCCAAATTCGTCAGGTTTTTTTTTTGTTTTATCATTTAAAGTCCAATGGCCATATTCTAGTTTTTCAGTCGACAAACTTTAATTATGAAACTAAAAGCAAAATAAATGAAACTAGAAAAAAACACAAGGATTTATTAATATGCATAAAACAAAATTTGCCTAATTTTAAATTTATTTGACAATAAAAATAAATCAATTTCAAATTATAAACGCTAAGAATTTTGGAAATGAATATTCCAGAACCTAATTTTAAATAACCATAATCAAGTACTCATGCCAGTATTTCAAAACGAGACTCAAGTTTGAATAGACAGAGACAGATACATAGACATAACATTTATTACGAACGAAACACACACACAGAATCACAAAATTATGGAACACAAAATTAATGTACATTTTTTAAAGTGTGTGTGTCCTGTGATTGTAATTGGCCCTGGCTTATCATTATGCTGTGGAGCAGACGAGTTCCACAGCGCTGGTCATTCTGCCAGAGACCACAATAGTTTGCGCCTCAGACGCAAAGAGAAAAAAAAATGTAATAACTGTAATAGTATAAAAAATAATAATAGTAAAAAATTAACAGTGTAAAGTAGTCTTGGAAGATCTGTGTGTAAAAGTATAATATAGTAAATTACAAAAATAAAAAATATGAATAATTGTTACTAAAACTAATATAAGAAATACATAAATAAATATTTTTGGCTCTATATTGAATCTAGTTTTGAGACTTGTCAAACAATTTTTTATAGATATTTGACATTTCTCAAGAACAGATTTAAACTTGAGTAACGTCTTTATACCTAAGTTGCGGACGGTACCTGCAAACACTCTCGACCAAGGCGGCCTGTCGGAGCGCCGCCCTCCGCTGCAGTCTCGCCAGGCTGGCGGCGAGCTGTTCGTGCCTCTCTACTAGGGCTTCGCCCTCAGGGCCGCCGTTAGCCGCCATAGCCCCAGCCACGTGACCCATCTCAGCGATTATGGCCGCGTAAGTATCTAACTCCAATTCCACTGCCTAAAATAAAGTAATACTTTGATTTAAACTATGCTGCTGTGCGATAGAGAAGGAAAGTCGTTTCCCCTCTCTGTCGCATACACGGCATGAAATAAATAGTATATCTATATAAATAACAATATGATGTCACGGTGTTTGTGGTTGCACTCCTCCAGAACGGCTCGACCGATTTTTATGATTTTTTTTTATGTATATTTAGCAGGTATGAGAATAAGTTATAAAGACTTTTACATACCGCTATGTGATTAAGGTGTCCTTTTTCACTAAGAATTTTTTTAGTAATTTTTTGACATTTTTTTTTGTATGATGTTTGATTTGACATCAAAAATACCAACTTTTAATAAATATAATACAACTGTTATGAAAAAAAAAAAGGAATTTTGGTAATTTTAGCCTAAAATTCGATTAATAAAATCGTTCACCACAGGTTTATAGATACCTTCATTCATTTCTTATACGTTTTACAACTCTATACTCTAGTACCCTATTGTCTGTGGTTGTAAGTTCGCCATATTTGTTAACAAGATAAGACATCTAATGAAAAACTGGCTGTATAATCCCAAACTTTCATTTGTCCATAAAATCCTAAATCATTGTCCATGTATAGGGTCCATATAAAAATGTCCCAATTCCCATTGTCCTTGGGCAGGGTTCATATAAAAATGTCCCAATCTTACCTTGTGCCTGGTGAGCAGCTGCGTGGCGCGATGCCGGTCGCTGCCGACGTCCGCGCTGGCCAACTCAGCGGCTTTGTCCGCTAGCCACGAGTCCACCTCGAGCGCGTCGTGCAGGAACTGCTGCGCTTTAAGCGCTGTCTCGAGCCGCGCCGCGCGCTCTTCAGCCGCTTGCGATATGTCCGTGTAGGCGGCTTCTAGCTCTTTGCACAGTTGCTTTATCTATATATAAGTATAGAAATTATTCAATAACTATTTAGTTGGGAAGACTCCGATGGGTTGGTCAAATTGAGGGACACCCTGATGGTCGAAGAAGTCGTGATAGACCATGCAAACAAGATCTAAAGATAGTCGATGGATGCTGGAGAAGAAAGGATGTAGCATCTTATATAGATAGATAGATTTTAGAAATCTACACTAATATTATAATGAGGTAAATTTTGTAGGTTTGTGAGTTTGTTTGTAGGAAGTAATCTCTAGGACTATTCAGCCGATTTTGAAAATTCTTTCACCAGTAGAAAGCTAGTTTATTCCTGAATGATAATCTATATTTGATTGTGATTAATAATATAATTCGTGAAATAACAATATTTGTAAATCAATTCCGAGAAAACGCTGATGCTGGTTGATGGGTTGATTTATCAGCGTGCGATGGTCTTAACTCTGTAAAGCTGAGACGACTGTATCATCACCACTTAATCTTCATAACCTGTATCTGATGAATAAATCTGTTCTTCAAAACTCAGGGGTTTCCCGCAACTGCCCGCCCCGCTCCAAGCTACGCTCGACCACTCCCGACCCCTCCACTCACACCAGATTCATAAAGCTGACCTTCCACACCCGGGGTTCCCCAACAACTGCCCGCCCCGCTCCTAGCTACGCTCGACCACTCCCGACTCCTCCACTCACACCAGATTCATAAAGCTGACTTTCCACACCCGGGGGTTCCCCCGCAACTGTCCTCGCGCTCCAAGCTACGCTCCACTACTCCCGACCCCTCTCACACCATAAGTCTGACCTTCGCCGCCTGCGGGTCGTCCGGCAACTGCCCGCCGCGCTCCAGCACGCGCGCCACGAGCGGCCGCCGCCCGCGCAGCTCCGCGCGCAGCTTGGCGTGCTTCTTCTGCGCGGTCTGCGCCGCGTGCAGGTCGGCCGGCAGCGCGGCGGACGCGGCGGCCGCGCGCCGCTCGTCCACCCACGCTATCTCGCCGGATACTTCGGCGGCCAGCTTGTGCAGTCTGAATGGGGTGTAATATAAATAATAAATCGCGTTTTAATCCGGTATACAGTATTTTATTTAAATGTGTGATACTCGCGTTAATAAAACACAATATTATGTGAAATATATTTCTCAAGGTAAAAATTTGAGACGAAACGAATATCCGGCCTATCCGGCTTAAACCTATTCACCATGCCTACTGCTGATAGAGGACAAATCTTTGTTTTTTATTTTATTTTTTTCGTTTATATATATTTTTAATTATTAAAGTTAATTACTTAAATTAAAATAAAACATCCAGCCGGTTACCAGATAGCAAGCGCCTATTTAAATTCAAAATCATTTATTCATTTAGGTAAGAAGTACATACTTATGAACGTCAGTAAAAAATACATATTAAATGCTTCTAATTTTACATTTACCGCCAGTTCTCAAATCAAGGGCGTAGAACGGAAGAGAAGAACTGGCAATAAACTCTTCGTCACTCTTTTTAATCGCCAAATTTTTGTTTTACAAAATATTTGTAAGGCGCTGCAACCATTACACCATGTTTTTAAATAAAATTCACGGTTGCTGTAAAGCATCCGAACGTCGGGATAAATAATTTAAACAATATAAATAATAAATCGCGTTTTAATCCGGTATACAGTATTTTATTTAAATGTGTGATACTCGCGTTAATAAAAGACAATATTATTATTACACCATGTTCCACATGACTTATAATAATAAAAAAAATATAAACGAGAAAAAAAAACAAAGATTTGTCCTCTATCAGCAGTAGGCATGGTGAAATAGGAGCACGCACTTACATTCGCGTGGGAACAACACGCAAATACATAGCCGGCCTATCCGTCCGGATACCGGATATTAAAAAAAAATACGAAATATACAATTAAAGTAAGTACTTTATTTATAGCCCTTAACAAACACAATCAATAATCACAAAATTTTCATTTAAATAAAATACTGTATACCGGATTAAAACGCGATTTATTATTTAAATTATTTATCCCGGACGTTTCGGTTGCTGAAAAGCATGCGAAACGTCGGGATAAATAATTTAAATAATAAATCGCGTTTTAATCCGGTGTACAGTATTTTATTTAAATGTGTGATACTCGCGTTAATAAAAGACAAAAGGGTCTAGCAGGATAAGGTAGGGTGATCGGCCCCAGAGAGCTTTTTTCAAAATAAGTTATGCTCTCACATCATTGAGATATAAAACTACCGTTGACAGAAATTCAGCCTCCTATCTCACTTGGTTACGGAGATAATCGAAAAAATATGCACAAAAGTGGGTATTTTTTAAGATTATTTTTTTCGAATACTATTATAGCTACACTAATAAAACAAAAACAGTTTATTAGTAAAAGGATTGCTCTACATTATATATTTTTTGTAGATTTTTTGTACGTTATTTACTAATAAAAAAAAAGAAAAATATTTTTCTTTTATATTTTATTCATATTTCGCGCAGAGGTACAATCACAGAAAAAATATATAATATAGCCCACTACTTCTAGTACTACCTCCCAAAAGTGTATAAAAATATAATGGGTGCAACACATCTCAAAAAAAAACTAAAGCTCTTCTCGCCATACTGACTAGTAGAAACTACATATTTGTCTTTGAAATAAATTTTCTCATAGCTGTATTAATACGTTGTAATATGTTTATTATTAACAAACAAGTTTATAAACACTCTAAATTACAGTTATTATTCACGTTAAGAAAGAATGGTGCGGGATATACAGAAATAAAAAGCATTTTTGGTCTTCGTCGCTGTCTTCATTAGTATTATAATTGGGTAAGTATTTTCTGATGTTAACATATCAGATAATTATATGATCAAACATCTGACTATTGTTAGATAAAAAAAATATAAAAAACAATAATGCTTGTGGTGGACGGAATACGCGGGTAAGATATCGGACATGGGACAAGTAATCAACAACTGCGGCTACAATTCTCAAACTATTGGGACAGTTGTAGAAATATCGGCATTATATGGTTTGAATTATCTTTCCATCTGGTATAAAATCACTTCGAAGTTGAGGCTGTCTGTTTATAAAAACTAATAATAATAAGTCCACATTTGTTACATAGCACATTACTGAAATAACATATTCTTATTGAAACATGTTCCAGCTGCATTTTCAGTTGTGATCATTTACTAAAATTCCAAAATACACAAACTGATATCTTATTTGTTAAATTCCTCTATATCCCGAATAATAGAATAGCTATTAAAATATCGGAAAAATTCAAGAAAAAAATATATGCAAAAATTAATTTTAAAATAATTAGGTTCGGAACTCCGCCATCTTTTGGAATTTTCAGCTCACATCACGCACGTTTATAGTTTTTTTTGGAATAATAGATTTCAACTGCAAATGAATGAGGTATTAGACATTATAAAAGTTAACATTGTGGCAGGACAGCGTCTGTCGGGTCCACTAGTTATGTATAAAAATCTTTGCTCAAAAATAAATGTAATTTCTACTAGCCAGGACGGTCAGAAGAACAGTACAGTTTATTAAAACCACATCCAACATAGTAAAAACGGAAGTTAAATCAAGACATGTGAACAGTAAATCAAGTTTACCTACATTGATGTACCCGACAGAAAGACAATTCAAAGCATAATAATATGCCGATATTGCTGCAACTGTCCCAATGGTCTGAGAATTATAGCCACAGTTGTTGATTACTACTTGTCCCATGTCCGATATCTTTCCCGCGTATTCCGTCCCATATTCCATTATTGTTTTTTATATTTTTTTTATCTAACAATAGACAGATGTTTGATCATATAATTATCTGATATGTTAACATCAGAAAATACTTACCCAATTATAATACTAATGAAGACAGCGACGAAGACCAAAAATGCTTTTTATTTCTGTATATCCCGCACCATTCTTTCTTAACGTGAATAATAACTGTAATTTAGAGTGTTTATAAACTTGTTTGTTAATAATAAACATATTACAACGTATTAATACAGCTATGAGAAAATTTATTTCAAAGACAAATATGTAGTTTCTACTAGTCAGTATGGCGAGAAGAGCTTTAGTTTTTTTTTGAGATGTGTTGCACCCATTATATTTTTATACACTTTTGGGAGGTAGTACTAGAAGTAGTGGGCTATATTATATATTTTTTCTGTGATTGTACCTCTGCGCGAAATATGAATAAAATATAAAAGAAAAATATTTTTCTTTTTTTTTATTAGTAAATAACGTACAAAAAATCTACAAAAAATATATAATGTAGAGCAATCCTTTTACTAATAAACAGTTTTTGTTTTATTAGTGTAGCTATAATAGTATTCGAAAAAAATAATCTTAAAAAATACCCACTTTTGTGCATATTTTTTCGATTATCTCCGTAACCAAGTGAGATAGGAGGCTGAATTTCTGTCAACGGTAGTTTTATATCTCAATGATGTGAGAGCATAACTTATTTTGAAAAAAGCTCTCTGGGGCCGATCACCCTACCTTATCCTGCTAGACCCTTTTCATTTTACAACTTAGAAAATGATTTAGTACTCGTACTGCACTAAGGGCAAATTATGGTGAGTAACTAATAATTTCATTAAGAGGTAAAAAGAGGTTTCGCTTGTCTTTATAAACAAGTCCAGCTCGTAAGAGCGATCGAGACAACGCGAGGGGAGGAGTCAGCGGACTGCTCAGATGTGTGTGTCACACCGATACATTGCCGCGCGCTCTACAGGTCAAAAGTAGAACTACTTTTCTGTGCGAAAAGTTTGTATGGCCTGTTCTATGTACATATTTCTTCTTTGATTTTATATTTAGTACTTACTGCAAGCTGCTTTCAAGCGCTTTCCTCCGCTCTACCGCTCGGGGCCGCAGCGCTGCGCAGGCCTCCTGCAGCGCTGCACAGTCCCGCTGGATGGCGGCGCTGTCGAAGTGCCCTCCCGACACCAAGTCCGCGCCTTGCACCGATAAGGCTTCAGCGCGTTGTTCCATTTGAGTTAATTCCTGTTCTAAGGCCTGTTAAGAATTTTTATTATTTATTATTTACTACAATAAATAAATCAGTATCAAAATGTTTCTAGGATTGCGGTATAATTTGTCTACACTAAGAAAGATATTTAGATTGCTAATCTAATATTTTTTTTATTTATAGGAATAAGAATATTTATTTGACACAAACATACACAAAAAAAAAAAAAAACGGGGCATCAAATGGAACTCTACTCAGTATAAGAACACAGCACTGAGTTTCAGTGGATTGAAGATGCGTGGAAGGCCAAAAAATTCTTCATTGTATGAAGAATGATATTTGATGGTGTTTGATAACAAATAAAATGAGAGAATGGAATAAAATGGAACAGGGCAGTGGCATTATTATTATAACTAATATAATTATTATGATAGAAACAAACCTGATGTTGATTGAGCAACCTCTTGCAGCTTCTAAGATCAGTTCCAATCTCTTCGCTGTTCAGCTCTCGCTCTATGTCCGCCAGTCGCGCTTTAGCGTCTTCCACGGCTCTGAAACGTTTTATCTCATATTTTTGTGATTCAAAAACAAAATAAATTTTCTTTAAATCTCCATGTTATATAACACCAAATATAAATCTTTTCAGGCATTTAGAACTTATACGGCCGAATTCTCGAACACTAATCAACATTGAGGTGTACTTAAAAGTATCTCTAACTTAGACATGTGTAACACTGCGCTGCGCCGCGCAATTGCGCCGGCACGCTTCACTGCGCAGTGTGAGTCAGCTCACACATTCATAATGTGTTGGCGCACGGCGCAGTACTCACTCACTGAGTGAACTATGAGCGTGGGGTTGCGTGCGTTGCGGAAGTTTCACTGCTCGCTTTGCGCGTCCCATTTTTACTGCGTCGTGGCGCAATTTTGAGTTGACTCAAGGAGCCGACACACTACACTGCGCCTGAATTGCTGAGTTGGCGCAGGGAATTTCGCTGAGTTACCCATGTCTACTCTAATGTCTTTTTTTCTGTCTTTAGAAGCCCTCAAATTTTGACTATCGTTTCAGTATTCCGCGGATAGTTGTTTAAAGAAAATCCGTCATCACCTTAAAAATTTGACACTCCTTTTTTGGGGCAGTCGTGTAAAAGGCACAAATTCAATACCAACTTTATAGATCGCAGTCGGATAATTAAACGTTAATAAATACATTTTATGGGTTTATGACCAAATATGGATAACGGGTTTTTTAAAAGTACAGTCAGGTCACTGTAGGACCTCGCCTATTTGCCTATAAAGAAAAATGAAACAGACACAGAAATGTGTCTACTCCACTGGATGACTACTGATCGAATCAATCAGTTATAACATCAGCTCATCCCTTAACGACATATTATCGTCGTTGCGCCTGCCAAATTCCGTATGTGATTTTTTTTGATTTTTGGTTTTTGCACAAAAAATAATCTTCGTTTTATTCTCTATGTGTTACTAAAATCATTTTTGTGATATTCGAACTGGATATGAGTTTAACTAATACCATGTGTGTTTTGACCGGTTAGAAAAGCTCCGTATGTGAATCAATAATACGTTTTTCGTTGTCTCCCAAAACTATACAAAAATCACATATGGAACTTGTCAGGCGCAACGACGTTATACTATGTAGCAATTTGCGGGTAGTTGTGAAATTCACATACCGTCTATGTTGCCGCTGCTGTGAAGCTTGTCGTAGCTTGCTGCCTTTGTCCCTAGAGGCGGCGACGAGCTGTTCCCAGCCATTTTGCAGCTTGTCGAGCCGCTCCGATATGTTACCGGCTCGGCCAGGATCTGATTTTTGGAGTGATTGTCCGATCTATAGGAGATATTGTAATTAAGAGAACATTATTATGATATATAAATTAAAATTAAAATATGAATTTTTTCTCTATTTTTAAATACCTTAGAAAATGCCTAAGAATAAAAATAATAACAATAAATTAAGTTCTTTTTACTCCTTACTTCTTAATAATATTTTTTTAATTGGTATGAAACTATGAATATAAGTATTCTAATGTAACATACATTTTTTTGTTTATGTTGCATCCATTATTTTCCAATCTTCTTTTTATTATTTATTTTTGTTTAATAATGTATTAATTATTTTTATTTTTTTAAATTCTGATAGTCCGTGGTAGCTGAAAATCAGCGTAGTGAGTTTCTGCCGTAATGCTAAAGCGTACCACACAATGCTGAGACCGCGGCCTTTTAACTGCCAAATATTAAATACATTTGTTTTGTTTTTTATTTGTTAAGTTTTGTAGGTAATATTTGTGTTGCAGTAAATAAACTTATCTCTCTCGATATCTAACATAAAAAAATACATACATGGATAAATAGTTTTTACGGACAAATGTACTTACGCTCTCAACATTCCTCAACTGTTTCTCATTCGCCTGCAGCTCTCTCTCGAACGCCTCGTGCTTCTGCAACTTGCGCTCCAAATTCGCCAATTCTCTACAAAATAAAATAAAAAGTTTAATATTTTGGGGACTGGCAGAATTAACAGCGTTGTGGTATGAAAGTGTCACAGCATATGCTGAGCCAGTTCCTATTCGCAACCGCAGTGCACACTGCACTTGACTGTACTAGCATAGATATAGTTTTAGTTACTATAAGCTGATGTCACGCATTTGTACTGTGTTTTGTGAATAAACGGTTCATCTATCTATTTATCTAATAATATTATTTATTGTCACACAATATTAAACAAAAAAGGAAAAAAAAGTAGGCAAACTGCGGTTTTATAGCTGCTTAGGTATCTCTTCCAAGACACCGCATGGGAAAACTATCCTAGAGAGGAAAATAATAACATACATAATATTGGTTGATAAAACATTATTGAATTCTTTGGTAGAGGTATCATATTTAAATAAAATACTGTAAACCGGATTAAAACGCGATTTATTATTTATAACGACCACGCGACCACGGTTGCTGTAAAGCATCCGAAACGTCGGGATAAATAATTTAAACAATATAAATAATAAATCGCGTTTTAATCCGGTATACAGTATTTTATTTAAATGTGTGATACTCGCGTTAATAAAAGACAATATTAGAGGTATCATAGTCAATAACGATTTTATTTGGTAGTTATATCAGTAGTCGAGGTTGAAATAGACCAGTCGTCCTAGCATGACAACCACGACAATATTTTGTCGACCGTTTTCTCGTGTTTTAAACGATTATTTCTTTATGTCTTCTGGGTCTAACATCACACTTACATTCAAAACTCGACTTCTGTCAAAAGTAGAGATATTTGTCGATTGAGATATCTTGTCTATCAATGTTGTCGATGTCGAAATATAATATATTTCAATCTATATCTATACTTATATAATAAAGTGGAAAGATTTTTATTTTTGTATGTTATGAATAAACTCATAAATTACTGGACCTATTTTAAAAATTCTTTCACCAATAGAAAGCTACATTATCAGCGAGTAACATAGTTTATAGTTAGTTTTATATAATACATCTACATTGCGCCCGTGTGAAGCCGGGGCGTGTTGCTAGTGCTTTCATATACGCACTTAAAAAAAGAATATTAAGAAAACTAATAATACCTATAGCTCTGGTCGTTAGCCGTCTGCGTCTTGTCTTGTATCCAGGCTTGTAACTCTTCCGTGGACGCCACGAACTGAAGAAAACGTTATATGTAATTGACGGACTCCCACCGGGACATGTTTATAATTTTCTATAAGCATGTCTTCCCCATGCCTGGTAACTTCGGGCATTGATCGGGTGGAATGTCGAAATTCCGACCGGGTAACGAACCACCGTTCATAATTGGAAAAACCGTGTAACATAGCGCGTTTCGGTTTCAGTGTATGGATTACCCAATGCTCGAAGTATAAAATAGGTCGACAGCGCATCATTGACTGATGTTCCGTGGCTGAGGTATCACCTACCATTGAGTGAACCTCATGCTCGTCTGTAAAAGCTCGACGGAACACACTCCACTTACCACCATGAAAATTGCCACATATATGTATTTATTTCATTTTTTCTCGCTACAGTCAGCTAGCCATTGTATAAAGATAATAGCGTGCGAACGAAGTCGTGGGCTAGATATTAAAAAAAGTAAATGCAGGATGTTTTCTAAAAAAAAAAAAGCAACATCCAGACGAAACCTCCTCCTATTTTAAAGTTGGTTAAAAATTAAAATACCTGTTGATGCGCCAAGTTAGCGAGTAGCGCCCGTCGTCTCTCGGCGAGCGCGTGTCGCACTCTCTCGCGGCGCTGCAGCACGGCCGCGCGGCGAGCTAGTATGCTGCAATCATTATTTATAATATCATTTATTTGACACACACATAAAACACAGCATAAGTACATAAAAATATTTAAAAAAAAAACCTAGATTTTTTTACAAACAATGTGACAGTTGGTCACAGCACTGATTTTTAGAGATCCCATTTGACACTTGACGTCACGGTTGATTGTTATATATGTGTGATATGATTATAATTATATTAATCTCTACATATATAACAAATTTCTGTGGCTGAGGTGTCACCTACCATCAAGTGAACCTCATACTCGTCTGTCGATATCTAACCCTTAACCACTGACGTGTCATTTTGTTACACTAACACGGACGTACGTATGTCATACGTACATAATTTTGAAGACGTTCTGATGCATCAATAGGGTGTATTTATAGAGATTATTGTAATGCGTTTGTTAAAACATATTTAAATGAAATAGGGATTATAAAAAAGTAGTTATAATATTCATAAAAATATTTGCCTTTGAGGTAATGTAATTTTTATAGACATTTTTTAAAAATCAATACAAAAATATTCTCTTACAATAGGAACTTGCTTTTTTGGTTAGTTCCCGCGCAAAATAAAGTTTAAACGAAAAACCGTTTGGATGACGTACCACATACGTACGTCAGTGGTTAAGGGCTAACGTTCAAAGTATATAATCAAAGAAACATTGGATATACATATGACAATGGATTATTTGCTCAGATATTATTTACTCGATTACCTGATATACAATAACAATTTTTTTAATGGAGTAAATGCTAGCAAACTAAGTCCGACGAATTGACCCTTTTAATAGTCATAAATAATGGAAGTGTCCACTAACTGTTCAGTGGCATAGTGCTCCGGTTTCTGTGTGGCCAGCGCTGTGGCCCGCTGGGCGAAGGCGGTCACGCGCTCGTCCTGCGCCGCTAAACGAGCTTCCGCCTCCTCTTGACGCTTCACTAGCGTTTCCGCCTCGTCCACTGATGACTGGAAATCAATCAGTCATTACTTATTTTACACGGATACGTTTAACTTTTAAAGCTGAAAATCAGCGTGGTAAATACTGTTTAAGACAATCACAATATTCTGATTTCATAGATGGAAAAACCGTGAAGTACATATTGCGCGTTTCGGTATCAGTCTATGGATTTCTGAATGCTCGAAGTAAAAAATAAGTCAACAGCGCATCATTGACTGATGAACCTCATGGTCGTCTGTTGATATCTAACATAAAAAAAATCTATAAATAATAATAATAATACTATAATTAGTAATTACTATCACTATTATAGTAATAGTGTCATCTACCACGTTTTTGCTTTCCAGCGTCGATATGAACTTTAATATACAGAGGATAAGGGCTATTTCGCATCGCCAGCTACGTACCCCATACTCCTGATAGTCGAGGAAGGCTTCGTGAGCACCGCTTGAGGCGTCGATTTGATCAGCTTCGCGATTGAAACTCTGCAGTTGGAGAAGCTGCTTCAGATACTGGTCTTTTTCTTGCCATTCTGAAAAGAAATAAATTAATTCATACTGTCAACGCCATCTGTCAGCGAGCAGTACAAACACTAGCGTGAACGAAAATGCTACGGCTGTCACCATTTTGTATCAAAACTTCATTCGAAAAATACGTTTAAAATGAAGAACACGTATATTAGAACCAGCAAGCCAGATTAAAAGTAATTTATAAATTAATGTCAGTTAACCCTTAAATTCATAATGTAGAATGTAGACTACATGATATTGAAAACGGAAAGTCACGAGCAGTTGTTTAAAAAAAAATATGTCACATACCTATTTTCTTTAAATAAAATTAAAAAAAACTTGCATTTAAGGAGATTCCTATACGTTTGACGGGACAAATGGTAGTTCACCTTAGCCTAGAAATCTTAGCGTGCAATAAATACGAGTTTGATATCCAATGGGTAGGCCCACGAACTAAACATAGATGTTTTATTAAAAAAAACTTATTTTCTACGTTTGAAACATTTAAGATTTGCTTATATATTTATTCTTATATAGCCAGGTCGCTCTATAAGGAGCCATAGACTCACCGGTCACAAATGTAAATTATTTAAAATAATTTCTTATTATATACTCGTAAAGTAGACTTTACGTTTAATATTGTCTTTTATTAACGCAAGTATCACACATTTAAATAAAATACTGTATACCGGATTAAAACGCGATTTATTATTTAAATTATTTATCCCGACGTTTCGGATGCTTTTCAGCAACCGTGGATAAATAATTTAAACAATAAATCGCGTTTTAATCCGGTATACAGTATTTTATTTAGACTTTACGTTATTTTGTAAGTAAAGAATCTCTCAAATGCGTAATCTTTGATTATATATAGTCAAAATTGAAAGTACTTTAGACAACCGGCTCGAATGACCAAAAACTTACCTTTGTGGATAGCTTTCTGTTCGTCTTCCAATTGTTGAATCCTGTCTCTGACGTCTGTGAGCGTAGGGTTGGTAGCTAGCAGTTGCTTGCCCAAGCCAATCACTTCTTTGAATCTGAAAAGATTTTGTTTTTTTAAAGATATGTCCCAGACAGACTGGTCATTTGCTGAAAAGTATTCAAAATGTCAGGATAAATAATATAATTAATCGCGTTTTAATAGGGTAAAAGTTGTTTTATTTAAACATTTTAAATATCACATAATATTATATTATTAAAAGTATCCAAGTTATTTGACTTCTTTAAAAACCAATGTTTGTCAATCCATATTAAAGCCGTTTAAAACATTAATATCTTAGTATGGATAGGGTAGTAAGTGCCAATAGTTCTCCTACAACACGCTTATACAATCCAATAAATATTATAAAGAGGAAAAAATTGTTTGTTTGTTGCGATTTAACTCAAAAACTACTGGACCGATTTTTTCACCAATAGAAAGCTGCATTACAGCGAGTAACATAGGCTATTATTAGGGATATTAAATTAGGGAACCCTACTAAAAATTCAATAATTTGACCTAAGGTGTGAAAACTTATAAAGATACAAGATTTGTATTTTTGTATGTATCGAATAAACTCAAAAACTACTGCGGGGTTAGAGAGTCTCTAGACCAATCACAATGAAGCGAGACGATCAGTCAAATCGTTTTTGTGACTTGCGTTCTAACCCTGCTGGACCGATTTTAAAAATTCTCTCACAAATAGAAAGCTACTTTTTTGTGTATATCTATATAGCACCCGTGTGAAGCCGGCGCACATCGCTAGTACCCAATATATTTATAACACATATACTCACTCGTCATCGTGGGCTTTGATGTCATCATGTAACTCCTGGTGGTGTTTGAGGAGAGCCTCGGCTGTCGCGACATCCTTAGCGGTCACGTCTGAAGACACTTGTTCGCGGACTTTCTGCAATTAAAACACAATTTCTTGTTTTTTTTTTAATTTTACGGGCTCGTTGGCGCGTTCGGTAGAACACCTGCCGTGCGCATCGATGGGTCGTGGGTTCGAATCCCACCGGGACGATATGTTTATAATTTTCTGTTAGCATATTTTCCCCGTCTGGTACAATAACTTCGGGCATTGATCGGGTGGGCAATATCGAAATTCCGACCGGGTAACGAACCACCGTTCATAGATGGAAAAACCGTGAAGTGCATATTGCAAGTTCCGGTTTCAGTCTATTTGATTTCCGAATGCTCGAAGTAAAAATTAGGTCGACAGCGCATCACTGACTGATGTTCTGTGACTGGTATGACATACCATCAACCTCATGCTCGTCTGTCGATTTCCAACATTAAAAAATCCGACCGGGCAAACTGCCGTTCATAGATGGGAAATCGTGTTTATATATCACGGTTGCGTAATCTATGGAATTATTATGGTTACGAATGATCTAAGTAAAAAATAGGTAGACAGCCCATCATTGACTCATGTCTAATGTATCACCTAACGCCAAGTGAGCTGGTATTAATCTATATATATAAAAGAGATTTCCACCTATATAGTCACTCATCACGATATCTCTGGAACCATAAGGCGTAGCGACTTGAAATATGGTAGGAATATTCCTTTCGCCGAGTAGAGGTCAGCTAAGAACGGATTTTACGAAATTCAACCCACAAGGGGGGTTGCGGGGGCAATTGCTAGTTATAAATAAAATATTCTAATATCTACTAACCTCCACCCAATCTTGCAGCTGAGCGCTACTGTTTCCGAATATCTGATGTCCGACCGCACTCTCCAACCGACTGCGCCTCTCGGCTGCCTGCGCGTGGCATCGAACCCACATACTCTCCAACTCCTTCTGACGTCCTTCTACGTTCGCACGCTCATTCGGATATTGGGATTTGACGCTGGAAATAAATAATACAATTTCACGTTTTTCCTGGTAATTTGAATCTTATTTTATCGCTATTTGTCTTTAATTTTCATCTCTATATAAACTATTCTGCAGTATGTATGACAACGAACTGCTCCTTAGCCGCTCGACCGATTTTGATGAAATTTTGAGTGTTTGCGAGGATCGTTTAGACTCGAATTATAATTAGACAGCGCAGGTAGCCCTGCGATAAGAGTTCCTGGAATTTATTTTTTGAAGCAGGACAACGTCGGTCCGGTCTACTTGTCTATATTTACTATAAATAATTTGTGGTCTCACTCCTCCGAAACGGCTCGACCGATTTTTATGAAATTTAATGTATCGTATATTTCATACCGCTAGGTTTCCCTGCCCAGATTTATTTTTCTATTTTTTTTGACAATTTCTCACACAATATAGGATAACAGGTATTTGGAACTGTTATTTTCGTGGAACAGGCGGAACAGGTTTTTACCTGTTACAACACACTCCTAAATTAAATAAACTTACGAGTCAGCCAAGAGGGTCACAGTGTGGACCTTCTCCCTCAGCGGCTCGAGCTCCCTCTCCAGCTGGGCGTGTCTTCTCTGCAACGCCTGGACGGTCCGCAGATCCGCGGCCGGAGCTGAAGATATCTCCAGCTGTTGCTCCTTCTCACACATCCAGTCCAGGGCTTCGTCGCAGGTGCGGTTGAAGAGTTCCACACTGTGAAAGCAATTTAAACCTTATTGTCTGGTAATTTTTTTTTATGCCAGATATCGACAGACGAGCATGAGGTTCACTTGGTGGTAGGTGATACCTCAGCCATAAAACATCAGTCAGTGATCCTCTGTCGATCTAATTTTTATTTCGAGCATTCGGAAATCCATAGAATGAAACCGAAACGCGCAATGTGCACTTCACGGTTTTTCCATCTATGAACGGTGGTTCGTTACCCGGTCGGAATTTAGATATTCCTCCCACCCGATCAATGCCCGAAGTTACCAGACGTGGGGAAAACATGCTTACAGAAAATTATAAGCAGGTGCTCCCGGTGGGATTCGAACCCACAACCCATCGATGCGCACGGCAGGTGTTCTACCGAACGCGCCAACGAGTCCGTCAAAAGACTCATTGCCTTGTCTCACAAGAAAGGTCAATTTACTGTATCAAAAGATGGGATAAAAATTACGTTTTCTTGTTAACCTCTCAAACACACATCATTCTTCAAACAGTCAATCCATGTTTTTTGGCCTCCCTCTTCCCCTATACCCATCCACTATGCTGTTTTTTTTTTATAGGTAACCTCATCTCACCTGGAGGCGCCTTCCAAGCTCTTCTCCTTCTGCTGCTTGAGCCGCAGCAGCCTCTCCCACTGCTGCCGCAGCTGCTGCCGCCTCGCCGTGGCCCGGCCGGCCTGGCTGTGCTGGGCGGCCACCAGCTCCTCGGCGCCCGCGTCGATGCGTTCTAGACGCTTGGATGCGGCAGACAGGTCGGTCACGAATTTCTGCAAATTAAGGAAATTTCTAACGTTCTCTCTCTGAACAGACACTAACTTAAATTACATACAAAAGTATGTATATAAAACATATAATATAATACATCTATCATAATATAAATACTGTTATTACAATAATTTTAATTTTTTATTTTTGAAATTTACTTTATACTTTTACAAACAGACCTTCCAAGACCTATTTACTTACACTGTTAATTTTTTTACTATTATTATTTTTTATACTATTATTGTGATTACTTTTTTTTTGCGTCTGAGGCGCAAACTATTGTGGTCTCTGGCAGAATGACCAGCGCTGTGGAACTCGTCTGCTTCACAGCATAATGCTGAGCCAGGGCCAATTACAACCACAACACACACACTTTAATTTTATGTTCCAAAATTTTTTGTTATTATTTTGTGATTCTGTGTGTGTGTTTCGTTCGTAATAAATGTTATGTCTATATAAAAATACTTGCGATCCGTCTTGGCTTCGCACGAGTGCAATGTAGATGTACTATACACAAAGCCAATGTTACTCGCTGATAATGTAGCTTTCTATTGGTGAAAGAATTATTAAAATCGGTCGAGTAGTTTTGAGTTAATTCGTAACAAACAAACAAATCGTTTATCTTTATAATATTAGTATAGATATTACATACATCTATCATAGTATAAACACTGGTCTATAAAAATATAACGTTAGAACAATTTCGCACCATTAGTATGCCTCACAGAGGCAAAAGTAGAAGAGGCATATTGCATATAAAGATATTCATATCATATATAAAAACTTCTTCACAAATACATTATTTCTATAATAAGAAGAATATTACTTCCCAGTCAGGAAGTTAATAACCATATAGATATAGAATTTTACATGAAAATTGTGAAAATTCCTCCCAAGGAATATTGAAATTCCGACCGGGCCACCGCAAAGCATGTAGCGCATTTCAAAATACTCAAAATAAACCATATGTCGACCGCACATCGTTGACTTATATACTGTACTGAGGCAGTGGCGGGACCACCATACAAGCCCAAACGCCTGTTTTGCCTTATTGATGCATTAAAAATATATAACTTATACGATTAACTAATTATATAAATATAGAAACACATATTATGTTAAAATCGGCAAGATTTTGGGCTTGTATGGTAGTCCCGCCACTGTACTGAGGAATCATCCACCATCAAGTGAACCTCCCTGTCTGCTGACAACATAAAAAGAAACCCTTATTTTACCTCATACTTCCTCTTAGCGGTATCAACGCTGTCGTCGTTATCATCAGTTCTAAGCATCTTCTCTTTCTCCTTCATCCACTTATCGAAGTCATCGCACTCCGCGAAGAAGCTGTACAGCTTGATGGCGTCTTCCAGCTGAGCTCGACGGGCATCAGACAGCTGGAGTAGTTCAGCTGTACAAAACAACCTTATTGCAGAAGATAAAAAAATAACATAGGCCGATAATCAGAAACCAAATATGGTGTAGTACGAAGGGTTTTGGTGCGCTGATTCCGAATCCGATTGAATAAGTTCATCAATTCGATTTTCTGAATACAGAATTTCTTTTTTGTGTCAACATTTTTTTTATATAGCATAATTAGACTGGTATTATCTACTTAGTAAAAAAAAAAACAATTTTTTGAGGTACAACTATTTGTATATCAACAAACCATACTAAGACTGGTATTATCGAAGGACATAGATTTACATGAAAGCACAGAGATTAACTTTTGGCACAGAAAAAGTAGTTCTACTTTTGACCTGTAGAGCGCGCGGCAATGTATCGGTGTGACACATACATCAAGCAGTCCGCTGACTCCTTCCCTCGCGTTGTCTCGCTCGCTCTCACGAGCGAACGGTAACACCGCTCTACAAGCGGCTGGGTGCGAGAGAGTGCGCGCTATGACTCCACGTCAGAGTGTCGTCCACACGGACACTAGCAGCCCGCGGCGGCTGGGGGGAGAACTACTCGCACCCCAGAGACACCGTGACAAGCGCGCCTATAAGGCCTGTATTTCACGTATTTGTGTATCATCTTACCATTATTGGACTGGTATTCTACTAGTAACAAAATAAGGACCAATATTTTTTTGAGACACCTTTTTTGTATATCAACTTAGATAATTAGACGAGCATCATCTACAATACTAGTAACAAAAAGAAATTGAGGTACACCTGTTTGAATTCAAATGTCGCCAGCGATTTTTCCGAACCGACCGCGACGACTTGGGGACCTTCAAGAAGAGAGCCTATTCCTACCTTATAGGCCGGCAACACAACTGCAAGTCCTCTGATGTTGCAGATGTTCATGGGCGGCGGTGTTCACTTTCCATCAGGTGAGCCGCAGGCTCGTTTGCCCCCTATATTATAATTAAAAAAAAAATAGGTGTACCTCAATGATTGATATTATCAACTTACCATAATGAGCGTCGATGTGCTGCATCCTCTCCCGCACGGGCGGGACGGGCGGGGCGGGCGGGGCGGCCCCCCGCCGGCGGGCGGGCGCGCTCCGCCTCACGGGCACCACCTGCTTCACCAGGACCGTCTTCTTCACTCGCTGGACGGTTCGGACCTTTTCAGGGCGGCGCACTTGGACCTGTGAGATGTTGATACCTTAAGTATCTTTTAAGTAAATTGCCGAATCCCCTAGTGGGGTATGGGGCAGACACATTTCTATGTCTGATCATCGCTTACTAAAAACAATAGTGTTTTATTTAGTAACTAGCAACGCGCCCCGGCTTCACACGGGTGAAATGTAGATGTACTATACATAAAAATAGCCTATGTTACTCGCTGATAATGTAGCTTTCTATTGGTAAAAGAATTTTCAAAATCGGTCAAGTAGTTTTTGAGTTTATTCATAACATACAAAAATACAAATCTTTCCTCTTTATAATATTATTATTAATTATAGTATAGATATAGATTATTAACCAGTATACATTGATAGAACACTTGTTACATACTTCTGATGTCCTGGTACTTCTTAGAATTCCCGAGTCCTCTAGTGGGGCATGGGACAGACACATTTCTATGTCTGTTTCACTGATCATCGCTTACTAATAACGCTAGTGTATTATTTAGTAATTATTTACCAGTATACATTGATAGAACACATACACAAATTATGTATATGCATCGGTGGAAAAGAGAGAAAAAAGAAAAATGTTACTCTTGAGGATTATAGGTTAAAATTCATGTTTTAGACCGTGTATTTCTTAGAACTTAACCTTTTAAGTGCTTGGCTAAATATCAATTGCCGTGCACATGTCATAGGACAACAACAGAACAAAAAAACATGCATGTTTCTGCCGCAAAAACGGGCGGCAGGGGCGCGGAAATATTTGTCGTATAAATGCGACACAAGCGGTCAAAAAGTTAATTTAAGAAGTATATATGAGTCGTATAGAGTCAAAGGCGGCTATCTGACATTTTTGGTCCGGCAATCTGCCAAAATAAAATAAGATCCTGTCGTTTAGAATGTTACGTTTTTTTATATATTTGGTTTTATCTTTGTTAATATTGATAGATACCTTAAACATGCAATTAATGATACCTAAAACAAAAATAAATGAGAAAAAGTTATCTTTCAGATAGCCGCCTTTGATTCTATACGACTCATATGTTAAATCTTCTATATATATATATAAAAGAGATTTCCACCTATATAGTCACTCATCACGATATCTCTGGAACCATAAGGCGTAGCGACTTGAAATATGGTAGGAATATTCCTTTCGCCGAGTAGAGGTCAGCTAAGAACGGATTTTACGAAATTCGACCCACAAGGGGGGTTGCGGGGGCAATTGCTAGTAAGTTATATAACTTACTGGGACGAGTCTGGGTTCGATCTCGCGCACGTAGTTAGCGGGCACGAACCCGTCCGTGCGGTCCGCCTTGCGCACGGACCACCAGTCCGGGTTCGTCTTGTTCATCAGGAACATCACTTCGCCCTTCGCCATCGATATGCCTTGCCCGCTGAACGCGTAAAGCGCTTTCACCTTAAATAGAAAAAAATATTGTAATCTTTTAAAATATGGTACATTAATATACGAAAATCAATTTTTTCAAGTGAGTGAATCCCCGAATCCCCCCTTTTTTTACAGACAATTAGATAAGTCTTCTGTACATTGTTTGACTGAAAAAATATATTTTGTCTTATCTTGTCTTTCTTTTTGTACTAAATTAATTAATTTTTCAACTTGGTCCATTATCGTCGTATTTAAATAAAATACTGTATACCGGTTTAAAAAGCGATTTATTATTTATATTGTTTAAATTATTTATCCCGACGTTTCGGATGCTTTACAGCAACCGTGGTCGCGGGGAGACAGCTATTATTTAAACAATATAAATAATAAATCGCGTTTTAATCCGGTATACAGTATTTTATTTAAATGTGTGATACTCGCGTTAATAAAAGACAATATTATCATTATCGTCGTAGTTCAGGCCTACGGTACGTCGGTTATGAGTAACGCGCGGCGACGCGCGAAGCCGCTCAACTTCAGCCAAGCGTCGACGCGCGTTACCATATTTCCTTAACACAAATTTGAACCTTATTGATAGAAAAATAGAGATGAATATGCTATAGCTTAAAAACATGACGTTGCGTTGCTTCGACGCTGCGCCAGTGTGAGTTGAGCCTGAGAGTATTTCCAGTAAATTTTCCACAGATGGTATGAACATTATATTTATCTTACGTACGATGTGTTTTTTTTTAAGAAAGAGACAAACTCTTTTCTCACCTGCGGCACACTCCTCTCCTCCGTGACGGTCCGGTGTTCGAGTCTCTCCACCGGCTCTTCCTCCCACACCTCGGTCGGCACTAGCCGCGTCTCACTCCCCCACTCCTCCTCGCTCTCCACCACTCCACTTGACTCCACTTCGGTTGGCAGCTGAATTACAAAAAATCATTAATATTATCAAGTCTGATGATTTATATTATACGTAGGGATGTTACGGAGGTGGTTTTATCGGAACCGAATTAGAAATCGGAGTTTTTAAATTTGGTTTGTCGAAACCAAAAACGGAGGCAGAGGCAAAATGTGGATAGAATTAAAAAAAAACATTAGTCAATAGTTCAAAAAATATAACACCTTCCTGGGTGTTGAAAATAGAAATAAACGAATTTTCTTAGATTTTTAACTCCGATTATAACCTGGGATTCAAATTAATCGAAACCGAAATCAGAATCGGAGGTGCAAAAATATATTATTATTAAAATCCACAATATGCAATTAGTTCTTTGTTATTACCATAGGTAAACGCTTAAAATAAGCAAAAGTGACAAAGTTTATTTTTATTCAAAATAACATAGTGAGTTTTACATTTGAATGAATGGAAGGATAGGGCTGTATTCTCTCAGGCAGGCTCTTTTTTTATTTTATCGACAGACGAGCGTGATGTTCACTGGATGGTAGGTGATACCTCAGCCATAGAACATCAGTTAATGATGCGCTGTCGACTTTTTACTTAGAGCATTAGGAAATCCATAGACTGAAACCGAATGCGCAATATGCACTTCATGGTTTTTCCATCTATGAACGGTGGTTCGTTACCCGTTCGGAATTTCAATATTACTCCCACGCGATCAATGCTCTAAATTACCAGACATGGGGAAAACATGCTTACAGAATAATATAAACATGTCGTCCCGGTGGAATTCGAACCCACGACCCATCAATGCGCACGGCAGGTGTTCACGCGCCAACGAGCGTCGTTTGCCCAACCCCCATAAAACACAGCTTTCACACTATATCCATCTCGCTCACTCACCTGCAGCGTGTGTATCCCGGCGCTCTGCAGCCGGTCCGCCGCCACCCTCAGCGCTTCCAGCTCCTCCCGGTACGCCCGCAGCTCGTCGTGCACTATCCGCTGCCGCGCCAGCAGCGCTGCAGCGCCCGGGGCGTCAACACCGCAGTCGTCGCTCGCTACGAGGGCGCGCTTCTCTTTCATCCACGATTCAGCTTCATTCGCGTCGCCATAGAACTGGAGAAATTAATATGATAGTGTATTCTTTAGTAATTATTAACCAGTATACATTGAAAGAATACTTGTTACATACTTCTGATGTCCTGGTACTTTGAATTCTTGAGACCCTTAGTAGGGCAATGGGGCAGACATATTTTTGTGTCTATTTCACTGACCATCGCTTACTAATAAGGTTAGTGTATTATTTAGTAATTATTAACCAGTATACATTGATAGAACACTTGTTACATATTTCTGATGTCCTGGTACTTCTTAGCATTCCCGAAACCTCTAGTGGGGCATGGTGCAGACACATTGCTGTGTCTATTTCACTAACCATCGCTTACCTACGAGTTACTTATAACGAAGTAAGTTTATTTTTAAAATAAATTTTACTTGCATGAATCTGAAAATAATTAAAACTAAACACTTTAAACTTATTTTTTCGCCAACTCCCAATGCAAGTTGCCAACTGAACTAAATTCAAAAGGCCGTTTTTTCTCTTTGTACTAGCTAGTTTCAGTTTATTAGAATAAGAACAGGTTTACTAGAGGTTTCCTTGTAGTTATGCTGAATTCTTTGAAATTCTAGCTGTACGGTCTTACTTGACAGACGGTCTTCGATATATTGACCTTAATTATTAACCAGTATACATTGATAGAACACTTGTTATATATTTCTGATATCCTGGTACTTTTTAGAATCCTCGTGTCCCTAATGAGACACACCCCGGAATATGGAAGGAATTCTGTGATGACTACCTACCCCAATGGGAGAGGCGTGATGTGTATGTATGTATATGTTTGTATGTATGTATATGTATATATGTATGTATATGTATATAGGTATGTATGTATATGTATATATATATATGTATGTATGTATGTTTGTATGTATGTATGTAACTGACCTGATGAGCTTCAGCTGCGTCGGCCAGTTTCTTGTCCCTGTCGTGTGCGAGTTGCCGCAGTATCTCCCACTGCTCACTCAACGCGGCCAGTCGTCTCTCGATTTCCGAACTCTTCGGGTGTTTCGCGTCTATTAAACTGGAAATTAATTGCATATTAAAATGGTTTCTTTTTAAACGACTTTAAAAAGGAGGAGGTTCTCACTTTGTATGTTTGGTTTTTTTGTGTTTGTTACGCGATCACTCCGCCAATTTTCCTTGTTTTTTGATGATCCTTTTTTTGGTAGGTCATATTTCAGAGGTGGTCCTATATGTATTATCGAAATTGATTCAGAGCTTTTTGAGAAAACCAACAAAACCTATCAACTTTTGTCAATCGACACTGTTTCATTTAACCAGCGTGTTTTGTAGGCCTACCCATACTATATAAGGATTAATAAACTTTAAAAATATAAATCCTACAAAAAATTGAAAAATAATATAATAAAAAAAAACAAAAACCGACTTTAAACTTGACCGACCGACTTGAAGTCGGTAATTGTTTTTTTTTTAATAATTTTATTGGCGTACGTCGTCGTTGTCGACCACCATTCCATTCCACCCACCCGCTCAATGCCCGAAGTTACCAGACGTGGGGACATGCTTACAGAATCATGTCGTCCCGGTGGGATTCGAACCCGCGACCCATCGGTGCGCCCGGCAAATTCTACCGAACGCGCCAACGAGCCCGTCAAAAACCTCTGATTGATGTGTAGCGTCATCTATGATCCGCTACCAGAATCAATACAAAGACATCTAATCCTGAATCGCGCTATACAAATATTTCGGAGCGCTGAGTATATATACAACATCCCGACATCAACCACTGGGGCCTTAGGGCCGGCCAGTCAGCGGTTCGACTGGTCGAGGATCCTCCCTTTAGGTTGGAGGAAGACCACACCTGAATCCTCGTTGACGGGCTCGTTGGCGCGTTCGGTAGAACACCTGCCATGCGCATCGATGGGTCGTGGGTTCGAATCCCACCGGGAGCACATGCTTATAATTTTCTGTAAGCATGTTTTCCCCACGTCTGGTAACTTCGGGCATTGATCGGGTGGGAGGAATATCTAAATTCCGACCGGGTAACGAACCACCGTTCATAGATGGAAAAACCGTGAAGTTGCATATTGCGCGTTTCGGGTTCAGTCTATGGATTTCCGAATGCTCGAAGTAAAAATTAGGTCGACAGCGCATCACTGACTGATGTTCTGTGGCTGAGGTATCACCTACCATCAAGTGAACCTCATGCTCGTCTGTCGATATTTAACATAAAAAAAAAATCCACAGAAGAATTACCTCTGACCCTTCGCCCGGTGTCTCTGTGCGACGAGATCTCTCGCGCGCAATTCGTGAAGTAGCGCAGTGTGCTTCTGTCTCAGCGCGATCACGCCGCGCAACTCCTTAGCGGCGACCTCCGCTCTGCAGATACGCTGTTTCTCAGTCACCCAGCCTGGTAAAGTGATAAATGGACGCTGTTAAGCAATACAGTGACAACCCACAAAATGACAAAAAATTAAATTTTGATACCAATCGCTTCCTTATGAGCTGGAGTACATACAGTCGACTCTCGATAATTTGACACTCGTTAATTTGAATCTCTCGATAATTTGAAAATTTATCCGGTCCCTTGAAAAATACTCGATAAATTGAATAAAATCAATGATAATTGGTCCCTTCGGTAATTTGAAGTTGAAAAAGTATTATCTTGCTCGCCAACATGCGATAATTTGAAATCCAGGCTTCCCTACTCTCTATAATTTGAAGCGTTTATCATGCACATACCTGTCGTTTGTTTACATACATGCACAGACTTGTCAATTGTTGGGCAAGAGGCAACAGGCAAGAAAATGCCTTACTACTCTACGCTTCTACGCCCTTGGAACCGACACAAGTGACGATTACTTTGCAGCTCTCACCACTATCGAAAATTCTTTGGACAATGATAAACTGAAGTCACTCACTCAAAAAAAGATTACAGGTTTTCTTTTCGAAATAAAAATTTGTGAATAATTGTTATAATAATTGTTAATACATAATAAGAATATAGAAATAATAAGTAACAAATTTTGATCAAATTCTTATTTCCTTCAGTCGCCCCTCCCCCTCGTGGTTATTCAAACACTTGTTATTTTGAACTCTTGATAATTTGAAATTTATCTCTGGTCCCTTGAGTTTCAAATTATCGAGAGTCGACTGTATTTCATAAGAGATACATATCATTTAAATCGTTTTAATAGCAAACATATTGAAAAAACTAACGGGCACGAAAACCTAAAATGTTTAAACTAATTCACAATAATGCATTCAATTCAATTACTTTGATTGCTACCAAGAAAACGATATACATTTAATTTAATAATAATAATTACAAAAAAATATATTATTTCTGTTATTTTTTAAAAGAAATTTAATAAAACCTGATTAAAACTTAAAAATCAATTTTCTCAAAATGGCAACCGTGTGCGTTGACACTGTATTGCTTAACAGCGTCCAAATAAACTGTTTTTTACTCGTCTAAATTGCTAAGAAAATGTTATCACGTCTATTCAAAGAGGTTATCACGTCTTGGTTGGTTCTCTGCAAACAGGGTACAAAAAATCCATAGGGATTTGAATTTGGAATGTGGATATCGTAAATGTTTCAATTACCAAAGAGATCGATCACGCACATTGTATGAAAATGCTACTGGCTGGCAAAAAAATTATCCGCACGCGAACCAAATAAAAAAAAAAGGTTTCTGTAAAAGTAAAAACGCAGTCATTATTTTGTTATTGTTTGTTCAACTTATTTTATTAAGTGATTAAACACAAACACATTAGTACACATCACACAACAAATGTATTAACACCAGGTGTTTTTATCTTATAAATAACTTATATTACTCGTACTACTATTACTTTCATTATCAAACTTTCTATTGGTGAAAGTATTTTTAAAATCGCACGAGTAGTTTTTGAGTTAAATCGTAACAAACAAACAAATCTTTCCTCTTTATAATATTAGTATAGAAGTTTATATAAAGAAAGCATTGAGATCAATTACCTTCTTCCTCGTCGTGGTCTTCTAGGAACTGATACAGGTTCCTAGCATCTTCCAATCTCGCCTTGCGGTCCTTTGCTGCTGCGACCAGGCTGCAAAATATAATTCAATTATTGAGTTTTAAATTCCTATGTTTTTTAACTAATTTGTAATATTTTAAAAAAAGGAAACATGAAATTCATAGTATTACTACAACTGGTATCATTTGTTCCAGGATATACGCCAGTGTATCATTTGTTCCAGGATATATGGCAACGCAATATTTGTTCCAAATTATACGGCAGCACGTAATTTGTTCCAGGATATACGACATTGCGTCATTTGTTCTAGAATACACGGCAGTGTATCATTTGTTCCAGGATTATTAGACAGCGCATCATCTTTGAGCGGTGTATCATGGTAATGAGTCACACAAGTCTGTCAGAATTCAAAATAACATCATCAAACTAACCTCTGGTAGTTTTGCGTGAGGGTATGCAACTGGTGCTGCAGTTGCTGCGTCTGCTGCAAGCCCTCAACAGCGCTGCCCTGCCGCACCAGCCGCTGGATGCTCTCGTCTAGGGCTCCAAGCTGCAACTCCTGAAGGGCGTGCGCTTGTAGAAGACGTTCCACGTCGACCAGGTGGCGGCCTACTTCTTCAGATTCGAATTGGGCCTAAAAAAGAATTTGATAGTTTAATAAAGACGTGTATCAATATATTTCATGTAAAATGTTATTCTATTATGTAGATATAAACTGCGATCGATTTCGGACTTCGGTTAAATTTTGTTGTACCTAGGGCCACTCTTGTGGAACATTGGTTACGACTGGGTGTTAATAGGAGCTAATCTCCGAGGTGTCGAGATAACCTGTTACGCTGATGACACTCTCGTCACTGCGAGGGGGAAATCTTTCCGAGAGGCGGCCATATTAGCAACCGCTGGTGTGGCCCAAGTTGTTGGTCGGATTCAACGGCTAGGGCTGGAGGTCGCTCTGAACAAGTCTGAAGCTCTGTGTTTTCACGGACTTCGGCAAGCACCTCCAGTGGGATCTAGTCTTGTTATTGGGGGAGTTACAATTGCTATTCAGACGACTATGAAATATCACGGACTCGTGCTGGATGGCAAATGGAACTTCCATGCTCACTTCGAGCGTTTGTCACCGCGACTACTGCGGGTTGCGGCGGCTCTTGGCGGGTTTGCCTAACTTAAAAGGGCCGAACATCTCGTGTCGGCAGCTCTACGTAGGCATTGTGCGGTCGATGGCCCTGTATGGGGCCCCTGTCTGGGCTGACTCTTTGACAAGCCGGAATATCATTCTCTTGCGCAGGCCGCACAGAATGATGGCAGTCAGAGTCATTCGGGCGTACCGCACCGTCGCGTATGATGCAGCGTGTGTGCTAGCCAGGACTCTACCCTGGGACCTCGACGCAAGAGGCCTCTCATCCTTGTTCCATTGGCGAGAGCCGGGGCTTCCGGCTAGCTCCCATTGAGATCGAGACGAGGAAGACTCGGCTTCGTAAAGAAGCTATGGAGGCATGGGCTAGGAGGTTGGCAAATACCGAATGGGGTCTAAGGACCATTCGTGCCGTTTTGCCGATTTTTGACCAGTGGATGGAGAGGCGCCACGGCTTTCTGTCCTTCAGCCTGACGCAGATTCTGACGGGGCATGGATGCTTCGGCAGATATCTGTGTCGAATCGGAAGGGAGCCAAATGCTGCCTGCCATCACTGCGACATTCCGATTGACGAGCGCGGCGCACTTTGCGCTATTGTTGGAGGCGACCTCTCCCTTCCAAGCTTGTTGCGAAACATGGTTGGAAGTGAGAGAGCGTGGAGAGCGGTGCTTTCATTTTGCGATGTTGTGATGTCGCAAAAGGAAAGCACTGAGCGCGACAGGGAGCGGGAGAATCCTGCCCGTCGCAGAGTACGCCGCAGGGGCGGTCGGGTCCTGTTATGACCTAAGCCCCCTTGCCCTCGGTGTTGTTGAGTACATGTGGTGGGGGCTGCGTGTGCTCTTATAGCAACCCGGGAGGACGGTATGACGTAGGCCGCGTATTGCCGTAGTACGGAGATTGTACCGGGAAAGAATATTCTTTCCCGAGAGGTGCTAGTGAACAGCAGAGCGCGCGTGGGGGCACCGTGAGAGTTCCTCTTTGGAGACCCCGGGGCCCTCCGATTTCTTGCGCCGAAGACGGCCACCGTGGGGTTTTAGTCGGTAGGTCCGTAACGCATTGACTCTTTGGAGTCCGGTTACGGAAGTCCGACATAACCCGTTGCTCCCCCCGGAGTATCATTGATGATTTCCCCACGAAAAAAAAAAAAAATAAGTAAGTAATCTTTTTCGCTAATTGATTAAAAATTGAACAAAATGCCAAAATAAATCTAAAACGTTTTGGTCCCTGCAGCAGTGGACCACAAAATGGCAGTACCCTGCCATACTCTCACTGTGCGAGGTTCGGTACTAGGTCGACAGCGCATCATTGACTGACGTTCTGACTTCTGAGGCTGGGGTATCACCTACCATCAAGTGAATCTCATGCTCGTCTGTCGATATCTAACATAAAAAAGTACCAGCAGCTCCAGCGTGTGAGCAGTTACTGACCTTCATCTCAGCGAGGGTATGCGCCACGGCGTCAGCCTCTCTCAGCAGCGCCATCAGGTGCGCCAGGCGGGCGAGCGATGCTCTGTGCCGCTCCAGAAGTTCCAGCAGTTCACGCCAGCGCGTCAGCACAGCCTGCTCTGTGCGGGAGACGGCTTCGGCCCCGTGGTAGTTCTCGCGGACCAGTTCGGCTGCCATGGCCGATAGGTCTTCGAAACGTTCCGTTCTGAAGACATTGTAGGAATTATTGTAGTGTTTTGAATAACATTTGTAATTTTTAAAGGCCGGCCACGCATCCTCAAGACCCCTGGTGTTGCGGATGTCCATGGGCGGTGGTAGTCGTTTACCATCAGGTGAACCGCTTGCCCGTTTGCCTCCTCTAATATTATAAAAAAAAATTGATTAAACTTCAATCGTTTCAAGCTAAATTTACTTTTTTTAACAAACCATACTAATGAGTAGGTCTTTATTGTTTTACTATGGGTTATTTGAAATGTTTTTTCAACTCAACCTTAATATTTAACTAATGTTTAATTTTTGACAATTCTTATTTGTTTCTGTTCCTCTCCTCTCCACCTCCACAAAGCCAAGGCTAACTGGCAGAAAATGACTTTAGGCATTAATTTCGCCTTTACAATGTGGTTTGTTCAATAGTTTCAAATAAAAATTAAGTTTTATATCCGTCTCTTTCTATGCTCAGTAACAAACAGAGACAGAGCTACATTAATCATTTATTATTGATGTTTATAGTACGTTAAGTAATATCCCAATATATTGAACTTTTAATTGTTTGACAAAATTTAATACCAACTTTACAGAATTATAAGTACAAACTTTAAAACTTTTTTTGTCATCACTCACCTTGCCAAGATATCAGCTGAGATAGCTTCATGCTTCTTGACAGTAGCGTCTACTTGTGACAAGTTGGATCCGTAACGAGGGTCTGAAAGCACTTGGATCATCTCCTTGAGGTACCCTTTACGAAGGACCGACTGGAATACAAAGATTTTTATTATTTAAAAGGAAATCATGGCACGAATTAATGATTTTACGATTTTCCTTATTCAAATTTAAATACTTTTAATTTAGTTTCTGCAGTAAACTATGAAATAAAACCTAATTGTTGGTTTTTTTTTTCTCACAATACGATTTTTTAGTATGTTTGATTTGAGTTTTTAGAAAACAAGAGGACATCGTTAGTCAATATTGTCATAATATAGAAAATTACAGTAAATATAAACTCCGTAGCAATAGATGGCGTTAATATGGCAACTTTGTGGCATTTCAAAAATCAGACAACTGTCATCTTTCTGTCTGCCCGTGACCACGGTTGCTGAAAAGCATCCGAAACGTCGGGATAAATAATTTAAACAATATAAATAATAAATCGCGTTTTAATCCGGTATACATTATTTTATTTAAATGTGTGATACTCGCGTTAATAAAAGACAATAAAATTTCACTCGTAAACCACTAGATGGCACTAGTATAAATGTACCAACACTTAAAGATTTACGACCTTTTTTATCTTTTTTCTGTATCTTATTGTGTGTTATATTGGGTAGTGAGGCATTGTGTATAGAATAAAGGAGTTACGTACTTTAGTATTGAACTTGTAGTTGAGTTGCTCCAACCTCTGCTGTCGCAGTAATTCTGTTCGCAGAGCGAGTTCGCGAGCGTGTTCCGCCTGAAATCAAACATTATAAATAAAAAAAATTGATGACAGGTACTCCAGCCATAGAACATCAGTCAATAATGCGGTGTCGACCTACTGAAAGTATGAATGAAAAAGTACGTATGAAAAGTGGTTCTGTGTTTGAAAACCTGGTCGGAATTTCTATATTCTTCCCACCCATCCACTGTCCGAAGTGTCCAGACATTCTCACAGAAAATTATACCCATGTCATTCCGGCGGGATTCGAACTCGCGACCCATCTGAGGCCTAAGAGACCGTCAAAAAGTACTAAACTATTTTATATTAGGTATAAAGCTTGGCGATTAAAAAGAGTGGCGGCGAGTTTCTTGCCAGTTCTTCTCGTCCGTTCTACGCCCTTGATTTGTGAACTGGCATTAAATGTAAAATTAGAAGCATTTAATACTTATTTTTTGTTGACGTTCATAAGTGTACATTATGTCACCTAAATGATTTTGAATTTGAGAGCGTGAAGTTGACGCAAAATATTCGCTTGATTTTTGCGAATGCGAATATACGTTACATCACTAATTCGCACACAGCGGTACCCAGACACCTGGGTGGCACTGTACCTGTTCCAGGTGTTGCCAGGCGCGCTCCAGGTCCTGCGGGAGCTGCCCATCCAGCGGCGCCCAGGCCTCACCCACCAGACTCTTCAGCATTGTGTTTATTCCGAAGTATAGAGCTTCGATCTCGGAACGTTCCTTGTATCTGGAATTATCGAAAATTATTTTATTTTTTTATACGCGAGTATCCACGTTGAAATAAAATGGGTTTAAATGGACGGATGGCATTCATAAATTATTTTTAACCAAAATACCCTTATGCCTTTTAACCGTCGATTCTTACGAAAAGTTAAATTTTAATGAAATTTATATTCCTTACTTCCACTACACACATAAGGGATGATTTCCGTGATAAGAACTTTCCTGTCATTCCCCGGGCCTGAAACTATCTCCACCAAATTTTATCTAAATCTATACAGCGGTTTAATGTATGTAAGGTCAAATCCGCAATACTTTTTTTATTTATTAAGGTTAACTTTTATGTCGAAACGTCAATGCTGAATCATTTCTGTTTGCATTTTATAATGTCTAATGAAAAAATTATGTCATTTTGTACAAATATTTACGATTTTTTTTATAAATGGAATTGTGGCCGAGTACATCGATGCGCACTCCCCGTTTCACACCCTTAAGGGGTAGTTCGTGATAATAACTATCCCACGTCCTTCCCTGGAACTCAAGCTATCTTCACCAAATTTCATCTGAATCGATACAGCGGTTTTTTGTATTAGTAAAATAAAGTTATACTCACTTAGGCGGTTTCTCAACAGTCCTATATTGTTTGAAGGCCAGCAACAGCCGCTGGATGCCGTCCAGGGAGTTGGGGAAGTCCCGGCAGTTGAGCTCGGAGATCTTGAGGCGAATCCATTCGAGGAGCGCGGTCAGGAGCCGGCAGTACTCCGCTTTACGGGCGTCGCAGTCCATTAGCTGACCGATTATCTACAAGGAAATATTATTAGTTATATATTCATTTATATATTTGATTAATTTTTATATTTGGTAGGACTTGAATTCGTGTATGCGGTGATATTAGTTATTTCGACTATGCGTTTGCGTGTTGTTCCCTCGATAAGGTAAGTGCGTGCTCCTATTTCACCATGCCTACTGCTGATAGAGGACAAATCTTTGTTTTTTTATTTATTTTTTCGTTCATATATATATTTTTAATTATTATAGCTAATTACTTAAAGGTGTCATGTGGAACATGGCGTAATGGTTGCAGCTCCTTACAAAACATTTGTAAAACAAAACTTGGCGATTAAAAGAGTGACGGCGAGTTTATTGCCAGTTCTTCTCGTCCGCTCTACGCCCTTGATTTGAGAACTGGCAGTTAATCTAAAATTAGAAGCTTTTAATATGTAATTTTATTGACGTTCATAAGTGTACATTATGTTACCTAAATGAATAAATGATTTTTGAATTTGACTTCTAGAACAGTAGCACGAACGACTATCGAGAAAGTATTCGAAACGTCAAACTGTCAGTTGTATAGAAATCATTTCAAATTTCATACAAATGACAATTCGACGATACGGATACTTTTTCGAAAGATGTTCGTGCTAGCCCCTGTGTACCGTTCTTTTGAATGTGTGGGGACTCGGGAATTCACTATAGTACGGTTGGCAACCCTAGTAGATAGACTCACATTAGCGATCCTCCGTCCACTCTTCCTCTCGTTCTTCATCCTGGCGAAGGTGTGGTAGTAGCTGGCGACGTACGTCATCACCGACTTTTCGTCCGGACGGGTTGTGTCCACGTCTGAAACATATAAGGATACATATCGTCGCTGCGCCTGACAAGTTCCATTTGTGATTTTTGTATAGTTTTGGGAAACAACGAAAAACGTATTTTTGATTCACATACGGAGTTTTTCTTAACGGTCAAAACACATATGGAATTAGTTAAACTCGTTTCCAGTTCGAATATCACAAAAAGGATTTTAGTAACATATAGAGAATAGAACGAAGATTATTTTTTATGCAAAAACCAAAAATCAAAAAAAATGCATTTATGGAATTTGGCAGGCGCAACGACCTTGAAGAGGAAAGAGGGTAGTTTTGCTTTTTAGATATCGACAGATGAGCATGTGGTCCACTTGATGGTAGGTGATACCTCAGCCACAGAACATCAGTCAATGATTCGCTGTTGACCTTTTTAAGCAACTTCAAAAAAGGAGGAGGTTCTCAATTCGACGCCAGCCCAGCACAGTTTAATGAGCGGCGGCAGACCGACTTCAAAAATAACTGTTTATAATTATTAAATAGATATATAAGTATCAATAATGTTGCCGATTGTTCTTTAAGGCTCTTGCTTTGAAGTAATTAAAATTTTTTTTTTTTTACTTTTTCCTTTGTTTGTTTATATGTATAGTTTTGAAGTCTGTTTTTGTTATATTTTTTTAAATAATTACTTCAAGCATTCGCAAATCCATAAACTGAGACCAAAACGCGCAATATACGCTTCATGGATTTTCTATCTAGGAACGGGGGTTCGTTACCCGGTCGGAATTTCGATATTCCTCTCACCCGTTTAATATTTAACCTTTTGCATTATCAATTCTATTACGCGAGTCCTTGTTTATTTATTATGCAATAAAGTTGTTAAGTAAAAATAAATACCCGAAGTGACCGGAAGTGGGGAAGACAACCCATCGGTGCGCAAAGTAACCTACCAAACGCGCCAATGAGCCCGTCAAAATCTCAATCGTAAATATCAAACCGAAACTTACCCTCAGCATCGAGCAGTTTTGGAATGCCCAAGTTTTTGTGGGCAACTTCAAACGCATGGTTCAGGGTTTCCACGTGGTCGCTGGTCGGAACCTCCGCCCACAGGAACAGGTCCGGTCTGAAAATATACACATATCCTTTAGAATCATAGTGACTTAATCCAAAATACTTAGAAAACGCTCAAAATATAAGTTTTGGACAATTTAATATTTCAACTATATTATTTAAGCTGAGTAGTTGAAGTCACAAAGATCATGATTAAACGTGAGGCTGATATTATTATTTTAATGGTTAGATAGTGATTTCAGGCCTTTCAGGCTTTTCAGGCCAGGAGCTCACATCGCAGCATTATCAGGTAGACTAAGTTCTGCAGCTTATGCAGTCAGAAAAATAAGACAGCTTACTGACGTTGCTACAGCTAGGCTTGTATATTTTGCTTATTTTCATAGCATAATGTCCTATGGTATTCTACTGTGGGGCGCAGCGGCTGACGTAGATGCCATATTCATTCTCCAGAAAAGGGCAATTCGTGCAATTTATAATCTTAGCCCCCGCGAGTCTCTGAGAGAATTATTTAAAGAAATTAATATACTCACGTTGCCTTCCCTTTACATTCTAGAGAATATCATGTTTGTTCGTAAAAAATTGCATCAATTCACTGTCAAAAGTGATATTCATTCTATAAATACCAGGAATAAGCATAAAATAGTAGTCCCAAAATATAGATTAGCAAAATCGAATAAATCGTTTCTTGGGAATTGTGTCAGATTCTACAACAGGCTACCGAAGTGTGTAACTGATCTTACGAATAAAAAGTTCAAAAACGTCATCAAAGGAATCTTAATTAAAAAAGCGTATCATAAAATCCAAGACTATGTTGACGATAAAGATGTATGGCGCTAATTCATCTCTGCATGTGCGGCTTCCCTGGCAACTTGCGCTGTGCAAGTGTGTGTATCTCATTTTACACTAATAGTAAAAACTCAATTTTCTTTTGCATTGTATAGAATCTCTGTATACCTTGCATTATATAAACTTCTCAGCCGATTATTACTATTGTAACCGAGTCTTTGTAAGCTAAACCATTGTTGAAAAGAGTGTCCATGGAGTTTCTTGCCGGTTCTTCTCCATGAGACCCACTTTTTGGAACCGTGCAACTAGACGTTTCATAAGAGCCTGCAAAGGCCTATTTGAAATAAAAAACTTTTGATTTTTTTTGATTTCAGACACAAATACGTTGTATTTAATCCCTTAATGAAATGGATTAGTTTATTTATTAACGAACATTCCAATAAACCGGCACCCTCTGTTTTTTAACTGTGCCGGATTAGTGAGTCTATTATAATTGAAATTTCAAGTTCTTTCGAAAAACAGTATGTGTGAGTGTATACAGCCCTGTGTGCATGTATATAGACGTGTGTATGTATATAGACCTGTGTGCATGTAAACAGACATGTGTGCATGTATATAGACCTGTGCGCATGTAAACAGACATGTGTGCATGTATATAGACATATGCGCATGTATACAGACCTGTATGCATATATATATATAAAAATGTGTGAATGTATACAGACCTGTGTGCATGTAAACAGACCTGTGTGCATGTATACAGACCTGTGTGCATGTATAAGAGCGTTGAAGCCCAGCCCGGAGCGCCAGGAATCGGTAAAGTTGTGTATGTGCACTCCATGGTAGCCGCTCGTTTTCCTTTGACACCACAGTAACAGCGCATCCTTTGCTGATTTCTTCTCTGACGATTCGTTTTCTTCGTCCTGTTATATATATCAATTATATTATTTCTGAATAGGTATAAAATTAATAATTAGCGTAGGATTACACTTTTTTTGCTAGAGCCTTTCAAAATGATACGATGTTTTTCCCTATTTTATTTTTAAGAAATTTTAAGGCATTTCCGTTGTCATTTGGAATAAGTCTCACTCTCTGTATCTAATTCTTTTTTAAATTTGATTTCAATTTTCTGCCTGTATCCTCCTAATACAATGAAAAGATAGTTTCTTCGTCCTGCCCTGTTCCCTTTTTTTATTTTGGGTCAGCGTAGTATGTACGTTGTTTTAGCTAGATGATGAGCACTATATGGAGTATATAGCTTTTATTTCCGCACTCAACGTCGTTTGAATGAATACCCAGAATGTGGTATTTGAGAACGGTAAAAGGATTTTCTCAGTATTTCGGTTCTAGTCAACTAAAAATAGCAAGCGTGAGTTTGTGACGAAGGTTGTTTACCATATCCAAACAGTGGCAGAATAACGTTAAGGGCTTGTTGCATTAAAGGTGCAAGCCGGGCTTTTGGGCTTATATGGTGGTCCCGCCATTATATTCAAAATACTCACCACATCAATTTCTATTTCCTGTATCTGGAAACGCAGGATGATGGTCCAGATAAGTCCAAGTATAAGGCGGGGGTTTCCGTCCACTATATCTTCCGCTCCGATGGATTCCAAGCGGACCTGAAAGGTGTTCATGTTTTGAATGAGGCCCGAATTGATTCACTTCACTTCACTTGATGGTAGGTGATACTTCAGCCTTCAGGCGCGGATCCAGCCCTTAAAGAAGTTTGTGGTCACATCCACCCGAAAATAGAACAATTCTAAAAAGTACCAGGACATCAGAAATATGGAACAAGTATTCTGTCAATCTAAGGTACTTTGTGGGGTTCCGAATCACGCACGATTTAGGTTTTTATTTTTACTTTGTTAAGGCATTGAATTTGTATAATTTCACCCTATCGGTGTATCCGCGCTTGTCAGCCACAGAACATCAGTCAATGATGCGCTGTCGACCTACTTTTTACTTCGAGCATCCGGAAAATAAATAAAATGAAAATTTAAAATTTCATACTTATTGAGTTTTAGAACTGTACTCTTGATACGAAGAAAGTCTCAAGCATTTTAAGTGTTATTTTAATTTCGACTCTATCATAAGTGGATAGAGTCTAAATTTCTCTATAATTGCACAACCTTGAGGAAACCTCAGGCAGGCACTGTAGGTCTTCGTAAAGAATGTCGTAATTGTCTTATATAATTTCTGTTATGACTAACTCTATACGTATTTATATATTTTCCTTTGTTTTAATGATTGTATTATTAGTAATTCCGCTTTGACTATTTACAATGTAAAATAAATATAAAACTTTAAAGATATACCTAAGAGAAACATTGTTGTAGAACAACAGATTCATTCACTAGCTGCCTTCGTGGCACCGGAAGTCCTGGGTTCATATCCCGGGGAAGCAATATTAAAAAATCAATCGAAAAGGGCACAGATAACCTACTTGCGTGTAAAGAAAAATGTTCAATGAAACAGACACAGAAATGTGTCTGCTCCATTCCCCTCTAGAGGACACGGGAATTCTAAGTACCAGGACATCAGAAGTATGTAACAAGTGTTCTATCAATGTATACTGGTTAATAATTAGTAAAGAATACTCTAACATTATTAGTAAGTGAAGATTAGTGTGACGGACACAGAAATATGTCTGCCCCATCCCCCTCAAAATCTAATACAAAATATAATTATGACATTTGTGGGCAAAAACTAGTTCCATAAAAACACAGGTAATTACAACCTACCGAATTGTTCTATCGGTTGATAAGAGTTATCAGTAATAGGTGTATTATATAAGTGTAATAATTAGGAAGCCTGACAAGGTCGAATGCATACTGTTTGATAAGCGAGAGATAACTCCAAATATTTCTGTCTATAATATTTAAAACCAATTCGCAGTTTGGTGGATAGAAACTTGGACAGATATATGGATCAAAGGAATGAAATTTATTTTTATTTAACACTCAATTAAATCACAATCACAATAACTAAGTTCTTATTATAATTTAACTAGCCACATGCCCAGGCTTCGCACGGGTGCAATGTACATGTACAAAAAAGCCTATATTACTTACTTATAAGCGCATCTATTGGTGAAAAAATTTAAATGGGTCCAATAATTTTTGAGTTGAACAAAAAAATCTTACCACTATAATATTATCACTACATGGCATAAAACAAAGTCGCTTTCTCTGTCCCTTTGTATGCTTAAATCTTTGAAACTACGCAACGGATTTTTATGCGGTTTTCAGTAGAGTGATTCAAGAGGAAGGTTTATATGTATAATAATAACAGTTTTTCTGTAGTGTATTTAGTATCAGCATTGCACCGGTGCGAAGCCGGGGCGGGTCGCTAGTTATAGATATACGTACTGATGTTTTTTAACGATACAGAAAACGAATAATCTATTTTTTTTTCATTTACTTAATATACAAAATAGCTCTTTCTCATAATTGACGGTTTTTTCATTATCGAGCTCAAAAAAGAAAAACATTGCGGAAGAAGAAAGGTTTGGTCGGAAACACTTTGATAGCGCGATTCAGGATTATTGACATCTTTGGACTGATTGTAGCCTCAGATTGTAGATGTCGCTACATCATCATCAATCTGTCATTTGTATACAATTTCAACTGAGTTTGTGCTAGTTTAGCTGATATCTGAATTCGATTAATACATATTAAGCAGAAAACTGTCAACTATCACGGCTATTACAATATCGTCCCTACACTATTCCTTACCTTCGTGTGCAAAAAACTGAGTGACTTATTGACATTTTCGATCTTGTGGACCCTCATCCTGCCCGAATTGGGTCTGGGAAGCCGCTCCCCGCTGATGATCTCCAGGAGTTTGAGGAGTCGCCTCCCATCTGCGAGGTCCACGAAGAGATCCTCCACCTCCATGCGAGCCTGGAATTTAAAAATAAATAAAGATATACATATCGAATTTAAAAAAAAATGTGTACAAAAGGGGAAAGGCATTTTCTTCTTTCCTTGGCTTAGTGAGAAAAAAATACTTTTATTTCTGTTTTTCCCTTTTAATATCAGTTAAACAAACCCGATTTAAACAGTATAGTAGCTTAGTAAACAAAATATGTTCATAGTTGCATTTTTTAACAAGATCTTCCTAAAAACAGTTTCATAGAAAGAGGTTTTGATATGTCACATTTATTTTAAAAAACGATTTAAAATGACAAATACTCCAACATAGTTTGGTCCTTAAGCCGGATAAATATATTAAATAATAATTAAAACGTTTAGTTATCAGTAACCGTATTCAAACAGTTTGTTGTTCCTTTACAAAATACTTTTTTCTTGTTTTCTTTATATGTAATACTTCTGTACGTGTAAACGTCATTGAACTCCTTCTAAACCACTAGATGGATATTGATGATATTTTGTGTCAGGGACTGAATACCGGTTAATTTACTATGGGAGTTATACCGGTATAATATAGGTTTTGTTAATATTCTTTCGTTTTTATTCATATTTACTGAAAAAAAATTACTGTGATAATTTTAGTGTGCATTACTCTTTAAAACTAATATCATGATATCTCAGTCAGACACGTATTTTGGAAAATAAAAATTAACCGGTTTCAGTCCTTTTTGTGTATACAGTGATTTTTACAACTGGTCTCAACAGGTGGCGCTGAATACTTCTTTTTTTTATAAACAACTGTTAGACAGGACAACATTCGTCTCGTTTATTATATTAAGAGTCGCGTAGTTTATTATATTCGATTCATACATGCAAATAACGATCGCAGGATTGCATAAACGAGTCCGTGGAATCAGATAAACATTGTTTATTTAGCATCGAAGGATAACGAAGCCCTATAAATAGATAATTGAGGTCACTTCGCGTGCGGTCACTGCAACTTAGTAAAATTATATTACACTATTCAATCAACAATACCCTCCATCTCTTCGACAAGGGCGTCACCAGGGAGGGAGAGGCAGGGAGCATAATGCCAAAATGCACACGTGTCTTGTGTATTTTAATCTACCCTCAAAAGACTACTTTGTCGCCAGCTGTCAAGCTATAATTCGTCGACAAAATTAAGTTTGCCCACTGCAGTGGGAAGCGCGATGCGTTTAGGAATGGAAGTCCTGGGTTCAAATCCAGAGGATAGAAAATTAAAAAAAAACGGTTGCGCAGATTTAAGTTAAAAAGCCCCTCATATAACCCCCGCTTTTGTATATTACAAAAAGCAAAAACAACAATCAAAAATTGATCGTTCGTGCGGCCGAGGAGCGTAGTTCTGTTTCAAAGCTAGTTTCTACGTTTCTTATGGGAATCGAACCCGTATACACCCGCTTCTGCCTGTATCATTCTATCAATAACCTTTTAATATAATAATAATACAATTAAGATTAATACAACGCCGACGTCCATTAATTAAACTCATAAAGCAGATGATGTCAATTACTTCGATATTAATGCGGAGATGACTTCATTTGCTAAGGGCAAATTATCTAGATATATTCACTGCGTGGCAGTCTTAATTGTAATGGCAGACCGCCTTTTTTATGTCAGATATCGACAGACGAGCATGAGGTTCACTTGATGGTACCTATTGTTTACTTCGAGCATTGAGAAATCCATAGACTGAAACCCAAACGCGCAATATGCACTTCACGGTTTTCCATCTATGAACGGTGGTTCGTTACCCGGTCGGAATTTAGATATTCCTCCCACCCGATCAATGACCGAAGTTACCAGAATTGGGGAAAACATGCTTACAGAAAATTATAAACATGTGGTCCTGGTGGGATTCGAACCCACGAACCATCGATGCGCACGGCAGGTGTTCTACCGAACGCACCAACGAGACCGTCGCCTTTGCGGCTCAGTGGTATAGGCATTGCTTTTAGCAGGCTCCAGGTTCGAAATCCTGGACCAATTTTTTTTAAAGAATGCTTTCGTTCGTTGCAGAACACATAATACCTATAGCACCTTTAAGGGGACTCAGCGAAACTTGACCAAAAAGTCAAATAGCTGAATGAATGAATAACTGAGAATTACTTTTTTTCATAGAACGGCCTTAACATTTTCGAACCATTAAAATAATATCTGCCTTATATTCAATCATGAATGTTATGCAGTGTTGCCTTGAGTGATGAATTGAAAAAAATAATAGAAAATACACACTTAAATAGTGAAATGGAGATAATTCCTCTAAAAAATGTTCCTCCACAAAACACCTCTTTTTATTTGACTAACCCCCAAGTTGGCAACACTGACTGATATCAACCACTTAGACCTTCAGGGAGCACTGTCGCCTAATTTAAGAATATTTAAGAAATTGACGTACATCCGGTGATATATAAAAGAAATTATACGTATGTAACGATCGTAATTAGCATCTACTTCTAAATGGTACAATGTCATTGTATTGTAGTTGACGCACACTACCATATGTGTAGGTGTGAACATCGATGACCACATACCTGTGTCATCTGCCTGCAATTTATATATTACTCAAATATTATTACATACTACAGATGACCTTCACGGTTCGTCGGAAAACATTTGCAAAACACGGCACAAAGTGAAAATATTATTTGTTCATGTTTTTAAAGTTACAATAATAACTAAAATTCTTCTTCCTGTCCTGTTCCCTATATATATTTTTTTATGTCAGATATCGACAGACGAGCATGAGGTTCACTTGATGGTAGGTGATACCTCAGGCACATCAGTCAATGACGCGCTGTCGATCTAATTTTTACTTCAAGCATTCGGAAATCCATAGACTGAAACCGAAAGGCGCAATATGCACTTCACGATTTTTCCATCTATGAACGGTGGTTCGTTACCCCGTGGAAGTGGAAGTTACCAGACGTGGGGAAAACATGCTTACAGAAAATTATAAGCATGTGCTCCCGGTGGGATTCGAACCCACGACGCTTCGATGCGCACGGCAGGTGTTCTACCGAACGCGCTAACGAGCCTGTCAACATTTTTATTTGTGGTCGGCGCAGTATGTTCTCTTTTTCCATTCTCTCCTTTCACTCGCCATATCATCAGTCACACCTCTCAAACACATATTCTTCACGCAGTCAATCCACCCATTTTCATAGGCAAAACTTTTTTTTAGATACATGTAATAACTAGATACACTTTCTAAAGTGTAAATAGTTGTGTTAAACACTACGGCCACAATTCATTGATGGAAAAACAGTGAAGTGCACATTGCGCAATCCACGGATTTCCGAATGCTCGGAGTAAAAAGTATGTCGACAGCGCATCATTGACTGATGTTCTGTGTCTTAGCTTATTAGATAATTTTAATTACTGTTTCTCAATTTTTTTTCTATAGTTTTCGGTTATATAAAAAAGCTATAGATAAAAGTATAAAATATGGCTGAAAATCAGCGCTGTGCAAACTATTTTGTCTATTTAACAGTTGAATTTGATGCCCTTCGATTCATCTCATTACTTTATCCTGTTGTGTATTTCAATGAATTTTTTCCTTGTTACAAAAATGTTCATATAAAAATAGTCAAAAATAATAAATTAATATTGCTAACGTACTGAATTTAAAAGTTTAGAGATCCTAGCACGAACGATTTGCGAGAAAGTATTCGTATCGTCAATATGTGTGTTGTATGAGAAATTGCATGCAAATGACACATCGGCGATACGAATACTTTCTCGCAAGTTAAAACATGTTTTCGGATAATTCTCATAATATAAATTATTTAATTAAGACCTGCGACTCATCGAAATGCAAAATATATCCCAACGGCCAACGTCCCATTCAATATTGCAATTCCTGCTTCGTTAGTTTAAGTTTTGTAATATTATTTGTATATATAATAATTATTTTATATATTGTTATATCTTTTGACGGTAAATATACCCATAACCCTACAACCTATTTAGATAAAAAAAAATTACCGACTACCCTCGAAAACATCTTTTAAGTCCAAACTGATACAAATAGTTTAAAAATCTATCGATCCCTCGGTGATTTTTTGGTATGAACTCACCTTTTGTAAGAAAGAGTTGATCCATTTCGTGAAAGTTTTCTTCTGGATGTGCAATCTCTCCTCCTGCAGCGCCTTTATTCGGCCCTGCTCGAACTTCAGCGCGTCCTCTCTCTGTGTCATGTTGCTACGCTGTTGCACTGCGCTTGCGTAGCCACCCGGCTCATATTGTTGCCCTGGGAATCAAATAATTAATTAACATCTATTTTTTAAATAAAATACTGTATACCGGATTTATTATTTATTATTTATATTGTTTTGTTATATTATATTGTTTAAATTACTTATCCGACGCGACGTTTCGAAATTAAACATACTAAAAATCAAGAGGACCCCGTTAGTCAATATTGTCATAATATACTAGAAAATTACAGTAAATATCAACTCCGTAGCAATATATGGCGATAATATGGCAACTTTGTGACATTTCAAAAATGATACAACTGTCATCTTTCTGTCTTCCCGTGACCACGGTTGCTGAAAAGCATCCGAAATATACTCGCGTTAATTAAAGACAATATTAACCTCTATTTTTGTTATGGCAAAGTCTTATGAGAGGCTGATATTTTTGCCCTGGACATAAAATGCTTATTTAAGAATAAGAATTATTCATTTGTTATTATTAAAAACATGGTACAATAGTTGTTAATTTGAAATATATTCTGGCGATCAAATAGGTAATAGGCATACAAATGTTATTGATTTTACACACAATACAATAATTACATCACACCGTGTCCGTATCGTGTGTCTTTTTGGGTAAATTATTCAGAAAGTAAGAAATTATATCTCATATTGTTGCCCTTGAAGCTAGGTGGCCATTGGAGCCGAGTTAAATTTACCATTGTTTCGATATTTTAGAAAAAAACTTTGAGCCAAAAATGAAAATCAGATTTCGATATAACCAAATTAATTTGTTAATAGTTTATTTACAAAAAAATCGGCCAAACATCAAGAGATATCTCGTGAACGAGTGAAGGCAAACTAAGATATAAGATATATAGACAACTTTGCTAGACAAGATATCTCGATCGAATATATCTACTTTTACTTTAGAAGTCGAGTTTTAAGTGCGTCACGTTAGACCCGAAAGACAAAGAGATAATCGATTAAAACACGAGAAAAAGTTGACAAAATTTTGTCGTGTTTGTCATGCTAGGCCCAGTGCTCAAAAACAACAACAAATACTATTTGACTACTATACTACTGACTCTATGAGAGCATCACTCACTCCACTCCGAAAATGTATAAATTTGGTAGGGGTCTTTCGAGAGGAAGAAATTATACACGAATCCTTTGGCACTTCCTAAGGATCTAAGGAGTGGAGAACATCATTGACGTGACATAATTATTCTTCTGGTATTCTAACTAAAAACTATTACAAACATTTTCATAAGTATTATAAAATAAAAAATAGTTAAATAGAGATAGAAATGATAAGAGCCTCTGTTTGATTTAATTCATGAGTAAAATCTTACCTTCATCCTCTTCGTCTGATAGCAAAAAAGATAAATAATATTATTAATCAAAAAAAAGTCTGTTACTCCCTGATAATGTAGCTTTTAACAATAACAATCAGTAATGTTGGTTAAAATAAGTAATTCTGTTTCTACTGAAATATATCTATTTCTTATAAGAATAATTAAAAATACCTAATCAGGGCCGGATTTAGACGATGGCACCCGGGGCCGAAAAGAGGGGCCCCCAAAATAGAGAATTCGGTAAAAAATCAAATTCCGTCGAGTAAACACTAGTAAACAACTTTTGATATTTTTTTCGCTGTTTTACCTTTACCCACTGTATAGTGTATTTATGATATTATATTATTCTTAAATATTTCAAAAATAAAATTTTATTTGGAAAACAATTTGGGGCTCCAGACCTCTAAATCCAGCCCTGTCCTAATATTATTGATATTCGCAAAACACTCGCAACAACTTATGTATTTCTTAGTTTTTCAGGAAATAATTCAATAATAATAATAGACAATATAGACATTAAAGAGTGTCTCACCTTCCGTTTTGAGTTCATCTTGATATACGTTGCAAAAAAAAAAACAAATTAGTAACATAAAGTTTATTCACATGTTTCAAAGAGAAGACAAATTAACTTAAAAACAACTTAATATTATAAACATTTGAATAGATTTTTTTATAACATGATAAATATTATTCATTACTTTCTAGTTACGTGGACTGCATATTTTGCATTTCGTTTTCAGTCTATGAATTTCCGAATGCTCGAAGTAAAAAGTAGGTTGACAGCGCATCATTGACTGATGTTCTGTGGCTGAGGTATCACCCACCATCAAGTGAACCTCATGCTCGTCTGTCGATATCTAACATAAAAAAAAACGATGTACTCTAACAGTTTTTTTTAGATAGTGGCATAAAAAAAAATCCATTATTTTTTTTGCAGATTATATAAAAGTGACCATAAGGTAGCATAAGGTACCATAAATATAACCAGTTTTGATATACTATAGAAAAAAAATAATTTAAAAAAAATTACCATATTTTCGACTAGGCTGGTAGTCCTGATAGGACTGTATACTGACGTTACTCAACTGCCTCTGCATCGTCACGACATTTGCACTAATCACAGCACTTCACTTCACTTTGGCACTATCACTTAATCCATCACTTAATACTGTTTTTTTTTTCAATCACTTTTATTTCGTTTGGTAAGCTTGAATTTTAAAAAAATACATTACTCGAATGTTCAAAAACATATTCCATTTATGGTCAGATCTTGTACGGATAATAAACGCATCAAACAGCGACGCTGTTACCTAGGGTTGCCACCATTTTTTCGGCGAAATAAAAAAATATAATTTTATATGAAAAAAATAATTTATGGAAAAAAGATAATAAAATAATATACATTAAAATAAATAAATAATATATTACAACCAATCCGATCCATATATGTAAGTCTAGTCGGAAAAAAATACCAGTTCGTGCACCAAAACTAAAAAAAAACCATTTTTTTTCCTTCACGGTATTCATTCAAATTTTGCGATGTTTGTCCCAAGACCTTTAAACTAAAGATTTCAATCTTCAAATTATTTTTTTTTACGACTACGATACGGCTACTTTTAACAAAAATACAACTATTTGATAAAGCTTCATTGACTGATGTTCTGTGGCTATCACCTACCATCAAGTGAACGTCATGCTCGTCTGTCTATCATAAAAAGCTGGTATAACAATAAAGCTTTGCGTGTACTATTACAATTATCACACTGAGATATCGCGGTCAGTGAACTATCACCCACGTGTGTAAACAAATCATATTGGACATCATAAAACGATTTTTTTTTTAAATGCAGCGGTCATTTAACTTCGTGAAGAAATATAATCTAATATATAAAATTCTCGTGTCACAGTTTTCGTTGCCATACTCCTCCGAAACGGCTCGACCGATTCTCATGAAATTTTATATGCGTATTCAGTAGGTCTGAGAATCGGCTACTATCTATTTTTCATACCCCTAAGTGATAAGGGTTGTTCACCCTTAAATTTTTGTTTTTATTTTTGGACGTTTTTTTTTGTTTTTATTTTTTTATTATGTGGCATTAAAAAATACATATACAACCCTATTTTCACTCTTCTATTATCAACCCCTGCTTTTTAGAAATTATTTACATGGCAAAACAACGATTGCCGGGTCAGCTAGTATTTTTATATTAAAACATCTTCTCCTATACTAATATTATAAAGAGGAAATATTTGTATTTTTTTGTATGTTATGAATAAATTCATAAACTACTGAAGCCATTTTAAAAAATCTTTCGTGCCATGTAGATGTACTATACAAAAAAATTAAAAAAAAAATTACTCGCTGATAATGTAGCTGAGTTAAATCGTACCAAATAAACAAATCTTTCCTATTTATAATATTAGTATAGATTTTATCACTTTCAGTCTGCATGTGACCATGATAATTGTAAACCCGAAACGTCAGAATAAATCAATTTTGTATCCAGTAAAAGTATTGCCACATGTTGCCCTAATGAAACCACTCGTACATATAGTATATACGTGGTCAACACCGTGTCCACGCGGTGTAATTACATGCGCACGCGCAGTACACTATGCGCGCTTCCCGTTATGTTAATTGTAATATGTCTCGTCTCTCGGAAGAAAAATCATTGACCGATCCTAAATTATGTACTACTTTGCTTGGGGTTGTTACGCTTTTCTCTAACTATTCGAGTCAGTACATAACGTCAAGCAAGAGGGTGGCAGGCAGTTTAGCTTCGCGAAAATCATTTTTCACATAACTCTCAAACTATTCAATTTTAACTGTAACTTGTCGCTATGACAGCGTCGAGAAGATAGATATTAAAAGAAATGCACAGAAAACCTGATCACTTTTCTGTACATAAAGCATTACCGATAGGTGATGATCAGAAATGATCAAACGGACACATAAACGTGTCTACCTCACTAACAAGGAGACCTGTGGGTCGGGGATTTCAATAGTTTTTGGTGGGGTGGTAGAGGGCCCCAGAGTATAAAAACAACCAAATATTAGGGTAATCTGTGCCGTCGTGTCGTGGCCTTTAATATCTTATTAAGGAATGCCCAGTTGACCCTAATATTTGGTGGTTGTTACTTGTTATACCCTTGGGCCCCTCTACCACCCACCACAACCTATTAAAATCCCTGACACACACGTCTGAGAGTCTCCTTGTAAGTCGGGAATACAATTTTAAATAATTCTGTGATTTTTTTTTCTCGTGAACAAAAAAGCCACTTTTAACTACTAACTACTAGCAATGCCCCGCGGGAGTTCTTGAAGGTTTTCTTCGTTAATTCACGGTATAATCCTGATGTCAGTCAGCTATAACACTCACAACACGAACGCTGCCGCGCTATGAGTATAGTAGGCGGTGAAAGCGATGGCAGATAGTGTCGTAGCATTGTTTATTGTGACAATTGTAACGATGAATGTGGGACATTGGTGAACGTGTGATATTTCCCTTTTCATATGAGATTGTTGTATGATTATGGCCCCTTTGATGACACTTGAATTATATGCGCGTCGGACATATTATGTAGAATTCTAGATGTCGTGAAATGAAATTATCTTCAGATGTTTCTTTCCAGTCGCTACTTCAACTAATGCGCTGGTTTTAATGGATCAATTCAATTCAAGATAGCGGTTCCAATATGGCGGACGAAAAATATAAAAGTTTTCAGGGTCGCTGTTTGCAAATCTTCAATCAAAATTCGGAAATTCAAGATGGCGGACCAAAAATGCAAAATATACTTTTTCATCATATTTGCACCGTCAATTTTTATCCGCCATTTTGAATTTTCGAGGGCTGAATCGTAATCAGCCACCCCAAAAACCCCCGAGTACTCAAGCCAATTGGCCTAAAATAAATGCGTGACATAAAGGGTTAATTTAGAAATACTTATAGATTAAGAAACAATATAGATTATAAGCATAATTGTTAACACAATTACATGTATGCGCTGTATTTATAGTTAATATGTATGTGTGTACTGTGTATGTATAGTATATTTGGATGTGTGTGTGTATTTATAATAAAGCATAGATATATAAGAACAATTATGTAAGAAACACTCCAAGAATAAAAGTTTATAAAAACTACAAAGAAAAAAAAGAACCGTTATCCGAAACGGAGATCCAGCTAGCTAGTCACATGACCTCGGAACAATGTTGCCGAGGGAGTAGGACTAGAAAAAAAAATACTTTAGAAATACAAGGTTTTTCATAGATTGAGAATGTTCTACAGCCAATTCTCTGGTATCATTCAAAGGTGTTATTTACACTTAAATATCTAGTACACGTTATCAGCTCTTATCGTTGTATGCATTTAATATCAGCTTTCTGAATCACTCCTTGACCCAACAATACTAAAAATGTGAATTACTAAGTATTATGAAGTATGGAGGAGACCCATATTTGCCGAGGATTGTGTATGAAAGCATTGATGAAAGTGGAAGAAGCGATAGCGGTATGCAAGGATCGGATGTATGGAATTCCGTGATCTCACCCTACCCCGATGGGAAAGAGGTGTAATGTTTGTATATGTACGTATGTATGTACATATTTTCTAGCCAGCCTTTAAAGACGAAAGGAAGATAATTATACCGTGTTTTATATTTTTGTTTACTTAGGACGGATTCAACTGATAGATATATTTTCACTGAATAATTAGTATATGTTTTATATTTTACACTTTATATAATAACTTAAAATGCTCCAACGATTGTGATATGAAAAATGTTATTTAAAAAAAATGTACAGAACTGTCAAAGTTAAAAAAAAAACAATACGATCGAATGACTTTAGCCTGCCCGTTGAATACAATAGAAAAAAAAAGGTTCTGTTAATGCAAACTAGCAACATTCTGGGTGGCGGTATAATTGGTCAACCTCCTTCCCCCTTCCTTAAAACTGTCACTGTCATCATCCAGCCCTTAAAAAGTTACTGATAACAGATTGGTCAAACAGGTTCCACAGCCATAATAAATAGGTCAACAACACATCATTGATACACTGTTTCTGTGGTACCACCTACCACATAACCTGTCTTCAGAAAAATACGTACTTCATATTATATTTTTTAACCATCGCTCCATCGAGTACCAGGCAAACATAGTTAGAGCGGAGATTATATTTTTACAGTCAAAAAGAGTTAACAATGAGACGCTTCATTCATAGACGGTTGACCTTTACGGCGGGTTCGGGCGTGGCGAAGCTAGCAGCGATTTTCTAATTGACAAACGTAAATTCAATGTACTGACTCTAAAAGTCGAAAAAAATGCTTTTTTTTATTAGGATTTACTCCGTACCAAAAACGTTGTTGTCCGTCTGTCTGTAAGACCCTTTTTCTCAGGATCGCGTGGAGGTATCAAGTTGAAATTAATATCAAATACTACTCAGGTCTGCAATCCCTTGCAGCGTAAAATTTCTAAGCTGACGCAATCAAAAGATACGGCCTTTTACGCTCCGTTTATGCCGTATATTTTGACACTCGCAAGGGAATCAAAACCTATAGGGTACTTCCCGATGATCTAGAATCATGAAATTTGTCATGAAGCGATATCATGTAGCTATACTTGCATAAAGGAAAAAAATTCAAAAACCGTAAATTTGAATTGGATTAACTATAAGTTTGCACGGAACTCTCGGTGCGCGAATCCGACTCGCACATAGACAGTTGTTTCAACTATTTTCAATAATTACGCCCTGTTAAGTATTCTTAGAGCAATATTTAGTGTTAATACAGCTTGTGATATACATATATGAGATAAGAAAGTATAATTTCTTTCAATTGTTATTAGTAAAACTTCTGTAACGCCACAATCTTAACAAACAGTTTAATTATAGACAGACACGCAAAAAACATAGCTTTTGTTCAATTGTCTAAAGTGCGCTTGAAAATTAATTCTGGGTTCTAGAAATTAGGGATGTAACGGAGGTGGTTTTATCGGAACCGAATTCGGAATCGGAGTTTTTAAATTTGGTTTGTCGGAACCGGAATCGGAACCGGAACCAGAATCGGAGGTAGAAGCAAAAGAGAGATGTGTAATAAAATAAATCAGTTTCATTCATATCAGTTCAAAAAATAAAACACCTTCCTAGTTGTTGAAAATAAAAATAACCGAATTTACTTAAATTTTATACCGTAGTAAATTAAATTATGATCGCGTATGATCTGATCGCAGCCGCCGCCGCCGCTGTGCTTCGACCTCCGATTATAACCTCCGATTGAAATTTATCGGAACCGAAACCGGAATCGGAGGTGCAAAATCAATCGGAAGTTCCGACCTTTCGGAACCGAAATCGAAGCTCCGTAACATCCCTACTAGAAATGTAGAGAACTATAGAATTATATTTGTTATGATGACTTATAATAATAATCTATACTTCTATACTAATATTATAAAGAGGAAGGATTTGTATTTTTGTATGTTATGAATAAACTCAAAAACTACTGGACCGATTTTAAAAATTCTTACACCAATAGAAAGCTACATTATCAGCGAGTACCATAGGCTATTTTGTGTAAAGTACATCTACATTGCATCCGTGTGAAGCCTGGGCGCGTTGGAAGTAGTAAATAATTTCGTAAGATTTATCATAAGTTATTAAATAAATCATTGTGTTTACTTCAGAGTTATTTATAATTGTGACTCAAACAACTGAAGATAAAGCACGCTTTGAATTAAGTGAATAATATACCAATAAAATATATTAATTACTCAGATAGCTATAAGTGTGTATTTTATTTATCTAAATGCCTCATAAATAAGTCATTTCCATTTAAAATATACGAAAACAATAGAAATCTTTATAGTAACTTCCTCACATTTTTAACTACACTACACTGAAAAATTTTTTTGTTTGAATGCGCTAATCTCAGGAACTACTGTTAATAACACAAAAATAATTATACACACAGTAGTGTGGATAGTCAAATTATCGAGGAAGGCTTTAGGCTATATAACATCACGCTGCGACCAATAGAAGCGAAGCATCAGTGAAAAATGTTGCAAAAACGGGGAAAATTATCCATATTTGAGGGCTTCCGTTGCGTGTGCTGCGTAAACGGTTCAAGTTACCCAAAAAATATGTATGAAAGAATTATTCCTCTTTAAATTATCTAAAAAAATGTAAGCGAGAGTATATGACTATCTTATTATAACCTTTTTTATGGTAATCAAATTTGGTCGAAATTAATGCAATGCAAATAATTGGCAATAATAATTATTTGCCAAAGAGTTTTATCAACATAACATTATTATTAATTCATATCCAAAATTATTTTAAGAACTTCTTAATCGCGATAATAATAACAGAAATTGACGCGGATGAAGTCGCGGGCAACAATAAATGTAAATAAAAATTATAGAGTGACTGCGGGGATATAGTATGATTTATAAATATGAATTCATAAATTGTCATTGAATTTTAACAATATAATAACAAGCATTTGTAATATGGTGACGTAATCGAGTTTTTAAAGGAAGGGTAAGATAAGGTCTCATTTCCGTCCCAGAATAACGAAAAAATATATTATGTTATACGGTGTTTTCTTTATATATCAAGGCTTAGAAAAGGGTACTACTACGTTTGTTTAACTTGCTTTTAAACAAACAAAAAAAGTAAAACAGCTACATACATAAATAATTGAAGACATGAGTGGATGAAGGGTGTATCGTATTATCGAGAAATAGGATAAAATGTTTCGTTACGTTTTTTTTAGATAATTATTAACTTTTTTGATTGTTTATTTAATAACTAATTTGACAAATAATTAATTATAGATACCTATACATATTGTTATGGAGGCAGATAACTCAACGTAAAAAATATGAGTTCTAAAAATGTTACGTGTCGTCAAATGTGTCTGACCCGAGCCCCGGTCAGGAATTTTTTTAATCATTAATCTGTCCAACTTATTGACATTATATCACTCATATGAAAGAGTTAAAGAAAAGTTTATCGCCCCGCTAATGAATCCGCCCACACTAAGGTCCCAACCTCCGAACCGGACGTCAAGGCCACACGCCTCATTCGAATCACAATTCAAACACGTTCCATTTTTGAATTCGATAACGAACCCGATTCTAGCGCCGCGGGTTTTCTAATTTTGAATTTTCATAGATACCGGATACAAAGGATTACAAAATGGACGCTTGACCTTGTACGTTCTGTGATTTTTAACAGGTGTAGTTCTTGACCTTATGTAGGTACTAAAAAGCTAATATATCGTGTCAGTGTTTGTGGTCGCACTCCTCTGAAACGGCTCTACTGATTTTTATGAATTGTTTTATGTATATTCGGTAGGTATGAGAATAGGTCGTAAAGTATATTTCATACCATTAGATGATTAGGGTGTCCAAAATTTTTTTTTCTATTTTTTCTATTTTTTTTATTGCAGGTATCGACAGACGAGCATGAGGTTCACTAGATGGTAGGTGGGGCACAGAACATCAGTCAATGATGCGCTGTAGACCCAATTTTTACTTCGAGCATTCGGAAATCCATAGACTGAGGCCGAATCGCGCAATATGCACTTCACGTAGGGAACACAATCCCGAGCATATTTTTAAATCCCGGGATTACGGGATTTTTGTTGCGTAATCCCGGGATCCCGGGACTATCCCGGGATTAGACTATATGATTATTATTTTCATTTGAGCCCGTTTCTAATTGGGCTCAAATGAAAAAAAATGTGTAATTTCTTTAAAAAAAAGTATTACTAAGAAAATAAAATAGATCAAATAATAAAAATTATAATTTTGCAAGAAATCAAAATGACAATACAAAAAAACTATTTAGAATTTTAAAATACATAAAATAAAATCGCAGAAATATCAAAGCATCCAATGTTTGACTTCCAAGCCTACTTCTTAGTTTATATACAATATTATAATATGATATGAGGTGATCGGGTGATGCCCCTGTTGGCCAGTTGGGTAATGACCTAAAGAGTATCATAATATGGAAGTATTCCGAGATGGAACGTCCCTTCTAAGGTCTACGAAAAACGTATCTAAGGGTTGTTTTTGTCGTTATTTTTACATTTATTACAATAAATGCTATTAATATAATCTAGGAAAGGTTATTGTCAAGGCGCAACGGACTACGGAATACAAAATAAACCTGTTTGTGGCAATCCCGAAAATCCCGGGATTGGCCAAGTACAGTCCCGGGATTTACGGGACCAGAAAACGGCCGGGATCCCGGGATCCCGGGATTCGGGATCCCGTGATTGTTTTCCCTAACTTCACGGCTTTTCCATCTATGAACGTGGTTCGTTACCCGGTCGGATTTAGATATTTCTCACACCCGATCAATGCCCGAAGTTACCAGACGTGGGGAAGACATGCCTACAGAAAATTATAAGCATGTGCTCCCGGTGGGATTCGAACCCACGTCCCATCGATGCGCACGGCAGGTGTTCTACCGAACGCGCCAATGAGCCCGTCAAAATTATTTGACTTTTATTTTATGTAGATTTCGCATCAAAAAAATACCTAATAACTCCAAATTTTCACTATCCTACCCCCACCCTCCCGTTTTTTAACCGTGATAATAAGTGGTAGGTACTACAATTTTTGTATGTTATGGATAAACTCAAAAACGACTGGACCTATTTTAAAAAATCTTTCACCAATAGAAAGCTACATTATCAGCGAGTAACATAGGCTATGTTTTGTGTATAGTACATCTACATGCACGTTGCTAGTAATAGGTACTATATTTTCTTTGGATTGCATTCGGCATTGAATAAAACGCTTAACGCAAAAACTGCATTTCGCGATATTTTCCAACTTTAGTTCGTTACCCGGACGAAGTATTTTTATTTTTCAACTTATTTTATGCTAAGTATCTAGACGTAAGCAAAAACATCAACAAAAAGCGACCCGCCGCGTCTTAATGCATATATGATCAGCAAATATTCAAATAACTTTACAAATATTTAAATGCCTCCCATGATCACGTAAATTGTGAACACCATCAAAGTACGTTACGTTTATAAAAGGATTCCGTCTGTTTTGATCTATCTGTTTATGATCCATTATACGTTTTTTTTTTATTAATGATAGGCAGGCGTTTGACCACAATCCCACCTGATGTTAAGTGGTGATGTGATCTAAGGTAGAGCACGCCGACCTAGAAAAAGCCTATTCACCCGCGCCTTAAAAAGATCCAAATTATAGTGATCCGGGAAAACCGTCGCTGGAAGAGAGTTCCACTCCTTTGCAGTGTTGATTAAAAATGAAGAAGCGAAACGAGAGTTATTAGTAACTAGCAACGCGCCCCGGCTTCACACGGGTGCAATGTAGATGTACTATACACAATAATAGCCTATGTTACTCGCTGATAATGTAGCTTTCTATTGGTGAAAGAATTTCGAAATCGGTCCAGTAGTTTTTGAGTTTATTCATAACATACAAAAATACAAATCTTTGCTCTGTATAATATTAGTATAGATTAGTATATTTCTAATAAATAACAGAGAAATATCGAGTTTCTTGCCTTCTCTTCTCAATAGAAGCAACATAGATTAAGTATTCAAAAATTATTAAAAGTCAACTTGAGGTTGTATGCTTATTTGAGTTTGAATTACCATATAAAAACCATTTTGAAGTGAATAAACGCTAAAATATTGTACTAATTGATAATTTTCTCACATTGAGACTTTCGTTCGGGAGAAAGTCGCATAGAAGCCGCAGTAGCGCTCATGTGAAATGTCAACGGCATACTAAACATAATACACTATTTTTTTTCAAATCGTACGTCGACACACAAGCGATATGACATTATGTCAATGATGTGGTGCCGCTTTTTTTTTAATCGCCTATCTTTACTAATTATTATTATAAATGTGAATGTAAGTTTGTAACGCTTTCACGCCAAAACTACTCAACCGATTATCATGAAACATTGTATCTACACATATTCTTAGAGGTATTGGAAAGGACATAGCCATAGAATACTTTCTATTTAAAAAAAAGCATTTTAGCTACAATGCACCCATGCCAGGGCGTTTTGCTAGTAATATTATAAAAAGAAAGATATGTTTGTTTGTTACGGTTTAACTCAAAAACTACTCGAACGATTTTAAAAATGATTTCACCAATAGAAAGCTACATTATCAACGAGTAACAGCGTGCGACAGTCTAAAATAAAGACATAAGTTTCGTCTTTTAAAAATGACTACTGAATTCAATTTTTTTCTACTCATGTTTTTCTTGAAAAATAAAAAATAAAAGGTGAATTAAATATATCCTGGTTTTCGCCATTACTACAATATGACAGTCACCAGACTGCCACTTATGTAAATGAGTTAAAAAAAGTGATGAGATAAGCATTATCATGTGTGACGTCACTTCTTTATCATACAACATATAAGACGATATAATATTTAGATTTTCCTTATGTTTTTCTATCTATATCTATACCTATAATAAAACAGTGGATAAAAAAAATCTATACACTGAAATTTTTTACCATAAATGGAGAGGGTATTAGAAACAGTATAAATAAAAAAATCATTTGGACGTTTTCTTCTGTTTGTTCCCGCTAATCTCCGATGATAAAAAAAATGTGGAAAAATGTGAACTGGACTATGGAGGGGAAATGTATTTTACGATCAATTCTCATACCTACCGAAATATACATAAAAAGATTTATAAAAATCGGTCGAGCCGTTTCGGAGAAGTGCGACGAGATACCGTGACACGAGATTTTTGTATATATAGATTTTATTTAAGCGTTATTTTGAAAGAAATATAAGAGTTATAACCATAAAAAAATATTATTACACTTATTTATATATTTTTTATTTCTAATCTTTAAATTTCTTCAAAACGTCTTTTCGGTTACGCGCAACCGATCGAAGGTTAACAAGGAATTATCTTGCGAACTGTTAGTAAAATGAGTTTTTTTAAATATATCTTAATAATTATTCCCTTACGACATAGTTTATGTAGTCACTGTATCAGTGTTGCCATCGGGTAATATGAATGTTAAATTAGCAGACTGCAACGGACATATATATGTAAAAATGCATTGGCATTTAGTTCATATAAAAGTAAGTGTTGCCACATTAGATGCGATAATATATAGCAGAGATTTCATCGAATTGGCATTACACCTATTGATATAGCAACACTGGACTGGATAATAAAAAAAAATATAGCACGACAGAGAGCACGAAAAATAGATAAGCGTTTAATCGTAATACTTGTAAAATAGTATATTGTATTTCTCAAGTTACCTACATACAAAATTTTATCAAAATCTGCACATCAGTTTAGCAGTATAGGATACGTAATATAATTCGAAATTTAAAAACACAAGATTTGGGACATAGCATTCAGCGAAGCGTTTAGGGTTGTCAATTTTCAAATTAACGTTTTGATAATAGTAGGTCATTTAGTACGTTTAAAATTGAAATTTCGAAGCATTTTCCGCTTCAACTGAAACAAATAAACAGCGATTTCATGCGGAAAATTAGATTAGAATAGCAATAAATACATTGCAACGTGTTGGTATATTTCACCGGTTTTTACAAGATCCGACCATAGACGAAACGTGTTCCAAAAACTGGTCACTTATACACCGAAAATATACAAAAAAAACTCACTACACTACACTTAAAGCACTGATTAATCACCCTTTTTTGCACTATGACTAACAATTACACACGCGACGTGCGAACACTTCAAGAGGCGGCGTTGGACTGACGGACGACGGTTATGCCGTAAATGGTCTGTTTCCGTCATCGGAAAGAATGTTGGAGATCCGCAAGCATCGCGTCAAATTGCTGAGTAGATTAAATCACGCGGTTTTGCTTGATCTGTCTTTAGGACACTCGGACCTTTTACGTTCTAAGTTGGTTTAATATATGGAATAGTATTTGGTGCAAATATCCGGTGTTCCTATTACAAATTTACATGTGAATTAGTTTCACTTAAAACATTTCGGATTTTTTGTCCTAAAGTTGTAGTTTTTAGCCTTTCTGCTAAAAACTACAACTTTAGGACAATTCTACAATTCTAATGCGATTTCGTGGATTATATTACGCGGTTTTTCTTGATTCTCCAAGACTCTCATTGAACAGAAGAAACGAAAGTTGTCAAAATCCAGAGAATAGAAGTCTTATTTTGCATTACTTAACATAGCAGAGGATTTATTAACTCTACATGCAAACCGTATACGCTTTTTTATTTTTATTCGTGTTCTCTAATAATTACTATGCTTATGCGTCGATATCCTATTTAATATATCGGGTCTTTTGTTACGCATAAACATTATCTATATTCTATAGTATCCAATAAATCAGGATAAATAATGATATAACATTTAATTAATATAATTTGTATGATCCAGTGCTTCGGCCATTGTTTAATGTATTTGGACTTGAATTAAAATAATTACCTGTTTATTTTTTATTCTTAACTAGCTACTCCTTAAAATTTTAAGTTTAAATATAAAATGTACACTTAAAAAACCACAGCGGGCTTGTTGGGGCGTTTGGTAGGACACTGCACTCCGATGGGTCGCAGGTTCGAATCCCACCGGGACGACATGTTTATAATTTTCTATAAATGGGAGGAATATCGAAATTCCGGGTTTTCAGTCTATGGATTTCCGAATGCTTGAAGTAAAATGAAAGTCGATAGCATATGAACCTCGTGCTCGTCTGTCGATATCTGACATAAAAAACCTAATATTTAAGCAGGTCCTTGAGACCAAGAATACATAGTTAACGGTTAAATAGAAAAGTCGGTGATTTACAACCCTAATCAAAATAGTTTTGAAAATTTCAACAGAAATCAATTATGAAATGAAATAAATTTATTTCAAGGTCCATACTAAAACTAACGTACTAAACAAATTATAAAATATTACAACTAAAGGAAAAAAAAACAAATTTATTAGAAGATGTGAGGGAGTACTTTGAAAAGGGAGTCAGCTCAGTTTTTGTTGTGCTATCTATCTAACACTGGTTTTCAGTGACACCATATAAAAAAATTTTTTTTTTTAAACAACTAATTACATGAGCTGATATTGCTAGTTCGTGCGTATCCACGGAACCCTTCCGTGATTTTCAGAGTTCCTTATGAGCTAAACTGTTATAAACTTATTAGTCAGAGATAATTCAAGTTATTTATGGATAATGACGTGCTTGTGCTTATCTAAGTGAGAATGTTTTAGTCGACATGCGAGATATACTTGAGTGGAGATGAGAAATGAAGAAAATATATCTAAGATTACATTAGTACTCAATATCGTCACCGTGGCTCAGTGGTGCGTATAGTAGCGAAGATACCGGGTTCCCATACGCGAAAAAAAATTTGAACAAAAAAAATAAACATAGCAACACACGGGCTTCGCACGGGTGCAATGTAGATGTATACTACACACAAAAATACTGCGTTACTCGCTGATAATGTAGCTTTCTATTGGTGAAAGAATTTTTAAAATCGGTCCAGTAGTTTTTGAGTTAAATCGTAACAAACAAACAAATTTTTCATCTTTATAATATGTATTAGTATAGATTAATTGTTCATTGTATTCTTTTTACTCGTTTCAAGTGTAATACCTAACAACCAAACAGTTCAAAAGTAGATGTATATAATATGACTAGCTACGCGCCCCGGCTTCACACGGGTGTAATGTAGATGTACTATACACAAAAATAGCCTATGTTACTCGCTGATAATGTAGCTTTCTATTGGTGAAAGATTTTTTAAAATCGGTCCAGTAGTTTTTGAGTTTATTCATAACATACAAAAATACAAATCTTTCCTCTTTATAATATTAGTAGAGAAGTATAGATATAGATATTTTTGAACTACTATCTCATCTACTTTTGCCTTTTCTTTTTTTTTTACTTAATCTGAGATAGTCTACAAGTTATATCAATAAAAAATAAGTATTTTGTTTTTTATTTACTCAAAGGAAGCGTCGACGGCTGCTCAGCACGTGTTGTAGTAACATGTGTTCCCCTGATGTTTAAATCTCACTATTCTTAGCTAATTACTAAATAGTTCGTAGGGTTTAACCAAATATTTATAATATCCTTTGAATATAACCTACTACTGCCCGCGTCCTGCGTAGAATCAGTACACCGGGTAATTTATTATCCGCGCTGTTTCTTCATCAATCTCCTTACTATTTAACCCTTAACCACTCAATATGCTTTTGTAATATAACGGGACAGTAGTGTCCAGCGGGCTCACTAAATAAATGAAGGGTATTTAAAAGAAAAAAGAGATAATTATTAACTTAAAAAAAGTTTAAGTAGCTTTATTTTACATTAAAAAAAAATTATATATAAATTTCTAACCGTCATTTAACAATTATAGTTTCCGTGAGACACTTGTGGGTGGTTAAGGGTTAACCCTTTAACGATACAAATACAAAGACACTTTTCAGAAGTCAACTTTTCGACTTGATTATTTACTATGAAAATGTCAGTGCAAAATTCCTAAGTACCTTGTCAACTATTTTCAATGGTGTTCTTTCGAAAGGCAATTCCTCCGGTAAAACTGCACATAATATCCGCGCAATTTTTGTCGACCCGGTGGGATTCGAACCCACGAACCACCGATGTGCACGGCACGGCGCCAACGAGCCCGTCACAATTATTGCGTTGAAATTATTGCACTTGTATATACAAGAAAATGGCATCGTGTAAATTGCCTATTGCAAATCCTTATGTATCGCCCAAGTATTACTGAATTACACAACGTTCCGGTCAAGGGAACACTTGTCATATCAGACAAAGATAATACGATGATATCAATTATTTATATATTATTAACTTTCCTCTACCGTTTATATTAAATCAAGGTTCCATAGTTCATAGGAATAGGAATGAAGGAGAGGGAGTTGCTTCTACTGAAAAAATTGCATCGAATGGTGCGAAAAATAATTGGAGATATCAGTGTAACCACAAACTTTTAAAAAAGCTGATAAATTGACGTGAGAATTTTCGATTGAAAATGAGGGTGCTTTTTCGATATTAAGTCAAAATAAGATGAAAAAATTAATATTTCAAATCAAGTAAATTGGTGTATTTGGAACATAAAAAGGTAAGTTTTCACCAAACGTGTTTTTTTATGAAAGATAAAAAAAAATAAGAAACCAAAAACTTGGTTATTTCAATTTTGAGGTTATGTGAAAAAATTGTAAATACAAAAGTTGTAGATCTTTTTATTACCTATAACTTTGCCATTTTATTTTTTTTCATAAGACTTGTAGTTTTGCCGGAAATCGAGTTAAACAGTTTTTTACCCTTTCCACTCCCCCCCCCCTCCACTTCCCGATCTCAGATCGCCCGTAAATTATTTTTCCTTTCATTTTTATTATATTCTCTTCCTTTTACAATGGGATTCATTCTACTATTATTACTTTTTTTGGTTCCAAAAATTATCGATTTTTATTACGAATTTAGAAGTTTGCTGCACGGTGCACCGTGGGTTGTACAATGGATGGGAAGAAAGTCGGGGTAATCCCACCAGGACGACATGTTTATAATTTTCTATAAACATCCCTTCCCCACGTCTGGTAACTTCGGGTTTTGATCGAAATTCCGACCGGTTAACGACCCAACGTTCATAGATGGAAAAACCGTGATGTGCACATTGCGCCTTTCGGTTTCTTAAAAAGTAGGTCGACAGCGTATCACTCACTGATGTTCTGTGGCTGAGATATCACCTACCATCAAGTGAACCTCATGCTCGTCTGTCGAAATCTTACATCACTACATAGTATAAAACAAAGTCGCTTTCTCTGTCCCTTTGTATGCTTAAATCTTTGAAACTACGCAACGGATTTTGATGCGGTTTTTTTAAATAGATAGAGTGATTCAAGAGGAAGGTTTATATGTATTATAATAACAGTTTTTCTGTAGTGTATTTAGTATCAGCATTGCACCGGTGCGAAGCCGGGGCGGGTCGCTAGTAATATTATAAATGTGAATGTAAGTTTGTTTGTTACGCTTTCACGCCAAAACTACTCCACCGATTATCATGAAACTTTGTACACATATTCTTAGAGATATGACAAAGGACATAGGATAATTTTTCTTAAAAAAATATATATTTTTGCGGAGAGTAAAAAAATATATTTTAGAAAAGACGAATTCTACGCAGACGAAGTCGCGGGCAGAAGCTAGTAAAAAGATAATTTAAGGATTGTTTGCAAATTTAACTTTCGCCGCCAACGCCCAAACAGTAACTAATTTCATAGTATACAAATCGCAATGAACTTGAAAGCCCGTACACCTGTTTCGTGCCGTCTCGCTCGCTCGCTCGCTCGCTCTCAAGTTATTGGGTCACAAAAAGTTGTACATACTCGATGCGCTTACGCAATTCTGCGATTATATCAAATTGTTTGGTAATTACTCAGCGCTATAATTGAGTTTGAGATATTTTATGTGGCAAAAGACGTTTAAGACATTTTTTTCTGAAATTATGCTTTAGTATCAGTTAAAGACGACTCGTAATCTCAGCTTTCACAGTCTTAAGATATCATGCTGAAATTTTTATACCGCGTCTAGATATTTGGGTCACTATATATTTTTTTCTTTCCTAAATAATAAACATGAATTGCGTATAAAATCTATGTATTTAAAAAAAGGAATTTTCATTGTCTCTTAAATTACTAATGGTAGGCAAGATAAACGTGGAATGTGGACGAAAATATAGCTAGCAAAGCGCTCCGGCTTCACACGGGTGCAATGTAGATGTACTATACACAAAACATACAAACAGCCTATGTTACTCGCTGATAAAGTAGCTTTCTATTGGTGAAAGAATTTTTAAAATCGGTTCAGTAGTTTTTGAGTTTATTCATAACATACAAAAATACAAATCTTTCCTCTTTATAATATTAGTATAGATATTAGTATTTATTTTATTTAAAAAAATATTACCAAACAGTTTTTAATATAATAAAATAAAATACACAGATAAAATAAAAAAGAGTGTTTTAGAATTATTTTAATCATAATATACTAATTTATTTGCAAAAAAAACGTTGATTTTTAAAAATTTGTTAAATATATCTTGAACCAGATAAACCTTTAAGGCAAACGTGAAATTTTATTATGCATGCATATTAGCATGACAAGCGCGACAAAATTTTGTCTACCGTTTTCTCGTGTTTTAATCGACTACCGCTTTATTTCTTTCGGGTCTAACATGACAATTACACTTAAAACTCGACTTTTAATATCAAAAATAGATATATTTGTCGAACGAGATATATTTTCTATCAAAATTGTCGATGTCGAGATATAATATATCGAGATATCTCGTGGCGGTCATGCTAGCCCGGCTGATCATAGATTCTAATCCTTCATTCGATACCTAAATTCTAATATCACAAAGTTGCGTACTAACGCCATCTATTTTACGAACTCTGTACCTCATTAAATTTATTTTAATCAGTTTAAAGCATTTCTATAGCTATGTTACATCAATGATTTATTCATCAAATAAACGTTGGATATCATAAATAAGGAGAGAAATATATAAGGAAATTAGTACATAAGACATGGCGGTATAGTCTTAAGACTTTAGTCGGTCCTATGGGCGAATTAGAAAAAAATAGAGTGCACTTCGGAAAAGTAGATACCGAATTTTGTCATGTTTGGCACGGATATTCCATTTGACTATCTTAGAGTCCCTTCAAAAGGATTTTTGGCGACTTGCAATATTTTTCGAATTTTTTAAGTACGCTGGGTGGTCACCATACCAACATAACCTAACCTAAAACCCTTTAGTGACCACTGCGCCACCACCTTATTACTTTGGGTTTGCGTGCTTTTTTTTCTATGGGGTTTTTTGGCGAAATCCAAAAATATTAAACCCGACTTCAATATCAGAAATCTAACGCGTTGTGTTTCTATTAAACTGTAATTACAGTGATGATGTCACTTTAACGGTCCAAGGGCGTCATTTGAGCTAGATAAGGCTATTACCGAACGTTTATATTTAAAACATATGTCCTATATATAATATATTTTCCCGCCAATCCTTGTGTCTTCTCTAATATATAAAATTCTTGTGTCACGGGGTACGTGATCGAACTCCTCCGAAACGGCTCGACCGATTCTCATGAAATTTTGTGTGCATATTGGGTAGGTCTGAGAATCGGACAACATCCATTTTTCATCCCCCTAAATGTTAAGGGTAATCCACCCCTAATATTTTTTTTAATTTTTGGACGAATTTTTTTGTTTTTATTTTTTTATAATGTGGCATGAAAAAATACATACAACCCTAAATTTTTAGAAATTATTTACATGGCAAAACAACGATTGCCGGGTCAGCTAGTATACGATTGCACTTGTAGCAATAAATATCGAAAGTTACTCTATACGTTAATATTTTAAACAATTCATTACTTTACGAGTTAGAGTTGCGTTTCGTATGTGTGTTTCTTGGAAGGTAACCTTTGATTGGGGGTTTTTTATTTATTTATTTATTTAAATAATACTACTAACAGAATGATCAACAACATCTATGAACGGTGGTACGTTACCCAGTCGGAATTTCGATATTCCTTCCACCCGTTTAATACCCGAATTGACCAGACGTGGGGGACGTGCTTTATAGAAAATTATAAACACGTCCCGGCGGGTTTCGAACCCGCGACCCATCGATGTTCTACCAAACGCGCCAACGAGCCCGTCAAAATATAACCTTGTTTGTCTTAAATGTATGCTCCTCACGTATTTTTGCCGAAAGTCGTGATCAAATCTGCATAACGTGTAGCAGATATCAAATATGGCGAATAAAAAAAACACCTTCATAGTCAAACATTAGCACATTTAATGTTTGGAGGCCCAACTACCCGTTCAACCACATTTTCCTCTTCTAGCATCACGTGTACATCTTCTATATATATATACTAGCGATCCGCCCCGGCTTCGCACGGGTGCAATGTAGATGGTCAAAAATTCCAAGCTATCCTATCTCTTAAGTTGGACCAGACTGCTCACGGTGTGCCAATTTAATTTAAAATCGGTTAAGTAGTTTAGGAGTCCATCGCGGACAAACATCATGACAGGAGATTTATATATATTATAAGATAATAAAACTGCAGAGGTCAAACATATGGACATAGAAAAAAAATGCTAAAAACCGAGTCAGGGGGATGTAAGAAGAGAAATAGAACAAACCCAGATTTTTTAAATTTTTTGTTTCTGTCTGTTTGTCTGTTTGTACGGGCTAATTTCCAAAGATACTGAACCGATTTTCACAAATATATTAATCAAAGCCCGCAACCCGGCAACATATAGGCTTAGTTTCATCAAAATCGGTTGTCGGATAGAAAAATTATCATCATTTAAAGATTATTTTAAAAGCGTCGAACTTTTTCGAATTATTAGATGTCAGTTTGATATGTAAATGAAATAGTTTGATTATTTCGCCACTTGTCGCCACAAAAGCTCAGCTTAAGGTGAAACTTACGCGAACGAAGTCGCTGGCATCAGCTAGTCAATAATATAGATTTACATAACCGGTAAAGAGCGAAATGGACTCGCGTGCGGTTCCGTACCAAAATTTTCAAATTAAAAAATAATTTATTCATTTACGTAACACAATGTACACTTATGAGCGTCAATAAAAAATACATAAGTATTAAATGCTTCTAATTTAACATTTACTGCCAGTTCTCAAATCAAGGGCGTAGAACGGTCGAGAAGAACTGGCAATAAACTCACCGCCACTCTTTTTGATCGCCAAGCTTTTTGGTTTACAAATTTTTTGTAAGGAGCTGCAACCATTACACCATGTACTGTGCCATCGATTATTATTATCGGAGTATGGGACGATTGCAAATATTGAAAAAGTATTCGTATCGTCGAGCTGTCATTTGTATGAAATTTCAAATGATTTCTCATACAACTGACAGATGGACGATTCGAATACTTTCTCGATAGTCGTTCGTGCGAGGCCCTGCCCTAAAAAAATAGTATTCCTTCAACATTTATTTCGTCAATTTGATTGTTGTGTTCGCATATATCAAGGTACAATATTCTATGCATCAACAACAATTATTTGAGATATTAAATCAATTGCAAAAATAAAGGTCGGCAAAGGGATCCGCAATGGATTCGTGTGTAAGCAATATAAATACGTTACTCCGATTTTGTTTCCGTTTTCCGTGACAAATAACTAATATAATATAATAGTCAGTATTACATGATCTTTATTACATATGAGTCATATAGAATCAAAGGCGGATATCTGACATTGTTGGTCCGGAAATCTACAAAAAAAGAAATAAGTTTTTGTCATTTAGACTTATATCTTTAATTGTTAATATTTATCGATACCTTAAACATGCAATGAATGATACCTAATACAAAAATAAAGGAGAAAAACGTTTTCTTTTTTAAATTGCTTACAATCAGCCATAAGTCAGATAGCTGCCTTTGATTCTATACGACTCATATATAATAATACATAGTCTACTTCCTCAGAGCCGAAGCTAAAGCATGGTTCAAGAAAACTTGTAGCGACATCTACAATCCGCCGTAAAAAAACTCAATAATATCAGATGTTAATATCTGTTATTAAATAACAGTCTGTTATTTAGATACTAAAGGAATTACAGATAATAAAATCTAATTTAGGAGTGACTTTTCAAGGTTTCCTTCCTATGAAATGTCCAATTGTATTGTTTTGGATAATAAATACTAGGTGCATCTCGTTTTAGCATGCGACATAGATGTTTAACTGAGACAGTAAAAATTACAGTTGATTTGTAACGGCTTGGCTGTTACTAGTATTTGTTGAACAGTTGTTATTTAGTATTGCATGATCAATCGCAGGAACAACTGTTATCTTTGAATACCTGTGATTTATATCTGTTACAGTAAATACGCCTCACTCCTATTTGTTACCTGGCATATTGGAACTTAAGTCTGGGGACTGATTTCAAAGATTACTTTCAGTTGTGGATATCCTGATCATTTATATTAGATAATCCATTACACAGTTGACACGGAAGGCCGACTGATCTCATCTCACTTAACCTTTGTTTACTATGCAAGATTGCAATTTTATCACAAGGTGGAGAACCAACCAAGGTTTCGATACAACTTTCAGTACAACCTTGATTAGATCCAGAGTTCAGTTGATTGTGAAATTCAGTGAAACAGACATAGAAATGTAATATTGTCTTTTATTAACGCGAGTATCACACATTTAAATAAAATACTGTATACCGGATTAAAACGCGATTTATTATTTATCCCGCGACCACGGTTGCTGAAAAGCATCCGAAACGTCGGGATAAATAATTTAAACAATATAAATAATAAATCGCGTTTTAATCCGGTATACAGTATTTTATTTAGACATAGAAATGTATCTGCCAAATATTGTATGATGAGAATGGAAACTTATAAGTAAATTTTTTATCTATACTAATATTATAAAGACAGACAGATTTGTTTGTTTGTTACGATTTAACTCAAAAACTACTCAACCACAAAAAACTTCCTCAATTTTTTTAAAAAATTCTTCCACCAATAGAAAGCTACATTATCAGCGAGTAACATATTTTTCTTTGTTTTAAATAATAATATATTTGAAAAGCTATACAATTACAATGCATTCATAACAAAAACATAGTATATTAATTCTAAGAATAATATCAATGTTCTACATAAAACATCACTTAGGTAATTATAGTATATATGTGTAAGCATATTTATTAAGGTCAATTGTTTTAAAACTGGCATTTAATGAAATTGAACTTTAGAATTATAGTTAAATTAATAACAGATTATTAATAATAATTGTATTTCATATCTATAAGTGGCTAATCGGACCTGGAAAATTTTGGCCATTATGTGTCAACTGACTCAAATATAAATATGACTACTGTCTACTAGTATCATAACACTTACTACTTATGTAATGTAATACAATGAACGGGTTTTTGAATGTCAAGCGATCATTCAAAAATATTGCCTGCCACATGTCAAAAAGCTTGGCCATACCAAATATTTGTCAGGTCATTTCTGAAATATAGCATAGACTGACCAGGCACTATATTGCAGTAAAATAGGGCCAGTTTAGAAGCAGATTTATGATATTACATGAAGTAGTAAATAAGTTAAAAGTAAAATATTTGTGTCTGCTAGTTTTTCTTTCAATACCACAACTTATTTTCGTTATTGCAATTAAAAATTATAAATATATATATAAATACAATTTATATTTAATTAGAAATTTATTTTAATCATTTCTATCTGCTCAAAGTTCAAAAGAAAACAACATAAAAATGTGAAAAATAAAACTAAATAATTTAATTATATGTTCTATTTTCAAAATAAAATTATTCCTATAGTGTTCAGGAAGTATTTTATTTCTAAAATTTTTCTTCAAGGGTAAGTAAAGTTTAGTCTCAATTTTTTTTAAACAATGTTATGCTATTCAGTGGAAGTCAGATAATAACGTTAAAAAATATTGTCGAACCTACATTGTATACGTGTTTAACACTAAATTATTGTAATTTAATCTGCAGTTCTGACATATTGCGTCGAAATTCCTTCGAAGCCTACTTTCATAATCCTAAGTAGGTAACTCGCACGCACTTTCATGTAAAGTTGTTTAACTATCCTATAAAAACTTCAGTTAATATTAAGTGACTTACCTTGGTCGGGCAAAATGCTTATCTCTCCTTTTTCTTCAAAATAACATCCAAAATTCTTGATATAATCACATAAAAACTTCGAAACACACTTGAATATAACTTAAATATTTATTTAACGATTATTCTTATAAGTAACAATTATAAACATTATAAGAAACAATCAACTAGGTATTTAAGTTTATTAGTTTATGACACTCAAATCACTAAAAGTTTTAAATAATTTTTTCTTTAGGTCAAGCAGCAAGTCGGCGTATTTGTTGAAAAAGTTGAAAAACTTGTAAGTACTAAGTTGCAGTGTTGCCAGATGGTCTCGGCAACCGTGACGTACCCCTAATTTGATTTCTCCCTTGAAATCCCTTAGATTACTAAAAGTATTATAAAGTAATATAAATTTCACATCTTCGATATAAATTTCAATTTCAATTACGAAATAAATTACACATCTGAGACTCACATCTCGTAAAGTTTGGCCTTAAGTATCGGGAAAAAATTAAAAATCAATATAAAATTACAGGAACGTTAATATATCTCGTAATTCGCAAAAAAACTGTATTTGGCGAATTCCTTTTATATCCCCTAAAAAATCCCCCATACATTTTTGCCCCTAACTCAGTCGAAAAACCCCTAAATGGGGGAAAATCCCTTAATCTGGCAACACTTATAAGTTGTATTGTACTGACAGTTCTGAGTTGCCACTTGACTTGTCATTTCCTCCCGTAGACAGATAATATATAGACCTACTTTAATATATTTTCTACTATACCCTTACGGTCTTACTCAGAAACGTAGGATAAGCTTGATATAGTTAAAATAATATAAAAAGACTACAGAACAAAAGAATAAAAACATATTTTAACTATATCGCTTATAATATTGTCTTTTTATATTGTTTAAATTATTTATCCCGACGTTTCGGATGCTTTACAGCAACCGTGGTCGCGGGGAGACAGAGAGAAGGAAGGAAGGAAGACTGTCACCCCGCGACCACGACTCGTAAGCAACTATTTTTTCATGTAATCGTGGCGAGATCGAACAATTAGACTACTAATGTCCGTCCTCTACAAAAAAAAACTGCAATACCATACCTACTTTATTAAAATCAATTGCATTTTTTTTAAATTTTAAAATATATTATCATTCTACTTAGTTTTAACATTTAATTTGCCGCGCTTTTCCAGTCTCAACTTTCGTTTGCCAGACTCAAACACATTGGATCAACCAATTTGGGTATGTTTCGCAGACAGAAGCGCTAAGAAGCACTTGTAAGCAAAATGGCGATCGCTAAGCGATAAGCGCTGTCAATTGCTGAAAAATAAATACTATCCTCTAGGACGCTAAGTTAGCTTTAACCGGGAAACCTAACCTACCTTGAATATATTATGTTTGTAAAGTATTTACATTAAAAAATTACCAATTATCTTCCGCACAGGTATTTCACTATGTTTTGGGCTGACATTATTATTAATTTTAATAATAATTTGAATTAAAACAAAATAAGCAAAATGGCGGATTATGTCAGTGCCAATAAAGTTAGCAAACGTGTCCGCCGGACACTGTCCGGTCTACAACAGTTGTGTAGTTAAATTCTCAGCGCTAGCAAGCGCATCTTTCAGCACACACTGATTAAATAGCGATGGAAAACGTCAATAAGAGCTTGTCCAGAAAGGGCGATTCTCACGGGAGTATTACGCGCGACCGTTGCGTCCACGAGATGCGTAGCAACGCGCGAGCATTTGGGGAGGAATTAAGGAGTTTTATTCAGTACGAAACATGGAGTTGAACGAAGCAGTCTCGTTGTGGTTAGCTTACCGTCGCTGGAAGAGACAAAAACGGATCGAAAATAGAATGTATTTAGTACATCTAATTCTTATTTCGCTCTAGAGTTCGCGCGTTAACTGGACGCAACAAGGCGTCCCTAGTATCTCGACTCGCGTATCAAGCGCGAGTCGAGAGTCCGGCAAAGTGCACGCGATTTACGCGCGTATTCTAAATTCGCGCGATGCGTGTGGACGCGATGTATTGGCTCCCAGTACTTCGCCAACGCGCGTATGAATTCGCGCGAAACGATTCGCGTCGAATTCGCCCCTTCTGGACAAGCCCTAAAGGTCAACCGTCATTACGGTTAGATTTATTCTTATTAGGATTTTGGATATTTTATAAGACTAAAAGTATCAAAAGGATCAATAAATAAAACTAAAAATACGTCATAATATAACTTTATTATATCTTTGGCATTCCAAAAACTTTCAAGAAGCATTCACCATAAAACAAAACACACATTTAAGTAACTTCAACCAACAACCTTATTAAAAAAATCCTATTTCCGGATCAGTTTATAGACAATTGGGGCCTCCATTGGTGCCCCAAATAAAGTTACAAAAATACAATACCTCATAGAATCACGCAACTTACGTTAGTAAAACACAATATGTAATACATACAAAAAAAATATAAATCACTCATGTCGTTATCTCTGTAATGTTTATAGAAAAATAAAAATGTATAAATACTCCTAGATGTGCAAATAATGTGCATAAAAAAACACTGCAGCAGATTATGAAAATAAAGAACAAGAGACGAATTCGTCGTGATCGTAGAACAACAACGGTTCTGATTTTTTACGGGTTTTAGACAGTTCTAAATTATACAATATAGAACTGTCAAGGAGTTTCAAGTTATGGCTTATACAATAGAAATAAAATCTATATTATACTAGCGACCCGCCCCGGCTTCGCACGGGTCAAGATTTTTTGACAAAAAAAGCAGGGGTTGTATGTATCTTTTAATGCCACATTATAAAAAAATAAAAACAAAAAATTTCGTCCAAAAATTAAAAAAAAAATTTAGGGGTGGACTACCCCTAACATTTAGGGGGATGAAAAATAGATGTTGTCCTATTCTCATACCTACCCAATATGCACACAAAATTTCATGAGAATCGGTCGAGCCGTTTCGGAGGAGTATGGCAACGAAAACTGTGACACGAGAATTTTATATATTAGATAATATTATAAAGAGGAAAGATTTGTATTTTTGTATGAATATTATGAATAAACTCAAAAACAACAACCGATTTTGAAAATTCTTTCACTAATAGAAAGCTACATTATCAGCGAGTAACATAGGCTTTAGTTTTGTGTATATTACATCTACATTGCACCCGTGTGAAGCCGGGGCGCGTTGCTAGTCGTAAAATAAAATCAGAACCGTCGTTGTTCTACGATTATGACGAATTTATTGTCCTTGCTTATATGACAGCCGTAATGTTTTACCTAACTAAAAACATTCAAGTTTTAATTCGTATATTTTTATACTTATTTTACTTAATTAAAACAGAAACATATACATAACTGGACGTTGATAAGCAATAAGTGTAAACCCACAAAATCATAAAAAAAACCGGCCAAGTTCGAGTCGGAGTCGCGCACGAAAGGTTCCGTACCATTATCTATAAAAACGGCAAAAAAATCATGTCTGTTGTATGGCCCCACTTAAATATTTATTTTATTTTAATTTAATTAATTATTTTTAAAGTGAATAAATAACTAAATATTCTGTGAATATTTCAAGATTCTACCTGTTGCCGTTATCAATATCGAGCAAAAACGAGCAAAAAAAGCACGGTTATTTGAGAGCCCCCTTAAATATTGAATTTATTCTGTTTTTTATTGTTATAGCGGCAACAGAAATACATCACCTGTAAAAATTTCAACGGTTCATGAGATACAGCCTGGTGACAGACGTACATACGGACAGAAAGCGGAGTCTTAGTAATAGGGTCCCGTTTTACCATTTGGGTAATCCTAAAAAGTAAATTTTGATACTAATCGCTTCCTTATGAGCTGGAGTACATTTTTGTATAATAAAAATCGTTTTAATAGCAAACATATTGAAAAGACAGTTAACACAAAATCCTCAACAGGTTTGAAAATTCAAACTCAATTTACTAAAAATTTCAACCGTGTGGGTTGTTATGGTATTACTTATCAGCGTCCAACTATGCTTAAATGCTATTATTATAGAATAAAGACGCCACCTCAAAAATGTCACAGAATACATTATTACTGGTTCCCTATTTGGGGCCTCAACTGTCAAATACGATCGCAGCACTTACTGGTGCAGTATTGAGATTATTTGTGACGAAGCGTAATAATAGACGAACTCTAGACTTAGGCCCGTATTTCAAGACGTTACTCAAGTCGTAATCTATTCTTGAGAACTGTCAATTTGTCAAAATTATATAAAGAAAAAATGGTTCGACAAGTCTCAAAACTGGATTCAAAACTGAGACACGTCTTGGAATATGGGGGTTAGTATGACAGGAATAAGGCTACTGGTGTTATTAATAATGTATATACATATAATAAGTAGTAATAATAAATTACATATCGTTGGTTCAAATGTCTCACTAAGTGTAATTTTGAATTAAAATAAATTTGTCTATTATTGAAGTGAAACTTCTTTATCGACGTATGGGAGAAATTTTGTAAGAATCGTCACGTTTTTCGGTTACGCGCCATGTTGCTTTTTTTATCAAAGTTTAGTATAGTGACGTAAAGAATATAATGTAATATATTATAATAATAACAACAATATATTAGTTTTGAAGTTTGGTTTGAAATAAGAATAACAATATATTAATTTGAAAGTGATAAAATCTTTTTTCTTAACGCTTAAGCCTTATCTACCCCATTTTCGTGAAGTTGCAAATAGTACAAAAATGATATGTCGTTAAGAAGTTTCACTTCTTACCTGTGTACTCTGGTACACACACACATTTTTTTTGGTTTATTTTAAGCCTACATCTACGATATGAACCAATAATTAGTATGCATTGCGTAGTTTTGTTATGGACAAAAATATTCAAAGCTTTGTTTTTGTCGTAGGTTTACTCTTAAAATAAGCAAAAGAAGTAAAAAAAAATTGTTCAAAATGACACTTAGTTTTACTTTAGAACCGACGATTTAATCTTAAAGATAAATTATTTGATGTAAATACTATGAAGCATAACTTCAACACTAATGGGGCCCCTGGGGCCCCACACTTAAAAATGGACGTACGATATACTATATAATTACTGGTAAATAACTGCTTCCATTTATAATATGAGATCCTTATAATTTGAAACCAACAGACAAATTGTTCTATCTCATTTGTCTTTGGCTACCAACAGTCGAATTTTTGTTGTGATGTCAAGTAGAGAGCCATTTTATTTTACAGGCACAAGTTACTTTTAAACAGCAAGCCATGTCTAATGTTTTAATAGATCGTTAAAAATTAAAATTGAATGAAGTAAAAAAAAAAACAACGTTTCAGCTGAGACTTAGATATTCGTGGTGTAAGTTAAAACTTTAAGCCACGAATTTCTAAATGCAATATTAAATTATTATTTGTCCATCTTTATAATCATGCTTTTAAACATAAACTTATATAATATAATACAAGACTTAAAACAAGGATTTTGATATTTTTGTAGTTTATATCTTATGACAAAAATCATTAAATAATATTTTGTCAATCAATTAAACATCTATTAGGTTATCTTAATTTTATTACCCTTTTTGTGACGTAACTAGCCATTTGGGGCCCCAATGCCAATTATGAAAACGCAAGTAGACTACCGAAGGTTGGTAAATAATTCGGCTAGTAGGCAGTCGAAATTTGAAAGCTAAATTATTATAAGTTAGTGATTTAAAATGTACACAAATTAGGGATATTCTTTCTTCCGTTTTGTTAAACTGAAATTAAATACAAAAATTGATTCTCCCTGGGGCCCCTTTAGAGGCCCCATGCAACCGCATGGCATAGCTACGCCACTGCCCCTTTCTTGCTCTTTACTTAAGTGATAGTATAATATGTTTAGACAACGAGCATATGCGAGCTGATAGTCACACCCACAGAACAGAAGAAGTAAGTAGAAGTGGGTTATGTCATAATTTGTACCGGATCGACTGTCGCCAAAGTACCGGATCGACTGTCGCCAAATTTGTACCGGATCGACTGTCGCCAAATTTGTACCGGATCGACTGTCGCCAAAGTACCGGATCGACTGTCGCCAAATTTGTACCGGATCGTCTGTCGCTAAATTCACACAAATGAATGGAGTATTTAACACTGCACACAGTTGCAATTTTTTTTCAATTCGTTGTTTTTATTTAACTCAAAACTAGCTAAACTGGTCCTACAATTTACAGTATATCTTAGTGCTTGGCGATAACGATACTTTGGCTTAGCGCACAAAGTACATACGACGTTTTGTAATATTAAAACAAACTAATATATAATTACTAAACTAAACTTTATGTGATAGATATAAGGATGATTTCGGCTGACTGTGATCGATTAAGCGTCACCGTGCTTAATAGCGACACGCGTACCACGCCTACTTCGCACTTCCACTTATTTTTCTTGTTCCGTGGTAACACCCAAAAGTGGATGCTATAACTACTGTAGTAAAACATGACTTCCTCCTTTTCATTCAAACAATATCTTCAGGTGGCATATTTGTACATTTCTACTAGAAATCTAATAATATTAACTCAACGTCTATTATACTTTAGATTTTGTAGAATATGATCTATAGTTTATTAATATTGTTTGCAAAAACATATTATTTATTACAAAAAGACATAAGGGGTCGTCCATTAATCACATTTTTTAACCCCCTCCCTCCTGGTGATATGTGATGAGATTTTAGGCTACTCCCCCCCACAACCAAAATCACGTGTATTTTTTAGTACAAAGTATATCGAAATCATCAGAATATTATCATTACGCGCCGCGGTTTGGTTAAGAAATCGAGCGTTCAACGAAAAATAAACACCTGATATCTCATTGTATCCCCCTCCTTGAGATTTTTTCCGAACATCTCCCCCCCTTTCGAGCCTCATGTGATTAATGGACGATCCTTAAGGCCATTCCAAAAGAAAACTGGACATTTAAGTTTAATAACCCATAGTGCTTTGCACGGCACTGTAGCAACATCTCTCAGTACGAATACGTCAAAAGTCCTGAATCGCGCTATCAAAGTGTTTCCAAGCGCTGAGTATATGTATACAACACCTCGTCATCTATTATCGATATAAATTAATCCGGAAGCCAATGTTGCGTCCGCCATAACAGGCAATAATAACCGCTGAGCGACGTGCTGGTGTTGCCAGACTGGAAAATAAAATATAAACCAATTATAAGCGGGGATTCGCAGACAGGAAGACGTATATCGAGGGTACAGAGTAGAAATGGATGATAACAGAGGGGTGAGCACGAACGACTCTCGACAAAGTATTCGAATCGTCTAACTGTCAGTTGTATGAAAAATCATTTGAAATTTCATACAAATGACAGTTCGACGATACGAATACTCTTTCGATACTTGTTCGTGCTCACCCCCCAGTTGTATGAAAAATCTCATACAAATGACAGTTCGACGATACGAATACTCTTTCGATACTTGTTCGTGCTCACCCCTCTGGTCAAACATGATATCTGTTACTCCTGTTACTGTTACTCAATAATATCCGTTATTAAATAACAGTCAGATATCTAGATACTAAAGAAATTACAGATAATACAATCTTTATATGTCTGTTATCGACAGACGAGCATGAGGTTCACTTTATGGTAGGTGATACCTTAGCCACAGAAAATCAGTCAACGATGCGCTGTCGACTTAACTCTTACTTCGAGCATTCGGAAATCCATAGACTGAAACAGAATCGCGCAATGTATATGCACTTCACAGTTTCTCCATCTATGAACAGTGGTTCGTTACCCGGTCGGAATTTCGATATTCCTTCTACTCGATCAATGCCCGAAGTTACCAGACGTGGAGAAGACATTCTTACAGAAAATTATAAACATGTGTTCCCGGTGGGATTCGAACCCACGACCCATCGTTGCGCACGGCAGGTGTTCTACCGAACGCGCCAACGAGCCCGTCAAAAATAACTTTTGATCACAGACAATTCTTCGTATACATTTTTTGTGGCGAAATTGTCAATAATATCAACATAGTCCGAAAGTTCTAGAGAGAGAATTTTTCCTGTAAGTTTTTATAAAAGGCGTATTGTGTTATTATTTACCTGTGAAGGAGCATATCTGTTCAATAGCGGTCGATACCCGTCGCCCAGTGTTGCCAGCATCGGGTAGTTCGCGTTGCCGTGCGGGTAGAGTGGTAATATTGAACGAACCTGGGCATAATTATAAAAATGAAAAAAAAATCCTTTAAGGTCTAATATCGCAATAATAAACACCAATTGTAATTGGATAAGTAGCTATGTATAGTAAAAAAATATATAAATATAGTATTTTTGTATAATTTAACTAGCAATGTGTCCCGGTTTCGCACGGTGCACCCGCAGATTTAGATTTATGCAAAAAACATGTATAATGCACAAGCCTATGTTACTCGCTGATAATGTAGCTTTCTATTGGTGAAAGAATTTTTAAAATCGGTCCTGTAGTTTTTGAGTTTATTCATAACATACAAAAATACAAATTTTTCCTCTTTATAATGTTAAGTATAGATATAAGAATAAATATATAAGAATCGCTACAGTCGTCATGATTTATTGTTTACAAAGTCACTTACTACAAACTATGAAAATGAATTAGACATTTTTTCTAATTAAACATAAGTATGAAAAAGGTTGGCAATAAAAGGCTTTTGAATTTGAATTGAATTTGAATGAACAAGGTAATATTTAACTTCCAATAAAATAACTTTATCACCTTTAAAAAATATTAACAAAATCACGTTAATAAGAGACAATGTTACTCTCTCTCTCTCTCTCTCTCTCTCCGCATCTCACCTCTCCCTCATGCGGTCTGCAGACGGCGAGCGGCCGCAAGGTGGCGGCGTCGGCGACTATCACGCAGCCCCACAGCGTGCCCACGTACGCCTCAGTACCGCACACGCACAGGGATGTTATCTGAATAAAAACATACATACATACATACACACATATACATCATGCCTCTTTCCCATTGGGCAAAGAAGATAAATTTAAATGCACATACAAACTTTTGGCACAGAAAAAGTAGTTCTAATTTTGACCTATAGAGCGCGCGGCAATGTATCGGTGTGACACACACATCTAAGCAGTCCGCTGACTCCTCCCCTCGCGTTGTCTCGCTCGCTCTCGCTCGCGAACGGCAATACCGCTCTACAAGCGGCTGGGTGCGAGAGAGTGCGCGCTATGACTCCACGTCAGAGTGTCGTCCACACGGACACTAGCAGCCCGCGGCGGCTGGGGGGAGAACTACTCTTACCCCAGAGACACCGGCGCGCCTATAGGGCCTGTGCTTCCATGTAAATCTATATTCTTTGCATTTGGGTAAGCAGAGATCACGAAATCCATATCGTCGGCCAGCAAACAACACCGCGTAAGTCGTTTTTATTTGCTTTACAAGGGACGGGAAAAACAGTTTCTTTTTATGTTACTTTTCTAAAGCCTTTGTTACTAGCTTATAATTTAGCTTTCTTTTGGTGAAATAATTTTTAAAATCGTTCGTTTATTTTTTGAGTTAATTCGTAATAAACATATAAATCTTTTCTCTTTATAATATTAATGTTTTGTAACGCCCTGTGTTGCCGAAAGCGTGCGCCCGTATATTGTGTGTGTGTGTGTGTGTGTGTGTATGTGTGTGTGTGTGTGTGCTGTACACACTTACGCGACAGCGCTCCTCTGTGAGCGGGTCGTCGCTGGCTATGGACTGCAGGCTCTCCGAACTCGGCGCGAGCTTGCTGCAGTCGAGCCGAGCGGTCTGCTCGCGGCTCGCGGCCGAGTATGCGTACACGTACACGTCTACCGGCGAAATTAATTATCAGATGGTGAAAGAAAAAAGATTTTTTTTTTTAATGTCAGATATCGACAGACGAGCATGAGGTTTACTTGATGGTAGGTGATACCTCAGCCACAGAACATCAGTCAACGATGCGCTGTCGACCTAATTTTTACTTCGAGCATTCGGAAATCCATAGACTGAAACCGAAACGCGCAATATGCACTTCACGGTTTTTCCATCTATGAACGGTGGTTCGTTACCCGGTCGGAATTTAGATATTCCTCCCACCCGATCAATGCCCGAAGTTACCAGACGTGGGGAAAACATGCTTACAGAGAATTATAAGCATGTGCTCCCGGTGGGATTCGAACCCACGACCCATCGATGCGCACGGCAGGTGTTCTACCGAACGCGCCAACGAGCCCGTCAAATATAAAGATAGATAGAAGATACGGGAGGTTGCTGTGATGTGTGACGAAGTTTTGAAAATAATTTGAATAAATGATCACCAACTCACCCCCCTTGCAGGCGGCGAGCACGGTGGGCGCGTGGCCGGAGGCGGCGAGGTGCGCGAGGCGCGAGGGGCGCGCGGGGGCGGGCACGCTCTCCGCCGCGCTCACGCCCTCCGCGGTCAGCGTGTACGTGTACAGCCCGTCGCCGCCCGCCCACACCTCCAGGCTGGGGACGACGTTGAAAAAAAAAAGGTCAAAAAATACAAAACTAAAAAAGTAATATGGTGTTGAAGCGGAGTGTACAAAAAAAATGGCGCGCCATATAACTTTTTTAGTTTTGTATTTTTTTGACTTTCTTAATTTTTTTTGTATTCTCAAAACATTAATAAACGCCTGAGAAAAAAATGGATGCTAAAAATATTTTTTGTTTTTTATTTTTAGCACTCGAAAAAACACCTCAAATTCGTGCTTCTACACTAGAATACTCCCTTAAGTGTTATATGTTTGTATGTGTACCAAATAAATATACTTATTCTTAAATGTTACAAATTCCCATTAACAAACTTGCAATTCCCATTAACAACAATGTTCTAAGTGGCAATCGTAACACCAGAGGACTTGCAGGTGTGTTGTCGACCTTATAAAATTCATAACATCATGTTGGGTATTTCTATATCATCACTCACCCATTGTCGGTATGTACGGCTGCCAGACAGTTTAGCTCAGTTGCAGTACCCAGCTCGGTCAGGACGAATGTGCTTTCAGCTTGAGGCCGCTCGCAGGAAACCAGGAACAATCTGTGTAAGTCAAAATAATCTGGAATGTAAGTCAAAATGATCTGGAATGTAAGTTAAAACGATCTAGAATGTAAGTAAAAATGATTTGGCATGTAATTCAAAATTATTTGGAATGTAAGTCAAAATGATCTGGAATATAAGTTAAAATGATCTGGAATGAAAGTAAAAATAATTTGGCATGTAAGTAAAAATGATTTGGCATATAAGTAAAAATGATTTGGAATGTAAGTCAAAACCATCTGGAATTTAAGTTTAGAAACTAGTTTGTATCAATTTCAACAATTCATATTTTTTATATAAACAATATGTGTTACTGAAACAGTAATGTCGATTTGAACACCAAATATAAAAACTCAATATAATTTCAATAATAAACATAAACAATATAAATAAAATAAATATAAACATAAAATACAAATCAATATTTAGATATATACAGTGGGGGGTGGGGCAGATCCCTTTGTGTCTGTTACACGACGATGAGCCATCTGTACATTGCCCGTACGAAATAATTTTTAAATATTTTTAATCAACAAGAAAATTTACTTTCAAATCGATTTTATTGTCACTAGCGCAATCTGAAGCACTGCACAGCTATTTGTAACATAAGTCCTCCGCCGCGTCTATTCGCGACAAACTCAAAAACGGATTTTCTTTCGGTTTCAAGAGGAAGTGATTCATGAGGAAGGTTTAGGTTAGGTTAGTTAAAAAATTGTCAAGGTTTTGTCTAAAATGGTTGGAATATTACGATAATTTTTGGAAGTGTCGTTTGTGTAAATAATTGTAAAAGTTTTCTTGAAAACTACATACCTGCCGCAAGACAGCGCGAGCGCAACTCGCCGCAGCGACTCGAGCGAGTGCAGCGCGGCCACGCCGCCGCCGCCGCCGCCGACCGCCTCGCACACCTTCACGCTCCACAGCAGCGCGCACTCCGATATCCTGTACGAATGTATACAAGGTGTTGTTAACTGACGATTTCATTTAAACACAGCTGTGGAGGAAGGGAGGTGTGTCCTCCAACCTAAAGGGAGGATCCTCGACCAGTCGAACCACACTTGACTTGCCGGCCCGGACTTGACATCTGACAATCCGAAAAAGTTTGACGCGAGTCAGTTTGTATTGCAATTTGTTTATATGGTGCCTTTAAAATAATCTTTAAATAATGATAACTTTTAATTCAGACAACCGATTTCGATGAAACAAAGCCTTTATGTTGCCCCGGGCTTTGCTTAATTTGTAAATTGTATGAAAATCGGTTCAGTATCTTCGGAGATTAGCCCGTACGCCCAGACAGAGAAACAAAACATTTAAAAAAAAACTGGCCTTTCTATGTACAGACATAGGCGTTCTATTTCCCTTATTACATCCCCCTGACTCAGTTTTAAGCATTTTTTTTCAATGTACGGACATTCGACCTCTACAGTTTTATTATAAGTATATATATGTATAGATGTGTATATTTTATATAATGACTTATTTTGTTACAATGGTCATGGATCACTTTCAGTCACTGAGTAAGTGCTGGGTTCTTGACACTGCTTTATCTTTTTTTTTTCTTTTTAAGGTTACCATACTCCGTGCAAAAAACAGAACCCTTTAGGATCACTTCGTCATCCGTCTGTCTGTACGTCCATCTGTCAAGACCCTTTTATCCGGAACGCATGGAGGTATCAAGTTGAAATTAATATCAAATACTCAGTTCTGCAATCCCTTGACGTAATCAAAAGATACGGACTTTTACGCTCCGTGTATGCCGCATATTTTGAAACTCGCAGGCGAATCAAAACCAATAGGGTACTTCCCGTTGACCTAGAATCATGAAATTAGACATGAAGCAAATGTAGCACAAGTAAAGAAAATGGCTTAAAACCGTAAATATAACTAAAAGCTTGCACGGAACCCTCGGTGCGAGAATCCGACTCGCACTACGCCAGTTTTTTTTTATGTTGACTAATATTTTCCACACTGTAAGAAGGTAGTTAAAACGGGGCTTTGGTAGAATTATTTTTAAAAAAAGGTTATCTTCTATATATATATAAAAGAGATTTCCACCTATATAGTCACTCATCAGGATATCTCTGGAACCATAAGGCGTAGCGACTTGAAATATGGTAGGAATATTCCTTTCGCCGAGTAGAGGTCAGCTAAGAACGGATTTTACGAAATTCAACCCACAAGGGGGGTTGCGGGGGAATTTGCTAGTTTTATAATAATCTTTATTTAACACTTTAAACAGAGCAACAAGTTTATGGTAGGAGGGCCGACTGGAGGGGAGGGTAACTAACTGTTTTTTTCCTACTAAGATAATATCTGGATCTTTGTAGGGACAGCGGAATGCGTCCGGTAGACCGGCGCCAAGGTGGCGTTGTTTATTAGAATATAGGGTTACCTCCTTGTGCTGGCATAATTAGGTATACTCACGAGTAAACAGACACTCGCCCGACAGAATCCCCGAGCCACATGGCGTGTCCGACGCGGCACATCGCTGTCACTATCACCGGATCCGTTTTATCTAAAGAAAATAAGGTTTTATAAAAATAACATCTTTTATTTAACGCTTACTCCTTGGCGCAGTGGTAAGCACTATGCGTTTAGTGCCGGAGGTTTTGGGTTCGAGTCTCGGGGAATAACAAAAAAAAAATAAAGATTTAAAAAAATCTTCGGGCACTGAACAGGTGGGATTGATCGAAATTCCACAGTGGTAAAACCGTAAAGTGCATATTGTGTGTTTCGGTTTAAGTCTATGGATATCCGAATGCTCGAAGTAAAAAGAAGGTCGACAACACTTCATTGACTGATGTTCTGTGGCTGGGGTATCACCTACCATCAAGTGAACCTCATGCTCGTCTGGCCATATCCAACATAAAAAAAATATTTTTTATTTTTAGGTCGGAGGTCCTGGGTTCGAGTCTCGGGGAATACCTTACCTGGTGGTACTGTCAGCGAGTGGTGATGGTGGAAGGTGGTCGCCGACGTCATCAGCGTGTGCGCACGCTCCGGCTCCGCGCCGCCGTACCATATTTCCCAACCTTCTGCGTTCTCCTCTATAAAAACAGAATAGTTATGTCATAACTATAAATTGCATTCTTCTTTAAAAATAGAATTGATTTTTCATGTCTATTCATTATTTTATTCATTAAAAATAAAATAGATTTGTCATGTCTATACATTCTTTTCTTCTTTAAAAATATAATAGATCTGTCATGTCTATACATTCTTTTCTTCTTTAAAAATATAATAGATCTGTCATGTCTATACATTATTTTCTTCTTTAAAAATATAATAGATCTGTCATGTCTATACATTATTTTCTTCTCTAAAAATAGAATAGATTTGTCATGTCTATACATTATTTTCTTCTTTAAAAATATAATAGATCTGTCATGTCTATACATTATTTTCTTCTTTAAAAATATAATAGATCTGTCATGTCTATACATTATTTTCTTCTTTAAAAATAGAATAGATTTGTCATCTCTATACATTTTTTTCTTCTTTAAAAATAGAATAGATTTGTCATCTCTATACATTTTTTTCTTCTTTAAAAATAGAATAGATTTGTCATGTCTATACATTTTTTTCTTCTTTAAAAATAGAATAGATTTGTCATGTCTATACATTTTTTTCTTCTTTAAAAATAGAATAGATTTGTCATGTCTATACATTTTTTTCTTCTTTAAAAATAGAATAGATTTGTCATGTCTATACATTTTTTTCTTCTTTAAAAATAGAATAGATTTGTCATGTCTATACATTTTTTTCTTCTTTAAAAATAGAATAGATTTGTCATGTCTATACATTTTTTTCTTCTTTAAAAATAGAATAGATTTGTCATGTCTATACATTTTTTTCTTCTTTAAAAATAGAATAGATTTGTCATGTCTATACATTTTTTTCTTCTTTGAAAATAGAATAATTATGTCATGACGATACATCGTTTTCTTCTTTAAAAAAAGAATAGTTATGCAATTTTGTTTATTAGAGTCGACACCACGAATCAAGTCCCATGGCGAAGTCTGGAACTGAGCGGGCCAGTTCATATTGTTTGTCAGAAATGTCGATGGCCGAAAGTTCCCTTGTTTTGGGGTTCAGGAATTCTCGTTTTTTTTTCTAGAATATAATAGTTTTTATGTCATGTCTACATACTGTTTTTCTCTATACCTCTAAAATAGAATAGTTCTTATGTCATGTCTACATACTGTTTTCCTCTATACCTCTAGAATAGAATAGATTTTATATCATGTCTATATATTATTTTCCTCTATACCTCTAAAATAGAATAGTTCTTATGTCATGTCTACATACTGTTTTCCTCTATACCTCTAAAATAGAATAGTTCTTATGTCATGTCTACATACTGTTTTCCTCTATACCTCTAGAATAGAATAGATTTTATGTCATGTCTACATACTGTTTTCCTCTATACCTATAAAATAGATTTTTTGTCATGTCGACATATTGTTTTCCTCTATACCTCTAGAATAGAATAGTTTTTTTGTCATGTCTAAATACTGTTTTCCTCTATACCTCTAAAACAGAATAGTTCTTATGTCATGTCTACATACTGTTTTCCTCTATACCTCTAGAATAGAATAGATTTTATATCATATCTATACATTGTTTTCCTCTATACCTCTAAAATAGAATAGTTCTTATGTCATGTCTACATACTGTTTTCCTCTATACCTCTAAAATAGAATAGTTCTTATGTCATGTCTACATACTGTTTTCCTCTATACCTCTAGAATAGAATAGATTTTATATCATGTCTATATATTGTTTTCCTCTATACCTCTAAAATAGAATAGTTCTTATGTCATGTCTACATACTGTTTTCCTCTATACCTCTAAAATAGAATAGTTCTTATGTCATATCTACATACTGTTTTCCTCTATACCTCTAAAATAGAATAGTTTTTTTGTCATGTCTACATACTGTTTTCCTCTATACCTCTAAAACAGAATAGATCTTATGTCATATCTACATACTGTTTTCCTGTATACCTCTAAAACAGAACCCACCGGTAACATTGGCGATGGGCGTGGCGGCAGCGGCCCGCGCCTGCCGCACGACGGCCGCGTCCCGCAGCGAGAGGAACTCCGGGGCCGCCGCCACCGCCACCAGCGCGGCCGCCGAGGGCCTCAGCTCGGGGGCCCCGCTCCAGCAGCGGCGCATCGTCTCCAGCATGCTGCAGGGGTACTGCAGGTCCTGTGGGGCATTTTGGTATTTGAGAGAGAGAGAGATCTATATCTCTCTTTCTCCCTCCCTCCCTAGAGACCATCCATAAAGTACGACACACTTTAAACAGGTGGGATGAAGTTTCGAAATTCCGACCGGACAACGAACCACCGTTTATAAATGGAAAATTTACGGTTAAGTCTATGGATTTCCGAATGCTCCAAGTAAAAAGTAGATGGTCAGCGCATCATTGATGGATGTTCTGTGGCTGGGGTATCACCTAACATCTAACATATGAAAAAAAGTTTAGATTGAAGTCTTTTTGCTTTTACTTTCCTGCTTCTCTTTCAGTTTATACCAAGAATCAATTTTCAAAGAAGTCAGAATATCAAGGCATAAAATATTCACATCAGAAAGAGAAATTTGAAAAAAAAGTATCTCGTTTGACCCAATTAAACAAACAACAAGAGTGTCTACTCCATGTCTTATTCAGGCGCAGTATAATACCGTTGACCTTGATCAAACTTGTATGTCGTAAAACGCAAATTTTATATAAAATGAAATATTAAGTATTTAACAAGAAACAATCCATCATTGAACGCAGTTTGGCATTTGAAATATTATGGAATATTTTTGATTACAATAATTGCTAATGAAGAGATAAACTGTTTTAAAACAGAATTTAGAGCTGTATTTGAAGATTATATGCATATCATATTTTATTTTAGTTCATAAAATTATGTAAGTTTTAAGAGATACACTGAATTAAAAACAGCATTTTTGACCGTTCTCAAGAAATATTCACCGGGCCAAGCAAACTCACCCTCGGTGACAGCGGAGGACGTGCTCCTTCCAAAACGGCTTCTTTGACCGCCTCGTGACCTTCAAACGGCTGTCGTAAAGTGAATATCTCGTACAACAGCATGCCGAATGAAAAACAGTCCACCTGGCAAATAATTAATATACCTGTTTTATGAAACTTACTGATAATATATATTTATAATATAAATCTCCTGTCACGATGTTTGTCCGCGATGGACTCCTAAACTACTTAACCGATTTTAAATTAAATTGGCACACCGTGAGCAGTCTGGTCCAACTTAAGAGATAGGATAGCTTAGAATTTTTGACCATCTACATTGCACCCGTGCGAAGCCGGGGCGGATCGCTAGTTTATTATATTTCCTTCTCATTTTATTTATGTCAATATACATCTGTATGCAACATTTCACTTTACTTATAGCATGAAGCGGTTAAAGTAGCATTTTAACTTAGCAATACACTCATAGTCGCAGATATACAATCACACCCATACGCACGCACGCAAGCACACACACACACGCACCCACACGCGCAAATACACACATACACACACACGCGCACATACATCCTATACCACACATCTACATTATGAAGTATCAATATTTATGATAATTTGTTTTCATGTTTTCTATTACTTTATTGTTAAAAAAATATATATTTTGATTTAAATAAATATTAAATGTAAACGTGTTTTCAGAACAAGGAAGAGACTAGCCACCCACAACACAGGGTATCCTAGTGTGGGGACTAGTGCCCGTTATTTATGTAAATTATTATTTTTGTTATTAAATAAATTTCATTTCATTTCACATACATATACGAGTACATCACGCCTTTTCCCATTGCGGTAGGCAGAGATCACGGAATTCCATATGCTCCGATCCTTACATACCACTTTCGCTTCTTCTACTTTCATCAATGCTTTCATACACACTCGTCGGTTACGAGTACTTTTGACCTTGCCCTTTTGAAGAACGACCCCGATCTGATCGAGGTACTTTCGTCTAGCTCGACCACTCCCGACTCTCCCACTCACACCAGTTTCATAAATCTTTTTCGTTTCCCTACTTTCATCCACCCTTTCTACTTGCCCAAACCATCTCAACATACCTTTCTCAATTCTCTTCAAATGCTAATCAATCAATGTACACGTGTACTTATTTACTAATATTATATAAATTTTTTATAATCTTTAATAAACAAAATTTTGAGGGTTCCGTACTACATAACAATAAGGGAACCCTTATAGTATATCAATTTGTTATCAGTCTGTCTGTCTGTGAAGACGCTATTTCTCAGGAACACGTGGAGGTATCAAGTTGAAATTACAATTACTCAGGTCTGGAATCACTTGCAGCAGTGAAAAAATTTAACTTGTAAGTCGACGTAATCAATTTATGCTTCATTTTGACACTCGCAAGGGAATCAAAACCTATAGGGTACTTCCCGTTGACCTAGAATCATGAAATTTGGCATGAAGCAATGTCATGTAGCACAAGTAAAGGAAAACACCGTTTTGTAGTTTTTTTATTGTGAAAATATTTACTGAACTAAATGTTTGTGTGGAACCTTCGGTGCGCGATTCTTTCATCAAACTCACGTAAAAATATATAAATTATGGACACAATTTGCAAATACTATAACGAAAAGCTTTGAAATTCTGTAATATTCATACCTTTTCAGTATATTCCTCTTCCCCGTTGTACCTCATGATCTCTGGGGCCATGAACCCTTCAGTCCCGCCGAAACCCTTCGTGCCAGACGGAGGCGCGAGGCGGGATATACCTTTAAACATTATTCAAACAAACACTAAGAAAATATTTTATCTCTAAAAATAGTCAGTTATTGCGATAAGCGACCTTATTGCTACATAAGACGTCAATAATCCTGAATCGCGCTATCAAAGTTTTTCCAAGCGCTGAATATATATAATAATAGGAGTATTGATTTTTCAAAAATGCAATGATGCACTTATAGTTTTCATTTAAATCTTTTAAAATCTAATAGAGTACTTTTCGCTATTCCTCATAGTTTAGGATTTGGCCATGCACGCCCACTTGAAAAAATCATCTATACGAATATTATAAAGAGGAAAGATTTGTTTGTTTGTTACGATTTAACTAAAAAACTCCTGGACCTATTTTAAAAATTATTTCACCAATAGAAAGTAACAAATGTTTTTGTGTATAGTACATCGACATTGCACCCGTGCGAATCCGGGGCGTGTTATTAATTAATATATATTAAGTTTGGTCCTTCGAGCCGGATACGAAGTTATATGGACAGCGATCACGTTTGACAGCAATATAACTACATTCTTGGTATATCATAGCCGATATAGTACATGCCTGGAAGAGATCGCTTCTCAGCGATAAGGCCGCCTTTTGTACGCTACTCATTTTAACTTTTGTATCTTATTATTATTTTCACGTGTGGTGTTCAATAAAGTGTTTTTAATTTGATGTGATACCTGAGTTTCTAATATTGTCTTTTAAATAAATTAAAGAATATAAATAATAAATCGTGTTTTAATCCGGTATACAGTATTTTATTTAAACATGAGTTTCTAGTTATTATTATAATAACTCACCGTAGTCTCCCAATTTGACGTGAACATCGATGGGATCCGGGCTGTTCTCGGCGACTCGGGCCTCCGACGGCGCCGGGAAGGACCAAACCAGGACATTTTCAGACTAGAAACATCAAAATGATTGCCAAATCTCATATTTAATCACTATTTTATGTCGCAACCCGTGAAAAAGCCAAAGTATGCAATGCAATGCGACTCATTCATTAGAATTTATATATTTCACAGGTGACGGACAATGTCAAGTGTCACTCTACCGTTGACAGCTTGTTTATCACAAACTATGAAAGCAAAAATTTGAAATAATTAAGATGAAAGTCGGAGGCTAGTGGATCAACACCTCAACCCATTCGATACACCCATTGCGGAGCCAGGACTCTTAACCATAGAAGTATACATTTTTTATACGTTCGATAGATCGAACTTATACTTTCGTCAAACAACTTTATATATTACTAGCGACCCGCCCCGGCTTCGCACGGGTCAAGATTTTTTTACAAAAAAAGCAGGGGTTGTATGCAGTGGCGTGCCCACCATACAAGCCCAAACGCCTGTTTTGCCTTATTAATGCATTAAAAAGAAATATAATAATGTCATAAGTCATATATAACTTACACGATTACGTAATTATATAAGTTATGTAAATATATAAACACGTATTATGTTAAAATCGGCAAAACGGGGTTTTGGGCTTGTACGGTAGTCCCGCCACTGGTTGTATGTATTTTTTAATGCCACATTATAAGAAAATAAAAATAAAAAATTCCGTCCAAAAATTAAGAAAAAAAATTTAAGGGTGAACAACCCTTATCACTTAGGGGGATGAAAAATAGATGTTGTCCGATTCTCAGACTTACTGAATACGCATATAAAATTTGGTTGACAAAACGTTACAATGAAAATAAATAGGAAAAATTCAAAGAAATCGAGGTGGTATCGTGGGTTACCACCATTCTTCAAAGGGACAATGTTCAAACTTCATGTCCACTGGTACAGTAACTCCGATTAACTGGGGAGGGATTAAACGGGTTCGGTTCGGGTTATCCGGAAAGCGGATTAACCGTGCATCCCAACGCATTCCACTTGCGGGCTCCGTGCTTTTCCTGATACAAAGTTACTATGTATCAAATACTCCATGTACTAAAATCAAACCCATTATATAGAAGCATTGGTAGAACGGGTAAATTTAACCTTGAAAGCAGTGTCCGACTGGGGCGACTCTAATCTGGTTGTTTAATACCAACAAAACACAGGCGTGCCTATTTAGTGCGAAGCGCAGTCCGTTCAGCTTGACTTCTACTTTCAATCACCAGTCTATAGAAATTTCGGGCAGACTCGAACTGCTGGGTCTCACACTATGCTTTGACCTTAATTTTAAAACATTTCTTGAATCCAAGGCAAGTGTTGCTTCAAAGAAACTTGGCATACTGTCCAAGGTCAGACGGTACTTCACACCGGAACAGCTTCTTAACTTATACCAAGCGCAAGTTCGATCATGTGTGGAGTACTGTTCTCACTTGTGGGCAGGTGCGGGGCGTTTTGCTAGACAATATAACTCCCCAGTTAAACGAGGTTATACAGTAGGGTGGGCCAAAAAAAACTTTAATTTTTTTTTTCTTAGCCACTACGAATATATCGTTCAAGATAACGAAAAAAAAATTCTGGTTAAGTTTCAGCCCTTAATATTAATATTAAGAGGTGACTTGTCGTAAATTTTATCGAGTATTTTTTAATTTACGAAAACTCAGATAAGATAAAATTTACAAGTACCTTCAAATCTCTGTACAGCACCCTGTGCGCGTGCAGGTACTCCAGCGCCCGCGCCAGCTGCATCGTAAGCGCCCGCGCAGACCGCGCCCCCACCCGCGCGCCGCAGCCGCGGTACCCGCGCAGCGTGCTCTCCAGGGAACCCTGACAACAATTTTCCTATAAATAAAATACTGTATACCGGATTAAAACGCGATTTATTATTTATATTGTTTACATTATTTATCCCGATGTAGAAAATTACAGTAAATATCAACTCCGTAGCAATAGATGGCGTTAATATGGCTACTTTGTGACATTTCAAAAATCAGACAACTGTCAACTTTCTGTCTCCCCGCGACCACGGTTGCTGAAAAGCATCCGAAACGTCGGGATAAATAATTTAAACAATATAAATAATAAATCGCATTTTAATCCGGTATACAGTATTTTATTTAAACCTGACGATAATAGTCAATTTTCCAATATAATAGTTATTAACACGTTGACTGCCACGCGTGTTTACAGCGAAATCCCCGTTAGGCCACCCGTGCCACTGTAAGATGCACCCTCTTTTAGCACGTTCGGAAATCCTTTGGAAGGAGTCACGGAAGTAAGGGGGAAACGGCCCGATGACAACTCTTGCTGTCACCCGAATACGGGTGACACGGCAGTCAACGTGTTATGAATAAATGGTTAAGTGAGACAATCCACATAATAAGAAACCAAATTTTCATATATATTAAGTTTGGTCCTTCGAGCCCGATACGAAGTTATATGGACAGCAATATAATAAATTTATTCTTATTCTAACTCAATAGAACTGCATTATTGGTATCTCATAAGTTTAAGGCCCTTCTCCCATTACGATACTTGTAAGATACAATACTCGAGTAGAATACTAGTTGGATACTTGCTCGCTACCCGGCACTCGCATATTATGCTACTGAAAAATGACTAAATTCATAATTTGTGCAAACTCGTTTTTTGTGGACGGACGTTATGTCGAGCGACTCCATTGACGAAGAAGCGCTTGAAGTTTATGTTTTATAGAAACAGAAGAAGGCGTCGTCGCACAAGAAGAAATGACTGGATTTATCCCTATCTTAGAGACTTAGAAAGGAAAGGTATGAAAATAAATGTGAGTAAGACGAAAGCGATGGTTTTTGAAAAGGATGATATTTATACGAAGTGTGACCTTAAGATTAACGGAGTGAAAGTGGAACAAGTGAAAGAGTTTGTATATCTGGGATCTATGTTTACTAGAGATGGTAAGTGTGAGGGAGATATTGAAAGGAGAGTGAAAGCCGGAAATCAAGTGAATGGGGCATTGAACTCCTTAATGGGTAGCCAGTTGCTGTATATGTATGTATGTATGTTAGAGAGATCTAAGAACATAAGTTGCAGAGCCTTTATTGGTAGCACGAGAACTACAACATGATGATAAAAAACTTTACGATATTTGCACCTATTTTTTATAGAAACGTATGAGATGCGACGCGCGGGAAACCAGCATGTCGGGTCGCGTACGATACCGGTAGCGTAGTGCGAGCACCGATACAAATGTATGTGCGATACTCCGCGGCGATTAGTCTCCGAGACTCGCAACATACTAGAGTTGCCTGGGCGTACCGTAATGGGAGAAGGCCTTATAGTATTGATACACGAACCAAATACCAACTGTCATAAGTATCGCTAAACGTCAAGTCAACGTCATGTCAATGTCAAATCATTGATGTAAACAGCGTGTTGGATGACTGCAGGGCATCTTTCGAGAACGAGCTCCTGTGGTGGTTAGACTAAGGTACTGGTAAGGTAAGGTACAGTACTCTTGATAATTAGTGTTGAATTTATGTGAACTGTGTACTTACTGTGTGTACAAATGAATGTATTATGAGATATGTGAGTTGCGAGTGGTTTGGTTTAACTACTTTTGAGGGGTTTTGAGGAGTTAACCTGAGGGGCGATGGCGAGCAGCAAGGCTAGCGGCGCGGGACACGCAGCCAGCAGCGGCACCACGTGGGAGTGCCGCAGACGACTCAGAATGCCCAGTTCTTGCCGCAGGCCGCAGTACGCGCGGCAGGCGGCCGCTAGCGGCTCCCTGTCCCATCGAGATACAGCCGCCTATAAATATCTTTTAAATGTTAATGATTTTTTTATTAAAGTTATACTTCTTTAGGCGCGTTATGAAAAAATGATGGGAGTGAAATTTTACGATGCGCGCGCACAGCGAGACAAAATTCTCACGGGAGAAGTTGCCCACTATTTAATTTTTTAAATTTAAATTGAACTTTATTGACCGTGTTGACAATCCTTTTCCAATCCTTTAATTTGCATTATTTGCATGCAATTAAAAACTATTTTTTAATGATGCCAAAGAAGTATAACTTCTCACGCGCGTACATAAGTACACGCACCCATTTTTTATGTTAGATATCGACAGACGAGCATGAGGTTCACTTGATGGTAGGTGATACCCCACATAACAGTCAATGATGGGCTGTTGACCTACTTTTTTACATAGAGCGTTAGGAAATCCATAGACTGAAACCGAAACGCGCAGTGTGCACTTCAAGGTTTTTCCATCTATGAACGGTGGTTCGTTACTCGGTCGGGATTTTGGTATGCCTCCCACTCGTTCAATGCCCAATGCTTACAGAAAATTATAAACATGTAGTCCCGGTGGGATTCGAACTCACGATCCATCGGAGCGCACGGCAGGTGTTCTACCAAACGCACCAACGAGCCCGTCAGTATATTTGCTGTAATGTAATAATGTAAATAGTAAATCGCGTTTTAATCCAATTCAACATACCTTAATATTGTCTTTTATTAACGCGAGTATCATCATAAATACTTTATACCGGATTAAAATGCGATTTATTATTTATTGTATTTCATATCAGCCTGCCCGTGACCACGATTCCTGAAAAGCGTTCGAAACGTCTGCATAAATGCTAAAATAAATAACCGCGGAATACTGAAACGATAATCAAAATTTGAGGGCTTCTTGAAATGTTTCTGTCTTTCATTGTACCTTCGTAATGAAAGGGTTAGAGATACTTTTAAGTACACCTCAATGTTGATTAGCGTTTGAGAATTCGGCCGTATATCGCGTTTTTAGCTGGTAAGTTATTATATCTACACACCTTGTAGGCGGTAAGGGCCGGTATGGAATGCGGCTGAGCCGGTACCGGCTGCAGGGCCTTAAGCGCGACGCGACGGGGCTCCGCCCCCGGCGGGCGCCACGTGCCCGCCACGACGGTCCCGAACGCGCCGCGCCCGACCACCGCGCCCAGCGTCACGTGCTCCCAGCGGGCGCGCTTGGAGTCCTCCACGTCGAGAAGTAGCTACAGACATCGATATGGACGGATTAGGAGGCCTAGAGGCCTTGGGGCAACAAAGGAGGCCCCCTGGCCCCAAATTATTTTCCGAATAAAATCAATTTTTAAGAACAATATAATCATGTTTGTGCAAAGTACTGTAGGTAAAGGTGGAGGCCCCAGGGTTGTAGCCCCTAAATCCAGCACTGACAAATCCACAACCACCATACATAAAATTATAGGTAAACGCGCCGCGCCCGACCACCGCGCCCAGCGTCACGTGCTCCCAGCGGGCGCGCTTGGAGTCCTCCACGTCGAGAAGTAGCTACAGACATCGATATGGACGGATTTAGAGGCCAAGAGGCCTTGGGGCAACAAAGGAGGCCCTGGCCCCAAATTATTTTCAAAATAAAATTAACATTTAAGAACAATATAATCATATTTGTGCAAAGTACTGTAGGTAAAGGTGGAGGCCCCATGGCTGTAGCCCCTAAATCCGGCAATGACAAATCCACAACCACCATACATAAAATTATAGGTAAACGCGCCGCGCCCGACCACCGCGCCCAGCGTCACGTGCTCCCAGCGGGCGCGCTTGGAGTCCTCCACGTCGAGAAGTAGCTGCAGACATCGATATGGACATTTAGCGGTTAGGAGGCCTTGGGGCAACAAAGGAGGCCCCCTGCCCTAAATTATTTTCAAAATAAAATTAATTTTTAAGAACAATATAATCATATTTGTGCAAAGTACTGTAGGTAAAGGTGGAGGCCCCATGGCTGTAGCCCCTAAATCCGGCAATGACAAATCCACAACCACCATACATAAAATTATAGGTAAACGCGCCGCGCCCGACCACCGCGCCCAGCGTCACGTGCTCCCAGCGGGCGCGCTTGGAGTCCTCCACGTCGAGAAGTAGCTGCAGACATCGATATGGACATTTAGCGGTTAGGAGGCCTTGGGGCAACAAAGGAGGCCCCCTGCCCTAAATTATTTTCAAAATAAAATTAATTTTTAAGAACAATATAATCATGTTTGTGCAAAGTACTGTAGGTAAAGGTGGAGGCCCCATGGCTGTAGCCCCTAAATCCGGCATTGACAAGTCTACAATCACCATACATAAACTTATAGGTAAACGCGCCGCGCCCGACCACCGCGCCCAACGTCACGTGCTCCCAGCGGGCGCGCTTGGAGTCCTCCACGTCGAGAAGTAGCTACAGACATCGATATGGACGGATTTAGAGGCCTAGAGGCCTTGGGGTCCTAAATTATTTTCAAAATAAAATGAATATTTAAGAACAATATAATCATGTTTGTGCAAAGTACAGCAGGTAACAGTGGCGGGACTACTATACAAGCCTAAACACCTGTTTTGCCTTATTAATTTTACGTACGTAATACGATTACGTATTTATATAAGTTATATCTAATATATAAAATTCTCGTGTCGCGGTGTTTGTAGTTAAACTCCTCCGAAACAGCTTTCCCGATTCTCATGAAATTTTTGTGTGCATATTGGGTAGGTCTGAGAATCGGACAACATCTATTTTTCATACCCCTAAGTGATAAGGGTTGTTCACCCTTAAAATTATTTTTTTAATTTTTGGACATAATTTTTTGTTTTTATTTTTATATAATGTGGCATTAAAAATACATACAACCCAAAATTTTTACTTTTTTATCACCAACCCCTGCTTTTTAGAAATTACATATTTAACATAAACACGTATTACGTTAAATCCGGCAAGACCGGCTTTTGGGCTTGTATGGTAGTCCCACCACTGGTAGGTAATGGTGGAGGCCCCACGGCTGTAGTCCCTAAATCCGGCACTGACAAATCTACAATCACCAGACATAAAATGATGGGTAAAATTTTTAATAATCTACTCAAAACAAAGAGTTCAAAAAAAGCTTTTACGAAAATGAAATGAATTTCTAACGAATAATAAAAAATCATTTAGATTGCATTAATTATAATTATTATATTTACTAATTACTATATACATATAAATTATTTATTAAAAAATATATAAATCTGTGTTCGCTCAGCTCAACCAATTTTTTATGAAATTTTAATATCACACAACTTCTAACAGTACCGCATTTACATTAGTCCTTCGAGCCGGATATAAACCTGCGAACTATGAATGAGATGGTATAATGATCAAAAACTACTCACAACATCAGGCGCAACGTCAGCCAGTTCGATGTCTGCGTGGTGATGGCAGACCAATCGCTTCCCGGTGCAACCAGCCAGGATGCACTCTTCTAACGTCCAACATTCCCCCACTATCGAGTTGCGTTGTACCCCCTCCACGGAGCCGAGGCGTGATGATGCTGAAAATATCATCATCAAAGATTTGTCTTGTCAAAATGAAACTTGCACAAGAACAAAATAAAACCTTATTGTTTAGATTATAATTCCCGAAGTGGGCGGTCTCTGCGTGTGAGCGAGTGCGGCGATATATTCATGCGGGAGTGACAGAGACAATTAATCATAATTTAGACCGTGCGCATTAATGGGTCATGGGTTCGAATACCACTGCGACGACATGCTTATAATTTTCTGTAAGCATGTCTTCCCCACGTCTGGTAACTTCGGGCATTGGACAGGTGGGAGGAATATCGAAATTTTGACCGGGTATCAAACCACCGTTCATAGATGGAAAAACCGTGAAGTGTATATTGCGCGTTTCAGTTTCAGTCTATGGATTTCCGAATGCTCGAAGTAAAAAGTAGGTCGACAGCGCATCATTGACTGATGTTCTTTGGCTGGGGTATCACCTACCATCAAGTGAACCTCATGCTCGTCTGTCGATATCTAACATGAAAAAAGTGAGCGCACTTTCATAGCAATACACAGGTCGGGTGATAGTCACGTCGCAGACGGACAAAACTATTTGTTACTGTATTGTTACGTCTCCATAGTCGTTGTTTTCTCATATATCTCCATAGCATTCGAGTCACCTACTCGAATGCTATGGAGACGCAAAAAATTACAATGAGCGGGGGGCCTAAGTGGGCAGTCTTTGCGTGTGAGCGAGGGCGACGGCGATATATTCACTTCCTTGTCTTCCGTGCCCTGAGTATACCTAGATAAATACTCACATATAGATTCGTTCCCAACTCCGCTGTCCCTGTCCGAAGCGCGCGACTCCTCAGATAATCTCAAACGACGCGGCTCGTGATTTCCCAGTTCTAGACGTTTCAACGCCTGTAATAAAATCGATATCTCAGTTCTAAAGTATTTTAAACCAATACGACTTATTGAGTTCCAGGAAATCTACTCATCCCTAAAAGACCAGCAACGCACTCGCAAAACCATCTGGTACTGCTGATGTGTATGTCGATCATGTCAAGTAAATTGAGTAAAAAGTCCAAATGATATTACTTTTAACGGATTTATAATAAAAGCAACGTATTAATTATATTATTTAGTCCGACATTCCGATTGCTTGTCTCGGTGACAGCTGTCTGAATTAAAATTTCACAAAGTAGCCACACTAGCGCCATCTATTTTTACGTCTTTGATATTATTTTATATACTACTAGCGACCTGCCCCGGCTTCGCACGGGTCTAGATTTATTTAAAAAAAAACAGGGGTTGGTCATAGATGAGTAACAATATAGGGTTGTATATATTTTTAATGCCACATAAAAAAAAAACAAAAAAAAAATTGGGGTGGACACCCAAGGGGTTTGAAAGATAGACAGTAGCCGATTCTCAGACTTACTGAATATGTATAACAAATTTCATAAGAATCGGTCGAGCCGCTTCGGAGGAGTATGGGAACGAACATTGTGACACGAGAATTTTATATATTAGAGATGTCATACTATTGTGCCAAAGCCAAAATTGTGGCAGAACAACGTCTGCGGGGTCTACTAGTATATATATAAAGTATGAACCATAACTGCCTTAGTAAAATCACATCATTTCGTCTACTATATTAGAGGAAACGAGAGAGACGTTGAAAAACATACATCTTGAACAATATCGTCTTATTTCAACAAATTAACACAAAGCTCAGAACCCCTCTATCCGAGTTACAATAGTAATTTAAGTCATTTAACGTAAACGTAACAAACATTATTATGTAGTTAATTAGCTGTTAATAACGCAAAAATGCATTTTAAACAGCTTAGTTAAACCGCTTCGCATCTATACATACGCCGTATTGGATCTTCACGGGACCGCTTACGCAATGCCATGGCCAAGCCCAACTCACCTGAGCCAAGTTATTCTCATGTAAGTCGGGATGTGGAGCCAAGTGCGGGGCGGTGCTCTGCAGCAGCGACGCGTCCCGCAGGCACGAGGGGCACGGAACTACGCGCGTTATGAGACAACGCCCTTCGGACGTGTGCACGAAACGGGTACCTGGGAAATATTCGTTATTCAGTATTAAAAACTTTAAAAATCAAACCCTCACTTAACAAAAACTGACAATTTTCAACTATCAACGCCATCTTGTGATTATTGTTCTTCTTCAAAATGCAAAGACACAACTTTTCAACGGTTTCGTTGGCGCGTTCGGTAGAACACCTGCCGTGCGCATCGATTGGTTGTGGGTTCGAATCCCACCGGGGGCACATGCTTATAATTTTCTGTAAGCCTGTTTTCCCCACGTCTGGTAACTTCGGGCATTGATCGGGTGGGAGGAATATCTAAATTCCGTTTCCGACCGGGTAACGAACCACCATAGATGGAAAAACCGTGAAGGGCATATTGCACGTTTCGGTTTCAGTCTATGGATTTCCGAATGCTCGAAGTAAAAATTAGGTTGACAGCGATCATTGACTCATGTTCTGTGGCTGAGGTATCACCTCAAGTGAACCTCATGTTCGTCTGTCAATATCTGACATAAAAAAAGGTCAACTTTATGCCACTAGATGGTGCAAGTTTGTTATTAGAAACTCGTATATATTCAGATTAAATCTATGGATTTCCGAATGATGAAAAAATGAGTTAACTCGTAATGAAAATGTTAGGCCAGAAGTATGTGAAAACTTACCAAGAGATGGGTACCAATCTTCTAACAACAGGTCCAGCAGGTCAGAGACCAGCGCCAGCACTCGCGCCAGCACAGCTGGGTTCGGTTCCAGGGTTATACTCTGAAAATTGATACTAATGAATTATTATTGGAGACTGTAGGAACTACAATTTAATGTAAATTCACCCATTCAAGATTGTAGAAATACTAGGAGCTAGAATATTTGCCCAATCGAGACTGTAGAAACACACAGACTAGAATTTTCTCCCAATCAGGACTGTAGAAACATACAAACTAGAATTTTCTCTCAATCAGGACTGTAGAAACGTACCGACTAGAATTTTCTCTCAATCAGGACTGTAGAAACGTACCGACTAGAATTTTCTCTCAATCAGGACTGTAGAAACGTACCGACTAGAATTTTCTCTCAATCAGGACTGTAGAAACGTACCGACTAGAATTTTCTCTCAATCAGGACTGTAGAAACGTACCGACTAGAATTTTCTCTCAATCAGGACTGTAGAAACGTACCGACTAGAATTTTCTCTCAATCAGGACTGTAGAAACGTACCGACTAGAATTTTCTCTCAATCCGGACTGTAGAAACGTACCGACTAGAATTTTCTCTCAATTGGGATTTCATCTCAATTGAGACTACAAAAACACATACAAGCATTGGCTTCGAAAACAGAAACTATATAAGAAACTAGCAATTGCCCCCGCAACCCCCCTTGTGGGTTGAATTTCGTAAAATCCGTTCTTAGCTGACCTCTACTCGGCGAAAGGAATATTCCTACCATATTTCAAGTCGCTACGCCTTATGGTTCCAGAGATATCGTGATGAGTGACTATATAGGTGGAAATCTCTTTTATATATATAGAGAAGAGAAGAAGATAAAAAAGACAACTGTTCCTAAGAGGTTAGCGCGTTACATTAAATAGACGGGTAAGAATCTCGAGGTAACGTGACTTTTCAGTCATGTTAACTCGGAATTCCGTCAGCTGATCATATGTTAAGAAATCAGTGAATTTTCGGGAATTCTTTGTTCTTAACGTCCTGAATATAAAAATAGGTAAAAAAACTTTTTAAGTTAAACGGTTTTATGTTAAACATACATTGCAATGTTTAAGATAAATGTACTAAAAACCAAAAAATAATAAAATAGATACAGTCGTGGGAATTATAAACATATGCATAGACTAGACTAAAATAAAACCGTGGGGCACGTCAATCGTCTACAATCGTTGATTAAAATGTTTGTTTTGTAATGTTACACTATAATTAGGCAGTTGTTCAACCGACAACGATGGACGTGTGATAAGTAGGGCTAGAATGTGGAAACAAGCTAGCAAGCTCGATTATAAGCGAGTTTTAGGGTTTCATAGTGGTGAGCGAGTAGTACTTTTATCATATGTTTTGTCGATTAAAGACAAACTACGAAAAGTGAAACGATTCCTCGCCAGCCAGCAGTGTGAATGTCCAACGATAAACTAGTTGAAACATCTCTTTTATTTACATGGAGTGTATAACTATTGGAATTTCCATGAGAAAGAAAATAGTAAGTAATTTCCTCACCGTCTGCGGGCCAACTGCCTATTTTAACGACGAATTAAACGATTCTTCTATCGCACATTAAGTCGATAATTTGTAGACAATTGACGTGCCCCACGGTTTTATTTTAGTCTAGTCTATGCATATGTTTATAATTCCCACGACTGTATCTATTTTATTATTTTTTGGTTTTTAGTACATTTATCTTAAACATTGCAATGTATGTTTAACATAAAACCGTTTAACTGAAAAAGTTTTTTTACCTATTTTTATTTTCTAGTTTTTAGTTTTTATTTCGCATTCTGTTTAATTCATTTAGTGCTTCATTATTGGGATTGATAAAACCTAAGTTATCCGCCATTTTGTAGCGGCCGCCATCTTGGATTTCATTTTTTTATAGTATATTGTATTCTGCTTGTTGAGCCCTTTCATTTGATACCCATATTGATGGGATTAATAAAACATAAATTATCCGCCATTTTGTAGCGGCGGCCATCTTGAATTTATAATGATAATGAATAAACATAATTGTATTGTCACCAAAATCCAAAGTGTATACAAAATTTCAGATTAATCGGTTGACAGGAAGAGGGTGAAATTTGAATTACTAAATTTGACCCAAGAATAAAGAATAAATAAAACAAACGGGGTGAGCTAAATAAAACCGTTTAAAAATCCACCTTCCACTAAAAAACCACCTTCCACTAAAAATATATATCTAGCAATTTCATCTTCAAGAGGTAAAATATGTTTATACATTGACAAAAAATAACGAAATTAAATTATTTAGCAAAAAATTTTGGATTTTTTAATGTTAGATATCGACACACGAGCATGAGGTTCACTTGATGGTAGGTGATACCTCAGCCACAGAACATCAGTCAATGATGCGATTTCGGCCTGTTTTTTATTTCGAGCATTCGAAAATGCTTTAGTAAGAGTCTTGGGAATTCACCTATGAATGTGACTCACCTGATAGCCTGCAAGTGGAAGTCCATCCTTCCTCTTAGCGACACAAGCCTGCGCCGGGAGGAGTATTTCTATGCACGCTGAGGTTTGCATATCGAGCTCACACCACACACCTTCTTGGCGAACACGAAATCTAAAGCAGAAGGTCTCCATTGAATTTTACCCGTATTTTTTGATAATATATCTTAAACCAGCCGAAAAACGTAACCTTTTTTTAACATGAGTATAACAGGTATAAAAAAAATATTTTTTATGCTTTATTGGATTAAAACGCGATTTATTAATTATATTTTATTTATTTAAATAAAATATTGTATACCGGATTAAAACGCGATTTATTATTTATATTGTTTAAATTATTTATCCCGACGAAAATCCTGGCAAGAGAAAGTAGATTATTTCCCAGACTAGTACGTGAGGCTATTGAAATTAAAAAACATCCTAACTTCAATAGGGAGATGGTTTGAGACTTTCCAACACCTGGGATCCAGTAATTAAAAATCTAAAACCCCAAATCAAACATACTAAAAAACAAGAGGACACCGTTAGTCAATATTGTCATAATAAGAAAATTACAGTAAATATCAACTCCGTAGGAATAATCAGACAACTGTCATCTTTCTGTCTCCCCGCGACCACGGTTGCTGAAAAGCATCAAAAACGTCGGAATAAATAATTTAAACAATAGAAATAATAAATCGCGTTTTAATCCGGTATTTTTTTTATGTGTTATATTTGCGCTACTAAAGACAATGTTACTATCACCTCATATGATGGTACAGCTCCTCGGTATCCACGTCATCCGCGAGGCTGCCCAGCAGCGGGTCCCGCGTGGGCGGTATCTCCCTCAGGGACAGCAGGGTGAGCTGCCCGCACACCAGCTTCACTCCGGTCTTCCACACCTTCCACGACCAGTTCAGTTCAAGGGCCTTCGACAGGTTCTCGTCCTGTTCGATCTGGTATAAGCCAAAATTATTTAACATACGAATTACTATTTATATATAACTAGTGGCCCCGCATACGTTGTTCTGCCACAATTTTGGCTTCGAAATTATATCATTATTCTTAAATTTGAAAATGCTCATTTACCCACTATAATTGTCTAATATGTCACTGATTTGCAGTGGACATCTGTTATTCCAAAAAAGCTAAGAATGCATGACGTGAGCTGTCAATATGGCGGAGTTCCGAACCTAATTTATTTTATAATTAATTTTATGCACATATTTTCCTGATTTTTTCCAATATTTTAATAGTAATATTCCAGACATAGAGGAATCCAACAAATAAGAGATCACAGAACTTTCTTTTATATATATAGAATATAGATATTATAGATTACGTTTCATGTTGATATGTTATTTTGTACTCTACTGTAGATGAATGATTATTTACACCTTGGTATTTCATAAGCTATACTAATAATATTAATACCAAAGTCTTCAAAGTCGGTCAAGTGTGTATATATATTTTTTTATGTCAGATATCGACAGACGAGCATGAGGTTCACTTGATAGTAGGTGATACCTCAGTCACAGAACATCAGTCAATGATGCGCTGTCGACCTAATTTTTTACTTCGAGCATCCGGAAATCCATATACTGAAACCGAAACGCGCAATGCACTTCACGGTTTTTCCATCTATGAATGGTGGTTCGTAACCCGGTCGGAATTTAGATATTCCTTCCACCCGATCAATGCCCGAAGTTACCAGACGTGGGGAAAACATGCTTACAGAAAATTATAAACATGTCGTCCCGGTGGGATTCGAATCCACGACCCATCGATGCGTACGGCAGGTGTTCTATCAAACGCGCCAACGAGCCCGTCGAATATTTTGGTAACTTATAAATTCATATTTCAACTTCACTCTTTTCTTTGTTCCCATTGAGCAGTGTCATTTTTCAAAATTTGACAAGGGGCGTGGCTTAAATAATCGGGACACTTTTCGTGAATTTTGTATGCGACCTGAAGTCTATTTAATACTATGTCAATAACAGTAACCGACTAAGGCATCTATTTGCTAGAAAACTGTGGCTATGGATGAACTCTTGCTTTACAATCGAAAACAGTCTGTTTATGTACATTTATTATATGGTGTGTGTGTATCTATGTGGGCGTGTATACCTCCAGCGGCAGCCGGTACAAGTCAGCAGCAGTGGCGGCGACCGCGCTGTCAGACAACAGCCGCGCACACAACCGCGCCCAGAACCCGCACGGCACATACGACATCAGCAAGATTCTGCGTAGTGAGCGACCGCTGTCTCGACAGGATAGCGTGACTCCCCAACCGCAGTCCTCTGAAGATTAAAAAATCAGTGAAATTCCGAGTCCGCAATTTTTTTACCTAATTATCGACAGTTGTTTGAGTATTGATGAAAGTGGATGAAGCGAAAGTGGTATGTAAGGATCGGAGCATATGGAATTCCGTGATCTCTGCCTACCGCAATGGGAAAGAGATGTATGTGACCATTTTACGTGATGGTAAGTGGTGATGTGGTCAGGATGGTAGGTCACAACTGTCTAGAAAGTGCCTATTTACTCTCACCATGCAGAGACAGGTATCACCATTTTTGGGGAAAAGAGACACGGTATACAATATCGAAAACCTTTAAGGTTTTTTGAGTAAGGACAAAGAATTTTCCTCTCAAAATGTAAATATACTTTAAACCCAATTTACTCAATACATTAATTTATCCAAACGTTTCGAATACTTTCCAGCAAAGGTGGTGGTCACAGCCGATTGAAAGATGACAGCTGTCTAATTTAAAATATCACAAAGTTGCCATATTAACGCCATCTATTGCTACTCTAGAATCCCTCGCTCTACTCTGGATTAAAAAAAAAAAAATAGTGGTTTGCTTACTAGGTCAACAATCTACTATTAAATGTAAAATTTTCGGGAATAATAGTTTTTCTTACGACTCTGAAATACTAAAGAGTGTATTTGGGAGCTTGAGCTCCACCAATATAAGCGTAGCGTATTTTCAGTGAATTTAACTATGTGTAACGGCTTATATATGATTTACAGCAAAAGTCTCGTCCGGTCGGCCGAAGTTCCCTCCGGGCCGTACGAGTGAAGCCGACAATGCGACATCAGAGGCCCAATACACGTAAGTAAAATAAAATGAATCATCCGAAACAGCTTCTTTATTTAACGCAAAACCAGTTGAATTTATTAACTGTTAATTTATTTATTAACTAATAATTGCTACGTAAAATCTGTTGACATTACTGAAAACCAGTTAAGAGGGCCCAACCCGTCTTAGTTTCCATACAAAAGCTCGTACATGATTATGGCGATGTAACCGATTTTTCCTTGAATCTTTTGAACTAATAGGTATCTCGTGCACTATATCTAGGTTTCTATCGAAACAAAAGATAAAAATTTTCAGAAATAAATTCAGTATAAGCCTCCAAAAATCAGCTTTTTTGCAAAAAAAAATACCTGAACTTTGGGCGTTCATAATGTACTCATAAATTGTGAAAGTAAATAATTTTTTATGATAAAAACCTTACAAATGTTATGGAGATTCTAAATTATTCACAATTTCACAAACTTGTAAGGACTACTGAAAAACACGTATTTCCTAGAACAAGTTTTATGAAATTTCCGCACACTATTTTTCGTTCAATGTTATCGCGTTCTCACTCACTTGTTAGCGGTAGAGGTATGCGCTGCATGAAACAAAAAACTTTTCAAACATGCTCGCGTTGACGATAGACGAACCGGGAATAAGTTAGAACCTCTTAAGTTAGCTGCTTTTTTAACATGTTATCAGTTTGTAATCAACAGTTTCGTTTCGTTAACACAAAAACGGCCCACCACCAGCCGGCCTAGCATGAAAAGCGCGACAAAATTTTGTCTACCGTTTTCTCGTGTTTTAATCGACTATCGCTTTATTTCTTTCGGGTCTAACATGACAATTACACTTAAAACTCGACTTTTAATATCAAAAATAGATATATTTGTCGATCGAGATATCTTTTCTATCAAAATTGTCGATGTCGAGATATAATATAGCTCCATATCTTACATCTTAGTTTGTCTTCTCTCGTCTGCGACATATCTCGTGGCGGTCATGCTAGCCCGGCTGTAGTCGGTAGTAATACATTATTTAATAAAAAAAATTATATTGCAGCTTCCCAGCAGTCTGCAGTCACGGAAACGTCTCCGCCCCCCTCTGCCCCCCTGACTAACTTCGGCATTCATCACCCACCCACACATATACACTCGGCGCCCCCCAAGACGCACACAGCGGCACACAGCGATGATGAGATTGTGGAGGTAATTTTTTTATACATAATTATATAATTTTTGGTGCCACAATTTTTAGTGTACAAATTCTAAAGTAATACAGAGAGGTTCAAATCCCTTCGCGACGACATGTTTATAATTTTCAGTCAACAAAATTTCCCCACGTTTGGTCACTAAGATCATTAAAAGGAATTGATATTTGCCGTAATTTTGCCTACAAGGTAATACTGACATACTTACGTGTAAGGGGGGCTTCCGAGTTTCTAATCTCATCACAAGCTGACAGAGTATTGGAGAACATTCGCCGAGGGGTTCCTGGCCACGTCCGCGATTTTAAAGCAAGCTGCAACACAAACATATTCTTACAAGGCATTGCCCCTATCTTTATAATGATGTTAAAAAGACATTGGGTATCATATCAGGTGCATAGGCCCTTGAAGGGCACCCTACCAAATGGTGGGGGACCCTTCTTCCTAACTATGGCGAAGCCCTAATAGAAGGTAAACTTTCAGGGGTTTGGGACTCTGTAGTTAGGAGGCCCTGTACCTTTTATCTTTCCAACCTATCCTAAGAACAAAGTGACTTCTGCATTACTTCTACACTCGACCATATTTACAGCTCGAACTTGTTGAGCAGCGACATGCCGAGCGAGCGCGCCTCCTCGTGAGTCTAGCGCCAGGTCGGCTACGCACCTGCGGCTGCGGCTGCGGCGGCTCGCTGGCGGGCAGCAGCGGCGGCACGAGCAGCGCGCGGCCGTCCCAGCACAGCGCCAGCTCGAACTTGTTGAGCAGCGACATGCCGAGCGAGCGCGCCTCCTCGTGAGTCTAGCGCCAGGTCGGCTACGCACCTGCGGCTGCGGCTGCGGCGGCTCGCTGGCGGGCAGCAGCGGCGGCACGAGCAGCGCGCGGCCGTCCCAGCACAGCGCCAGCTCGAACTTGTTGAGCAGCGACATGCCGAGCGAGCGCGCCTCCTCGTGAGTCTAGCGCCAGGTCGGCTACGCACCTGCGGCTGCGGCTGCGGCGGCTCGCTGGCGGGCAGCAGCGGCGGCACGAGCAGCGCGCGGCCGTCCCAGCACAGCGCCAGCTCGAACTTGTTGAGCAGCGACATGCCGAGCGAGCGCGCCTCCTCGTGAGTCTAGCGCCAGGTCGGCTACGCACCTGCGGCTGCGGCTGCGGCGGCTCGCTGGCGGGCAGCAGCGGCGGCACGAGCAGCGCGCGGCCGTCCCAGCACAGCGCCAGCTCGAACTTGTTGAGCAGCGACATGCCGAGCGAGCGCGCCTCCTCGTGAGTCTAGCGCCAGGTCGGCTACGCACCTGCGGCTGCGGCTGCGGCGGCTCGCTGGCGGGCAGCAGCGGCGGCACGAGCAGCGCGCGGCCGTCCCAGCACAGCGCCAGCTCGAACTTGTTGAGCAGCGACATGCCGAGCGAGCGCGCCTCCTCGTGAGTCTCGCGCCAGGTCGGCTACGCACCTGCGGCTGCGGCTGCGGCGGCTCGCTGGCGGGCAGCAGCGGCGGCACGAGCAGCGCGCGGCCGTCCCAGCACAGCGCCAGCTCGAACTTGTTGAGCAGCGACATGCCGAGCGAGCGCGCCTCCTCGTGAGTCTAGCGCCAGGTCGGCTACGCACCTGCGGCTGCGGCTGCGGCGGCTCGCTGGCGGGCAGCAGCGGCGGCACGAGCAGCGCGCGGCCGTCCCAGCACAGCGCCAGCTCGAACTTGTTGAGCAGCGACATGCCGAGCGAGCGCGCCTCCTCGCCGCCGCCGAGCGCGGGGGACGCCTTGAACACGTGCGCCAGGTCCTCCACTTTCATTATACCTTCAAAGATAAGAAGAATAAGAATTATTTATTTGTCAAAAACATGGTACAATAGTTGGTAATATCTTCTAGCGATCACATGTTTTGCCAGTAATTAGGCATACAAATGTTATTGATTTACACACAATATAATAATCAATTACACCATACCGGTCACCGTATTGTAGTATGTCTGAAAAACTCTTTGAAGTCATAAAAGCTAAACAGAATTAGCCATTTTTTCAGTTGGCCTCTAAAAACATTGAGTGGCTTATCCCTTAAAGTCTTAGGCAAGTGGTTAAAAATCCTAATCATTGTCATCAGTCCGCTTTTATGATATAACGCAGTTTTGCAACGAGGTATAGTAAGTAGGTTAGGATCTCCTAATGGAATACAGCAGATAACACACTAATGGCCGACTTCACAAACGCTAATCAAAATTGAGGTGCACAAAAGTATTGCTATTTCTTTAATAAACACTAGCAAGCACAGGTGCAATGTAGATGTACTATACACAAAAAAAACTACTGAAACGATTAATATTGAGAGCCTTTGAATATGTGTCGATCTTTTAATTTACATTCATTTCGTTGGTGCGTTTGGTAGAACATCTTTCACGTTCGCACCGATGGGTCATGGGTTCGAATCCCACCGGGACGGCATGTTTATAATTTTTGTATGTCTTCCCCACGCCTGGTAACTTCGGGCATTGAATGGGTGGGAGGAATATCTACAATATTACTATATGAGAAACTTGTTTACGAAACTTTTTAAAATTATATGCTTATGTATTTAATACGATTGTTTTTACCTATCTATATTTATGAGGTTTGCGCATATATTTTATTTCCACATCAAGCATTCGGTATATAGGTATTTTCTTGTTTCCCCGGGATCTGAACTTGGTATCTTCGAATAACAGACGAATACCACTGAGTCACGAAGGAACTCTATTCAAGAATGTACTGATAAATTAATCTAAGTTAAACCTCCTTAGGTCGAAATGATGTTAAATTTCACATACTCTATAGCATTTCTTCACGGCCTAAAATGGCTGACTATTATATTAAATACATAGACAGCTATTTGTTTTGACTATTAAACATAATTTCGGAACAAAACCGGCCAAAACAGATATTTTTTTATAAAAAAAACACTTTAGAAAATTTAGCATTTCTAAGACGCTTTTACAATATCTTATCTTATACCTTTAAACGAGCAATTCTTGTATATATATATATATATAATTGGAATCTCGGAATCGGCTCCAACGATTTTCATGAAATTTAGTATACGGGGGGTTTCGGGGGCAAAAAATCGATCTAGCTAGGAATCATTTCTAAAAAATGTCATTTTATTAGTGTTTTATCAACTTAAAGGAAAAATTTATTTTCCTGACATCTATCGGCGAATAGCAATACTATGTCATTTTATTCGTGTTTTATCAACTTAAACGAAAAATGACTCTTCCTGACATCTATCGGCGAATAGTAATACTATTTTTTTAAAACTAGGTCTAGACAATGTCATTTTATTCGTGTTTTATCAACTTAAAGGAAAAATTACTTTTCCTGACATCTATCGGCGAATAGTAATACTATGTCATTTTATTCGTGTTTTATCAACTTAAACGATATATGACTCTTCCTGACATCTATCGGTGAATAGTAATACTATTTTTTAAAACTAGGTATCCTTTCTAGAAAATTTCACTTTATTCGTGTTCTATCAACTTAAACATAAACTTACTTTTTTTTTATTCGAAGAATAATAACAAAAAGGTGGCGTTTGATTTTTTTAAATTGCTTTAACGACACAACAACACTAATAAAGCTATTCCAGCAGATGGCGTTGTTAAGTAACACGAAGTCAATGAGTGTTTGCTTTGAGGTTAGACTTGATTTTATTACTATGTAATTCGTACTTAAATTTTCCAAAAAACACAATTTATAAAAAAAAAAATACCGAGCAAAGCTCGGTCATCCAGGTACTAATTTTTAAACAGTACTATTAGAATATATCTCATGTAAATTAAAGTTTACACTTCTATCTCATCTTAGTTTGTCCTTATACATTGAATTAATATATTAAAAAATAAAATATAAATAATCACACTAAATATATTTTAACAACTGAAACTTAAAAATATTTTAATTTCCCGCCCGATATTTGACAGTTGGCATTGAATTTGACAGTTGACAGCAAAAGTGACTTTTACTCGAATGACATACGATAAATCAGACTTATTGGTATAATATAACAGTTTATGTGTACGATTATCTTAATATTTATGACCTGCAATCATAAATTTAGATGAAATACGTAGAGAAAAATGAAAATGAATAAGATAAAAATAGTACATCTACATTGTAGTAGCTAGTATAATATATTCTGATAACAATTCATAATATATCATTTTATTATATTTATTAATAAGATTGGAATACGCACAGTCTTTAACTGCATTAATAAACAGTTGATCTGCACAGTATTGCCAGTTTAAAGGGTTTAATTTGTGCAATATTAACAGTTTAAACATTTTTTAATTATTTACATGTATCCAACATAATTATATATTTTTTAAATAAAATTATTCCTCATTTAAAAACATCAACAAAAACACAAGATTTGTGCACCCTTTTAAGCACATAATAGATACATGTGTCAGGATGCTCAGCTCTTCCATACCAAAAGAAAATAAATAAGGGCTTTTAACAATTTTGATTTTAAAAGTTTAATAGGACAGTATTGCCAGCTACATAAACTCTAACTTACCGTTATTAGCAAACGGGTTGATTTCCCGTACCGTTACGACATGCGCCAGAATGTCGCACAGCCATTGCGGTCTCAGGAAATACAACTCCTTGAGAGTAGCGTCGTCGTAGTGCAGAAGTACTCCTATACAAAATCATATCAATTTATGTTCGATTATTTCAAAGCCAAGATTTTTTATGTCAGATATCGACAGACGAGCATGAGGTTCACTTGATGGTAGGTGATACCTCAGCCACAGAACATCAGTCAATGATGCGCTATCGACCTACTTTTTAATTAGTATTCGGAAATCCATAGACTGAGACTGAAACGCGCAATATACTTTGTGTTTTTTCATCTATGATCGATGATTCGTTACCGGGTCGGTGACCAGACGTAGGGAAAACGTGCTTACAGTTAATTATAAACCCGGCGGGATTCGAACCTACGACCCATCGGTGCGCACGGCAGGTGCTAACCATTCTTCCATTATCTATATAAATAAAAAAGATGTCAGTATGTTATCCGATTTTGATGAAACTTTGGTGAGTGCACATTGCGCGTTTCGTTTTTTACGGATTTCCGAATGATCGAAATAAAAAAGTAGGTCGACAGCGCATCAATGACTGATGTTCTGTGGCTGAGGTATCACCTACCATCAAGTGAACCTCATGCTCGTCTGTCGATATCTAACATAAAAAATACTAATAAAGATATATACCGTTTTCATGCAGAAACATAGTTGCCTGATGCAGTTCGGCAGCATCCCTGAACATCTTCAGATTCTTCTGTTGCATATATTGTGTGACCTGCATAAAAAATAGCTTAGGGCAAGATTCCATCAATGCGAAGCTAAACGAAGCGAGTGTACCAGCGTAACAAATAATTAAAAGATAAGGACAAGATTTCATCAATGCGAAACTGATTTTAAAATTAACTTGTGCTGTAGTGTTATAATTTAATTGTAAGAATTAAGTTTTAATCAGTATATTTTTTTAACTAGTCGTGTGGTAGCTCAACTTATATTTGAGCCGACAATAAGTTATTATATTATGTTAGTAGTATTCAAGGTACTATAAATATTCACCACGCGATATCGTGTGAACGAGTCATCATACGTAACACGCGATATCGCGTGAATAATAATGGTGCGTTTAAGTTTATCGCCTGATCAGTCATGATACGTAACACGCGATATCGCGTGAATAGCAATGAACGTGTTAAAGAGCTATAAATTTCAAAGGAATAGCATTACAGTACTTACAAGCTTTCTATACTGTTCGTGTCGTAAGACTGGCTCCTTAAGCTCAGTGGCGAGAGAGACCACGCACTCCTCGAGAGCCAGGTACGTGGCGGGAACACGTTGTTCCAACATCGGTTCCTTACTCCCTTAGACAGAAACATAATTAGGTCGACAACGCATCATTGAATGAGGTATCTACCATCAAATTTGCCTCTCGCTCGAGACTTACATACCAACGTATACTTGTCAAAATCAAATTATTTTTTTGAGTATTAATTACAATATTCCGTCCACACGTTTGTTGTACGAAGTGAAGATGCATAGTCTCTTCCGTTTACAGATAATTATAAAAATAACCCAGCGGGATTCAAACCCACGACCAGTGGCGTAGCATAGGTAACTAACACCCGGTGCGGATCCCAAATTTGCCGCCCCCTTATTTTTGCAATTGATTATAAAGCATTGGGGCGTGGTGAAAATGGTACTCATATTGAATAACACTAACCTAAAGAGAAACGTGATATACTGACAAAAAAAGTTTTTATAGGGTTTTATAGGGTCAGGTAAGTTCTTTAGTGTTTTTATAGGGTCAAATGTACACTTTAAGAAGTCAAATCTTTATAATTAAAATAACATTAGTTAACCACTAAAATTACAAAGAGCATGAAAGCAAAAAAAATACAGTGAAAACCGCATCAAAATCCGTCGCATGTTTGGGAAGAAGTGGAGAACCAGACGTTTTATAGTATTTAGAGAATAATTTACCTGGCGGCTTCACACTGAAGGCGACCGAATATATGATATCAGCTAATAGTTTGATGTTGTGTTTAGTGCTGCATGATACCTGAAATATGAAACTTATTATTTAGTACTATCAAAGAACATAGAAGCACGTATACATAGAAGCACAGGCCCTATAGGCGCGCTTGTCACGGTGTCTCTGGGGTGCGAGTAGTTCTCCCCCCAGCCGCCGCGGGCTGCTAGTGTCTGTGTGGACGACACTCTGACGTGGAGTCATAGCGCGCACTCTCTCGCACCCAGCCGCTTGTAGAGCGGTGTTGCCGAGAGCGAGCGAGAGCGAGCGAGACAACGCGAGGGGAGGAGTCAGCGGACACCGATACATTGCCGCGCGCTCTACAGGTCAAGAGTAGAAACTTTTTCTGTGCCAAAAACCCACAGACGTTGTCCTATTGGAAAGATGGCTTCAAAAATTTAAAAATATTTCCAGATTTGATTTGCTATTTTCCCACATCTAGATTTCCAGTAGACATCAATTATTACGAACTAGCGATCCGCCCCGGCTTCGCACGGGTGCAATGTGTGCAGACGTACTATACACAAAAAAATAGCCTATGTTATTCGCTGATACAGGAAAGAGATTTGTTTGTTTATTTGTTACGATTTAACTCAAAAATTACTCGACTTATTTTAAAAATGATTTCACCAATAGAAAGCTACATTATCAGCGAGTAACATAGGCTTCATCTTTATATATTTTTTGTAGTGCACCCGTGCGAAGCCGGGACGGATCGCTAGCTATGTATAGAAGTATTGAGCTGCCATGCTTAAGGCCTTTTGCCCTATTGTGATAAATATTTAATAATACCTCAATAGTATCCAGTACACGAGGCAACCCCAACTTATCGGCATCAGGGGCGCCCATAACACCCCCTCGTATCAGTCGCTGGAGAGCCATTGGACTCTCGCTCTCAGGTAGATTGCTCTGAAAATATACAACTACCCTCGATCACAACCAGAAAAGTGCGGAATTTTTATTTAAAAAAAAAAGTATTTTACATTTTTATATGATAGTTTTAATTAATCGTTCATCATATCGATGGCTAGGGCTTTTTTTAATTTGTTACAATATGTAAAAAAAAATTTTTTCTTCCTTTTTCCTATACTCACATTATTGACTTGATCGTAGTGCGTGCCGACCATTATGACAGGCGAGCCGGGAGCGCGGGCTTGTATAGACCTGGTCAATTGTACGTATATTAATATATAACATAGTTGCGGCCAGTCGTCACCGCTAATGACTAATGGGGCAGGGAGAAGCTGATATATTAAATGCAAAAGTGCTTTACTTTAAGATTATCTGTATATATATACAATATATATATAAAACCCCGACTTAAAATTTACGATGCAATTTTTGCAAGTTATGTAAAGGGGAGATTTGATCTCAATTTCTTCATTAGTACGTGCGAAGCCGGGTCGGACATCTAGTTTGAATATTTGTGAATTCGACTTTATTGCCATTAAAATGAGGATACGCACACACCTTAACCACTGCAACGCGCTGGCCAATCCCTTCTTCCCGTCCGGAACTTTCCACACCACCAGATACAAAGATCGTCGCGACAGGAAATATTGGTGGGTGGAATAATACCTGGGAATAATAAACTATTTTATACCACCATTTATGATTTATTTAAAAAAAAGGAAAAACATATTATTATTATTTAGTATAGTTTGATGTATTAATAAAGCGTAGGTGACGTGTGCACGTGCACAGGGCGGAAGGGTCATAGCCATGCGCAGAATGTATCGCTGAAAAGAAAAGATATGTATGCATCTTTTCGTCACCGTGGACTATATCTTTCTTTTAGTGTAGTAGTTCAGCTGCTCACTGTATCATGAGATGTCATCCCCGCGGGCACGAGAGAGTGAAACACAAAATAATTTCAGTATAACGGAAAAGATCAGCTCCGCTCGTTCTGCTTCGTAGTAAGTGGACTAAAATAAATGAAGTATATGAATTGTAACTGAACTAGAGATAGAAGGATAAGACATAACGGAACTAGTTCAATTGAATGATTCATTCGTGAACGACACACCACTACATTGTGCGCCCGACTGCCGGCCGGTACGGACGTGTTCTCGGCTGAAAGCGCTCGGTAGATTTTATTAAATAAACTAGTTACCAACAAAGACACCTATAGACTAAGTGAATTCGTTTTAATTATGTTTTATTATTTAAGTTTTTTTTAATGATTTATTCATTATTGGCCACCGTTTCGAGCAAGAAACGTAGGTTATTATTTTTTAAATAAATACATTAAAGTCCACTACATACTCGTGTTGCCCGCCAAAGTCCCAAGTGCTAAAGGTGACCGGCCCACGCGCAGCCCGCTGCGGCTCGAACATCCAACTCCCGATGTCCACACCCACGGTGGACATCCCCCGCGTGCTGCGGTTGCCCATGCGTTTGGCCCAGTGCTGGGACAAACAAATTTTAAAATTGGCCAACACCAAATTGGCCTATCCGTCAAGCACAATCGTTAGCCATTTTTAAAAATCTACTTATAAATTATTATCTATCCTCTATATGATATCAAGTATATCCATCAACATTAATTTAATATCAGGAATGTAAACTATTGTCATCTTTTTATTTATGTATTTTAATTTAATTTTTTTTAATTTTAATTTTTAATTCCTCCAATTCCTGTATTTAATATGTTATTAAATTGTAATTACTAACATATTTATGGAACCATGTTTTCTGAAATAATTTTTTTTATTTTTTATGTATTTTTTGTCTCTTTTATTTAACTATTTTTTAATATAAGTATGTATATGAATATGGTTTGTATATGTAGTATATATGTGTTTATGTATATTTTTGACACTATCTTACCCTTTTAATGTATTATTTCTCTTTTATTTGTATAAGAAATTGTGGTCTGGAAGATATATAGTGATAAGGCCGCCATTTGCACCATATATATACATTAGTATTTAAGTTCTATATTGTTAATATAGTATCAAAAAGTGTAATAAATAAATAAATCCCCATTCAGGTTGTATGCTGACTCAAATGGACAAAAAAATATGCAAAACTATAGAACTCACATCAGTCGGTTTCCTTCTGTGCTGGACTGCTGACTCTTGGCGGAGACACTCCAGAAGACTGGTCTTACCAATACCCTGGAACAAGTATGATCACATTTAATGATTTACTCAAAATCACCTACAAACGAGAGTAACCATGGGTCTTAAAATTGTTTTGTATTAACGCGAGTATCACACATTTAAATAAAATACTTTATGCTGGACTTTTGGATTAAAACGGGTAGAAAACCATGGGCCTTGTTAACGCTAGAGTATTTTTAAGCTGATATTGGCCTGTCTCATAAGTTCTTGCTATATTTATTATTCTTGAAGTTTCTCGTATTCAAACCGAAATGAGTTCAAGAAAGTTTGAGATCTTTTTGGTAAGGATAAGAATATTTTATGGTGAGGGTATATATCAATTATAATTTTCTTCCCCACGTCAGGTCACTTCAGGCATTGAACGGATGGGAGAATATCGTAATTCCGACCGGGTAACGAACCACCGTTCATATATGGAAAAACCGTGACGTGCATATTATGCGTTTAGATCTCAGTTTATTAATTTCCGAATGCTCGAAGTAAAAATTAGGTCATCAGCGCATAACTGACCGATGTTCTGTGGCTGTGGTATCACCTACCATCAAGTGAACCTCATGCTCGTCTGTCGATATCTGACATAAAAAAAGAACAAACCTGTACTCCAACGATCATGAGCTTCATCCGGGCGTAGGGCTTTGCCTCATGCAGTACGGAACGTAGGAATCCAACCACGTCCACGCTGCGGCTCCGCCCCCCTCGTACTACGGAGCGGAGAGGCTCCGAAAGGGAACACCCCACTGTGTTCAGGTTCCACAAACGGGAGAGGAGACCCATTTGCGGCGGGAGGTCGGTTATATCTAGGGATATTTTGATATTTTCTATATGTCGCATCCGGGTCATGAGTACAGATCGTCAACATCACACAAACGTCAAAGTGACGTATACAGAGTCTAGATTTGGAGAGGGCAACGTTAATAAAAGAACGTGCATTCGGTGATCGAGATACTATATCATACGGATACAATCGTACGGATCGCTCACAGAGTAACGCTGGCCTAGGAACTGTATTGTGTATTGTAGTACGATAGTGTGTCCGGATTCCTGATGACGCCCATAATAAGTGACAGTGTAGATAATGAAGCTTCGATATATATATATATAGATTTTTTTGTAATTGCTATTATAAGACTAAATATATGTCGTTTTTTTGGTAGCAATCAAAGTAATTGAATTTAATTCATTATGATTAATTATTTTAAACATTTTAGGTTTTCGTGCTCGCTAGTTTTTTCAATATTTTTACTATTAAAACGATTTAAATGATACATATATCTTTTGAAATATGTACTCCAGCTCATAAGTGTTTAAAATATATAAACTTACAATAATATTTTTCTAAGTAAAAATTCAAATATTGTTCTATTGTTTTCTACACGCTGCTCTTTTATTATTCTTTTACTGAAATTATTATGTCCTGTGTATTTTCTATAATATAAAATTTAATTTGATTTATAAAACTATAATCGTGTCTCCTTTTATCCCTAAAATCCAACAAAGCGATTGGTATCAAAATTTACATTTTTGTACTTTTTTGGGTTGATATTTAGTATTGCTTAACAGCGGCCATTTAATGTTTGGGAATCATGACTCACCTTTATTCCCGCTCAAGTTGAGCACAGCGAGATTGCTCAGCAGATATATGGCGGGAGGCACGGATCGCAGGATGTTACAGGACACGTCCAGCATCGAGAGCAGCGGGAACAGCAACCGTCGTTTGAGGTGGCCCTCTCCTTCCGACTGACACGAGAAAGACAATTGTTAAAGCTTGTAATATAAAACCGTTAACTGTAATCAGTGAGAGGATATTAATAATTTAGATCTTCAGTATGACTAAAAATAAAAAAAAACCAAGTGCGAGTCGGACTCACGCAAGAATAAAATATATATTTAAGGGGGCTGCCAACAATAAACGTAATTTTTGTACGGAACCCACAAAAATTACGTTTATTGTTGGCAGCCCCCTTAAATATATATTTATATTCGGTTTTTTAGTATTATTTGTAACAGATCATCTGTGAAATCACATCATCTGTGAAAATTTCAACTAACTATCACGGTTCATGAGATACAGAGGTGACAGACGGACGGACAGCGAAGTCTTAGTAATAGGGTCCCATTTATCTTTTGGCTAGGGAACCCTAAACACTATTTGAATGTAAATATGTTTTTAATTTTGTATATAGAGTGTTTATTAGTCTTCGGGTTCAGTATCAAATATGTCCGAACGAAAAGAAGAACATTGATCGGGTGGGAGGAATATCTAAATTCCGACCGGGTAACGAACCACCGTTCATAGATGGAAAAGCCGTGAAGTGCATATTGCGCGTTTCGGTTTCAGTCTATGGATTTCCGAATGCTCGAAGTAAAAATTAGGTCGACAGCGCATCATTGACTGATGTTCTGTGGCTGAGGTATCACCTACCATCAAGTGAACCTCATGCTCGTCTGTCGATATCTGACATAAAAAAAAAAAAAAAACAATCGACCGTAAGGAGTAACAATTGCACGCCAGTCTCCAATTGATCAACCAACGCATCACATGTGTAGATATCATCGTATTAATTTGTGAAAACGTATGAAAACTATTCAAGTAAAGTGAGAAATTCGATGGTTTATATATAAATAAAATTGTTTACTAATTATATTTCACGTAATAATTATTAAAATATAGTTCAAAACTTTCCACCCGAAACAATTGTATTTTGAAAACTTGGTAATTTCAAATTCCAGTAAGTTAACCTGACAGAAACACGAAAATGTATCGCTTTACATAGCAATAAATCTTGCTAATTTGTAAGTATCGATTATTTTTTACCGGTAATTTGCGACATACATACCCATTCATCATCATTGTCATCATTGTTTCGATGATCAGCGGCGGGTGCAAGGCCGTCATCATCAGTCGTCAGTTGAATCCGTGTCAGCATATTGTTAGCTAGTATCTGATGAAGAATTTTAATTGAACATTTAACGAAAATCTTTCGAGAAATACATGTTTTTAACCGTAAATGACTACCTAATCCTACTTCTGAACTATCCTATTCCTGTTCATTTCAATAAAGTTTTATTGCATACTAGCAATACGCCCCGGTTTCACACGGGTGCAATGTAGATGATAGTACACACTATGTTACTCGCTGACAATGTAGCTTTCGGTTAGTAAAATAATTTTTAAAATCAGTCGAGTACTTTTGAGTTTATTCATAACATAAAAAATATTTTTAAGCAAAAAACAAAAACCGACTTCAAAACTACAATTACGTATTTCAAAAATTATTTATTCATTTAGGTAACATATGAACGTCAATAAAAAATAAAAATTAAATCCTTCTAATTTTACATTTACTGCCTGTTCTCAAATCAAGGGCGTAGAGCGGACGAGAAGAACTGGCAATAAACTCTCCGCCACTCTTTTTAATCGCCAATTTTTTGTTTCACAAAATGTTTGTAAGGAGCTGCAACCATTACACCATGTTCCACATGACATCTTGAAGTAACTAATTATAATAAATGAATAAAACAGACGAAGGTTTGTCCTCTATCAGCAGTAGGAATAACAGCAAAAAGAATGTGACGTAATGTATGTATGTCAAAAAACATTATATTGACGGCATGTGCGGCTTCCCTGGCAACTTGCGCTGTGCAAGTGTGTGTATCTCATTTTACACTAATAGTAAAAACTCAATTTTCTTTTGCATTGTATAGAATCTCTGTATACCTTGCATTATATAAACTTCTCAGCCGATTATTACTATTGTAACCGAGTCTTTGTAAGCCAAACCATTCTTGAAAAGAGTATCCTTGGAGTTTCTTGCCGGTTCTTCTCCATGAGACCCACTTTTTGGAACCGTGCAACTAGACGTTTCATAAGAGCCTGCAAAATGAAATAAAAAACTTTTGATTTTGATTTTGTATACTCACCAATGTCCGTAAGGCTTCCAGTCGTAAATGCCTTCGGGCGGGACAAGCGGCGCTCAGTAGTTGAGAACGGACAGAACCACCGGACCGGGGTCTCGCCCGCCCCCCACCACCGTTAGGACAGTAGCACGCTAGTGGTGAACCATCTGCACCACCGAAGCTGTCAACCTGGGGTATAACAGCGAGGAGATAGTAATAACATTACTTGCGTATACTCCAAACGTGTTCAGCAGACTCCCACTAAACTCTCAGATGTTCTGTGGCTAGGGTAAATTCAAAATTCAAAAATCATTTATTCATTTAAATAAAATACTGTATACCGGATTAAAACGCGATTTATTATTTAATTCAGTCTCCCGCGACCACGGTTGCTGAAAAGCATCCGAAACGTCGGGATAAATAATTTAAATAATAAATCGCGTTTTAATCCGGTATACAGTATTTTATTTAAATGTGTGATACTCGCGTTAATAAAAGACAATATTATCATTTATTCATTTAGGTAACACAATGTACACTTATGAACGTCAATAAAAATACATATTAAATGCTTCTAATTTTACATTTACTGCCAGTTCTCAAATCAAGGGCGTAGAACGGACGAGAGGTGTCACCTACCATCAAGTGAACCTCATGCTCGTCTGTCGATATCTATATAAAAAAATAAAAACACTAGTTTCAATAAAAAAAAACAAGCACAACAACTGACCTGTGGTAAACTCGGCCAGCAACTGATTTCGTTGTGGCTGAGGTCCAGTTGACGGAGATTCGTTGGATATGACGTCACATATGACATCGACCTGATGGAAAACAAAAAAATACGAGCACATTTTGAATTTTATTAAAAAATCATATACCTACATTATTTCTGAACAAATATTATAAAGAAGAAAGATTTGTTTGTTTTTTACGATGTAATTCAAAAAATATTCGATCGATTTTAAAAATTATTTCACCAATAGAAAGCTAACATTATCAGCGAGTAAATAGACTGTATACTATACATAAAAAGTACTGCAGTACTTTTTTTTTGTAGTACTGTACTTTTTTATGTATAGTACATCTACATTGCAACCGTGCGAAGCTAGTACAAGATATATTAATATCGTTTTAAACTGAGAAAGACTGCAATAGTTTTTTTATCCGAAAAAATCATTAAATGGACGCTGTTAAGCAATACAGAGTCAACCCACAAAATGATAAAAATTTAAATTTTGATACCAATCGCTTCCTTATGAGCTGGAGTACATATTTATAATATATATAATTTAAATTGTTTTAATAACAAAAATATTGAAAAAACTAGCGGGCACGAAATCCTTAAATATTAAACAATAATGCACTAAATTCTATTACTTTTATTGCTACCAAAAACAATACATATTTAGTGTAATAATAATAATAACAAAAAAATATATTATTTCAGTTATAAAACCTGATTAAAACTTCAAACTCAATTTTCTCCAAATGGCAACCGTGTTGACACTGTATTGCTTAACAGCATCCAAATAAGCAAAAGTATTGTTGTCACTTTTTTTCACACCCAGAAGAACAAGGATAGCAATATGCTGCACTCACCTAAGTCCATTATAGGCCATATTGAGCCTCGTCAAAGCTGGGGCCCTACACGCCAAGGGGGGCGGAACACAGGAGAACTGATTGTGGGACAGGTTGAGGGAGGCCAGGCAGCTGGCTCCGGGGCCCGCCGGGGCCCTGACTGGGGACGGCGCTCGGGCCCCGCGCCACGCGTGCGCGCGACGGGCTTCAGACCAACTAAAAGGAACAGTATATAGGACTGAATTGCTTTCAAATAAAGGGTTATTATTTGGAAACGGCGTCTTTTATTTAGTCTTAACAATAGCGATTCATGTTAACACCATTTGTCACAAAAATAAATTACAATAATCTACACTAATATTATAAAGAGGAAAGTTTTATATGTTTGTAACGAATAAACTTAAAAACTTCCACTCACTCATAGAAAGCTATGTGTGTACATTGCACCCGTGCGAAACCGGGGCGTGTTCCTAAATCTATAATAATATTGTAAAGAGGAAAGATTTGTATTTTTGTATGTTATGAATAAACTCCAAAGCAACAGAACCAATTTTAAAAATTCTTTCACCAATAGAAAGCTACATTATCAGCGAGAAACATAGGCTACTTTTTGTGTATAGTATGTACATCTACATTGCACCCGTGTGGAGCCGGGACGCGGTGCTAGTAATATATAAATAAAATGTGGTCAATAGTTAATCTCAGTGAAAAGGCAGAGGGCCCATCATATCGTTCGTCAATAAATTTTATACATACATATTACATATATACACATTTTGACGGGCACGTTGGTGCGTGGGTTCGAATCCTACCGGGACGACATGTTTATAATTTTCTGTAAGCATGTTTTCCCAAAGTATGGAAATTCCGATCGGGTAACAAACCACTGTTCATAGATCGAAAAACCGTGAAGTGCACTTTGCGCGTTTCGGTTTCAGTCTATGGATTTCCGAATGCTCGAAATAAAAAGTAGGTCGACAGCGCATCGTTGACTGATGTTCTGTGGCTCCTGAGCCATGATACCTGTATCACCTACCATCAAGTGAACCTCATGCTCGTCTGTCGATATCTCACATAACACGACAACGAGCCCGAAAAAGCTTTCATACACGCTCTTCGGTTTCCAGTAGTTATAAAAAACTTATATATAAGTAAATATATTTTTTTTATTTGTATACTGTGAACTTACACTGCGTTCCCCGTCCGGTTTCCAAGGACCGGAATGTCCTCGTCGTCCGGAGTTGCGTCGCTGTTCTCTATGGACGGACTGCGGGATGCGGATTTCTGAACAATATTCATTCATGTACAGTCCGTTTCTTCAAACAAGGCTTATCATTTAAATAATATAGTGAATATCGGATTCAAATGAGATTTATTATTTATATTGTTTAAATTATTTATTTTATTTTACTACCCGACGTTTCAGATGCTTTTCCATATTAACACCGTCTATTCCTACGGAGTTGATATCCTCTTGTTTTTAGTATTTTTGATTTTATGTATAATAAATTGCGTTTTAATCCGGTATAAAGTATTTTATTTAAATGAGATACTCGCGTTAATAAAAGACTATTAACTCTCATCATGTAAACAAATACGTACTTACAACTTAGTAGAGTATATAGTTGTAAAACGTAGAAGAAATGAATGAATGAACGTATCTATAAACTTGTGGTGAACGATTTAATCAAATGAATTTTGAGCTAAAATTACCGAGAATCCTTTTTTATATTAACTATTTAATTACTTTTAATAAAAAAAGTGTCTTAAATTAGCGCACTCATAGAATAATTTATGGCGCTGACCTGTTCTTAAATCTGGTATATAAAATAAAGCATCTATGAGGACCGCCACACTGACGGGCTCGTTGGCGCGTTCGGCAGAACACCTGCCGTGCGCATCGATGGGTCGTGGGTTCGAATCCCACCGGGAGGCACATGTTTATAATTTTCTGTAAGCATGTTTTCCCTACGTCTGGTAACTTCGGGCATTGATCGGGTGGGAGGAATATCTAAATTCCGACCGGGTAACGAACCACCGTTCATAGATGGAAAAACCGTGAAGTGCATATTGTGCGTTTCGGTTTCAGTCTATGGATTTCCGAATGCTCGAAGTAAAAATTAGGTCGACAGCGCATCATTGAATGATGTTCTGTGGCTGAGGTATCACCTGCCATCAAGTGAACCTCATGCTCGTCTGTCGATATCTGACATAAAAAAAAAAAAAAAAAAAAAAAAAATAGAATACGGTCTCAATGTGTGGATTGCTCCTCGTAGAAGTGATGGGTGGGACAAACGACATTGAAGTGTTTGTATGTTTAAATAAAATACTGTATACCGGATTAAAACGCGAATTATTATTTATATTGTTTAAATTATTTATCCCGGGAGACAGTCTCCCCGCGACCACGGTTGCTGAAAAGCATCCGAAACGTCGGGATAAATAATTTAAACAATATAAATAATAAATCGCGTTTTAATCCGGTATACAGTATTTTATTTAAATGTGTGATACTCGCGTTAATAAAAGACTATATTAGTGTTTGTATGTCCCACTCATTTTACAAAATGAGTTGGGACATTGTACTACCTTATTTGAGAACCTGATTCTGTACTGTTAGTCCCTTTACATACGATTAGACAGGTCAAACATGATATAATATGTTATATCTGTTACTGTTACAGACGTAAATATCTGTTATTAAATAACAGTCCGTTATTTAGAAACTAAAGGAATTACAGATAATACGATTCTGTGAAACGTCCAATTGTATTTTGTTGGATAATAAATATTTAATATTTGTGCATCTCGTTTTAGAACGCAACATTCATAGATGTTTAACTGAGACAGGTAACAATCAGAGTTGTTTTGTATTAGCTTGGCTGTTACTAGTATTTGTTGAACAGTTGCTTTAGTATTGCAAGATATTTTCAATAACAGATATATCACAACCGCAGGAACAACTGTTATGTTTGAATACCTGTGAATTATACCTGTTACGATAAATACGTGTTATTCCTATATACGATACGACATACGTAAAACATGCGATATTTACAGTCTGTGAGAATCCGTAGGGCGCACTGTTCGAGGAGGGTGAAGCACCCGGCAACGGCGACTCCGATGGCGAAGACACACTCGACACACTTTCATTGTTCGTCTGAAAAATAAACGAGTTAATTAATATCACCACCTTGATATCTAGTCATCCATAATAACGCGTTTTCTTCGGAATTATTGTACGGTGTATTTCCAAACCGATATGACTTACAAGGGGACTCCGCGTACTCGTCATCGGCGATTTTGGCCAAACTTATCCCACATGCAGGGCAGGACTGTAAAAATGAAAGTAGCCAAAGGGAGATTTATAGATGGCCAAGCCTTTAGGAGATATTCAAATTTTAAGCGGCTCTCGCAAGCGAAGTACCATTTATTTTAGGCTCGTTTCCAAGCAGCCGTTAGTGTTCTCACACGGAGAATCGAACGTGGGACCATTGCATCATCATCCAAACACTCTAACTACTACACCAACGCGAAGGAAGGCTTATAGCTCAATGTCCGGTTAGTTTTAAAAGGCCATATGTGCCAAAAACGATATTGTCCTTTCCAAAAAAAACAAAAACACTCTAGGTATGGACGTCGTCAATAGTTCAGCTTCTCATGTAAAGAAACTGGGAGGTGGGCGAGAACTTATTTCTCGAAATAGACAAAAAGGAGCTTCCCTCTCTTAAAAAAAGGTCCACATCTAACTGGATCTCCTTATTTACCTCGTCCCCACCGGGCAGTTCCTTCAAGTGGTTGAGCGCGGCGTTCAGGTCCCGCAGGCTGGGCGCGCGCCACACGCGGGCCGGCAGGGACCGCAACTTGTTGTTGGACACGTCCAGGCTGGCTAGAGCGGGGAGGGAGAAGAGATCAGCGGGCAGTTCCTCCAAGCGATTATCCTGGGGGGAAAGGTCACGAATTTATTTTTGGAGGTGTTCCATTCCTGTGATGGATTTTTGGGTAGTTAATCTATCTGGACTGGCTTGTTCGGTGAGACATCTGTAGTGCGCAACGTGGGTCGTGAGTTCGAATCCCACCGGGGCGACATGTTTATAATTTTCTGTAAGCATGTATTCCCCACGTCTGGTAACTTCAGGCATTGAAATAGTGGGAGAAATATCGAAATTCCGATAGATGGAAAAACCGTGAAGTTTCGGTATCAGTCCATGGATTTCCGAATGCTCGAAGTAAAAAGTAGGTCGACAGCGCATCATCGACTGATGTACTATGGCTGAGCTTTCACCTGCCACCAAGTGAACCTCATGCTCGTTTGTCGATATCTAACATAAAAAATATGAATAAACTCGATCGAATCTCTTTATTTTAAACTCTCTTTGTTTTTACTCAATCATATAATTAAATCTATCGAAAAATCGGTAGGTTCGAGACCATTGTGAGATGGTCCTCACCTGCAAGTAAAGCTCCTGCAACACCGGCGCGGTGTACACACTACAGCTCTTCCTCTCCCCCCGCTTCCTCCTCACCCTTCCCCCGTCGTATTCCTCTTCGAATGGATCATTGACAGTCGGTAGACGCTCCAGCTTATTTTGAGCTGCATTGAGGTACCTGAGGTGATACAGGTGTTTCTATTATAGCCTTGGTTGAGATGGTTATAAATCCTTCAACCAACATAGTAATATATGCTCCAATTCTGACACAAAAGGGTAGATCACAATTCAGCTCACTAGATGGCGTTTAAAACAATCGCTAATTGTAAACTACCCGAAAAGATGTTGCTGGAAACATGTCTTCATATTATATTTTTATATACTGAGTTACATGAAATTTTGCATGGTGGTACCTCATAACCCCGGTCAACTTCTTAGATACTTTTCATCCCGGAAAATTAAAGAGTTCCCAAAATATACGTTTTTTTTTCATATAAATCAGCTGTCGAAAAGAAAAGTTATCATTATTTATGAAGCCCAAGCTAACGAAGTCGCTGGCATCAGCTAGCTATAAATACAATTCAGCTGACCTCAAGCTGATGAGCGAAAACAGTTCCCGTGGCAGCTCCCGCAGCTCGTTGTTGGCCAGCTCGAGCCTGGTGAGCGCCAGCAGCGCGAGCCCGCCGGCGCTCAGCTTGGAGTTCACGCGGGACGCGGCCGCCCGCAGCCAGCACATGCTGGGATACAAGTAAAATTTGGGATACAATTTAATTGTATTTTATTTTTTGTATTCATGGCTCACATATTGTGTGTTTAGTTTATATCCCTACTAATATTATAACACCGCAAAAAACTACTCAACAAATTATCATGAAACTTTGTACACGTATAAGTTATAGGTACTTTTTATGTTTAAAAAATATATATTTGTTACGAAGGGTAAAAAAAAATATTTTAGCAGAGACGATTGTGTTTTAAAAATTCTTTCACCAATAGAAGGCTACATTAACAGCGAGTAACATAGGTTATGACATAGTTTTTTTGTGTACAGTACATCTACATTTTACCCGTGCGAAGCCGGGGCGAGCTAGTCAATATATATAAAACAAAGTCGTGTTAGTTACACCATTTATAACTCAATAACGGCTGCATGGATTTTGATGATCTCTTATTTGTTGGATTCCTCTTCGTTCCGAATAACAGAAGAAATATTAAAATATTGGAATAGAAGTGTATTTCAAAGGCAAGTACATACCGCAGTCTCGACAACTGACAGCGCAGCTCCCGCCAATTGACCATGACCGGCGTGGTGGGACAGCGCGCGCTGAACGACAGCGCGGAGTCAGCCTCCTTCCCGGACAGCACGGTCTCCGATATCGCTGACTTGTTCAGTTTGTACTCGGGGTCGGGGTAGGCCTGTATGATCACATGACACTATATTCAAACTAAACACTTTTCTTTCAGGAAGTTGAAAGAGTTTTATAAGGATACTAGCGACCCGCCCCGGCTCCGCACGGTTAGTAGAGTATATAATGCCTACATTTTTTGTCCATAGGGTGATCGCGTCAAGCGAGTCCCGTTACATCGTTGTGAGAAACGCGATTGAATTAAGATATTTTCGCGCTAATTAATTTTTGCGATAACTCCTAAGATATTGAAAGACAATAATAATGTGCATGAAATGGTTTGGTTAAGTAGCTAAAGACTATCCACTTTATGCTGAGTCCATGACCGTTTCGTCGTAGTCGTTTTTTATATAACTAGTATAAATGTTCAATTGTAATAGTTGTATTATGTGTGACGACGAATAAATGTATCTCTCTCTCTCAAATGCTTAAGATAAGTAACGTATTTAAGTGAATAAGGATTAATACTGTATCCGTCTAAACAGCTTTTCAATTACTGCATTTTTTTAGAAGATAGAATGTGCATAGTACACTGTCCTTAAAAGATATTCCATCGCGGACGTTTTTGTACATTTATAAAAGAGTAATATCCCACAATGCATTGTTTTGATATATATCTTTAATCGATTAGCAGCTTGACTTTATCCGACACTTCCAACAATTATCGTTATATTTCACCAATTTACAAAAAATCCTTGACATATTATATACAAAAACCTTCCTCTTGAATCAACATATCTTTTAAATAAAATACTGTATACCGGATTAAAACGCGATTTATTATTTAAATTATTTATCCCGACGAATTAGTCTCCCGCGACCACGGTTGCTGAAAAGCATCCGAAACGTCGGGATAAATAATTTAAATAATAAATCGCGTTTTAATCCGGTATACAGTATTTTATTTAAATGTGTGATACTCGCGTTAATAAAAGACAATATTATCAACATATCTATTTAAAAAACCGCATCAAAATCCGTTGCGTAGTTTTAAAGATCTAAGCATACATTGGGATATAGGGACAGAGAAAGCGACTTTGTTTTATACTATGTAGTGATGGGCAACTGAAAATAGTGAAGAAGAGAGGAAGAAGAGGAATATTACATAAGGGAGTAAATAAAAAATAAAGGAGCACATCTGGTTTCAACAAGACGGCGCTACGGCACATACAGCGCGCGACACTATGGACTTAGTGAGGGACGCTTTTCCAGGCCGAGTTATCTCTCGTTTTGGCGATTTGCCTTGGCCTGCAAGATCACCCGATCTGACCAGTCCAGACTTCTTTCTTTGGGGTTTTTTGAAATTTCAGGTGTATGGTAACAAGACTCCCACAGACACAGACTCTCGCAGCTCTAAAAGAAAACATTCATCAAGAAATAAGGAACATATCGCAGGAAGTATTACGGCAAGTTATGCAAAATGTCATAAATAGGGCTCAAATGTGCATCAACTCTGGAGGTCACCATTTAAAAGACATCATCTTTAAATCCTAATGGTATGGAATTTAATGGCACAAATATACATTAAAAAAAAACCTAAATCTAGTTTTCTAATTTAAAAAAAAATATTATAGCTGAACCAAATAGGGTCTTTACTTTTGCGCCACCCAGTATATTTTCAATTACTATTTTTATGTTAGATATCGACAGACGAGCACGAGGTTTCTAATCTAATCCGCAAAAAATAAATAACAAGAAATTTTTTTATATAAAGCATTTGACGTATATATACGCATAATATGAACCAGTTTTATTTATTTTTTTTTGGCTTGGGTCAACGCTACTTTTCCCTGAAACATTTGAGGTATGTGACATATGAGATAGTTCTCCGTAATGAAGTACCACGGTAATGCTAACCTTAGTAGCGAGCAAGGAAGCGACGAGGTCCGTCAGACCGTGCCTGGCGCACTCCCTTAGGGCTTTGCCCCCGGGGTCTGTGGCGCCGGCCGCTAGCAACATCTCCACTATTTGGACATTCCGTGCCCGAGCCGCTACGGCGAGAGCTGTCCATCCTTCACCTATAGAAGGAATGATGGTCAGGTTGATCAGGCAGGTGATATCAGGATGTCATGTGGATCATGGTGTAATGGTTGCAGCTTAAAAACATTTTGTAAAACAAAAACTTGGCGATTAAAAAGAGTGGCGGCGAGTTTATTGCCAGTTCTTCTCGTCCGTTCTACGACCTTGATTTGAGAACTGGCAGTAAATGTAAAACTAGAAGCATTTAATATGTATTTTTTATTGACGTTCATAAGTGTACATTGTGTTACGTAAATGAATAAATGATTTTTGAATTACAATTTGCGCGTTCGATAGAACACTTGCCGTGCGCATCGATGAATCGTGGGTTCGAATTCCACCGGTACTCCATGTTTATAATTTTCTGTAAGCATGACCCCACGTCTGGTAACTTCGGGCATTGAACGGGTTGGAGGAATATCGAAATTCCGACCGGGTAACCAACCACCGTTCATAGACAGAAAAACCGTGAAGTGCATATTGCTCGTTTCTGTTTAAGTCTGTGTGTTACTTTTCACATCAGTTCTGTGGCTGAGGTATCTCATCTCATCAGTCGATTTCTAACTAAGAAAAAGATTTTATCTCAGAGTATACAGAAAAATAAACCTAGTTTACTATGAATTTTTTTTCCATATTTACGGTCATCGTTGTAGGAAGCCTGCGCCGGCGCAGGCGAGGCCCGGCCGCGAGTGACAGACGCGCTGCGCGAGCGCCGCCGCGGGTCGCGCGCCGCCTCCGACACCATCTCCTGTACCGACACATTATTACCTTATTCGATAGCAATTTGAACAATAACAATTATATCGATGGGACGCTGTTAAGCAATACAGTGTCAACCCACAAAATGATAAAAATGTAAATTTTGATACCAATCGCTTCCTTATGAGCTGGAGTACATATTTCAAAAGAGATATATGTCATTTAAATCGTTTTAATAGCAAAAATTTGTTATTCGAAATTGTGTAATTTTTTTAAAGAAATTTAATATAACGTAATTAAAACTTCAAACTCAATTTTCTCAACCATGTGGGTTGACACTGTATTGTATAATAGCGTCCATATATCTTATCCAAGTGAAAATGAGTACGATTCAGTTTGTCATTCTGTATCAAACTGTATATTTAACTAATTTTCGCTAATGTGGGTTACGACATATACGCAAAAACATTTATTTAAACACATTGAAACTTATCTATATATATAAAAGAGATTCCCACCTATATATAGTCACTCATCACGATATCTCTGGAACCATAAGGCGTAGCGACTTGAAATATGGTAGGAATATTCCTTTCGCCGAGTAGAGGTCAGCTAAGAACGGATTTTACGAAATTCAACCCACAAGGGGGGTTGCGGGGGCAATTGCTAGTAAGCTATAAAAGAGACTTACAAACAAAAAAAAAACATAAAATTTATGAAAATTTCATTTAGCTACAAAAATAATACCATCATAGATGGAAAAACCGTGAAGTGCATATTGCGCGTTTCGGTTTCAGTCTATGGATTTCCGAATGCTCGAAGTAAAAATTAGGTCGAAAGCGCATCATTGACTGATGTTCTGTGGCTGAGGCATCACCTACCATCAAGTGAACCTCATGCTCGTCTGTCGATATCTGACATCAAAAAAAAAGTATGCCTTGATTTTGTAAGTTTACCGCGCAGGCGTCGGGCCGCGCGCCGGCCGCGAGCAGGCGGCGCAGCACGCGCGCGTGTCCGAGCCGCGCGGCGCACGCCACGCACGTGTCCAGCCCGCGCCCGCTGTCCGCGCGCACCGGCCGCACGCGCCGCTCCGCCTCCGCCGCCGGCTGGAAGACACGCACAGTATTATAATATGTAATAATAAACATTCTTAGTGAAAATAAACATCTTAGATGACACTCACTCAAACTACACAATACACCATGTAATGACAACGCTATTTATGCGCGATTTTAACGCTATTTGGGCAGGGAACAGACTAACCTATTATAAAATATTTTCGTCCTACAGTTAGTAATGAGAAAAGTGGTCTTGTGGTATCAACAATTTCTGAACGTAGGACCGGGAAAACATACCACCCAATTTGTAGGACAATGTGACCGTTGAATTATATAAATATTAACTAAGTAAAAAAAAAAATCAATTGGTTAATAATCATTTATGATGACCTCGTTATCAATACGTGTTGGTAAGAGGGGACTCATTGATTAAACCATAGATTTTGTAGGACAAATATTTTTTCGAATAAATTAGATAATTATCTTGAGATTTAAAAAAAAATCAGTTAGTAATAAATATTTGAGAATCATCAAATCGACATATGGTAGCCTCTACCTCTGTTAGCTACCACAGTCAAGAATTTCTTATAAGAAATTGTTGGGCGTCTCATCAAAATGAAGCTACTCAAAAAAAAATAGCTTGATAGTAATCAAGTTCAAAAATGTACGAGGGATCCTGGACTATGTATTTATTTTCCTCACTCAAGCATGTGAGCGAGACGGGATATTTCAGGCGTAAATGGGGCATATGTATATGCAAGAGTAAGAGAGAACCGACACAATCGCTATTATCACACGCTTTTATCTTTTATATAAGTGTATTTTTTTATTTAAAATCATATTAAAGAAATAGTATGAAAATTTATATACCCAACTCTTTTACCTACCAAATGATTGCATATTGACATAGCATCAGAAACGTCGGCATAAATAATATAAATAACAAATCGCGTTTTATTCCGGTATACAGTATTTTATTTAAATGTGTGATACTCGCGTTAATAAAAGACAATATTATGAAGTATGGTATTGGCTTGGTATGGGCATGTTATGAGGAGAGATGAAGGGCATGTATCTAAAAAAGTTTTGAACATGAAAGTGGATGGGTATAGGGGAAGAGGGAGGCCGAAAAAGACATGGATTGACTGTGTGAAGAATGATATGTGTTCGAGAGGTGTGACTGATGATATGGCGAGTGAAAAGAGAGAATGGAAAAAGAGAACATACTGCGCCGACCCCAAATAAAAAAAGGGCAGAAAGAAGAAGATTATGAAGTATTAGATAGATAGATAGATAGATAAAACATTTATTCACAAACACAGTACAACATTACAATAGCTTAAACAAACTAAAACTAAATCTATGCTAATTCAGTCAAGTCGCAATGTGCAATGCGGTTGCGAATAGGAACTGGCTCAGCATATGCTGTGACACTTTCATGCCACAGCGCTGTTAATTCTGCCAGTCCCCTTCGGAGCGTAAGGTAGCTGCGCCAGCTACGTTCAAATAAAAATAAGAGAAATAGAATAGAATAAAAAGAAATAATAAACAAAACTAAATACAAATAATATAATTAAGTGATTGATATATATTAATAGATAAGAGAAAGATATTAATAGATTTTAAAAATAAATAAGATAAAAAGTAAATAGAATAAATGAGCCATATATTCGATGTAGTATGATAAATTTATTATGTGACAGAACTGTGAACATTATGGAATAATATGTATTATGTAATAATAAAGGCCAAAACAGAACATTATGGAGGAGGTTTTTGAGAAGACAGCAACAGTGACCTATATGCTAGTTTGAAACCCAGTCTCGATGTCATTTTTTGGAGGGGAGGGGGTAGGTCATTCCAACATTTAGTAGCCTGGAATTTAAAACAACCCCTAAAAGATGCAGTTTTGTGTGAAGGTGTTACTAATAGCTTACTTATACACCTAACATTTTTCTTACAAACTTCACTTCTCCACAGAAGTTTTTTAAAAAGGTAATCAGGTTGCTTAGTGTGTACTATGTCGAATAGTAAACAGGCCAAAAATAACTTTTGTCGGTTTTTCATATGGAGAATATTTAGTTTGTTCAGATATGGTGAAACGTGCGAGGAGGTATATTAACACAGAAACGTGCACACGCGTTCTGTACACGTTGTACTAAACGTTGCGATTTATCGAACAGACAGGGACCGTAAACAGATATGCAGTAATTAAGTTTGGATAAGATTAAAGTTTCACATAGTTTGACACGCAGGTCTACGCAAAGGTATGGACGAATACGATATAAAAGTTTTAGACGGTAAAAACAGTTTCCAACTACTTCTGCCACATGATTTTCAAAACGTAATAAACTGTCAAATACCAAACCAAGATTACGCACTTCTGTTACCCTTTCAATGGGACTAGAGTTGACTGTCAAAATACTCACCGTTTTGTTTCCTCCAGTCAGCTTATTCACAATGGCGTGTATACCCAGCGATATTCCACTGCGGTGCGGGCTAGTTATGACTAGGGGCTCCGACTGACTTGCTTCTTTTGGTGGGGACTGAAACGGAGTATTACACTTATTACTCTAACTAGAAGTGAATTCCAAAGTCCCCTAGTGGGGCACGGGGCCAGACCCATTCCTATCACTGATCATCGCTTACTAATAACGCTAGTGTATTCTTTAGTAATTATTAACAAGAATACATTGTTACAATACCTGTTACATACTTCTGATGCCCTGGTACTTCATAGAATTTCCGAGTCCTCTAGTGGGGCTTGGGGCAGACACATTTCTGTCTGCTTCACTGATCATCGCTTACTAACAACGCTAGTGTATTCTTCAGTAATTATTAACCAGTATACATTGATAGAACACTTGTTACATACTTCTGATGTCCTGGTACTTCTTAGAATCCCGAGTCTCCTTATGGGGCATGGGACAAACACATTTCTGTGTCTGTTTCACTGATAATTAATTATTTTTTAAGGACAAGTCAGCCTTCTATGTCCTGCCCAACCGAAATAAAATGTTTTTAACACGTTTTTTTTTAATTTTCCGGTTCTAGATGCATCTTGTTTACCACTGAGGCACGTAGGCGATTCTAAATAACTATGCAGCGACAGAAATACAGCACTGTCTCGAGCTAGCACAGCAAATGCTGAGTTGTCGCCTATTTAAGCTATCATTGCTGTAGTAATAACAATACTATTTTTCAATAACCTTAATTTTTAATTGGTAGTTAGTTAAATAGCAAGACTAATAAATAGCCTTTAAGTATTACGCCCAGTACATGAAGACGAGGAGTATAGAGTGGAAACAAAACTGTAAAATATGTTTTTTGTATATAAACCTAACATGCTCAAAGTAGGTATAAAATAATTTGGAGTTTCTCATAATAACACATAAACCACCAGGTAAGTCTCGAAACTAGATTGAATATATGTATATATTATTTTTTTACACCAGATGTCTTGTAGAGGCTCGGAGGCAAAAAGTATGGAATTCATTCACGGGTGATTCCTCTTTTGGCCCATTGGGGAATTGTGACCCCGAGATTCGGGATCCCGGCTTATCACGTATCTTACAATTGCAAAGTAATAGCGAAATAATAGCAATATTTGCTTCCAAATCGTAAATTGGTATTATGTATCAGCGATAACAAATACAAAGCATGATAACGACAGTGCTATGTAAAACAATCAGTGAACTAAAATTTGCAGAATTTTTAGGAAGTTTGGGTTTTTTTGACAAAGTACAATCGATTGCGCACCTATTGCAAACTGTTTGCTTATTTTAGCTGATACGCCTGCGGGATTATTCCCTACCTGTAACCAATCGTGAGGGAAATAAAACATACACTCACCTGTGCGGATTTGAGTACGGGCAGCGAGAACTCCAATAACGCATCGACTACGGCGGCGTTGCCGAGCGTACACGCCACGTACAGCGCGCTCTGCCCGCTAGCGTCGCGCGCGTTCACGTCGAACGCCATGCGATACTGGTACTGACCGCTTGGGTCACTGTAATATTTAATTTAAGTCAAATATCGACAGACGATGAGGCTCACTTGATGCCAAAGGATAATAAACAATAATGCGTTTGCGACCTACTTTTTAGTTTGAAAATTCAGAAAAATATTCACTGACGATTGAATATAAGAAAGGTATAAATATTTTATAACGAATTAAAACGCAGTTTAAAGGCCGGCAACGCAGCTGCAAGTCCTCTGGTGTTGCAGATGTCCATGGGCGCCGGTAATCACTTAGCATCAGGTGAACCGACTGCCCGTTTGCCCCCTATTCCATAAAAAAAAATCCTATATAATCTAAAACCCCAAATCAAACATACTAAAAAATAAGAGGACATCGTTAGTCAATATTGTCATAATATAGAAAACTAGCTGATGCCAGCGACTTCGTTCGCGTAGGCTTCACCTTAACCTGAGCTTTTGAGCAAAAAAACTAATTCATTTCCATATCAAACTGTATTGACATCTGATAATAAATAATTCGAAAAAGTCAGCGAGATAGTTTGTATTGCAATTCGTTGATATGATACCTTTTAATGATGATAACTTTTCTTTCCGACAACCGATTTTGATGAAACAAAGCCTATAAATTGCATTAAAATCGGTTCAGTATCTTCGGAGATTAGCTCGTACAAACAAACAGACAGAGAAACAAAACATTTAAAAATAGTCTGGGTTTGTTCTATTTCTCTTCTTACATCCCCCTGACTCGGTTTTTAGCATTTTTTTTCTATGTACAGACATTTGACCCCTACAGTTTTATTATATGTATATAGATTACATATAATAAAAGTTAATATCATCTCCATATGAATAGATGGCGTTAATATGGCAACTTTGTGATATTTCATCAGACAGCTGCCATCTTTCAGTCTGATCCGTGACCACGGTTGTTGAAAAGCATCCGAAACGTCGGGATGAATAATTAAACAATATAAATAATAAATCGCGTTTTAATCCGGTATAAAGTATTTTATTCAAATGTGTGATACTCGCGTTAATAAAAGACAATATTATGAGAAAGCTTTCTCAAAAGGTTGGTGATAATATTTATTTAAATGTCTCGTTATTTTTGGGATCTGGAACTTACGTATAGGTGGTAAGAAGATGTGCTGGATACTGGTACTCTAACAGCAGCTTCACCAGAGACGGGTGTCCACCGATGCAAGCCGCATGCAGAGGCAGCCATTTTTCTACAGTCTCTTGCTGAAAAGACCAAATTAAAGTATATAATATACAAACATTTAAAATTTCTTCTTTGCACACTAAGTATTGGAAAAATATCGTAATTTTCCCCTTCTCTGAAATTGACCTGCTGGAAATATTTTATGAAGTAATGACATCAATACGTCAATTCTGAATCACGCTATCAAAGTTTTTCTGCCAGCCTAGCATGACCGCCACGAGATATGTCGCGGACGAGAGAAGACAAACTAAGATGTAAGATATCTCGATATATTATATCTCGACATCGACAATTTTGATAGAAAAGATATCTCGATCGACAAATATATCCATTTTTGATAGTAAAAGTCGAGTTTTAAGCGTAATTGTCATGTTAGACCCGAAAGAAATAGAGCGATAATCGATTAAAACACGAGAAAACAGTCGACAAAATTTTGTCGCGGTTGTCATGCTAGGCCGGCTGAACGCTGAGTATACGCACGAGGAAGACCATATCTCCTCTACATAGCATTTTTCTTCTTCTTTTTATCCATCGTCTTTTATGTGATTGTTGTAATTTCATTTAGGATGCTGTATGCATACCCGACTGTCAAGCGTTAATCATAACCCTGCTAGATAAGATAAGATAAGATAAGAGTACCTGAACAGCTTCAGGAAAATGTGCCAGCAACAATGTTGCAATGTCGGAGTGTCCGTGATAGCACGCGATATAGAGTGGGCCGTATTTGGTCACTGGATGTGCCCGCCCATCTGCGCCGGCGCCCACCAGTACCGACGCAGCCGCAAGGTTTCCCAGCTCTGACGCTCTGCAAACATGACAACACCTAATTTACTATAATAGTATATAGGGTTGCTAACTCTGTACACGTTTGTATGACGAAAATCGTTGAAAAATATTATATGTATGTTTGATTACCTTCAACTAGAAACACGTTTCGGTTTCAGTCTATGGATTTCTGAATGCTCGAAGTAAAAAGTAGGTCGACAGCGCATCATTGACTGATGTTCTGTGGCTAAGGTATCACCTACCATCAAGGCATCCTCATGCTCGTCTGTCGATATCTAACATAAAAAAACTAATTAAATAAATTTTTGGCTTCTAAAGTCCAATACTTACACATATAGCAGAGTATTGGCCCCGCCCGGGGTTAAGTTGGCAATTATCGTTGCAGCTGATCCCAGGGCGTCCAGCTTATCACGGAGACCGCTGGCGTCGCCACGAACCACCAGCTCACGGAGCTGAGCGTGCTGGGACGAGCGCTCGCGTTCCAAGGCATCTGGCACAATAATACATTCATATTTTATTATGGCCATTGGCATACCATTAAACAGTCTTATTGTCTCATTCAAAGTGCTTGAAGAGGCAGAGATGACACCTAAAAAAACATTAAAATAGAGCTCAATTATGCTTGAAACATGATTTGACGCATGTTCGCTTTCTGCATGTTGCGTGCATTATGCACGCAGTGGCGGGACTACCATACAAGCTCAAAAGTCCGTCTTGCCGATTTTAACATAATACGTGTTTATATGTATATTTATATAACTTATATAATTACGTAATCGTATAAGTTATTTTTGACTAATGACGTTATTATATTTCTTTTTAATGCATTAATAAGGCAAAACAGGCGTTTGGTCTTGTATGGTGATCCCGCCACTGTATGCACGGTGCATAGTGTATCTCTGGATACTTTTACTCTGTTCTAAATTGATAGATAACTAGATCTTTAGACACACTTTACCTTCACACCATGGATCCTTAACATCATCAACGAAGTATTGCGCAGCGTCATACGCGTCCTCCGCTTCGCATGCGCGTGCGCGCTCTTGCACTACCGGCCTACGCACACCGCGTTTCTCTGAATACGACGAACGCACCTGATTGGCCGCAGAGCGGAAACGATTCAACATATTCAGCAATCACGCGCGGCCATTGTATATGTTCTATTGCGGTAGTTTATTTCAAATATAGATATTTTGTTGATTTAAACTATTTTTCTATAAATTTTGGATGTTTTTTTAGTATTTTAATTGATTTTTTTTAGAAATATTAAATTTGAAGTAAAATTTTATGATGGTTACCGCGAAGCGCAACTTGAAAAATAGATACAAAGATGGCGATATTTTTTAATTTTTTTTACACGCTTTTTATTAGCTTCACCTGTATGTATGTTTGTAACCGACTTCTTTGGGCGCGATTTTGACCCACTTTATTATGAATGACTAGCTTCTGCCCACGACTTCGTCTGCGTAGCATTAGGACTACGGGCACCTTGTTTTTTATCCGAGCTGTTTTTTCATTAATCGCCGATTAATGGCGTTCCACTCAAGTCAATCTTATCGTGATATTTTTTAAACTATTCGTCCGAATTACTTAGTGTAAAAGACAAAGTTCATCTACATTAAATACTGAAAGCGACAAATGTATTAATTTTAATAAGAATTAGCTAAATATTCTAAAATATGCATTGTAAAAAAAGTATTCAATTTAAATGTATTTATGGCTTATAGTTTCGAATATATTGGCTTCCACATAAAAGGTAGATATATGCTGACGCGGACTTTTATTTAGAACTATTTAAGATAAACAATGCCATGATACATTATCTTTGTGTAACTCCAAAAGTTTAGGCAGCGCACGCCAAGATAGCCCTCAGAAGGCAGGATTTTTTCCGAGTTACTTGATAATTATCGTCATGTTATGGCCAATATATAAAAAATCTATATAAATTGTAGCCTTATGTTATTCTAATATATAAGCTATATTACTGTAAAGTTTCATCATAATCCGTTCGGTAGTTTTTGCGTGAAAGAGTAACAAACATCCATCCATCCTCACAAACTTTCGCATTTATAATATTAGTAAGAAGCAAGAAGTAAGATTAAATTTATTTTTGAAAATTTTCAAACTCAAGTTGAAACATGATATTCAAACTCTGTGTAAACAACCCAGACTGCATCTTTTATGAAGACATTCATCAAGTTAATGAGTGTCTGGAAGATAAAAACGCATCTGTAGCTAAGCGGGACAGTTCCACTGTTGTTATACAATTTATTTAGTAATAATATTTATATTTGTATTAAACAGTTGAAGAGGTTAGATTTTAAGTAAATTAAAAGAAAAATAACTTTTTTAAAAACAAGCCTTCAAAAAGTTTACATGCGCTAAAAATAATAAAATAAAATTTGCCCTTAAAACTTTTACTGTCTACTTATAACGTCATTACACAATATATTTATATCTATACTAATATTATAAAGAGGAAAGATTTGTATTTTTGTATGTTATGAATAAACTCAAAAACTACTGGACCGATTTTGAAAATTCTTTCACCAATAGAAAGCTACATTATCAGCGAGTAATATAAGTTTTGTGTATAGTACATCTACATTGCACCCGTGAGAAGCCGGGGCGCGTTGATAGTAATATTATAAAGAGGAAAGATTTGTTTGTTTGTTACGATTTAACTCAAAAACTACTCGACAGATTTTAAAAATTCTTTCACCAATAGAAAACTACATTAACAGCGAGTCATATATTTTTTTGTGTATGGAGCTAGTCTATGCTCTATACTTATATTATTAAGAGGAAAGATTTGTATTTTTGTATGTTATGAATAAACTCAAAAACTACTCGACCGATTTTGAAAACTTCACCAATAGAAAGCTACATTATCAGCGAGTAACATAGGCTATGTTTTGTGTATAGTACGTCTACATTGTACCCGTGCGAAGCCGGGGCGCGTTGCTAGTATGATATAAAAACCTTGTTGGAGAAACATTCTGAATCGATGGTTTAAAAATAGACGATTCGATAATACTTATAAGCCTACGCGCAGACTAGAGCCACCGGTGGCCGCCAATAAAAGCGCCGTCTAGACGCGGCCACCGGTGGCCGCGTTTCAGGCTTCAGCCAGCGTAAAATGTATGAAATATCACGCTCGCACTTTGTGGCGGCCACCGGTGGCTAGAAGCTCGGTGGCGGCCTCTCGAGCGCCGTGTTGGCGCGGATGCCCCAAAATGTATGAAATATTACGCCCGTAGCTTGTGGCGGCCACCGGTGGCTATGCTGTGGTAACCACTAGTGGCTCTAGTCTGCGCGTAGGCTAAAAGTTTACTTGAATTTATTTTACAAATTTCCTAGCTGTGCCTGCAGTGACACCCACTCTACTTTAAAAAAATACTATTGCTTAATATGTGACCTGGATTATATTAATAGTATTGGTATTGGTTGTGACCTCATTTTGCCTCAATTAGATTCAAGAAAGCCTACGCCAGTCAACGACTTAATCCACTAACTCTTTCCAGTATAAAGAGGCCTTCTTGTAGTAATATTGGATGTTAATCCTTTTGTAGTCCGCCACTGAACGTGTATTTTTTAAATTATTTATCCAAATCTTATCGTGATATTTTTTAAATTATTCATCCAAATTACTTAGTGTAAAAGAGAAAGTTCATCTATATTAAATACTGAAAGTGGAAAATGTATTAATTTTGATAAGAATTAGCTGAATACTCTAAAAAGTGCAATTGCTCATAGTTTAGGGTATATTAGCTTCCACATAAAAGGTAGATATATGCTTTCGCGGACTTTTATTTAGAACTATTTAAAACAATCTCATGATACATTATATTGTTCTAACTCCAACGTTTTAGGCAGCGCACGTAGGGTTACCATATCTCAGGATTTGTCCTGAGATTTCAGGATTTTTGGACTCTTCTCAGGATTGCGGCTGGATTTTGCAAATCCCAGGAAATGTCAGGAATATAATTTTTAATAAACCACAGCTTACATTCCAATAAAAAGTCAAATAATCTTCCTTTGGTAATAATTGCACAATTAAAATCAATACTTATTAAGAAGATCCGCAGTAAAGAAAATATTACTACGTTTTATAAATTGTTAAGTAGGTACGTCTGAGAGAAAATTCTGAAACTGTAAAAAAATCTCAGGATTTTTCAATGGAAATCAGGCCTTTCCTCCGGACTTTTAATTTTTTCATCTGGTAACCCTAAGCGCACGCCAAGATAGTTCTCAGAAGGCAGGAATTTTTCCGAGTTACTTCATACTTTTCGTAATATTATGGCCAATATACAAAAACTGTTTATAAATTTTAGCCTATTTGTTATTCTGATATATAAGCTATATTACTGTAGTTTCATCAAAATCCGTTCGGTAGTTGTTGCGTGAAAGAGTAACAAACATCCATCCATCCATCCATCCTCACAAACTATTATAATATTAGTAAGACGTTCTTAACAAACTAGGTAAATCCCGTGTTAACTCGAGGATTATAAAAGAGCCCTTCAAAATGTTTAACCCTTTCGTTACGAGCGCCGTATTTAGCCGGCGCCAACATGATTCCGTGTGTACGAGCGACGTATTCAGCCGGCGTCAGCGTAATACTGTTTGATAACCGGCCCGGGTGGGTTTGTGTTTCGTGCTTTGTTTTAAAACAAAGCAACTATTACACGGACTTTTTTAATTATTCTAATAAATTACCACACAGAAATGGGTCTGCCCCATGCCCCACTACTCCCACTCGGGAATTCACCCCGACAGATTCCGTCGGGCTCGTTGGAGCGTCCGGTAGAACACATGCCGTGCGCATCGATGGGTCGTGGGTTCGAATCCCACCGGGACAACATGTTTATAATTTTCTGTAAGCAAGTATTCTCCACGTCTGGTAACTTCGGGCATTGATCGGGTGGGAGGAATATCGAAATTCCGACCGGGTAACGAACCACCGCTCATAGATGGAAAAACCGTGCAGTTCATATTGCGCGTTTCGGTTTCAGTCTATGGATTTCCGAATACTCGAAGTAGGTAAATAGTAAGTCGACAGCGCATCATTAACTGATGTTCTGTGGCTGAGGTATCACTTACCATCAAGTGAACCTCATGCTCGTCTGTCGATATCTAACATAAAAATAAAAAATCTTCAGCCAGCACAATTCATTGTCTTGAAACAACGCAATAATATGAACATTTAAAATGTGAAATCGCGCGATCGTTTAATATTATGCTTCAGTGAACAATTAATAATAATTACTGTAATAATAGCGTGTTTTATTGCCAATGTTAAAACAGGGAGGCCCGAAGTAGGTACATGTTTATTTTAATCTTCACTAGCTTGTGCTAGGTTCTTCAGATTTTTCTCCCCCATGGATCCAAGCCTTGTCGTGGGGGGGCTTAGTAGCCGAGGTGCAAGCCAGCACCCTGGTGAAGCCAATTGGATCGAGCTACCCCACTCGATCCAATTTTTAAATTCTTTTTCAGAGGGGATGTCGGAAGTGGCACCTAACTAAATGTGGCAATAGGCAGGAAATCGTAACCATGACAACAGCGTGTCACGCGACCTATTTTGGTTCAGAAATCGTGCGTTCAACGAAAAAATAAATACACGAGATATCTCACTACACCTTGTGTACTCCAATATTTCTTGATTTTATCCGAACCCTTTTGAGCCTCACGTGATTAATGGACGATCCTTCACAAGGTGTTTAACCACTGCACCAACGAGAGTTTAATATTTGTAGCCAAACAACGCCCAGCTGTTTCCCGACCCCACTGACATCTACGATAAGAATTACGAGTATGACATAGACTCGTCTGTTTGATGAAATGTATGAGATATGACACATTGTTCAGATACATTGTACGCACTATCGCAGATATTTGACCAGGCTCTCTCCGATCGGCTTGACCCTATGTCGATAGGTAGAGATGTCGTATTTGCGTCTAAATTTAAAGGTCAGCAACACACCTGCCCTTTGGTGTTATGTATGTCTATGAACGGCAGTGATCACTTACCATCACGTGAGCCACCTACCCATTTGCCCCTATTCAATAAAAAAAAAAAATCTTCGACGCACAACGTTATTGTGGAATGAGTGATTTTTCCGAATCGATACTATTGTGGACCTTCAAAACGAGACCCTATTCCTACCTTAAAGGCCGACAACGCACCTGCAATGTCATCCTCCTTATGTCATTTTTTTGCCAAAATGAGATGTTTAGACAAATAAAATATACATACATACATATACATCACGCCTCTTTCCCATTGCGGTAGGCAGAGATCACGGAATTCCATATGCTCCGATCCTTACATACCACTTTCGCTTCGTCCACTTTCATACACACTCGTCGGTTACGAATACTTTTGACCTGGCCCTTTTGAAGAACGTCCCCGATCTGATCGAGGTACGGTAAAAAATATAAAATATATTGAAATCGTATACCCTATTGCATCACATGTGATGCATTTGTTCTTCGTTTGTATCACATATATGGCCAGTCGACGTTTTAAACTGTACTGTGTCATTCTCTGTTACTAACAGCAGTTTTTAATAAAATTACAAAATACCCTTTTGATAAGAAACGTGTTATTAAGTTCATTCGCCTTTAAATTCAAGTTCAAGTTGTAGCACACTCGTTCCAGTGTTGAAGTCAGGGGACTGACCACGACCCTTCATAAATTGTCCAATTATAGCTTTTATTCAATTACTAGCGATCCGCCCCGGCTTCGCACGGGTTAAATGTAAATGTAGAAACAAATTTAAAAAAATAGCCGATGTTACTCGCTGATAAAGTAGCTTTTTTTATGTTAGATATCGACAGACGAGCATGAGGTTCACTTGATGGTAAGTGATACCTCAGCCACAGAACATCAGTCAATGATGCGCTGTCGACCTATTTTTTACTTCGAGCATTCGTAAATCCATAGACTGAAATCGAAATGCGCAATGTGCACTACACAGTTTTTCCATCTATGAAGCTTTCTATTGGTGAAAGAATCGGTCGAATAGTTTTTGAGTTAAATCGTAACAGACAAACAAATCTTTCCACTTTATAATATTAATAATAAAGATGACGATATTCTATCAAATATGTTGTTTTTCCTAACACCTTACCAAGGTATAATATTATCTACAATCTACATCAACATGACGCATGTAATAAAATATATTAACATGCAAATTAGCAGAAACCGTTATATACGATGTAGTTAAAAAACCTACGCCTCAAATATACCTTCGGGCTCGTTGATGCGTTGGCGTTCCGATAGGTCGTGAGTTTGAACCCCGCCGGAAATGATATTTTAACATTTTTTTTTTCATTTACATTTAGATCCCCGATCATACATCATCTGTGAAACTATCGAGGTTCATGAGATACAGCCTGATGACAGACAGACAGACAGACAGCGAAGTCTTGGTAATAGGGTCCCGTTTTACCCTTTGGGTACAGAACCCTAAAAACAACCTGTTACTCAGACTTCATATAAAAGAAGGTAAATTAGAAAATACTAGACACACGCCCGGCTTCGTACGGATGCAATGTAGGTACTGTATACAAAAAAATCGGCCCGGTAGTTTTTGAGTTTATTCGCTACAAACATACAAATATTTTCTCTTGATAATATAAGTGTAGTAGATGATGACTTTCCAAGTATTCAACAATATATTACCTACATTTAAAAGGCTTTAGCAAGGTCGAACAGCAATACCTACTAATGCAAATAAGAGTTTCATAGAATATTACATAAATCTTTACAAAGTATAAAAGTCGCCGAAATGTATATATGTACGCGCATAACCTCCGAACGACTTCACCAAATTTATTTTATTTGTAACTAGCATCGCGCCCCGGCTTCACACGGGTGAAATCTAGATGTTTAGTACAACAAATATGCCTATGTTATTCGCTGATAATGTAGCTTTCTATTGGTGAAAGAATTTTTAAAATCGGTCCAGTAGTAAGTTTTTGAGTTTATTCATAACATACAAAAATATAAAAAATCAAAATTACAAATCGTATAGAATAAGTATAGAAGTAAACATTGTCAGGACAAGGTTTGAATGATATAATTTTTTTTAAATCTTACGCAATTATGAAAAAATTAAAATACTCAAGGACTTATTGACACAAGATTTAGTCAAAAAAGGCCTAGTTAGTGAATTACTTTCATAAGCCCATAGGAGTGTCTACGCTCCATGTCACTCTTTCGAAACGGTCAAGCACACATATTGATTAAGGTATAGGGGTTGTAGAAAACATAAGAGCCTGGCTCTCCATAAGATCTGCTAACTTTTTTACAGCGCAAGCAACATGTAACTAATTCTTTTTTTTATGACATATATCGATAGACGAGCATGAGGTTCACTTGATGGTAGGTGATACCTCAGCCACAGAACATCAGTCTACGATGCGCTGTCGACCTAATTTTTACTTCGAGCTTTCGGAAATCCATAGACTGAAACCGAAACGCGCAATGTGCACTTCACGGTTTTTCCACCTAAGAACGGTGGTTCGTTACCCGGTCGGAATTTCGATATTCCTCCCACCCGATCAATGCCCGAAGTTACCAGACGTGGGCAAAACATGCTTACACAAAATTTTAAACATTTTGTCCCGGTGGGATTCGAACCCACGACCCATCAATGCGAACGGCAGGTGTTCTACCGAACGCGCTAACGAGCCCGTCAAAATTCTCCTCCTCCTCTTGGCGTTACTTTACAGGAAAATGTTTTGATATCATATCTTTCTGTAAGTTTTTAATCGTAGTTTTTATTATTCTGTTTATTTTCTTTTCCTTTTTTTTAGTTTCTAAACACCCTTATGTTCCGAGCTTGAAAATTTACAAACATGTCTCAAAAATGTTCATCTTTCTATGACTTCGGGAAGTACCCTAACAGTTTTGATGTTCATCAGTCAGTAAGTGAGTGACGAAATCTGGGTATTTTAGATGTTAATATAATACAATAATATTTAATAAGTACTATATTATTATCATATCCTGAAAATTTAGACTTTCTAGCACTGTCCAGATCGAAATTATTCAAAAATATGACGAAACGCTTCGAGAAACGGTTGTCTCGTCATGGCGGAGACACTGCCGTGCCTCCAGATATAAAGGGAGCCGATAAGAATCGGTATGTTAGCCGCTGCCCAAGGACATCCGCTACTCAAATGTTATTCATCATGTGTTTAGGTTATTTTTAGTAAATAATTTTTTTTTGTATGTAGTTTGTGTTATGATACAGCCATTTATAGTTCGGAATAAACGAAAAAAAATGATATAAAGAAATGAGCGACGAAAAGTTTGTTGTAGATTCATGAAACTTAGACCAAATTGCGCCGGAAAAGAACGAATTATAAAAAAGAAAAGCAAAAAAAAAAGTATATTTTACCAAAAATGACGTCTGCTAGCCATCGATAAGATTATTATAGTAATTTATTTAATTGTTAGTAAAGATTTATTTGTTTGTTACGATTTAACTCAAAAACTACTGGACCGATTTTAAAAATAATTTAACCAATAGAAAGCTACATTATCAGCGAGTAACATAGGCTATTTTTTTGTGTATAGTACATGTACATTGCACGCAAGCGAAGTCGGGTCAGATCGTTAGTTATTATTAAAACCTTAACCCCTTACTCTGTAGGACCACTTGTCACCAGCGCTATTTCCGAACAGATACGTCTTAGGGACCTTCAAAAAAAGTGCCTTCTCATTTAATTCAAAGGCCGGCAACGCACATGCCAAACCTCTGGTGTTGCAGATGTCTATACGCGCCGGTGACACTTACCATTAGGTAAGTCAAATTCATTTGTCTTTATTCCATAAATAAATATGTCCTCTGAGAATCTCCACATGGATCTAAACGCGACAAAGTTGGACTATAAAAATTTCATCAAAAAACAATTGTTGTGCAATAAACATCCAAAATCCATTGAAGCAATGAAACCGCTAATATAACACGTTTATTACACTTCACAAACACTCAGAGTTATATAGAAATACACCACTATTAGAGTCGTACTTTAACCGGCTAATTAGTGAATTAGCGTTGTCGTTACAGTACAACGACCGCCTCGGACCGCGCTTACGATATAACTGGATTGACTTCTGCATACGATTGTATTGCAGGTTAATGAACTAAAATCTCGTCGTCTCGTGAAAGAAAATTTAGGGAGAACATTGGCCAGTAGGTGCTTCGATTTTTAAAAAAAATATAATAATTAATATTAAAAAAAATTATTGCACACAAAACACTAACAATAAATAAAAAATATGTTTTTATGCATCGATTTTTTTATCGAAATATTTTTCCCCCTACTTTTCCAAATTAAAATAATATTCTGATTTTAAATTTAATACAAAAAATCTTAAATTAATTAATTAATTATAAGGATCTACTATAATTAATTATAATTATAGTAGATCCATCATGATCTTATGCAACTTTTCACCCTCCTGATATTTTCTCAGAAACTCCGCTGTTTTCGAGATACGTCGCATTTAATAAAACTAAATTTTCGTCAAAAATTAGAATATTTTTGCGACAAAAAATCGCATGGTACTTTTCAAAAATGAAAATGTAACTCTTCGTGCTAGGCCCGCTGTTTAAAAGCGCGTGCCGGCTAAAAAAAGAATTAAAAAAACATCCGAAGTGGCAAAGTAAAGCTATAACTGTTCCCTTCAAAACTTATTCTCCTCTCTTACAACTCTTTTCCACTGAGATATCAAACTTATACCGAAGCTGAAAATGTCGATGGAAGAATCTAAACTTTTGAGCGGGAGTGTATATAAGACTAGGATTTAGTTTAGTTAATTGGATCAAAATGGATTTATTTATTATGAAAATTACAATGATCTTATTCTTTCAAATCTCGAATTTTCAACGTCTATTTAAAATGTTAAATATGTCGCTGACGTATGGAAACTTAGATACGGGACCCTTGAAATAATATCAAAATCCAAGTTTTTTTTGGTTTGATTGCTCATGTCAAAAGATGTAATTTAAAAATAAGGTTCATAAATTATGCAACATTATCCTGTTTTTTTCAGTGATATATAGAGTACATATATAAAACAAAGTCGTGTTAGTTACACCATTTATGACTCAACAATGGCTGCATAGATTTTAATGATATCTTATTTGTTGGATTAGTCCATGGCCCGAATAACAGAATAATTATTAACATATTGGAAACATTCTCGAAGTAAAATCTGTGGCTGAGGTATCTTACCTCAAGTGAACCTCATGCTCATAAAAAAATCTAGAAATATTTTGAAGCCAAAATTCTGGCTGGTCAACGTCAGTCGGACCCGCTAGTTACTTTATTTTTTTTTGTAATTCTATTTGAAACTATACGACGATATTGTCTTTTATTAACGCGAGTATCACACATTTAAATAAAATACTGTATACCGGATTAAAACGCGATTTATTATTTATATTGTTTAAATTAATTATCCCGACGTTTCGGATGCTTTACAGCAACCGTGGTCGCGGGACGTCGGGATAATTAATTTAAACAATATAAATAATAAATCGCGTTTTAATCCGGTATACAGTATTTTATTTAAACTATAAGACGACTTATTTTTTTTTCTAGTTCTATTTGAAACTGGCTTCATGATAAGATTCAGTTTACGATCAACGTCCGCAAATCGTAATTATATGAATTGATGTAATTCCTAGCCACCTATACCTTATACTAATTAGAAAATTAATTTTTCACAATATTTGGGCTACATTAGAAGCATTAATAAAAAAGAAACCACGATCAATTACTTAATTTCGGGGAGATTTTAAAAAATGGCAACATTAAACATTTACATTAATTTATGATCGACCGAGTAATTAATCATTTGACGAGTATTAGTCAAGGTAATTTTGTAAACAAAGATTATATAGTGCGTTTATTTAAACCGGTCAATTGTGAATTGGACAGTATAGTAGTGATCTTTTGTGGTACTAAGTGGTGGTGGTAAGAATTTGTATGGTAATATTTTTTATTAAGGTCAACAACCTTTGAATTTGTATTTTTTAAGTATTCTGAAGATATCTTTCTTATAATTCAAAAATTATCACTACAGTCTGAATTTTAGAATGGGGCATGCGGCAGACATATTTCTATGGCTGTTTCATTGATCATTTGTATCATGAAAATAGGTAATCGGTAAGTACTTTACCCGACCTAAACACTTTTGGAGGTGTGGGTTTGAATATCTGGTTATACAAAAGTTTAACCCGGTATTCAAACCCACACCCCCAATGATTACGCCACTTAGCCATGGAAATATATATATACAGATTAGCTTCTGCCCGCGACTTCGTCTGCGTAGAATTAGTACTACGGGTACTTTGTTTTTGAACCGAGCTGTTTTTTCATAAATCTCCGCCTAATGGCGCTGCACCCGAGTTAATCTTATCGTGATATTTTTTAAATTATTCGTCCAAATTACTTAGTGTAAAAGACAAAGTTCATCTACATTAAATATTGAAGGCGAAAAATGTATTAATTTTAATAAGAATTAGCTAAATATTCTAAAATGTGCATTGTAAAAAAGTATTAAATTTAAATGTATTTATGGCTTATAATTTCGGATATATTGGCTTCCACATAAAAGGTAGATATATGGTGTCGCGGACTTTTATTTAGAACTATTTAAGATAAAAAATGCCATCATACATTATCTTTGTGTAACTCCAACAGTTTAGGCAGCGCACGCCATGATAGCCCTCAGAAGGCAGGAATTTTTCCGAGTTACTTGATAATTATCGTAATATTATGGCCAATATACTCGTACAAAAAATCTATATAAATTGTAGCCTATGTTTTATTCTGATATATAACCTATATGACTGTAAAGTTTCATCATAATCTGTTCAGTAGTTTTTGCGTGTAAGAATAACAAACATTCATCCATCCATCCTCACAAACTTTCGCATTTATAATATTAGTACGATAGTAGGATTAGTAGGATAGGGAGCCATTCCCGCAAGTTTTGTCACATCTTGGCCACTCGAGTGCTCAGTATACGCCGATGCCATATAAAATGTATTAAATATCATGTTGCTGCTCTTAGTTGGCCGGGCTGTAGCCCAAGATAGAATAACTTTTTATTTGTCAGTGTGAATATCAAATAACACCTGTCCTTTGGTAACCTTGGCCACCTATTTTGGCTAAACTAGTTTATTGTTACTATAACATAATTAATAATACATTCAACAATGGACTTGTTGACTTGAAGGATTCCTCTGTATCGCGAGTTCGATTTCTGATGGATTTGACACGTTCATTTTGCATTTTGCGTGGCATCAAACGGGTGGGAAAAATATCGAAATTCCGACCGAGTAACGAAAACCGTAAACCTCTAGGTTAAAAAGGCAATAACACATCACCAACTGATGTCCTATTTTTTATATTAGATATCTACAGATGTCCACTTGATGGCAGGTGATACCTCAGCCACAGACAATCAGTCAATGATACACTGTCGACCTACTTTTTAATTCGAGCATTCGGAAATACATAGACTGACAGGCTCGTTGGCGCGTACGGTAGAACACCTGTCGTGCACAACCATGGGTCGTGGGTTCGAATCCCACCCGGACGACATGTTTACAATTTTATTTAAGCATTTTTTCCCCACGTTTGGTAACTTCGGGCATTGATCCGGTGGGAGGAATATCGAATTTCCGACCGGGTAACGAACCACCGTTCAGAGATGGAAAGACCGTGAAGTGCACATTGCGCGTTCAGACACATTGTTCGAAGTAAAAGTAGGTCGACAGTGTATCATTGACTGATGTTCGGTGGCTAGGGTATCACCTACCATCTGGCGATAACTAACATAATAAAAAAAATCAAATGACAGATATGAATACTTTCTCGCAAGTTTGTGCTTTGTCCTCAGCATATACTGAGAATAACTCACCCCTCGCGTCTCTCAGCACGTTCGCAGCATGCCTGTGCCTAGATCGCTCGGCCAACGTTAAAGCGCTGTCCCCGGCCGCTGTCAACGCTGATATATCAGCACCTGCTGAGATCAGCGCTTTCACATTCTCAGCGTGACCGCATTCTGCTGCTACGTGAAGTGGTGTCTGGAGGGAATTATTATCCTTGTTTAATCGTGCTAATTTATCAATTCTCTATTAAAATTACAACCCAAGAATGATTTTTAATATTTTATTCCTTGGGGTGTTAAGGAATATAATTGTCAAAAGGACTTTACAATATTTAAGGTTGGTAGCACCTAGGTTGTGGACGTACAGTAAGGTATCTTGAGCCTTACTGCATCAAGAAAAAAAAAATGTTTCGTATTTACGTAGTTGGTCCAAAAGATCTGTCACTGGCACATTGTTTTTAAACGAACATGATTTTATAAAAAAGTTATTGCATTCTATTTTGAATGAATGACTATTGTTGAATTGACTAATGAAACTATTGTATGAATGTTTGACTATTGTTTTAAAACAAAAAACAATCACTTTCCGTAATTTTTCACAATGGAGTGGACATTGAAAGAAAACCGAATAGCTGAGTACCATTTTCGAGTTGCTCAAAATTTTGAATATAACGCTTAGGTTTGTGTACCGTACTATTGATAGGTACAATTAAGTCTCCAGTGTTGAGGACAAGAAAGGAACTGGCCGGCCACGCTCCGCAAGAACACCAGCAGTAATCAAAGCTATCAAGGCGCGGATAGCAAGAAAACCTGTCCGAAAACAGAAGTTGATGGCTTTACAGATCAGTGTCAGTAGAAAAACAGTAAAAAAGGTTTTAGAATTCCCGAGCCCTTAGTGGAGTATGAGGCAGACACATTTCTGTATCTGTTTCACTGATCATGTTTCTTTACATGCCAGTAGGTTATCAGCCTTCTGTGCCCTGCCTAACCAAAACATGTTTTTTATCATGTTTCTCTGGGATTCGAACCCAGGACCTCCGATGCTAAACGAGTCGCGCTTACCACTGCGCGACGTTCGCAGAGCCTCATATATGTATATGGAGTCAAATGAAGACCTGGATATCATGTTTTTATGAAAATAAAATAATTATTGAAGCATTTTAATATAATTATTATTTCATATATGTATCCACTACCTTATTTTACATACCTTACCGCCAGTGACATCATCAGATCTAGCATTCACGTCCGCCCCTGCAGCACACAGCACTGGCAGGCAGCAACTGCGTTCAGCCAACGCCGCTGCATGCAGCGCACTCCGGTTATGCTCATCCCGTGCGTCAACTTCCGCCCCCGATGCTATTAGTTCTTGCAGTAATTCCAAGTTATCCCACAGAGCAGCCTATTATGAAAAATAGTTTTTAACAGTTCTGAAGTAGCGTTTGGACACAGTTTCACCTGTCGGCCTAGCATGACAACCACGACAAAATTTTGTCGACCATTTTCTCGTGTTTTAATTGATTATTTATTTCTTTATGTCATCCGGGTCTAACAAGACACTTAAAACTCAACTTTTAATGTCAAAAGTAGAGATGTTGATTGAGATATCTTATTTAACAAAGTTGTTGATGTCGAAATATAATTAATCAAGATATCTTAGTCTTCACTTGTCTGTGAGATATATCTTGATGGCCACGCTAGGCGGGGTGATGGACTGTGATAATGTGGCCTAAGATGGACCACACTCGCTCATTAAAATGCTAAGCACACATATCTTGAAGCAACCAAGATTATAACTTGGCAGGAAGATAGAGTTTGTATCACAGGTTTGATTGCAGGTGTGTCCATTTACCAAAGTAGCACAATATATGGCTAGTACACATTCACATTCACATTAAGATATAATGTAAGAGGACACTCTATTGAATGAAAATCTCTAAAAGTCAAGAACTTTATTGGAATATTCATTTACTTAATTAGGTTAGGGGATTAGAAGACCCCTAATATTTGGCGGATTAGCAAATATAGTGAATTAATGTGCCCTAGAATAAAAATGTTTTTGTAACATATTTAAGAAAATATTATATATATATTTTTTTGAATTATTCATATGTGTAATTAATAAATATGTATGTATATAAGTATTTCAATTATTCAGCCTTTCATTCAACATAGTATGTTCTAACTGCCTACAGATTTTTGAACAGTAGCGAGACAGTATGATAAATGACGATATCATATGATTCAGACAAAATTACGAAACATACAATGAGAAGTGGAGCGGTATTAAATACACTCTGGTAGCAACTAAAACTTTGGATTTTAACTTATATACACTATAACATTTAAGTTTACCTGGTGCAGCAACCGGCCTTGAAAGTTTTCTTCGTCCGGGGACAGATCCATTGTCAATTGTTAACACAATACTTTAAATTTTAACTCATATTTCCGCATACACAAACCGTTCAAGCGTTGCAAAAATACAATACACAATAACTCAGTAAATATAAAATTTAATGAATGAAACGTATTATATATTAAATTGTAAGATGTAGGAGAATCGCAATATTAATACATTCAATAATAACATTTGGGTAAAATTAAATTATTTATTATTTTTCACCAAGATTAAAAGAATCGATTTGAATAAGGTTGCTGTCAGATTTGACAGCTTACAGATGATTGCATTGAATTAGCGTTTATAAACTTACTGATAATTTCCTACAAACAAATTCCTAAAACCCTTTGTATTTGAAGACTATTTCGAGTTTAAAGTGAAATATAAGAGGTTTATAATAAAAAAAGCTAAGCTTTTTTTTCTAAAGCTTTTCCTTAATTTCGCTCTAATCTTATTATTCATTTAAAATATTATGTACCTACTTTATAAAAATAATATAGAAATCCTAAACGGTAGTTTATCATTGACATTTGACAGACACAACTGTCAGGTCATTAATGAGGTTATGTTTTGAGTAAAAAATTGTTAAATATAAATACAAACTTGAAACTACAAAGTTAAATCCTGACAAATTAAATAAATAACAATAAAAGAAGTAAGAGTTTTAAAATGCCGCCATTAGAAAATAATTTAGAAGAATTGGATGAAAAGAGCATAGAAAACATTGTGAAATTTGTATCGGATATTAGGACAGGGTAAGTTTACGTGTCTAGGAGTTTTTTTCAACTTATTCATATCTTATTCATCTAAATAGCCACAAGACTGTGAGTTTAATGTGGTATATATACATAAATTTTGTCTATTTGGCAATGGACTAAAAGTTTTTAATATAAAGAGTCAAAAGACTACTACTATATTTAAAACTATTAATATCAGAATTTGATTAAAATTGGTTCTCAAATTGAGAAAGCTATATACTATATATTATTATAGCAACTAGCTGATGCCCGCGACTTCGTTCGCGTGGGGTTCGCTTTTGAGCAAGCTTTCTTCAAATGACATATCCTCCATCCTCTGTACTTGGTGATTTATTTTGGGAATGAGCTATGAAATTAGTCATTTACGGCTTTTGCATCATATTATTGACACGTTTAATGGTGGTTGAGATTGGGGTTCGAAGTATGATTTGAAATTCTATAGAAATACCATTGTTGAAAAAATGAACCTGACTTTAAAGAAATTTACTTATTTTTTTTATAAATTTAATTAGTGGTGAAGATACTGTATCCACCTCGATATTTATTTCATTTAATTGATCATTTTCATTTTGAGACATTTTTTTTAAATTCCCTTTTCTCGGGATTCCTACTCGGGTTTCCGGTGCTAAATGCGGAAACCTCTAAGATACGAAGACAGTCCTTAAATAAAAGCAATGTCGAATAATCGTAATTCTGTAGAGAAAGGATGGATGAAAAGGTGAAATAAACGATCTCATAAGAAATACTTTTTCATACAATATTTCAATAATACATTTTCTATTTTTATAATATAATTCTTTAAAAAAATAAATAAATAAATACAAAAAAAAAATATTTCCGTTCAACTTCAGATTCGAACTCGCATCTGAAGTTACGCAATGGGCCTGCATATCCACTATTCTACGATTACATATATCGGAAATGGCGAAATAATCAAAGTATTTCATTTACATATCAAACTGTGATTGACATCTGACAATTCGAAAAAGTTCAACGCGAGTCAGTTTGCATTGCAATTTGGTGATATGGTGCCTTTAAAATTATTTTTAAATGATGATAACTTTTCTTTCTGATAACCGATTTCGATAAAACAAAGCCTATATGTTGCCCCGGGCTTTACTTAATATACTTGTGTAAATTGCATGAAAATCCGTTCAGTATCTTCGGAGATTAGCGTGAACAAACAGACAGACAGACAGACAGACGGACAGACAGACAGACAGACAAGAATCTTAAAAATTGCATTTATGCATTCTGCTACCCTTCTTTTATCACCCCTCTTAATTTCTGGTAAAAATATTTAGTGAAGCGTAATTTCGATCCTACTCTTTTATTATATGTATAGATTTCTCTCAGGCAACTGTGGTATCTGGATATAACAATATTTTAAATTAGTAATTTTAAAGGAGCGGTCAAACATCTGAGTTAGGTATTTCTAAGCAGACATATTTTACTGACTATTTTATGCTACGTAAGAGTAGAAGTGATCACTTTTCTCAGTAATACCTGACTAAAAAGCTTTTATCTCTTTCTGTAGGATTCAAACTCAGAACCTTAGTGATTCAACCTACTGCATTCATTCATTGAGGCACAAAACGTAATGTGTAATATAACTTTTGTTGTTTTGTTCTTCTTCTTCCTATCCGGTGCACTCTTGACAGAGCGGTCGTGATCGCTATGAAGTAGTGGTAGGGGCAGATGTGATGCGCTTCACGACGTTTCGCCATCGTTGCCTATTAGAGGTCATCCTGCTGCAGTGGTTGAGTGAGTCTCCTACGGCAGACTTGATTTGGTCAGTCCAACGCGTAGGTGACCTTCCGCGCGGCCTAGTGCCTTCCACCTTCCCCTGGACGACAAGGCGTTCTATGGACTGATCACCACGCCGAGATACGTGTCCGAAGAATGTAAGGATGCGAGATTGTACTGTTGAAAACAGACGCTGCTTAATACCGAGTTCTTGAAGTATCGAGACGTTTGTACGAAACTCGGTCCACGAAACCCCAAGCATTCTCCTCCAGCACCACATTTCCAGAGCGTCTATTTTCTGCTTTTCCACATCTCGCAAGGTCCACGTTTCAGCTGCGTACAGAAATATGGGGAATATAAGTGTCTTCATGAGCCTGGTCTTCGTGGCTTTTGTTATATTCCTGTTTCTCCATATTTTTTGCATCTTGTCCATCGCCGTTCTTGTGATGCCCATACGTCGTTTGATCTCATCGATGCATCCGCCATTGCTTGAAATCTGAGCCCCAAGATAAACATAAGATTGGACCACGTTGCATTTCGCGATTTGAGTCACTTGAGGCGAATTATTTCTGGCACGGTCAACAATCATCACCTTGGTTTTGCTGCGATTTATCTTTAGTCCAAACTCATGGCTCACTCGTTCCATCCTTGACAGAAGCTCTTCCAAGTGTTGCGAGCTGGATGCAAACAAAGTGGTATCATCCGCGTAACGCAAGTTCGCAATTCTGTATCCACCAATTGTTACACCGTCTGTCCAGTCTTCCAAAGTGATGCGCATTATTAGCTCTGTGTACACGTTGAATAAGAGCGGTGATATTATGCAACCCTGGCGTACTCCAGCACTAGGATGGAAATCACCTGATAGGACATCATCTGTGCGTACTGAAGCTGTGCCTTCTTCATAAAGCCGTCTTAAAAGGTGCACAAGATGTTTTGGTGTGCCCATATCTAGCAGGGTCTTCCACAACACCGGCCATCTCACAGAGTCGAATGCTTTTGAGAAATCAACAAAGCAAATGAACACGGGCTTATTAAATTCTCTTGACTTCTCTATGATCTGGCGTAAAATAAGAATTTGTTCCCGAGTGCCTTTTCCCTTGACAAAACCGGCCTGTTCCGGAGCGATCTCCTTAGAGAGGTAAGCTTTCAGGCGCTCGTTGAGAATATGCAACAATATTTTGCTAGCGTGTGGTATCAGAGCAATGAGGCGGTAATTGTTACATTTCTTTGTTGAACCCTTCTTGTGCAGGGGTGTGAATATGGTGTGTGTCCATTCCGAAGGCCAAACTCCTGTCTGCCACACCTTATTGCAGATGAGATGAAACATCTGGTCGCCACGTTCTCCTAAGGCTTTAATTGTCTCTATAGGAATTGCATCTCTTCCAGTTGCTTTTTTGCTTTTCAGGTGTTTTATGGCAGTTCTTACTTCGGACAGAAGGATGTCTGGTTCCAAATTCTCTGGCTCTGGTTCTGTGCTTATAGACAGTCGCGACTGCGGATCCAGGAACAATGACTGGCAATAGCTCCTCCACGTTTCAGAGATTTGTTCGAGTTCTGTTACCACTTCATTTTTGTCGTTCTCGATAGCCCAGGTTTTAGCAGGTAGAGATTTAGTAATTAGACGAATTTTGTGGCAAAGATCTCTAGACTCGTGCTTCATAGCATGTTTTTCAAGTTCGTCACAAATGCTATGAAGGTGGGAATTATGGTCTCGCCTGCAGCAGGCTTGGATGTTAGCAGACAGCCGATTCAGTTCTCTTATGTCTGCTCCTGCGGCTTTCTTAAAGCGCCTCTCTTCTATAAGGGCAAGGGTACTGTCCTTCATCCAGTGTTGACGTTTGCGCGTTTCTGATCCCGGACTAGACTCCGTGACTGCATTTTGGATGAGTTGTTTAGCCTTATTCCATAGCATGTCTGGTGTAGCTTCGGTGTGGTTTACAAGTGTCCAATCTGTCCAACTCCGCTCAATGGCTGTAGTGAATTTCTTGTTATCTGCTACTTCAATCCGTCTTGTCTTCTTAGAGGATCGAGCGGCTTTGAGCTTCAACCTCATCTTTGCGATAACGAGTTCGTGATCGGAACCACAGTCAGCCCCAGGAAGCGTGTGGGCATTAAGAATAGAGGTGCGCCAACGTGATCTTATCAGTATGTAGTCGATCTGATTTTTGACGTGACGTCCAGGTGACGTCCAGGTGAACAGTCTACGGGGATGGTGTTGGAATAGACTGTTCACCACTACCATGTTGTTCTCGTCTGCGAACTGCATGAATCTTTCACCTCTTTCGTTACGTATCCCAAGTCCGAAGTTTCCCACAGATTTGCTGTACTGGGCAGAGTTTGCTCCAATTTTTGCGTTGAAATCACCCATTATTATAAGTAACTCTCTATTGGGGATTTTGGCAATTGTTGATTGTAAATCTTGGTAAAAACTCTCCAGTACGAGGGGTAGAGCTTCACTAGTGGGAGCATATGCCTGTATTAGGTTCAAGTTTACAGGTGACGCTTTGAGCTTCATAGACATAATGCGGTCGCTGACTGCCTCATACCCTATCACACTGTTATTCTGATGCTTAGGAATTAGAATCGCTACTCCGTTTTGGCTACTGTCATCGCTACTGGAAAAGTAAACAGCATGGGCGTCGGTAAAGAAGTGCCCGTTGTTTCTCCAGTGCGTTTCTGTAAGACCGCAAATGGATAAACCACATCTGGTGACTTCCCTCTCCACGATATTAAGTTTACCGGGCTTTAGCAACCCGCGAACATTCCACGTGCCTATCTTCTGGATTTTTCGCAACTTGACGGAGTTTCCAGTAGCATTATTTCCACGTGGAGCCTGGTCTCTTACTCCAACATGGCCGGTAGTCCATTTCCCACCGCTCGCCCCGGACGCGGCGCGGCGCCGCTGGCTAGGCGGTTCGCATGGCAGTCGTGATTCTCTTGTGTCTACTTTCATAACGATTTTCTCGGGAGATTAGCTGCAGTGGTTTCCCGTTGCCTTCTGCGCCAGTTCTTTTAGGGGTTATTTGAACCCCAAGGCCGCTGTAACCTCTTCTGACCTCTGGTCAGGAATGTGGTTATACCGCCACTGCTCGGTCGCCATTGCCTCGTCTGTTATCTAGCAGGGGGACCACGGTATAGGAATACCGCCGCGGATGATGTGTTGTCCGCGCGTGCAGGTGAGGTTGACAGTTGGGGCCGGAAAGATGTTAAATCCGTTCTCCCCCATTACCCCCCTGTGTTGTTTTGTTATGTATGTATTAATATATTTAATTTCTTGTTACAGAAAATTGCATGGCTCTAATAATATTGCAGTGGCTACAGTCACTCTATTGGAGCAGATAATCACAGAAGCATCTAACACTAGTGCTCTGTAAGTAGAAATATTTTAATGATCTGTATTGATAAGACTGCGCAGAGAGCATATATAATTCTACATACATACATATATCATGCATCACGCCCCTTTCCCACTCCCACTTTCCATATAGTTCGATCCTTGCATACCACTTTTGCTTCTTCCATTATCATCAATCACAATCATACACATTTGTCGGTACCCCAGTAACACCGTGCCAAGCGCCTATAAGGCCTGTTATTCTATGTACATCTATGTTCTTTGATATTACCTAGTTAATAGTGAAATGAAATAATGATATGATGAGCAATGGCAGACTGAATTACTAATATCTGATATCATGATGGTAAATAATTGAGTTTTCAACCTTTCAATATGCGCTGCATATTAAAATGAAGAATTGTCATTATTTTTACACAAGTGCAATAATAATAATCCTTGTGAGCAAACAACAAAACTAAATAAATTGTATATATTTCAGGTGTTTAGTGAATGCAGTTCGCGGTACAGGGCGACTTATAAGCAAGGCATTACCGCAAGAGCTTATAGCTGTCAATATGGTCCGTCGTGTGTTGCGCGCTATACGAGACGAACAGAGGGCTTTAGCCAATCAGGTGTGAACCATTTTGCTGTCAGTATGACGGGCGAGTTGGTGCATTTTGTAGAACATCTACCTTGCGCTCCAATGGGTCGCGGGTTCGAATCCTGCCGGGATGACATGTTTATTATATTCGATTAGCATATCTTCCCCACGTCTGGTCGCTTCGGATAATAAACAGGTGGGAGGAATATTGATATTCTGACCGGGTAACAAACCATCGTTCATAGATGGAATAACCAGGTATCACCAACCATAAAGTGAACTCAGCCACAGAACATCAGTCAATGATGCGCTGTCAACCTACTTTTTATTTCGGAATTTGAGTGATGGCGTCCATGAGCGGTGGTGATTAGTTACTATCAGGTAACTCACCTTATCGGCAGTGGCTTATGGCAATCACCTACCATCAAGTGAACCTCATGCTCATCTGTCGAACTGTCTTACGAAAAGTTGATACGAAAAGTTAGTACTTAAAAAAAAGTTTTAGATGTATTTTTATATAAATTTCAGAGTAGCGAGTACTCTGGTGACTCCCTCCAGCGGCTGGTGCTGGCTGCTCCAAGTCGTCGCGCCACGCTACCCTCACACCAAGACCTTCGAGAGCCCATCCGTGATCACATTGCTGAGGTGATACTTGATTCAAACAAGCAACGTGCCCGGCTTCATACGGGTGCAAAATAGATGTACTATACACAAAAATAGCCTATGTTACTCGCTGACAAAGTAAGTTTCTATTGCTGAAAGAATTTTTAAAATCGGTCCAGTCGTTTTGAGTTTATTCATAACATACAAAATTCTAAAAATACAAATTTTTCCTCTTCATAATATTAGTATAGATAATAAATAAAGCTAAAAATATAATATACTATTGTAGTAACAGACCTCGGCAAGAAAGATAGAAAACCGTGTAGTGCACATTGCGTGTTTCGGTTTCAGTCTATGGATTTCCGAATGCTCGAAGTAAAAAGTAGGTCGACAACGCATCATTGACTGATGTACTGTGGCTGAGGCATCACCTACCATCAAGTGAACCTCATGCTCGTCTGTCGATATCTGACATAAAAAACACACACTCACACAAACTACATCACTGAAAATCATCACTTCACGGTTTTTCCATCTGTGAACGGTGGTTCGTTACCCGGTCGGAATTTCGATATTCCTCCCACCCATTCAACGTCAAAGTTGCCGTCAACGTCAACGCCACCCAGACGTGGGGAAAATAAGCTTACAGAAAACTATAAACATGTCGTCCCGGGGGGATTGGAACCCACGACCCATCGATGCGCACGGCAGGTGTTCTACCGAACGTGCCAACGAGCCCGTCAAATGCAATTACTCAGCATAAGCTGGGATGTCGCACGCTCCAGCGCTGATTTTCGGTGATGTAGTATGTGCGTGTGTGTGAGTGAGTGTCTTTGTGTGAGAGTGAGTGAGTGAGTGTGTCTTCAAAATTATTTCAAATATATTTGATTACTCAGCATAAGCTGGGACGTCGAGCGCTCCAGCGCTGATTTTCGGTGATGTAGTGTGTGCGAGTGAGTGTCTTTGTGTGAGAGTGAGTGTGTCTTCAAAATTATTTCAAATATATTTGATTACTCAGCATAAGCTGGGACGTCGAGCGCTCCAGCGCTGATTTTCGGTGATGTAGTGTGTGCGAGTGAGTGTCTTTGTGTGAGAGTGAGTGTGTCTTCAAAATTATTTCAAATATATTTGATTACTCAGCATAAGCTGGGACGTCGAGCGCTCCAGCGCTGATTTTCGGTGATGTAGTGTGTGCGAGTGAGTGTCTTTGTGTGAGAGTGAGTGTGTCTTCAAAATTATTTCAAATATATTTGATTACTCAGCATAAGCTGGGACGTCGAGCGCTCCAGCGCTGATTTTCGGTGATGTAGTGTGTGCGAGTGAGTGTCTTTGTGTGAGAGTGAGTGTGTCTTCAAAATTATTTCAAATATATTTGATTACTCAGCATAAGCTGGGACGTCGCACGCTCCAGCGCAGATTTTCGGTGATGTAGTGTGTGTGTGCGTGTGTTTGAGTGAGTGTGTGTGTGTTCAAAATCATATATTTGATTGCAGCTGCTCGCGGAATTGGAAGCGAGCACTTCCTCCATATGCGGGCAGGCCAAGGAACACGTACATGCAGATGAGCTGATACTGACCTACGGAGCCAGCGCACTCGTGGAGAGGTTTCTAAGGTCTACCGGCACGAGCAAGCTGAAGTTGCTGCTGGTGGAAGGTCCAGAGCATACGGAGGTATGGATATCACGGCAGACTATTTGTTTTTAGTTATATACTAGATGACCCGGCAAACGTTGATTTGCCATGTAAATAATTTCTAAAAAGCAGGGGTTGGTGATAAAAAAGTAAAAATTTAGGGTTGTATGTATTTTTAATGCCACATTATAAAAAAAATAAAAACATAAAATTTCGTCCAAAAATTAAAAAAAAAATTAAGGGTGAACAACCCTTATCACTTAGGTCTTAGGGGTATGAAAAATAGTAGCCGATTCTCAGACCTACTGAATACGCATATAAAATTTGGTTAAAATCGGTAAAGCCGAAGGAGTACGGTAACTAACATTGTGACATGGAAATTTTATATATTAGATATATATGTACATATGTAACAACATCTATAGTCCCCAAGCCCAAAATCAGTATGTTGTCGATAATAATCCTGAATCACGCTATCAAAGTGTTTCCGAGCGCTGAGTTCCGCTCCGGTTTCGCACGGGTACTATACAAAAAATTTAATAGTCTATGGTAATGCCGCTGATAATAATTTAGCTTGCTATTGGTGAACGAATTTTTAAAATCGGTCGAGTAGTTTTTGAGTTAAATCGTAACAAACAAATCTTTCCTCTTTATAATAAAAACAAAAAAAATTTAAGCTGCGTTTTGTTGAAAAAAATATTAGAACCCGGACATCCTTTAATTACATTGAGTATCATTTAAAATATAGTAGAGGACGGAGGTTGCCGGATTATTGGTCTTTTGAAGTGCCGGATTAGTGAGATTCTGTATATATTCTTTTAGAGTGCAGCGATGGCGGTTCGACTGAGCAACCACGGCGTGAATGTGACTCTAGTGAACGGAGCCGCAGTAGGAGCCCTAATGCCGAGGGTCAACAAGGTAAGATTTTGTGTGTCTGTCGATATCTAACATGAAAAACAGATACTTTATACCAAGGTCTGAAACCGGTTAATTTTATTTTCCAAAATACGTGTCTGACTGAGATACCATGGATATTAGTTTTTAAAGAGTAACACACACTAAACTTACCACAGTAATTTCTTTCAGTAAATATGAATAAAAACGAAAGAATATTAACAAAAACCTTTGTTATACCGGTATAACTCCCATTAAATTAAAAGGTATTCAGTCCCTGCTTTATACCGGATTAAAACGCGATTTATTGTTTATATTATTTATCCCGACGTTTCGCATGGTGTCTGATTTAAATCTGTGCCTTCACCTACCATCAAGTGAACCTCATGCTCGTATGTCGATATCTTACATAAAAAACAAAAGACGTCTACCTACTGGCGATCCCGTTTAACAGGTGGTGATCGGTGTGCGCAGTACGCTGGCCGGTGGCGCAGTACTGGGCGAGGCGGGCCTGCTCGCGGTCACTACGGCTGCGAGGCACTACAGTGTACCGGTGAGAGTATATGATGAATGAAACTGACTAGGGCATAATCTATTTCCAGTAGGCATTGATAGAACACTTGTTACATACTTCTGATGTCCTGGTACTTTTTACGATTGCCGAATCCTCTAGTGGGGCATGGGGCAGACATATTTCTGTGTCTGTTTCACTGATCACCGATGACTAATAAATAACGCTAGTGTATTTTTTAGTAATTGTTAACCACTATACATGGATAGAACACTTGTTACATACTTCTGATGTCCTGGTACTTCTTAGAGTCCCCGAGTGCTCTAGTGGAGTGTATTTTTTAGTAATTATTAACCAGTATACATTGACAGAACATTGTTATTTCTGGTGTCCTGGTACTTTTTAGAATTCCCGAGTGCGCTAGTGGGGTACGGGACAGACACATTTCTGTGTCTGTTTCACTGATCATGTTTCCTGTATCGGCAAGTTGAAATTTAAGGTTAACATTAAAAAAATAAAAAACCCTTTTCAATATAATTTTGATCTAAGTTTTCTCTAACAGCCAAAAGGCCTGTACAACTTTACAGAAAAGTAATTTCAAGTTCGGAATAAACAAAAACTATCATATAAAGATATGAGCGACGAAAAGTTTGTCGTAGATTCATGACCAAATGTTAAATGATTAAGAAAACAAAGCTATTAATTAATAAAACAGAAAGAAAGGACAAAAAAAGTATATTTTGCCAAAATTTCGCTTATAATTTTTTGGCTGATAGCCATCAATATGTATATATTTTATTTTAATAATTATAATATGTAATATTCGTGTTTTCTTAGTTAAGGAGTCGTCCATTAATTACGTGATGTTTTAGTAACTTTTATCCCCCTCCCCCTGATGATATGTGGTAAAGTTTAAGACCCCCAAAATTACGTGTAATTTTTTAGTACAAAGTATATTGAAATTTCATACTGTCTTTAAATATGTATACGGTTTAGAAATCGTGCTTTCTACGAAAAATAAATTATACACGTAATATCTCATTATATCCCCTTCCCCACCTCCTTGTCTTATTTTTTTTGATTTACCTTTGATCCATGTAAGTGGGGTCACCCTGTGTAGGTAGTACATAAAAATCACTAGCTCTTAGACTATTGTGTTGTACGGCAGGTGGTGGTACTGTCGCCGCTATACAAGCTGTCCCCCCTACACTCGTGCGACCACACGCATTTCAACGCGCTGGCACCACCGTACACAGCACTACCATACATGTAAGTGTTGTCTCTTAAGCTATATATAATACTAGCGACCCGCCCCGGCTTCGCACGGGTGCAATGCTGATACTAAATACACTACAGAAAAACTGTTATTATTATACATATAAACCTTCCTCTTCAATCACTCTATCTATTAAAAAAAACCGCATCAAAATCCGTTGCGTAGTTTTAAAGATTTAAGCATACAAAGGGACAGAGAAAGCGACTTTGTTTTATACTATGTAGTGATGTAATAAATCCCAATATTTTATAATTAATTCTCGAGTAGTGGGGTTGTTCTATCAATAATTGCTAATAAATATATGCCTATGTTACTTGCTGATAATTTAGCTTTCCATTGGTGAAAGAATTTTAAAATCGGTCGAGTAGTTTTTGAGTTAAAATGTAACAAACAAACAAATATTTCCTGTTTATAATATTAGTATAGACAAGCTTGTCCGCAGACTTCGATTGTTATCTATTTTTGAGCCTTTTCTACATACTGCAATACACTCCTACCTTTCTTCTTTATTCTGAGGTACAAGCAGAGTTAAAATAATACTGTAAAATTTCATCAAAATCCGTTCAGTAGTTTTTGCGTGAAAGAGTAACAAACATGACAAACTGTTCTTTTTTTTATATTAGATATCGACAGACGAGCACGAGGTTCACTTGATGGTAGGTGATAACCTCAGCCACAGAACATCAGTCAATGATGCGCTGTCGACCTACTTTTTACTTCTAGCATTCGGAAATCCCTAGACTGAAACCGCAACGAATCGCGCAATGTGCACTTCACGGTTTTTCCATCTATGAACGGTGGTTCGTTACCCGGTTGGAATTTCGATATTCCTCCCACCCGTTCAATGCCCGAAGTTACCAGACGTGATGAAGACATGCTTACAGAAAATTATAAACATGTCGTCCCGGTGGGATTCGAACCCACGACCCATCGATGCGCACGGCAGGTGTTCTACCGAACGCGCCAACGAGCCCTTTTATTCTAATTAATGTATCGCAGGAGCCGTGAAAGCGCAGTGACCCAGGTGTTGGCGCCGATGTGCGACTTCGTACCCCCCGACCACGTGACTCTCTTCATCACCAACCTGTAAGTAGTCTACATAAAATCAAAAAAAATCCCTCGTTAAAATTCGGGAAAACAAAATATGCAGATTTTTTTTAAATAAATTAGGTTCGGAATCTGCCATTTTCTGCAATTGACAGCTCACGTCACACTTATAGGTTACTAGCTGACCCGGCAATCGTTGTTTAGCCATGTAAATAATTTCTAAAAATCACGGGTTGGTGATAAAAAAGTAAAAATTTAGGGTTGTATGTATTTTTTAATGCCACATTATAAAAAAATAAAAACAAAAAACGTCCAAAAATTAAAAAAAAAAATTAGGGGTGGATTACCCTTAACATTTAGGGGGATGAAAAATAGATGTTGATCGAATATCCACCCTGGCCGATATGCACGCTAAGGATCACGAAAATCGGTCGAGCCGTTTCGGAGGAGTTCGGTCCCGCACACCGTGACACGAGAATTTTATATATTAGATTTGTAATAATTGATGTCCACTGCAAATGTGTGACATACTAGACTATAGAATAGAAGTGGGAAAATAGCATTTTCAAATCTAGGTTTTTTTTTATTATTTAAGCCAAAATTCTGGCAGGATAACGTCTGACTGGTCTGCTAGATATTAATAAAATATGTTTGTCTTTATTTTATCTAAAATCAATAATTTTTAAATAAAATAGATGTGTTTTTGAAGATGATGAAACAAAGAAAGTCCTTCCACATAAAAACTGAGTAACGCATTTCATTTGGGATAGTTTTTAAGTATTGAAAGGGAAAGAGAGGAAAATATTATTTAATTTATTTTACAATTCCTACTACAATAGGTATAACAAAACCACAGTAAATAAGAACTGAGTTTAGTATAGTCTTGCGCACCTCATACAAGAGGCACCTCAAATGTCACACTCAAACTTGTGAAATGTCGCAACACCTCAAACATACATTTTGTACCACTTCAAACTCGTTGAGGTACTTGGAACGCGGGCGAGGCGATGAATGTGATTGAGGCGGTGAGGTGTACGTCAAGATGAATGAGTGAACGGTTGAAATGAATCGTTTTGTCTTACTCGCTCTTCTCATACATGACATTTACTCTTTGCATGACAATGAAAATGGAGTAATTATAATTATTAATATTAATTTGAATTCTGTACTCTGTGGTACAGTAATAGTAATTAGGATTAATATTTTTTATCTATTATAGGTAGCAATAGTGTTGCTTAATATTTTAACTTTTCTTAATAGCAATCATATTTTAACTTTTTAAATTAAATATTATAGAACAATAATATTGCTTAAATAAATAATTAACATTTTTAATTTTTTTATATAATGATAGCAACACAAAATAATATTTAATAATGATTTGAAAAAAATGTACGTTTTATAGAAATAATATATTTAAAATGTCAAAAGAAATGTTAGGTACTTCATTTGTCCTGTGGCAACCTCAATCACCTCACCTCACTACAAAAGTCACAACCACTCGTATGACGTATTCGTACATAAAGGAACTAACAGTACAAAATGAGGTCCTCAAATGAAGTGGTACAATGTCCCAACTCATTTCATAAAATGAGGTAATACATACAAACACTTCAATTTCGTTTGTCCTACCCATCACTAGTTTAGTAATATGTGAGTGTTTTAAGCACGATGTGTCAAAATGTTACATCTGTCACAGATAATAAACTCTTAACATACTCTGTGGTTGAGTAGTTCTACTTCAGTCAATATTCAGTCAGTCAATAATCGTTATATGTCAAAAATATAAAAAGATGTCCAAATATTAAACTAAACAGACATAAATTGTAGCAAAGAACCATCTCGACCACATCAGCTTTTAAACAAAAAATACTCATCATAATCGGTTCATTCGTTTAGGAGCTACGATTCCACAGACAGACACATAGACACATCAAACTTATAACTGTATTTTTGCGTCGGGTCTTGAAAGGGGAAAAGAAAATGTTTTGCTACAGATAGTTTTTTATGTAAATAAAAAACAAATTATTCTCTTTATTTTAACAGAATGTCAATTGTCAATGTTTCTTGCCAAGTGAAGGCGTTGTTAAAATATTTAATCATTTTAAAATTTTTGTTTCAGAGGCGGAAGCTCACCATCATACATCTATCGTCTGCTCTCCGAGTTATATGATCCTAACGATTATCAAATATAGTGTATTTTGTATATACAATAAATGTATTATTGTTATTTTTGTTTTATTGACCATATAGACGAGTCCCAAGAATAAAATCGTGTCTGTGAAATTTTCTGATGGCATGATGCTTAATTCTGAGAAAATAATAATGATTTACTCGAATAAAGATGAATTATGTAAAATCAGATTATGAATGCGGATGAGAAAAACGTGAAGTACGTATTGCGCATTTCAGTATATACTAAATGGAGAGTCTTATATAAAACATAAAAAAAAACTTTAAATCAGTCGAGATTGAAAACAAATTTATTTAATCGACTTTTTTTACATTACTACTAGATGTTAGTTTAAATTTTAACTTATCAATCAATTATTGGCAACACTGTACCAGTTCCGGAGAAACAAGATTTATTAAAATGTTTGAGTTGGACAGGACACAGAAAACTGATTACCTATTTGCTTGTATGAAAAGATCAGTGAAACATCCCAAGAAATTATTCGGAGGAAATAGCACTTATGTACATATATGCAAACGTAAACCGTACCGGATTCTTCAATCGTACCGGTTTACGTACAAGACATGTTGTTGACAACTCGCCCGAACTACTTACTCATAATAATCTTTTGTATGTATATTTACAAGTAATTAATGTAGTTCTGTGATATCCAAAGTACAACGATACATACGTAGACGTAGCTTCAATGCGACAGTATTAAAATCTCGCATTAAATGACTGTGGTTAGTTCAGTTATATATATATAAAGTCCTTGGTTCAGCTGGACGGCTGCCCCCATAGATAAAATCCCTAGCTACGCCAATGAATACACAACAGTTCACAAAAGTTGAATATGGGGTATGAATAGGGGTTACTTAAAAGTGAAACAGCCTGAGTAAGAAAAAGTTTAGGGCATTCGATTCCATTTGGTAAGGTTTTTTTTAATGCTACTGAATCCAATTTAAACTATTTGGACACGACCATTTTTGTTCTTTTTATTGGTTTTGGTTGGATTGTTGAACAAAGATATTGTCCGAGTACTTTACCTGTATGCATGTAACCAACGATAATATTTAGTATTTATAATAGGCAATTTTATACCAAAAAGGGTAAGTAAAATTTCAAGTTATACTCAAAACTGTACCACCTATATTACTATAACATTTAATTATCAAGACAATAAATATAATAACAAAAATAAAAAGCTATTAATAACGCAACGTCAAATTTTCCTAAAATAAAATGGTAAACTAAACATTTTTAGTAGCAACACTGGAGAACGCCATTATCATATGGGGCGTAAATACAATATGTATCCTTCTCACTCTACAAGCATTTAATAGAACGAGATAGATATTTACGTCATTTGTTTTGTGGCTTACTTCAGTACGCCACCCGTGCGTCATGTTGGCTGCATTATAATAACAATGGGTGGGACGTTACGTCTTCGCAAAGCTACAAGCGCTTTTGTATTAGACGAGCAAAATTAGTATAACTTTTAAACAACTTTACAAAGCGCTTTAGCGCTTTAATGCTGTGTTATAATAGTTGTGTAGTTCTTTTTTTAATTTTAATTAGTCATGGGCGTTGTTGATAATTTCCGTCATCGATGATCACCGGTGTGGCGCTAGCGGCACCCGATGTTGACATCGTTGTTTTCGTCAACGGTGACGGCCAGCGGTCAGTCACCTTTTGTTTCAACGATGCCGGGCGGTTAAAGATGTTTAGTTGCCGTTGACTTTATACATCGTTTTATTGTGAGAGTGATATTAAAAAATATGCTGTTATCGATAACAAAAACTATGTTGCAGTTGATTTTTAGATTTATGACCTAATTATACCTATGAAGACATGAATGTATGAAGGGGCTATGTAACATTTTTTAGAACTCATATTTTTTACGTTGAGTGAAGGTGTTATGTGTGTCCATAACAATCTTTATATGTATTAATATTTTATTTGTCAAATTTAGTCACTGAATAAACAATCAAGAAAATTAATAATTTTTAATATAATATTCTTTGATGAGCCTTCAACGGTTGGAGTTGCCGATGCCGTTGCCGATGAGAGTATCGGGCGGTGTCGGTAACTCTCGGTAATGTTTATACTGAATCGGGTTATCGAGTTTTACCGGTGTCGGTGACATCCGTTGCACATGACTTTGGCATCGGATGACGTCATCGTAGACTGACATCGGTGTTCAACATCGTTGTTAAAAAAAACGGCCACCTCTAATTTTAATAGCTTACGTATTCTATAGTCGAATGGGGCGCAGCTCTTTTTATCTTGTTTTTTTCATTTCTTTGTAGATTTACTCATATTCAGTGCTCAGTTTGTACATTATAGTGAGTGTTGGGAGTAAATTTACAGAAATATCATACAAATAAGACTTCAACGTGCTTTACCCATGATAAAATTATTATCATGATTCACCTTAATTATGTGAACAGTGACGAAGTATGAAGTGCGCGATAACAAGGTTGTTCTTGGTCACCTTTACTTAATTCCTTAGACCCGTGTAAAATTTATGCAACCGCATCTGTGTCTAATATAAAATCAATACTTTGTAAAACTTTTCATAGGCGAGAAGGATACTCGAAACAAAACAGATTTTATCCTATTACATATACTGTATAAGATTCGTTCTTAAATTATAGCTTTTGCATCACTTGAATAAATAAATAGTCGTGATTATTTAATGTGAATACGTTTGGCGGTCGCATTCATATTCGATACAAAATCGTTCCGCTAGAGAGCGCTCAATGCTATTAATTTCGTGAAGTTGTTCAGACTTGAATCAGTTCGCGCGAGCTTCGCGTCGTTGCAGTCGTCTCAAAACATAAGTGTAGGGCTCACTAGAGTCCTAATTATAAAATTCTCCAACTGAATATAGTGACAGTGTTTCAGTGTAGTGGATTTGTGATTTTCTGTGTTTTACAAGTATTGGATAGCGGGTGATCACCCGCAGTTACGGCGCAGATCGATAAAATTGCTATGGCGCATTCAGAATGAGCCAAGGGGGGTCTAGACGGCCTTACTCGCGCGGGGGCCCGCGTTGGCACCCTCGCTACAAGGAATACTGGGACTACGAACAGAATTACAGGTAAATTGAGAAAATTTCACTCTCTAGCCCACGAAAGTCATGCATATTTGAGTGATTACGCGACGTGTGACGTTATAAAGCAATTAACATAAAGTGCCTAGTATGGTTGCGTGCCTTGTCGTCGATATGATAAACATTACCATGACGTGCTGTATTTCGTTGTTAAATAATAACCGTTGATAATAAAAAGATAATATATAATTGTATACTACAAACAAAAAATCTAATGACAAAAAAGATTCATAATTTTTAATTAAAATTGTAGGTAAGGAAAATAACAATATTTTTTGAAATTATATTAATCAAATAAATGTATTTTCCATATGGTACATTTTTACAGAAAATGAAAGGTGTGACATAAGTTAAAGACAACTTGGATAATTATGTAATCAAAAATAACATAATAAAGTTGTATTGCAAGTTATTATTACTTTATATCTACGTCATAATTTCAATAATTTAAGAGTAACAATTTATATACATAGGATATGATTATTTTAAATATGAAGTTACCTCAGCACCTTCATTACAAATATAACTTCATTATAAACAGAATGCATTATGAATTTACTCTGAGAGTTCTAGGCTTTCATTCCTAGGGAAACAAGATATAAAACAATTATTTTCACCACCAGCTTACATGTAATCATCAGTGAAACAGTCATAAAAATATGTTGGCTCATCCCTACTTGTTACCCGGGAACTTTAATACACTCTATGTTTTAGTTATTTAGCCAACTTTATATACACAAGTAAAATAACCACAGATTAAAAAAATACAATTAAATAGTGCTTTTTAATTTTGAGGTTATTTAAATAAATATATTTTGAAGTGAGTTGCCAAATGAAGCTATAGATCACCTAGTCATCACTGTCCATAAGCAACTGCAACCTGAGGTCTCAAGAGTGTGTTGCTGTTGGGAGTAAACTTGCTTCTTGAAACTACTGATTACTTTACCATAATATCTCAGAATAGTATAGTATAATGTGACTATGTGACAAGTTATATATAGCTCTGTCTCTTTCTATCTTTAAGGACTCTTGCAATTATACTGCTCGGAGAGATTTTTGTCAAATTGATTTATTAAAATTCACACAAATTTAAATAGTAGATTTGGGTCTCAAACTAAGCAAAGCTTGTATGTTGGACGCAGTACAGCTAAATACAGTGCAAAATGTGGGTTTGGGGTGGTCTATATTTGCATCAATATTGATGTATTAACTGTGGGAGATCAAATGGGAAAAACCACTGCCGGCAGCTGATTCCATGACGCTAGTAATGCAATCAAGTTAGAGTCAATTTACATCAATGCTGAGAAATATCTATACAAATGTGTAGGTATATAATCTGTGTTCAATAGAATTCCAAAAAACTTAAGGGTCATGTATACTAATATTATAAAGAGGAAAGATTTGTTTATTACGATTTAACTCAAAAACTACTTAACTGATTTTAAAAATTCTTTTACTAATAGAAAGCTACATTATCAGCAAGTAACATAAGGCTTTTTTTTGTATAAAAACTGGGGTGTGCTAGTAGTGAAAATATTCAGATACACATTCTCATAAAATATCATGCTTGCTTGTCATACTGAAATATTTGCTGCACATATCATTTAATAGCAAGTTCTCTGACAGTGTTCCACTGGAGGTAGTGAAAAATAGAAACTTTTCTCAGAATTGAATAATATCATCATCTTAATCATTTAATCAATCTGATAGATGCTCTACTAGCATGCTCAATAAGCAAACCTGTTCAAACGCGCTAAAGGCACGCCCCCTTCTATCCGCACCGCATTTACGTAGCATGTCCAAAAATCGCACGATTGTCGATTTTTGAGCAAATTCGAAATTAGTATGCTTATTTCTAGCTATGTACGTAAATGCTGCTAAGTAGCAATTGCTCATGAATAACATGGTTTTGTAGTAGATTTGGCCATGTCTATATATACCTTAAAATCTCAAATTTATATATGTATATGACTTTATTTACAAAATATGTAAGTGGTACATAAATTAGTGGGGAAAATAAAATAGAACAGCTATGTATTCAACCAATGGTATGCAAATAAGTATATATTAAAAAAAAGAGATTAATTTAGCACAAAATGGTCAAATGATATTGTCATCAAACTCATAATCTTGTCACAATGATTCTTCTCTATCACATAATTTATGACATAATTTTAATCAAATTATCTTTTAAAAAAAGTATGTAATTAAAAACTGTCACGAATTCATGTCGACTCATGACTCTGAGTAGGATGCAGCAAAAGATGCAAGTGTTTGATTTTTAGGGGTATTTTTTGCTCTGTAATAAAATCTCTATGTTTTCATAGGGCAAAAACTAAAGACGGTAGGTAGGTAGTAGCGAAAAAATGCCCGTTCGCATCCGTGTGCACTATATTTAGGGCGGCGGGCCGTTGAACCCGAAGGTCGGAGTACCTGCGCCGACGCACGACATCGGCAGCCCGACATTTTTTTGCTCACGGGACAGGTTAAGCATTGACGCAGTGTCCGCTTTTGGATGGATCCATTTAGATGCATCACATTTATCTAGAAAAATATATTTGATTCACTGTTATAATTTAGTTATAAGTTTTTGGAAGTTATACCTATCATCTGTAAACAACGGCAGTAGTATGCAAAATATTTAATACTAGCGAACCGCCCTGACTTCGCACGGGTGCAAAATAGGTTACTTGCTGATAATGAAGCTTTCTCTTGGTGAAATAATTTTTAAAATCGGTCCAGTAGTTTTGAGTGTTTATCTTGGTGTTAGGTGATCCTCAGCAACAGAATATAACTTGATCAGATCTGGACTCCCTTGGACCATCTTCGATCCCTTATTGACGGGTCCTACGGTACTTACAAATTTGACGGGCTCGTTGTGGCGTTCGGTAAAACACCTGCCGTGCGTATCGATGGGTCGTGGGTTCGAATCCCACATATCACATGTTCAAAATTTTCTGTAAGCATGTCTTCCTCACGTCTGGTAACTTCGGGCATTGAACGGGTGGGAGGAATATCGAAATTCCGACCGGGTAATGAACCACCGTTCATAGATGGAAAGACCGTGAAGTGCACACTGCGCGTTTCGGTTTCAGTCTATGGATTTCCGAATGCTCGAAGTAAAAAGTAGGTCGACAGCGCATCATTGACTGATGTTCTGTGGGGTATCACCTACCATCAAGTGAACCTCATGCTCGTCTGTCGATATCTAACATAAAAGAAAGACTTGCCTTAAATTTCGTAAAGTAATCAGTTCCTTGAACCGTATAAAAACGCCATACGTGGACCCTTATTGATTCTAAGCTACATTAGTTCACACCAGGTGCTATACTATACGGGCACACAGTTCGTTGCCTTCACGCATCCTGTCGCAGCAGAACATAGTACATACAATACAGTAACTCAACTAGAACGAACGATTAATGTCCGTGTGAACTGTGTCTTCGAAAATTGAAAAGGGCTTTATTTTGTAAATGTGGAGGAAATGTAGGTTAAAATATTATTTTTTTGCTATCCGGGAATAATTAAAGAAAATATGTGACATTATTCCTATAAAACAAGTTTTTATATTAAAATACATTATTTTTTATACCTATAAGTACTAATATTATAAATAGGAAAGATGGTTTGTTACGATTAAGTTCAAAAACAAATCGACCGATTTAAAAAAAAAAATCACAGTTAGAAAGCTACATTTTCACCGAGAAACATAAGCTATATTTATTTCCAGAAATAATTAAGGATTTAAATAAAATACTGTATACCGGATTAAAACGCGATTTATTATTTAAATTATTTATCCCGACGTTTCGGATGCTTTTCAGCAACCGTGGTCGCGGGAGACTGCGACCACGGTTGCTAATAATAATAAATAATTTAAATAATAAATCGCGTTTTAATCCGGTATACAGTATTTTATTTAAATGTGTGATACTCGCGTTAATAATTAAGGATCTCTACTAAAACCTGGAAAAAGTAACCCTGTAAAATGTAAAAAAAGGTTGTACTAAACCGATTTTAAAAATCCTTTCACCATCATTACATTACATTATCAGCCAATAAAATAGGCTATATTTTTTGTGTATAGTACATCAACATTGCACCCGTTCGAAGCCGGGCATGTTACTAGTGTATAAAGGTCAGTTGTGCCCTTTTCAATTGAAATGACAGTAATTGGCTCGTATTGTTCGCTGACTTAGTTATTACCCAAGGATAGGAGTTCGATGTCCACTAGAGGCGTAGAAAAATATCATGCTCTGCTTCGGTATAGGTTAATTGCTTATAGAAACGACCAGTCAAACAGACAGAATTATGTCTACGTCATGGTTCACAGAGTAGGAGATATTTAAAAAAAATAGCTTCGATTGAAATAAACTGGTAATAAAAGCTTTACCATTAAGGCTTGTTATATATACTTTTACTTTTTGTTATATCTTCCGTGTTTTCAGAGTTCCGTACATTCAATGTGTTTATCGACTAAATAAAGTTTTCATTTTTTTAATTGGGGACTCAAAGAAATTGTAACTTATGAGACAAGGTTAAGCAGGTTGTGAACACGGAGCGAACTAATGCGTCCCTCAATTTTTTTTTATGTCAGATATCGACAGACGAGCATGAGGTTCACTTGATGGTAGGTGATACCACACAGAACATCAGTCAATGATGCGCTGTCGACCTACTTTTTACTTCGAGCATTCGGAAATCCACAGACTGAAACCGAAACGCGCAATATGCACTTCACGGCTTTTCCATCTATGAACGGTGGTACGCTACCCGGTCGGAATTTAGATATTCCTCCCATCCGATCAATTCCCGAAGTTACCACACGTGGGGAAAACATGCTTACAGAAAATTATAATCATGTGCTCCCGGTGGGATTCGAACCCACGACCCTTCAATGCGCACGGCAGGTGTTCTACTGAACGCGCCAACGAGCCCGTCAAAATGTTAAAAGTAATGGTAATATTTGTATTTTTGTCGAAATTCTCACGATCAGTGAATAAAAATAAAATTCAGCTTGCAATGGAAGTTCCGTCATTGGCTTCCGGCTGCGTCATGAGAAACCCTTCGACATTTAAACGTACGTAAAAACATCTGTATTATAAAAAAAGTTAAAAATCAATATTTTATTTATTTCAATTCGTGGTATAATAACCACATGAACGTATCTATAAAAATCCCAAAAATAGTTTATCTTCATACGTAACTAAATAATTCTTAACTTTTTTAAGCCTCTAATAGCATCCCAATATACCGATATACATTTTTTATTCGTCATATGTATTAAAAAGCTGGTAAAATTTTATGTAGCTGATTGTTACAGTATTTGTAAGTATTCTGTAAAATTGAGAAAACATAGAAACGTCCATCTCACTCTTAGGCCCATATTCCAAGACGTGTCTCAGTTTTGAATCTAGTTTTGAGACTTGTCAAACCATTTTTTCTCTATAGAATTTTGACAAATTGACAGTTCTCAAGAATAGATTACGACTTGAGTAAGGTCTTGGAATACGAGCCTTACACCGCGAACTGAAAATGAGCAAAAGCATTTAGCCGGTTTTAAAGTTATTACTCTCTTCAAAACGCGTTTTGTTTAAAGAAACTATTGTGGAAGGTCCTTGCTGTATAATTCTTGTGTTTCTGTTTCTTTTCGTCCTTTTTTTATTGTATACCGTTTTCCGTAATTATACCGTGAAGCGTGGAGTGGCTAACGACCTAAATTTTACTCAACCATTTTTGTAATGAAACGCCGTAGGCGCAGTGATAATGCGATAGTAATACAACCCCGAAGTAGGTTCGGTTCCCATCGAAAACGACTATTAGCATTAGACCACTTAAAAAATAATACAGAGGTAACCTACTGTAAATCAATGAGTCAGTGATGCCAACTCCTACAAAATTTTCCCCTAGGACCAACTTCAAATACCCCTAAATATCGATTAATGACCCCTAAAGTTTTTGTGGTATACTCGGTTTGAGAGGTAATTTCAAGTATGAATTAAATAATAATACATTCCAGTAGTATAAAATAGCTGTCGTATTTATGTGTGTACATTTTACACATTAACATACATTAATATATTAATGACGATAACAATGAAATTCGAGGTTTAATATAAATTTCATATAATCGTGCATTTTTGATTGATCCCCCTAAATTTGGGGAGAAAAGCCCCAAGTTTGCATCAATGCAATGAGTCAGCCACAGGACCTATAATGTGCCTTCGACCTATTCTATTTTTACTGACTAGGAGACCCTCAGACGTGAGGGTCGGGGATTTCAATGGTTTTTGGTGGGGTGGTAGAGGGGCCCAAGCCCACAACCACCAAATATTAGGGTCAACTGGGCCCTCGGTTAAAAATATTAAGGACCAAAACCTTACCTCGTTATAATAATAGTATAGATTTATTGTAACTTGACGGTTGGAATCGAACCTACAACCCTCGGATGCATGTATGTAGTTGTATTATCCAATACATTGGTGTATTCGAGCCTCGAACTGCCGTTGTGCCGTAGTCAAACAAAAAGCGGCCTAAGTTTTTGCCAACACCCAAACTTGGCACGATATTGTAAACCAAAGTTTTTATCATAATGCAGTGATTATCGAAACAAGCTAAAATTGTCACTATTCAAACGGAATAAGTGCTAGTTTTGTTCGTTTGCATCGCTGCATTCGATGGAAGTGGGGTTCCACGAAGGTTCAGTTGTGTTTCTTATAATAAACAGGGATATTTTTTTTGAAGTGCCACATTTCATCCGGATCGTTTTGTTGAATACCACACCGCTATTAGACTGCTTACTTTTCTTTGGCGTAGCCGGGACGTGTTGCTAGTATATTATATTTTCATCTTGCAGCGTTTCGTGAATGCTTATTCGCCATTTTGAAATTTGGAATTGAGTTCCATACTCGAATATTGAATATTCGTTCATACTCAAAAAAAAATTGACGGGCTCGTTGGCGCGTTCGGTAGAACACCTGCCGTGCGCATCGATGGGTCGTGGGTTCGAATCCCACCGGGACAATATGTATATAATTTTCTGTAAGCAGATTTTCCTCACGTGGGAGGAATATTAATATTCCGATTGAGTTACGAACCACCGTTCATAGACGGAAAAACCGTGAAGTGCACATTGCGCGTTTCGGTTTCAGGCTATGGATTTCCGAATGCTCGATGTAAAAAGACAGCGCATCATTGATTGATGTTTTGTGGCTGAGGTATCACCTACCATATAGTGAACCGAGCATAAGCTCGTCTGTTGATATCTAACATAAAAAAGGATTAAAGTTCTCTACTTCATAATTTTTAATTTAGTTTACTTTTAAAGTACTGCGAGTTTTCTTCACTCTTAGTAAGGTTTATGCAAAAATGTATAAGAATAATTTGTATGAAGTTGTGTCAGAAACATCTAGATATTTTGACTAGTTGCTAACTTTAATGTGATCGAGTAAGTACAAAACACAATACGGCTGCACAATGGACGACCTTGTAACACTTGGTTCGCCGCGATATGGCAATGCAAATTGTTTATCTACCCACTTATTGTTGCCGCTAGCGAGGCTCAGTCGTGTTGGTTCTGGGGAAAGCTAATTAAAATCTCAATTCAAAAGTTCGTTGGGTAACATGATGCTATTCAGATTAGATGAAGGTATTTTTCGTCTCTGTGGATGCTGCGAATTCCACACCGTATTTTATTCTCGTAATTTTGTGGAATTTTCAGAAGTTATTGTCAACTTTTTAAGTTTCTAATCCTAGCTACAGCCACTTAATCAAGATATTATAATATTAAACTGGCGGTAAATGTAAATTATGATTATTAATATATCATCATAAATCTAATATACATATAAAATTCTTGTGTCACAGTTTTCGTTGCCATACTCCTCCGAAACGGCTCGACCGATTCTCATGAAATTTTGTGTGCATATTGGGTAGGTCTGAGAATCGGACAACATCTATTTTTCATCCCCCTAAATGTTAAGGGTAATCCACCCCTAATTTTTTTTTTTTTAATTTTTGGACGAAATTTTTTGTTTTTATTTTTTTATAATGTGGCATTAAAAAATACATACAATAACTGCTTTTTTTGTCAATAAATCTTGACCCGTGCGAAGCCGGGGCGGGTCGCTAGTATAATATACAAAAAGATTGGCAGACTTTTCTTTATGTTCGAATTTTAGGTTTAATGTTTTTATTTTAGGTAAGATCAAGAAACGAGCATGAGATTCACTTGATGGTAGGTGACACACCAGCCACAGAACATCAGTCAATGACTCGCGATCGACCTACTTTTTACTTCGATCATTCAGAAATACATAGACTGAATCCGAAACACGCAATTCACGGTCTGTGTCATCAAGTATAAAAAAAGCCTGCCTCATGAGACGCTGATGTGATGTGGGGCATGTTCTTCTAGAAACTATAGTCTTCCGCAAAAGTAGTATAAAAACTCAGTGGTTTTTACCAAATTACTCATATTAAAATGGTATTTCCCTCACAGTACTGGGAAATTCTTGGTTTAGTGCCAAAGGATAGAAGTGATTATACGAGTAGCATAGGAAGCAATTCCTTAAAATAAGGAAAATTATCGAGCGATACCAACAATAATCGTTTGGCGAAGGTTGCTGGTGAAACGGCGGACCTTCACCGTAATCTGGGAGCCTTGGCCCTGGCGTGCTACTTCAGCGTGACCCACATTTTGGGCGCCGCTCACATGCGTCAGCGCTGGTAGAGGCGTCAGTGGGCTGTTGCACTAATGATCTTAATGAGTACGCCATGGATGACATCATTTTTCCTTTTCTATACTTCTATAATAATATTATAAAGATGAAAGATTTGTGTTTTAGTATGTTATACTCAAAAACTACTGGACTGATTTTGAAAATTCTTTCACCATTAGAAAGCTACATTATCAGCGAGTAACGTCATAGTTTTAGTGTATAATACATCTACATTGCACCCGTGTGAAGACGGGGCGAGTTGCTAGTGTATAATAAAGTTGTACGTTTTAGTAGTTTTAGGAAAAAGCATAGGTTAGTCTTGTCAAATGTGAATGATACTAAACTAGTATTCATTTATACTTTATGAAGTACGCTATGTAGGTTACATAGTCGGTCGCATTTTTAAGGTCGACAGTGCATCATTGACTACCATCAAGTGATCCTCATGCTTTGCATGCTTTGATTTTTTCGTGATAGCAGCCTTAAGGTAGCGTTCCGATCTTGACTGCCGCGACTCGGCAGTCGCTGCCGTCGGCTGCAAGCACTGCCAACTGCTCAGCAGCGCGACCACGTTCATTCCGCAGTATAACGGCGAGAAATACCGCCATTTTTATTTTAGAGCACGTGCAATAATAGAGGGTCGCGCTGCCAGACTGCTTCACAAGCGGCTGGGCATCGCTGCCACTCGTGCGCAGCTTGGCCGCACGACCCGGTCGCGTGCATCGGAAAGCTCTCTATGCATGATCATACAGAGCGGTGCGTTGCTGCCCGGCAATGACTGCTGGGTCGCAGCTGCCGAGTCGCGGCAGTCAAGATCGGAACGCTACATTTAATCGTATCGATTTGCTCGCTAAAAAAACAACCATAACTCAAGTCCACATCCCTCCAAAAGTCCACAACATCCGAATTAATATGTACATTAACCTCTCCACTAGAAATCTTTACTTATTCGTGATACTAATTCGTAGAGGTGGATCGTTGACGGTTTTTGCGTTAACGAAATGAAACTGTTAATTACATACTGATAACCTGTTAAAAAAGCAGCTAATTTTATTAGCTGGTTTGCAGTAATGTCAACAGATTCTACGTAGCAATTATTAGTTAATAAATTCAACAGGTTTTGCGTTAAATAAAAAAGCTGCTTCGGATGATGTTAGCGACTACGCGTCGAATGTTCGTTGAGCTAATCCGCGTTCGTTAATCGTTGAATTTAACAGTTAATATATTTAACGGCTTTTGCGGTAAACGAAAAGCAGCTAATTCGTTAACATCAAAATAGCTGCTTGTTAAATTAACTAAGTCGAGATGTGTTCATAAAAGCGTTGAATAATCGAGGCGTGTATAAACAGGACCACGTGTTATGAATAGCTCACGTTTCTATTGGCACGTTGTAGGCACGGGCGGGACGAAAGGCTGGTTGTACAAGAGGTTGAGAGATATGGAGGAAATGCAATCTAAGTATTTGGGAAGACAATAGAAGGTTACGTAAGAGTAAACAGAGTAGTTAAGCTGAAGTTGATGCTGAAAACGTACATACATATATTTATAACTTCTTACCCATTGGAGTCACGGAATTCTATATGCTCCGATTCTTTATATCCCGAAAACCTATAGGTACCTTTACGTTCGTTCTTGGGGTGAAACGGAGAAAAAAATATATAAATAAATAATATATATTTATACAACAGAACAGTCAGATGACTGTTCTTTCTATATTAAAAACTAGTAACACGCCCCGGCTTCGCACGGGTGCAATGTAGATGTACTATACACAAAAAAAAAATAAGAATTTTTAAAATCGGTCGTTTAGTTTGAGTTAAATCGTAACAAACAAACAAATCTTTCCTCTTTATAATAATCTCTCTAATATATAAAATTTCCATGTCACAATGTTAGTAACCGTACTCTTCCGAAACGGCTTTACCGATTTTTACCAAATTTTATATGCGTATTCAGTAGGTCTGAGAATCGGCTACTATCTATTTTTCATACCCCTAAGTGATAAGGGTTGTTCACCCTTAATTTTTTTTTTTTTAATTTTTGGACGAAATTTTTTGTTTTTATTTTTTTATAATGTGGGATTAAAAAATACATACAACCCTATATTTTTAATTTTTTATCACCAGCCCCTGCTTTTTAGAAATTATTTACATGGCAAATCAACGTTTGCAATTATATTATAAAATCGGTCGATTAGTGTGAGTTAAATCGTAACCAAGAAACAAATCTTTCCTTTCTATAATATTAGTATAGAAAAGATACGTCTCATTTCCTTGTGACCGCAGTGTAGCCGACCTAAGATTTTGAAACGTGTCGCGCACACGCGATTGTGCGAAAGCTGTTTCGCAAGCCGCTTTATCTGATGCGAAACGAACTCGCTGTGAAATCACGGGACGTTGTCGCGTTCTGTTACTCTGACACTCGCAGACGCCTTACACAACAGTCACACACGGTTTAGTTCATAAGAGATAGACATACCCTTAAATTTACCCCTATATGTGGCACGTAACTACCTACCCCCGGTCTTTGAGACCCAACTCTGACTCTCGCAGAAACCCGACACTACATTCGATTAGTTCGTAAGAGATAGACTCACCCTTAAATTTACCCCTATTTTGGGCACGTCTCTGGGACATCGCTCTCAAAAAAATGGTTTGATAAAGGAGACATTCAAATGAAAAATGTTTTTAAGTTTTTAATTTATGTTAAAGTTATTAAATACTATTTATAATGTAAATAAGATCTCGAAGTCCGGCACTACGGATGGCGAGGAGAAGGTAGATGTCCGTGAGACCGAGGGTCGGTAATCGGTAGTAAGAGTTAAGGTTGTCCTATAATGCAAGTATCACACATTTATATGAAACTAGCTTCTAGCCGCGGCTCCTTCTGAGTAGAATTAGTACTACGGGTAGCTTATTTTTTAACCGAGCTGTTTTTACATCAATCTCTCAAGTCTCACTCAAGTCAATCTTATCTTGCTTAAAGCAATAGTGGTTACGCTTAATATTTAAAGAAATTGCTGCACTAATGCCATAAAATTTTAAGGGGTTAATACATACTTTCTAGATTTCTTTATATTATGCCTATACTAGCTAACCTAATCTTCCTGAATATGCTAGCAATGCTTGGCATAGCATTACAGTTATTTATTCAAGTTTGGGTGTTAGTTACCTACTTCTAAATGCCTCCCTGTTCCATTCTGGGAATTAATCTATTTTCCCTCACAAGGAAACTGGCTTTCATATATACTGGCTGCATGGGACGCTCGAGATTCGAGAGGACATGTGTGCAAAATTTTATCGAAAACAGTTCAGCCGTTCAAGCGTCAAACATTCATACCATACTATCATATAATATAAGTAAGATATCGGGTATTGGTGCTCTGTAACCATGAAGGTCAACATATAACTACACACTTCCTTGTGTTCTGCAAAAACTTGAAGGTTTATTGACTTTGTTTAAACGCGTTTATATTTCAAAATTCAAGTAAGTTTATCTATGTAAATAAAATCAATGTATGTTTGTCCTCTATGTACTCTTAAACTATTCATCCGATTGTGATCAAACTGCACGGTGGGTTGTTCTGGATACGCCCGCGAAGGTTCGTGGCCCAATATATATATATTTTTTTTTTGTATGTTAGATATCGACTGACGAGCATGAGGTTCACTTGATGTTAGGCGAAAACCCAGCCACAGAACATCAGTCAGTGACGCGATGTCGAGCATTCGGAATTTCATAGACTGAGACCGAAATGTGCAATGTGCACTTCACGGTTTTTCCAACTGTGAACGGTGGTTCGTTACCCGCTCGGAATTTCAGTATTCCTCCCACCCATTTAATGCCAGTGAAACATACACAGAAATGTGTTTGCCCCATGCGCATGCCCCACTAGGGGAGTTGACTTGGGAATTCACTTTATATATATTCAGAGAAATAGCAGTCTTATGCACGTGAAAATATGACTGAAATCACTCATGCCAACTGATTTATGTTACGTTCGAAAATGATTCTTATGTCCGGCGAGAAAAGTTCGGTTTTGTTTGTGCTAGTAGGGTAACCTGCAGAGCTGGGTCATCGAACTATCTCGTATTTTTTGCTAGGGGTTGTATGAAGGACTCGAAGGAAACGGAGATTCGAAGTTAGGATTTAATCCAAAAAAGCGAGGGACTCACTACATCTATTAAAATTGTTCGCAACTCATAGGCGTTTTCATGTTTGTTTTCAACAAATGGTTTTGGAATACATAATATTAATAATTCGCAGAGTGTTATTGATCGATTGATAAAATTGGTATTAAATGTAAAATAATTTTTTAAACATTTGAGTGCTATCGAAAGTCTGAAGTCCGGGTCCAAACACTAGCAACTCGCGCTCTTGCCTATATGAAAACCTTATATGGCATATTTTTATATTTGATTTCATGTCATAACAGTATTATTGTCCTTTGATTTTATATGTATGACTCATAAATAACTTTCACTTTTATATTCAAGCGTAATTTATTAATAATATTCTTTATTAGGATGGAGAGCTTTTTTTAATGTGTGACTCATTTGGCTAAACTAAGAAATAACAGAAATTATTTATGTTTTTCAGAGTTTGAACTGAATAAAAGATAATTTACATGATGCCATTTACGTGTATCCAATACAAGAGCAATAATTGATATCCAAGTATTGTAAGCATCTGTTTATACGCGGATATAATGTGCTGTGTACACCAAGAAAAGAACTAAAACAAAACTTGTATGACAGATCGAAAATGTTACGTGTTGTTTAGAGCATACAATTCATTTATTGCTTCAATTTAATTATTGTATTCAACAGGCAATAAACTTGCATTGAGTAAATGCGCCTTAACTCAAAGTTCTTGAATAATGATAAACGACAGAATACTTAAACGGTAATCAAAACTGAGGGCTATTAAAAATCCTATCTTTAATATGAAACTTTTAAATGCTTGGGGTATATTAAGTCACAATTCAAGTCTCGACTTTCTGTAATTTGAATCTATAAACTAATAATATGTCAATTTTAAAAAAAATATCGTCAAACACGTCTATACTAATATTATATTTGTTTGTTTTTTACGCTTTAACTGAAAAACGACTCGACTGTTTTTAAAAATTCTTTCACCAATAGAATAGAATAGTAATATAGGCTTTTTGTGTATAGTAAATCTACATTGCACCCGTACTATGCTGCTAGTCGGTTATAAGATTTAAGTATGTAAGTAATTTTTTTTTAATGTCAGATATCGACAGACGAGCATGACGTTCACTTGATAGTAGGTGATACCTCAGCCACAGAACATCAGTCAACGATGCGCTGTCGACCTAATTTTACTTCGAGCATTCGGAAATCCATAGACTGAAACCGAAACGCGCAATATGAACTTCACGGTTTTTCCATCTATGAACGGTGGTTCGTTACCCGGTCGGAATTTAGATATTACTCCCACCCGATCACAGATTACTTACCTGTGCACCCGATCAATGCCCGAAGTTACCAGATGTTGGGAAAACATGCTTACAGAAAATTATAAACATGTGGTCACGGTGGGATTCGAAACCACGATCCATCGACGCGCACGGCAGGTGTTCTACCGAACGCGCCAACGAGCCCTTCGAATTATATGGAAAATACGTATATATGTATCTAGTCCCCGAGTGCACATTGTGTCTTTGAGCTTAAAACTTCGGGTAGGCTCGACAGCCTGAAAGGATATAGCGAAGAATGATTTTTTGCTTGAAAGCATTGTTTTTCTTACTTTTGTTGAAGACGCCTTGATGGGAATTCTAATTATACGGACATTTTTAAAATCTTACCCCCTAAGAGTTATTGAATTTTGAAATCTGACGGGCTCGTTCTCGCGTTCCGTAGAACACCGTGCGCATCGATGGGTCGTGGGTTCGAATCCCATCGGGACTACATGATTATAATTTTCTGTAAATAAGTCTTCGCCACGTCTAGTAACTTCGGGCATTGAAAGGGTGGGAGGAATATCGAAATTCCGACCGGGTAACGTACCACCCACCGTTCTTAGATGGAAAAACCGTGAAGTGCATTTTGCGTGTTTCGGTTTCAGTCTATGGATTTCCAAATGCTCGCAGTAAAAAATTAGGTCGACAGCGCATCATTGAATGATGTTCTCATTGGCTGAGGTATCACCTACCATCAAGTGAACCTCATGCTCGAAATCTGACATAAAAAAAAATTGATTAAGACATTCATAAATGTGATAATTTACGGTAGTATCCATTAATTTATTATATCTATACATAGCAAATTTATACATTATATCCTATGTTACTCGCTGATAATATAGCTTTCTATTGTTGAAAGCATTTTTTAAATCGGTCGAGTAGTTTTTGATATAAATCGTAACAAACAAACAAACGAATCTTTGCGCTATATAATATTTGTATATTGTTTGTATTTGTGTAAAGATTACTCGCTGATAATATAGAGCTTTCTATTGATGTTTTTTTTTAAATCGGTCGAGTAGTTTTTGATATAAATCGTAACAAACAAACAAATAAATCTTTTCTCTTTTTAATATTTATAGTATAGATGTCGAAGTATTCACTGGCCATTGGCGCATAGACCGTGTCAATGTAACAGCGACCTTGACGGCGAGCCGCAAGGTCGACAATCGAACGCAAGGTCGCGTTGCGTACTGCCTCTTCCGCCAGCAAGTTAGGTACCGTGCGCTCCGAAGGGTCGCAGGTTCGTCTTCCATCCCATTGGGGCGATATAAATAATTTTCTGTAAACTCCGTTTCCCTTCGTCTGGATAAGTGGGAGGTAGGAAACTTCAACCGAGTAACGAACCACCGAAAAATTGTGAAGTGCATACTGCGCGATTCCGGTTCCCTTGCGCTCCGATGGGTCGCAGGTTCGAATCCCATCGGGACGATTTAAAAAAATTTCTGTACACTCTTTTCCCTACGTCTGGAGAAGTGGGAGGTAATTTCAACCGGGTAACGAACCACCGAAAAATCGTGAAATGCGACTAGCGCGTTTCCGGTTCACTCTGTTGAATAGCAAATACGCGTAGTTAAAAATAGGTCGGCAGCCCATCAATGATCCCCCCGCTCGTCTTTCGATATCCAACTCAAACATCACTAATAAATTTTATCAAAATAGATGTAGCTGTTTAATGAAAGTGTGTGACTGGATTTACTCGTTCTTCGGCTTTAAAATAAAATAGTATACGTTTTTATAATCTATGTAAACTTTTTTTATCTAAATAAAGTTAAAAAATTCTATTGGAAAAGGCCTACGAAGTTAATTAGCCTAGAAGATGGACGCATGGAGCATCTCAACTGTACACTTCCATTATTGTTCCACAGCATTCGTATAAAAAAAAAAACAAAAAAAACTTTTATTTACAAAGATGAAGCGAAACCATTTGTGCGTAGGTAGTGTAGGTATAAATCAGAACCACGTACAATTAAAACTGGAATGAATACTGTAGCCTTCAATGTTTCCAACTCATTACGACCACGTTTGTTTCGAAAACGAGGCTATATGTTTTTTTAAAAAAAAGGCCAACAACGCACCTGAGACATTTGCGTCGCGGATGTCCATGGGTGGCGGTGATTACTTATCATCTTTAATAAAAAAGCTTATTTTTATTATTATTTGAATTTCTAGTAATACAAATATCAATAACTTGCATACAGATGTACATAAATTGTAAAAGAAACCAAGTCTTGCAACTCAGTTCTTCTATCGTAAAAAGTTGTGAGATCCATATAATACCAAGTCGGTCAATTAAGTCTCTACTTAAGGATCCTTCTGTCTTAAGTTATTACGTAATTAGCTAACCTAATAACATCTTATAGTGACCATAGCAATATTAAAAATCTTTTATGTTTACAATAAATAGATTGACTTGTAGACCAGTGTCGATAATTTTTGAAACCAAAAAAAATTACAGTAGGATGAAACCCATTAGAAAAGGAGGGGAATATGATCAAAATGAAAGGAAAAATAAATTACGGTCGATCCGAGTTCGGGAAGTGGAAGTGGGGGGGGGGGGGGGGGGTTTAAGGGTAAAAAACGGTTTATCTCGTTTTCCGGCAAAACTACAAGTCCTATCGAAAAAAGTCAAATGGAAAAGTTGTAGATAATAACAAGATCTAAAACTTTTGTATTTACACTTTTTTCACATAACCTCAAAATTTATGTGAATAATTCAAAAAACCAAGTTTTTGGTTTTTTATTTTTATCTTTTACAAAAAAAATTTTTTTTAACGAAATTTTGTGAAAACTTACCTTTTTATGTCCCAAATACGCTGTAATTTATTTAATTAAAAATATTTATTTTTTCACCTTATTTTGAATTAATATCGAAAAAACACCCTAATTTTCAATCGAAAATTCACCCGTCAAAATATCAGCTTTTTTCAAAAAGTTGGTGTGGTTTCTGTTCGTTGAAATCTCTACTTTCCGATGGTGAAAAAAAAAAATATGTTACTATGGTAAATCTTCTCAGAAAACGCAAAAACCAAAAACCAAATAAGTTAATATTTAATAAGACATCTACAATATTTTGAGAAAGTTGCAAAATCTTCTTTCAATTATAAGCGTAGATGTCTATTTATTGCTTTTTTAAGATAACTTGTATACCTGAGTGACCTACGGAAAATTTTAGCCCATCAAAATGTGTTTCATAGAGAAGTGGGGAAGGTTCTAATAGGGTATGGGCCTTACTACATACCTGTTATTTCGTAGCAGCTGTTAAAAAAGTATATATTTTTTTACACCGTCAGAAAGTAGAGATTCCAACGAACAGAAACCACACCAACTTTTTGAAAAAAGCTGATATTTTGACGGGTGAATTTTCGATTGAAAATTAGGGTGTTTTTTCGATATTAATTCAAAATAAGGTGAAAAAATAAATATTTTTAATTAAATAAATTACAGCGTATTTGGGACATAAAAAGGTAAGTTTTCACAAAATTTCGTTAAAAAAAATTTTTTTTTGTAAAAGATAAAAATAAAAAACCAAAAACTTGGTTTTTTGAATTTTTCACATAAATTTTGAGGTTATGTGAAAAAAGTGAAAATACAAAAGTTGTAGATCTTTTTATTACCTACAACTTTGCCATTTGACTTTTTTCCATAGGACTTGTAGTTTTGCCGGAAAACGAGATAAACCGTTTTTTACCCTTAAACCCCCCCCCCCCCACTTCCACTTCCCGAACTCAGATCGACCGTAATTTATTTTTCCTTTCATTTTGATCATATTCCCCTCCTTTTCTAATGGGTTTCATCCTACTGTAATTTTTTTTCACTTTTTACCATTTTTAAAGGCTTCGGCACTGGTCTATTGGCCATCGCATAAAAACACAATATCTTTTTTTTTAAATTAAAACCAATGTATCTCACAAAGAACACATATTATTATATTAAACTAGCTGACCCGGCAAACGTTGATTTGCCATGTAAATAATTTCTAAAAAGCAGGGGTTTGTGATAAAAAAGTAAAAAATTTGGGTTGTATGTATTTTTTAATGCCACATTATAAAAAAATAAAAACAAAAAATTTCGTCCAAAAATTAAAAAAAAATTTAAGGGTGAAACAACCTTTATCACTTAGGGGTATGAAAAATAGATAGTAGCCGATTCTCAGACCTACTGAATACGCATATAAAATTTGGTAAAAATCGGTAAAACCGTTTCGGAGGAGTACGGTAACTAACATTGTGACATGGAAATTTTATATATTAGAAGAGATTAGATTGTATAGTGTGTGTTCTGTGTAAGCATTTTGTATGGATAATCCAATATATCGCAATATTAGCATCCAAAAAGCTCCGTAACGCTTTCACTGGCTTTCGAATTGCACCATCGACCCGGATGGGTCACGGTGGGTCAGACTGGTTTAGTATATGTTGTAGGAACTGTGGCTGTGTTAACTATGCAAAGTTTTTTCAACTTTTTTTGACGGGTTCGTTGGCGCGTTCGATAGATTTTATGTAAGCATGTCTTCACCACGTCTGGTAACTTCGGGCATTGATCGGGTGAGAGGAATATTGAAATTCCGACCGGATAACGAACCACCGTTCATAGATGGAAAAACCGTGAAGTCCATATTGCGCGTTTCGGTTTCAGTCTATGGATATCCGAATGCTCGAAGTAAAAATTAGGTCGACAGCGCATCATTGATTGATGCTCTGTAGCTGAGGTATCACTTTCCATCAAGTGAACCTCAAGTTTATATGTCGATATCTGACATAAAAAAAACTTCAAATTGAAATATTATACCAAGAAGAGCTGGCAATAAACTCTGTACCTAGGTTTTTTGAAAGTATTTTTTATACAACATAGGATCCGCACCGGCTTCTCTGTAGATTTCAATTGGTGAAAGAATTTTTAAAATCAGTCGCGTTGTTTTCGAGTTCAATCGTAACAAACAAACAAATCTTTCCTCTTTATAATATTAGAATAGATTAAAGAGTCGGGAATACTTTAATATCTTGTGATTAGTTATTGAGGTGGTTACAAAGTTTACAATATGTCAGATTCGGTGGGAATCGAACCCGTTAGTTAACGTAACCAATCATCCAATGAGTCCATGTTGCGCAAGCTCTAAACATATTATCAGTAGTGAATCGATATGGATTCAGAATAAAATTAATAAGTATTACTTCAGAATAAAATTATGTTTGGAAATATATTACACCACAAATTGCTTCTAAATATTCGCTTCCTAGTTTTGTATTATTCCATAGATTTATTCTATATAAAAGAAACCAGGTAGATAAATGCGAAGGACAGCGGTGTTCGTGCGCGCGCGCACCACAATGGTGTGACGCAAGCCGGTGACGTCACAAGATGGCCGACTCGCTTTGTTCGTTCCGATACAAGTCTATGGCTGTAAAATATTGATTATAGCATGGTTGGGGCTTGGGGCGGAGATATTTCGATTTCTATTTCACTGTTTTTTTTATGCTGAGCCTGCTGCCTTTTGTTAGTTTGTTTGTTTTTATGTCAGATATCAAGAGATTAACATGAGGTTCATTTGATGGTAGGTATCTCAGCCACAGAACATCAGTCAATGATGCTCTGTCGACCTACATTTTACTTCGAGCATTCGGAAATCCATAGACTGAAGCCGACACGGGCAATATCCATTGTTTTTTCATCTATTAAATTAAGCGTAATATTATTAGCCTCTTTATTCATTTCTATGAAATTACGCGACAAATAGTTTCAAAAGGCATACTATCAAAGACTCGAGTTAAACATCCGCTGTGATAGGAGTGTGTAGTCAGCTTATCTAATACCGGCTGATATGACAAACATGGACCGACTGCGGCTGTGACATATCATCGAAATAGGCGGTTTCCTTATTTCCAGTGTACGCCCTCGGCGTATGTTTATTTTTTCAAATTACATAATACATTTAAATTCTAAGCAGTAAATTCTAACATAAAAAAAGCTTGAAAACCTTCTCTAAGAAAAAGTACATGTAAATATGCGTTAAAAAATATACATATTTTCTATAAAATAAGAGACATTAATATGCCATCAAAAACATAAATTGTAAAAAAAGCCAAGTCTTGCAACTCAGTTCTCTCGTAAAAAGTTGTGAGATCCATATAATACCAAGTCGGTCAATTTATTCAGTCTCTACTGAAGGATCCTTCTGTCTTAAGTTATTACGTAATAAGGTAACCTAACAACATCTTATAGTGATCATATCAATACCAATATTAAAAATCTTTGATGTTTTAAATAAATAGATTGACTCGGCTATCGCATGAAAACACAATGTATCTTTTTAATTTTATTAAAAACACAATGTGTATCACAAGTAACACATATTATATTAAATTAGATAGTTTAGTGCGATTGCCAAGTCAACCTTTTTATTTTAAACATCAAAGCTTTTTAATATTGGTATTGATATGATCACTATAAGATGTTGTTAGGTTAGCTAATTACGTAATAACTTAAGACAGAAGGATCCTTCAGTAGAGACTGAATAAATTGACCGACTTGGTATTATATGGATCTCACAACTTTTTACGAGAGAACTGAGTTGCAAGACTTGGCTTTTTTTACAATTTATGTTTTTGATGGCATCTCATTTCTTTTTGTAGATATTCCTTTTCTTAGTTTATTTGGATAAGAATTAATATAAAGCTATGGATAACAGTCTGATTTTGATCGGCATTTTTATTAACTTTTTAATGTAAAAAAGTAGTTATAGTGACATAACTACAATAGTTGGACATATGGTCTCGTGAATTTTTTTGTAGATTTTGATATGTTCTATAATATTGTGGAACGTTTTTTTGTTCTAGCATAAATACTTTCCGCAGCACATGCGATGAAAGACATTTTATGGCTAATTTTTTTACACCTTGGGTTGTTTTTAGTAGGGATTTCTAAGGATCTCTATTTTTTTCTAGTAATAAATACCCTAAGTTACTCAGTGATAATGTAGCTTTCTAACGGTAAAATAATTTTTAAAATCGGTCCAGTAGTTTTTAAGTTATTCATTACATACAGAAATACAAAAAAAAATTGTATATCTAGAAAACTGGACCGAAATTTCAAAATATTGTAGTTTTTCCTTGATTTATAGACTAAACACTAATTGTATTCTAAATTTCAAGTTTCTATGTCTGCTAGAAGTGCCTTAGAGTTTTGATGATCGGTCAGTCAGTGAGTGAGTGAGTGAGTGACAAATTATCAAACTTTGACTAGTTATAAATTATAATTCTTAAACTACTGGTTCAAACTGAATGATATTTGAAATATTCCGAGTTTATACAATGCCTGCTTAGTGACTGAAAATTCAGGATTCTAGTTTTATCCACAACGAAGTTATAGGGGGTCGAAAATGGCCCGAACTACTTCGAGAAAAGGATAGTACGGCCGTGCCGCTTTTTGCTCGACTTGGCGGGGGCACTGCCGTGCCCCCAGATAAATACTATGTCTATTGATGAGGCCCTCAATTTTTTTATATTTAATTATTAGATGCACGACGAGGCTTCGCACCAATGAAGAAAATGAATCTAACCCACCCTTTACAGTACTACTAGCGACCCGCCCCGGCTTCGCACGGTTGCAATGCTGATACTAAATACACTACAGAAAAACTGTGAACGTTGTATATAGTATATCTAAAAACATACTGGCCTATACGAGATAGACATATACCATCGCGGAGTTTTCTGTAGACCTTTTCAATGTGTACAATACTTAGTACATTATTTTGATAAATCTCGTAGGGTTCAGCCTGCGTTTGCAATGTAAGCGGAAAAATGTAATTATTTACGACATCACATTAGAAACCTCAAAAATAACAGTATTTCTCCACTATTTAATGGATGTTATTATACATATAAATACATACTTCCTCTTCAATCACTAAAATTAATATTATAAAAATTAATATATTAATATCTATTAAAAAAAAACGCAACAAAATCCGTTGCGTAGTTTTAAAGAGCATACATAGGGATATAGGGACATAGGGACAGAGAAAGCGACTTTGTTTTATACTATGTAGTGATTAAACGATATAATAGGGCAAATAAATAAACAGTCTCCTATCTTGTTAAGAAATGACAATCAATCTGTCAATATGTTTAAAGATCTCTCCTCCTAGAACCTACTGTCTACACCTCAATTTTTACTTTTCTTTCATACAAACCTGGCAATTAGTAATAAATAATATTTTATTGTATTGCAGCGATGGCAGCAGCGCCGGCAGCCCGAAGGAGGCATGCGTGGCGCAGTCACCTCCCCCCCACCAGCACCCTCCACCGCCAGCCAAGCGGCAGCAGCATCATCACCACAGCCATCATGATCAGCGAAGGCTTAGCGTTGGTGCGTATTAAAATCTACCTTAGCCCTTGGAAGAATACATTTTTCTTACGTTTGATTGGCTTGGAACTTTGTGCTCAGAGGTTTCTTGGGATCAGATGATTGATCTGCTCTCTAAATTCGAAAATTCAAGATGGCGGTTCCAATATGGCGGACTTCTAAGTCGACGCATTCAAAGATACGGTCTCTTACGCTCCGTTTATGCCGCCTATTTTGACACTCGCAAGGGAATCAAAACCTATAGGGTACTTCCCGTTGACCTAGAATCTAGAACCATAAATTTGTAGTTTTATTTTTATTTTTATTGGGAAAATCTTTACTTAACTAAAATTTTGTACGGAACCCTAGGTGCGCGAGTTCGACTCGCACTTGGACAGTTTTTACCTCTACCTTAGTAAGTACCTCTGTCTGTCCGTCTGTTGTAATGCTTTCACGGGCAAACCGCTTAACAGATTTGATAGCATTTATTATGGTGATAGCTTGTACCCGGGGAAGCACACAGGTTAGTTTTTATCCTGGGACTATACAAATTTTGCCATAAATAAAAATGGTTGCGGAAGATACAAATACAGGTTTCTACCAATCTTCGAGCGAACAAAACTTTTGGAAAACGAATGTTCGTTCCGTCTTATCAGACCGTCACTAGATTTCGCCTACTCTTTCCTCCACCGTGACGGTACGCTGAGTGCGAGCGAGACGAACGATAAGCTTACAAACAAAAACTTTCGCCACAACGTAACGTTTTACGTAAGACCCTGAAATATCTAGGTTATAGTGATACCATATCCACTGGTGAACTAGTTTCGGTAAGTGTTACTAACACGGGTACTGCCAGCGATCTGCGGTAGTCGACGTACATTGCGACATCTTTCTCTGTGATGAGCGAACGGAACATTATTTCCTGATGACTAGTGGAGGAGAGGGCGCAACGGTCGCTGTGTTTACATGTTTTGAAATAAGCTCTGTTTTGTTAAATCTATTAATATTAAAATAGTGCCGGAAACCTTGTGAATATTACGTGTATGGAAGATAGAAGTCAGAAACTACACAAAGAAGATAAAATACCACAAGAATATCGCGAGCCAGTTCCACAATTACCAAAAATATAGTTAAGCATTTCGTAACGGAACTTCTTACAAATAAGTGACAAGAAGTAACAAGTACAACTGTAAGTTCAGTGAGAAATTCGTCTACGACCATTTTTGTCAACTGAGTGAGAAATAGTGCTTGATAAAGGAGTTTGGCTTATCATAACCTCAATTAGAATAAGTAGTTGGCTACTGCAATTGTATTTTCTGTTCTGTGATTACAATAAAGGTTATTAACGCCATCTGTTGTCGGATAGTTTAACATTTAAGTAGCACAGATAACGCAGAAAACTTCAGAAATCTACAGATTATATAGAAAAGAAAACATAGATAATACAGATAATTCTGACGGACTAGCGCCATCTATCGTGGAATAGCGAACAAACAATGGATGAATTGAAGAGTATATTGGAAAAAATACAGAGCGATATGAATGATATTAAACAACAGCAAAAAAACCAAAACAAAGAAATTACGTCAATGAAAGAAGATATAATCTCCATCCTTGGTCACACAATTGATGAAAAATTTTCTTTTTTGGAAGCAAAGTATAATAATATAGAAGAAAAGATTGAAAACCAAGAACGCAGATTGTACTTTTTAGAGAAGCAGGCTAGACAGCGTAACCTTATATTTTTTGGCATGGAAGAAGTTGATAAAAACTATTTCGACATGGAAAACATAGTAATACAATTCATTAAAAATAAATTACAAATAGATATTTCCAAGCAAGATATAGAATCAGTTAGAAGAATGGGCAGAAAATCAGCCAGAATTCGACCACTTATTGTTACCTTTACTACACTAGGTAAAAAAATTGAAATATTAACAAACAAAAAGAAACTTGCAAATACTGAGTATTATATTAAAGAAGATTATCCTGACTATATTTTGGAAAAAAGAAAAGAGCTTAGAATACAACAGGAAGTAGAAAAAGAAAAAGGAAATAAGGCTATAATAAAATATGATAAACTGATAGTAATCGAAAATAAAAAGGACACATCCACTAATAAAAAAAGAAATCTATCAGTATCCCCTCCAATCACTCAAAATAATAAGAAAATATTAGAATCATTCCAAGCTGAAAAGAAAAACAAAACATCTATGGCCTCATTTGTGACAATAAATAAGAAGTATGCAAACTTACCCAAGCGTAATGAAAAATCACACAGCACCTCAGAGTTGTGTAACAATAAAGAAATATAGCAAAAAGATAAGGCCCCTCTCCATCTTTCTTTCCCAACACGGCTGGTCCCCGCGGGAATTGTAGACCAACACCCTCTAACACTCAATAGTTTACACCAACAATCGATCCTAAATTATTCCAAACATCGACAATTTACCCAACTTAATGACAAAGTAAAAATTAACAGTCAAAATAAAATACAGAGAAGGTCCTCCACTTTACAAATAGCTACTTTAAATACTAGAACATTAAGAACCGAGGAAAGTTTACAAGAACTAGAATTGGCTTTGAGTGACATAAAGTGGGATATCCTAGGTATTAGCGAAATGCGGAGGCTAGGAGAAGCCATCGAAGAGCGACCAAATTACCTCCTTTACCACAAAGGTGAAATCGCAGGACATAGAGGGGTAGGCTTCCTCATTAAAGTGTCGCACAAAAACAAAATAGAAGAATTTATAGGAATATCTGACAGAATCGCAATATTAAACATAAGATTTCCAGGTTATAAGAAAATGTGGTCGATAATCCAAGTTTATGCTCCGACCGAGCAAGCGAAAGCAGAAGATCTAGATTTGTTTTACAACGGACTGTCGGACTGCTTAGCTAAATATTCGAGTAACTATGTCATAATCATGGGAGATTTTAATGCACAAATCGGTAGTAGAAAGAGCGGGGAAGAACTTGTCATTGGTAAATATGGGCATGGAAAAAGGAGTCCACATGGACAAAAATTAGTGGATTTCTTGCTAGAACACAACCTTACTATCCTAAATACCGTATTTAAGCAGAAATATAACAAAAAATGGACATGGATATCTCCAGATGGGAGATACAAGAATGAAATCGATTATGTGATCACTAACTACTCAAAACCATTTACAAACACCAATGTTATTCAAAATTTAAACTTCAACACCAACCACAGAATGGTGAGAAGCTCTATAAGACTTATCCCACCAAAACACTCAAGAAAAGTAATTAGCAACACCAATGCTAGGCAGTTGGGAGAAGAAATTATCTGGAAAACTACCAAAATGTTGTCGGAATTAAAAAATGAACATGATTCGGAGCTGGATATCTTAAAAACTTACGGAAAACTAGAGCGAGGCTTAGTAGCAGCGATAAACTACAAAAATAAGAATAATACTAAAGATTACCTTAGCGAGAACTCTATTAAACTTATGCAGGAGAGACGGAATCTATTATCTCACTCTAAAAAGAAAAATAATCTCACTGATATTGCCGAAATTAGCAAATCTATAAATAAAAGCTTAAGAAAAGACCGAAGACGAAGAAAAATGCAAATTCTGGAAAAACATATTAATCAAACGGGAGGCATTAAAAAAGCATTAAAAGAACTTAAAGAAATTGACAAAGAATGGATACTAAAAATGAACCAAAATGGAAAAAATATTACAACAAGGAATAATATCAAAGACCACGCGACATCATTTTATACTGAACTCTTCGCCAACAAAGACAAAATATTACATCAACTTCCCGATCCCTCGACACACCTTTCCCTACTAGGCGTCTCAAAAAACATAGAACAAGAACCTGAAATATTATCTGAAGAAGTAGAAAAGGCAATATTCAGTCTAAAAATGGATAAAGCTCCCGGACCCGACAAAATTCCAAACGAGTTAATGCGAGGTACTGTCAACGAACTTAGTCCTATTCTTGCAAAAATTTTCAATCAAATTCTAATCACCGGCAGTATTCCCGAACAATGGACCAAATCTCACATTATTCTACTACACAAAAAGGGATCAAGAGAAGACATTGGAAACTACAGACCCATTAGTCTAATGTCTAACGTGTATAAGGTTTTCGCTAAAGTGATCCTAGAAAGAATTAGTAGAGGGCTAGATGAACAACAGCCGGTAGAGCAAGCCGGTTTCCGCAAAAACTACTCAACGCTAGATCACATTCACACTATTAAGCAAGTTCTTGAAAAATATAAAGAATATAATAAAATTATATACATTGCCTTCATAGACTATAACAAAGCGTTCGATAGTTTGATTCATGAACGAATTTGGGATAGTTTACAACAACAAGGTATACCTCAATTATACATAAATATCTTAAAAAAGATATATTCAAATTGTAGAGCCAGAATACAACTAGAATCTTTGGGCAACGAGTTTCCGATAGAAAAAGGAGTAAGGCAGGGCGATCCCATCTCACCAAAATTGTTCTCAGCAGTGTTAGAAAGTATCTTTCGAAAAATGAATTGGGATGATAAGGGAATTCGAATTAACGGAAAATGCCTTAACCATCTTAGATTTGCTGACGACTTAGTGCTATTTGAAGAATCTGCCAGTAAACTAGAACAAATGATCAGGGAATTATCTCAAGTAAGCAGGGAATTTGGTCTCTACATGAATAATACTAAAACTAAACTCCTGACAAATAGCGTGCAGCTTGAGGTAAAGGTAAACGATTGCCCTTTGGAATATGTTGAAGATTACGTTTATCTGGGCCAGATTATTTCATTTAAAGATCAGATGACAAAAGAAGTCAACAAAAGAATTGCAAATGGCTGGAAAAAATATTGGACGCTAAAGTACATTATGAAAAATAAGGACTTCAGCACATTTATTAAGCAAAAAGTATTTAACTCTTGCATTCTCCCTTGCCTCACCTATGGCTGTGAGACATGGTCACTTACGGCTTCTCATAGAGCCAAACTAGCAGCATGCCAACACGCCATGGAAAGAAGCCTTCTCGGCCTTAGGAGAAGTGATAGAGTGAGGAATGTGGACATTAGGGGGAAAACAAAAGTTACAGACATTCTGCAAAGAATCGATGGATTAAAATGGAAGTGGACTGGGCACATGATGCGCGCTAAAGAGGGTAAGTGGAGTTCAGAGGTCACAAATTGGTATCCCAGGGGCTCAAAAAGAAGTAGAGGAAGGCAAACCTGTAGATGGGAAGACGAATTAAAGGTGACAGCTGGGCCCTACTGGAGAAGAGTGACAGGCGACAGAGTCCAGTGGAGAGAGTTAGAGGAGGCCTTTGCCAAGAGGCATACTGAGTTAAGGGACATTATTTAAGTGTGTATTTAGTAAGGTGTAGTTTGTAAAATATGTATTAGCAGTTAAGTTAACATTTATAAATTTTTTTCTTTGTAAAAACTCAGTATTAAAGGCTATTTTATTTTTATTTATTTTATTTTAGTGGAGGAGAAGGTTTGACGGGCTCGTTTTTTTATGTTAGATATCGATAGACGAGCATGAGGTTCACTTGATGGTAGGGGATACCTCAGCCACAGAACATCAGTCAATGATGCGCTGTTGACCTACTTTTTACTTCGACCATTCGGATATCCATAAGTTGTTCCATCTATGAACTGTGGTTCATACCTTGCGTCCACCGGGACGACGTATTTATAATTTTCTGTATGTCTTCCCCACGTCTAGTCATTTCGGGAGCTAAACGGGTGGGAGGAATATCGAAATTCCGACCGGGTAGAACCACCGTTCATACAAATACTAAAGATTAATAAATTGACTCCTTAGTAGCTCAGCGGTATGAATAGGGGCGGTAAGCGCTTCTAGATTCTGTTGTTGAGGAAACAAAAAATGGTACGCTAAGACTAATCGCCTATTAACAAAAATATCAATGAAACAGACACTGCCTCAGAACTTAGTAGAGGAAACGGAAACACGACATCCAAGAAATGTACATTAGAGGTATATGCGTCACCGGCACTTAAATAGCATCTACATTGAAGTACTCGACGAGTGTGTATGAAAGCATTGATGAAAGAAGAAGAAGCGAAAGTAGAAGAAAGAAAGAAAGTATGTAAGGATCGGGCATGTGGAGTTCCGTGATCTCTGCCTACCGCAATGGGAAAGAGGCGTGATGTATATGTATGTATGTACATTGAAGTAGCTTATTCTGGCAGTCGAAGAATTTGTATGGGAAGCTGTGTGTTATAATTAGGGATGATGAGGATTCCTCTTCCTGTTAATGCGGAACTTCCTCACTTTTCACGAATTAGACATTTGTTCTTATCTTAAAAATATACAAAGGTTGTGTCTTAATTGTAAAGGCTTAACCTTATTATATAAATATATTATGCCTAAAAGAGTATTTGTATTATGTTGTTCTTTTTTCCTTCTCTTCCTCATCCTCATAACACATTCTCATCCTTATCGGCATCCTCTAAAAAATTCCCATCCCCATTCTCTTCCTCACAACTACTTCCTCATCAACCCTAGTTATAATCCTCAGTTATTCTGTCGCCGCTAAGGTACTAAGGCTTTTGGTTTAAGTATTTTTAATCCGGTTTTGGTTACAACCAATCTGAACTTATTTCCAGGTAAAATGGGTAAAAATCCACACATACGTAATACGTGAACTTATGTGAGGTGACTAAGGTATGGTTGAAAAACAGCGTTTGCTGGTTTGTTTGCAACAATTTAACCACATTATGCTGACAATCAGTCTAGTGGCATTTACATCGAAGGTTTGCTTATGTATCTTTTAGTTTAAATAGTTATATTTATTCTGTTGTATCATGTAAACACGTTACTTTTTTGTATCAGAATGTTATGGACGGCCATTTTGACACTTTTTGTAATAGACATTCGAAATAAACACAATATGTATAAATACAAATAATAAATATACAAAGGGGTTATGCCAGCGAAAATTAGACTTTTCATCAGCGTTTGATCCAGTTAACGAATGCAAAACTAACTATGTTTCGTTTTATTGATATTACAGAGGTGCGCGTGAGCCCCGGCGCGGCGGGCACGTCGTCCGAGTCCCCCCACATGCACCATCCGCCTCATCACCATCACAATATGGTGAGTAGTGATCAGAAGCGATGATGGAACTAAACAAAACAGACCTTTCTGTCACCTTCCAAATACAGAGGGAAATGAGGTGCAGATGTCTAGTCGAAGCAAGTATAGATTTTTCATCTATCTCATGGAGTCCACTTGGCTATGAATGTTGTCATGTGTGTACATAATATACATTGTTTTAGTGTGCGTAATCTCTGGAGCGCACGCTAAAACGATATATATTATGCACGCTTGACAACATTCATAGCCAAACGGACTTCCTGAGATAGAATATCTATAAATTATGATTATACAAGGTGGGCCAAAAGAAATCACCCTATTGGAAGATGCTCTTATTTTTGCAAATGGCGGCCAATGTCAAATCTGTTTTGACATTTGTGAACTAGATAGATGTAGAATACAAATGAATAAGCCATGGAGCGATACACTCCCCAAGAACGCGGAATAATCGTGTCTATTTTTTTGCGTAACAATTCGTCTGTGGTGTTGGCGCAGCGCGAATTCCGCCGCAACTGATCAAATTAGGACTGGAGGCCATGTGGTTCCAACAGGACGGAGCAACGGCACACACTGAGCGAGCCACAACCGATATTCTAAAGACGGCGTTCCCGGGTCGCTTCATCTCTCGTTTTGGTGATTTGCACTGGCCCGCAAGATCGCCTGATTTAACCGTTTTTTGTGGGGTTTTTTGAAGTCCCGTGTTTACGTGAACAAGCCTGGAAGCCCTCAATGACAACATTCGACACGAGTGCGAGAATATGTCGCCCGAAGTTCTCGTCGAAGTGATGAAAAATGCCATAAAACGAGCCCGTATAGCAATCAATTGTGGCGGCGCCCATTTGGCCGATATCATCTTCTCGACTTGACCAACAAAATTCTAAAGGTTCAAATAAACATAATCAAAAAACAGAATCGAAGTTTTTTATTTAGAAAAAAAATGAGAGCTAAACAACATCAGATGACTTCTTTTGGCCCACATGGTATTATGCAACAATATTTAAAAAACCAAAGTTAAAATAAAATTTTAAACATTGGCTTTTTCAATAATTCCATTCTATTTACTAATATGTCTATCTGTTCTTCATCTGAAGAAGAAAGAATCGTTCGATTGTTTGTTACGATTTAACTCTGAAAAAAATCCAGAAGAAACCAATAGAAAGCTACATTATCAGCGAGTAACATAGGCTTTTTTTTTGTGTACATCTACATTGCACCGGTGTAAAGTCGGGGCGTATTGCTAGTCTGTGATATATTAACTCTGTGTTGGTATTGGATACGAATGGACCACTTTTAATTATAACAATTGTTTGAATTTCGGGAGATCTGAATCAAAGATGAGTAGTGTGTTCCAACCTTTGTTGAATATTCGGTCTTATTCTTCCAGGACACAAATCCCTTGGAAGGTCCCGTGGAATCTATGGTCAGTGGTGCCGGGTCTTCTGACGGAGAACTGTCAAGTAAAGCGGGAGACAGCCCCAGCAGGAAGCGTAGACGGATATGCAGACATATCTCTTCGGGTGAGTGCTTTTTTGGGTTCCGTACCCAAAGGGCAAAAGTAGTAATAGACTAACCGCGGAATAAACCGCTGTCTGTCCCTCTGCCACCAGGCTGTATCGCATGAACCCTGATAGTTAGACAGTAGAAATTTTCACAGGTGATGTCTTTCAGTTGCCGCTATAACAAAATATAACTAAAAAACAAAAGAAAATAAATATTTAAGGGGGCTTTGCGTTTTTGCTCCATATTGATAACGGCAAAGAGTAGCCACTTGAAATATTCACAGAATATTATTTAGTTATTAAATTTTATATTTAATTTAAAAATAGTTAATTAAATTAGAATAAAACAAAAATGTTAGGGCTTCCATAAAAAAATAAACATGATTTTTTTGCCGTTTTTATAGATAATGCTACGGAACCCTTCGTGCGCGAGTCTGAATCGCACTTGGTCGGTTTTTTTTTATTTCAGAACAGACAGTCGAGTAGGTGTGTTATATGATAGTAAGTAATATAGTCAATACTACCGACCTAGCATGACAACCACGACAACATTTTGTAGACCTTTTTCTCTTTATGAGTTCCGAGCATAGAGCAACACGGGCCACCGGCGAACCGGAGGGGAGTAGCCATACGCAGGCGTTCCCCTCTGTCAAAGTACAAGTCCAAATGGTCCTATGCGTACAATAAAACTAGTTGTAGCCGCACTTTTCACTAGACTAAATCCAGATGCGCGACTGAATCGACCTCCTAAAAAAATGCCGAATTGTTTGTGTTTCTTGTTGCCAAAAAATATCTGCCACGTCAAATTTACAAAAAGATAGCGTTACCTTTCATATGTAGGTATTTTTTAATCATATTATTACTATTTACTTCTTTAAAACTTAAAATATTACAATATTATCGGTCGTGTTGATTCGGATTTTTTTACCAACACAGTCGCTCGACAGATCCGCGTATTGTATGAGCCCTCATACAATACACGGATCTGTCGAGCGACTGATCCGAGTTTATTTCCGAGAAGTCGCTGTCACCGAGCGATAGTGTTGTTATCGGATTGTTTTAAGTTATCGAAAAAAAATGGCAAAGGAGTCTTCTATACAGAGACAGTTTTGAGATTAAATTTTCTGATTCAAATATTATATTGTGATAATATACATTGTTAAAATATAATATAATACTTACGCGCGTTAGCACATTTATTAAAATCACTTAGTGTAAACTTCAACCATAATGTTTTTTTTATTTCCTAAAAATCCAAAGGATAAGGAAAATTGTGGGCCCAAATTTAATAATTGCGATATGATCTAAAAAATGACATATTTTTAATCTTATAATATAAAAAATCAGCTCAATTCTCAATCTGGGAGAGGAGAAATATGAGAAATATAGTTTTCCTGAGATTCTCGATTAATTGAATCGATTACACAATCACAAAAAAAAACCTTTGGACAAGGTAATTAACTCAAAAGTAATTAAATGCACTTTAAATACAATATATTACATATAATTACAGTTATGTTATTAAATAAAATATAAATTATTAATTAAAGAAAATTAATATACATTATTATCGATTTTTTATCGATTAAAATCGATCTTTTATTTTAGTCTGTCATTGGCATGCCGCATGACAGTTGTTTACTCTGTGTTAATTCGTTTCGTGTTTTCAACGTTTTGAGTCTGAGTGCTTTCCCGATTGTCGTCATTTAGGAATTGTTACGATTTGACAACTACAAATATCATTGATCACAGATTTGTGATATATTTATGTCAGTTATTGATTGTAACATAACCTTACTTTTACTACTTAAAACTCTAATAACTCGGCTCTCAGATTGTCAAAACTAATAGAATTTTCAACGAAGGACTGTTAAGTCTAAATCTATTAATTCACACCAATTTCATATTGTTACATTGGGGGCCCAAAGTTGTATGTAATCGTTTCCATCTCCGTTAAGGGATACATGGAATATACATATTTTGTAATAACGAAGTATTTTTCAAATTATTTCTAAGATTTTATTATGTACCAACTTATGGTCCACTCTCCGTGACCTGCTACGTGCGCATTACCCGACAAGTTCATTTGTATTATTGTAGTACGTAATAAATTAATTCCATCTTTAAAATAAATAAATTAAGTCGAACTTAAAAACCTAATTTCCCAAACCCAGTTCTTGAAATTATCGATACTGCGTATCGACAGTTGTTGCAACTACGGCTAAAAGGACTTGTCAGTGTAGTTGCGCCATTTAATTATACTGTTATGACACGGAATGTTTAAATGTGTGTGTGAAATTGTTAGTGTATTTTTTTAATTGTCACGGTGTGAGTTTCGTAGTGACAGATTGCTTTTGTGTGCGAATATGAGTACGCACACATAGTGCAGATTTCCCCCCGCAAAAAATGACAGACAGTTTGGTATCGCTAACGAACGCTATGGCTACTCCCCTCCGGTTCGCCGGTGGCCCGTGTTGCTCTATGGTTCCGAGTGTAACATGCAACATACGCACCACGATCGACAATTTTCTTGTAGAAGACATAAATTTTGTCGAGAAAACAGGAGAGGTGTTGCTATATTTAATATGTCTATAGACAAAGTTGTCGATGATGAGATATAATACATCTCAACATCGACATTGTCTTCACTCTTATGCAAGATATCTCTAGATGGTCATGCTAGGCGGGCTGGGCTTGGCTTGGAATTAGAAAAACTATCCGTATTAGCTTTAAAATAAGCAGCAAAATCGTTTGCAAAAAAATATTTAAAAAAAAATCGCTAGTCTTAACAAATTGTAATGTTTTTTCAGGTGAAAGTAATGTGTCGGTACCAGCGCCAGCAGTCGAAAGACGAACACCGAGACATCATTATCAACCTAGGTAATAAACAGACTGTTTTAATACAAAAAGTTAAGGGCCAAGGCACACACACTACTAACGTACCTAACTTAAGCCCCATTTACACGATGCAAGATTCTGTCCTGTTGCATACAATTAAAATGAAACAATAAATCGGTCCAGTAGTTTTTGAGTTAAATCGTAACAAACAAACAAACAAAGCTTTCCTCTTTATAATATCAGTATGGATTTGTGGATAGCCTACTGGGTATATCAAATCAAAAACTAATCCACATATTATAACAACTGTATTTACGATTTTACAATATTATTTGATATAAAAATTAATTATTAAATACGAATTTACGAGCACATTAAACAGAGTACAGAGCAAAAGATATGACATGCATTCGCCGTGAGATCTAGCCGCGCAGTGTCCCCGCCGCGGCGACCAAGTATTTTAGAAAGTTGTTTTAGCGGCGGCGGGGCGCGGGGTGAAGAGGCGGTGGTACAGCGCACCACTCGCGCGCTGAATTTGCTGCGTCATTTTCAATATTATTTTGTTTTGCGAAGATTCTTCTGACGCCACACTACTCCCCCACCGAGACCGGAGCCAGCTACGGTCGATAGTAGTCAGGAAAACGAACCACACGACCACTTCTTGTCTTGATTGGCTCTGCTGCTGACGACTTGCTGTTATTAATTTGAACTTCATTCTGTAAATTATTAAGCAAATAAGCAGGTTTTAAGCGATCGATTGTGACATAGGTATGTCTACCACACAAGTCGATCTTGAAGGTTTTCTTCCCTCGTTCCAGTACTTTATGCGGACCGGAGTAAGGCGATTCTAGCGATCTTTTAATAGGCCCTTTGCGAAGAAAAACATGCTCAGCTGTGTCTAAGCCCTTAGGAACATAGAAAGTTTTATTGGAATGCCAATGCGCCGGCTCTGGTGCAAGGTTTTTAATGTAGCTACGTAAGCGTGAAACAAAGTCAGTGAAGTCTGTGATAGTAGTAGCTTTAGAAGAGAAAAACTCGCCAGGAAGTCGTAATTGTTCTCCGTAAACCAGCTCAGCTGCAGAGGATTTAATATCATCTTTCCACACACTGCGTATACCAAGTAAAACAAGTGGAAGTACCTCTGACCATTGATTGTTTTTGTGACACATGATAGCTGCCTTCAGCTGACGATGAAAACGTTCCACCATACCGTTACTTGCTGGATGGTAGGCTGTAGTTGGGCGATGCACTGCGCCTAGCAGAGCAGCGATGTTGTGAAACAGGTGGGACTCAAACTGCCTGCCTCTGTCTGTCGTAATCTTCTCAGGGCAGCCAAAGCGTGCAACCCAGCCGGAGATGAAAGCTCGGGCACACGTTTCTGCCGAGATGTCTGGTAAAGGAATTGCCTCAGGCCAACGTGTAAAGCGATCGATGATCGTGAGACAATATCTGAAACCAGAAGAATAAGGTAACGGGCCCACGATGTCCATGTGGACGTGGGAAAAACGTTGAGTTGGGCTTGAAAAAGGAGTTAAAGGAGAGGAAGTATGGCGGAAGACTTTGTTACGTTGGCATTCTGTGCATGAATTTGCCATGCGGCGACAATCTCTTTTCATTCCAGGCCAAACAAATCTTTGGGAAATCAATTTAATGCTTGCCCTGGCTCCAGGATGACTAAATCCATGAAAATAATTAAAAACTTGCTCTCGTAAATTCTTAGTTATAAAAGGTCTCGAGTTTGCCATTGATACGTCACAATAAATGTAACTTGAAGAATTTGGTAAATTTACTTTTTCTAATTTAAGTGAAGTTTCTTTCTTTAAAAGTTCTTGCAGTTCAGTATCTGTAACCTGAGTTCGTGCAAGCTCTTCAAAATTAATTACATCTGCGATCTCATTTATTCTAGACAGTGCGTCGGCTACCACATTATCTGTACCGGCCACGTACCTGATATCAGTAGTGAATTGAGATATAAAATCTAAATAGCGAAACTGACGAGGTGAGCATTTATCTCGATTTGAATTAAAAACATATGTAAGTGGTTTATGATCTGTATAAACGGCAAAAACTCTTGCTTCTAGCATATGACGAAAATATCGAATAGCATCATAAATAGCTAAAAGCTCTCGATCATATGGGCTATACTTAACTTGACATGGCTTAAGTTTACGTGAGAAGAAAGCTAAAGGTTGCCAGGTGTCATTCACACGTTGTTGTAAAACAGCCCCAATCGCATTGTCTGATGCATCCGTATGAATTGCGATATCACAATCAGTTCTAGGATGTGCTAGCGTGGTCGCTTTAGAAAGAGCCAACTTACATGCGTTAAAAGATTCCATTTCTACTGGGGTCATCTCAATAGCTTGTTTGCTTTTCTTTTTGGGTCCGGCAAGAGCTAAACTGAGTGGAGCTTGGATAGATGATGCGCCTGGGATAAAACGTCTATAAAAGTTAAACATACCCAGAAAACGACGGAGTTCTTGAATATTCTTCGGAACTGGAAAGTCCATCACTGCTTGTACTTTCTCTTGCACCGGACATATTCCAGTTGATGAAACCTTATGACCCAAAAAAGTTATATTAGATACACCAAACTCACACTTAGCGGAATTTATTAAGATGCCAAAATCTGATAGTCTCTGGAACAATTGATGCAGGTGATCCAGGTGCTCATCATAGTTCTGAGAAAATACTAAAATGTCATCTAAGTATCCATAACAAAAATGAAATCCTTTGAGCATTTCGTCAATAAAACGCTGAAATGTTTGCGCTGCATTTCGAAGACCAAATGTCATATATGAAAATTCAAATAATCCAAACGGTGTAGTAATAGCAGTCTTCGGTATATCGTCTTTAAAAACCGGTATCTGATTGTACGCTCTTACTAAATCGATTTTTGAAAATATAGTGCTACCTGCTATCAAATGAGTAAAATCTTGGATATGCCTGATTGGATAGCAGTCGGGCAATGTTCTCGCGTTCAAAGCTCTGTAGTCACCACAAGGTCTCCAGCTGTTATCCTTCTTGGGAGCTAAATGAAGAGGAGAAGACCATGGACTATCTGACCTGCGTGCTATTCCAGCTTGTAGCATATCTTCAAACTCCTTCTGTGCAACCTTCAATCGATCAGGAGGAAGTCTACGAGGTCGAGATGAAACTGGCGGACCTGGTGTTGTCCGAATATGATGCACGGTATTATGCTTTGGCTCCTTATAAGTACCTGCTGGGCGCGTTATATCTGGATACCGACGTAAGATTTGATGGTAAATAGAATCTCCAGAAATTACCTTGATAGAAGTCACGTCACTTTCAGATGCCTTTTCAATTGATGTTGAAACTGCGAGTGATGTCAATCCGTCAATAAGGCGTTGCTGACGACAATCTACTAACAGATTATAAAAAGAAAGAAAATCAACACCAATTATCGGTTTAGAAATGTCGGCAACTACAAATCTCCATTTAAAATCACGTCGCAATCCTAAATTAATATGAATCTGAACCCAACCATAAGTAGTGATTATTGAGCCATTAGCTGCAAACAGCTGGTAGTCAGTCTTCGTTCGATGCTCTCTCAATGCTCTGCGTGGATAAACACATAAATCAGAACCTGTATCAATAAGAAATTTCATTTTAGTTATTTTATCCACTATAAAAATGCGGCCTGGTGAAATTTGGCAGTCGGTTGCCGCTAATTCCGGCTGCTCATGCCGTTTTCCGACTGTGAATTATAATTGCATGGCTTAATGCATTTATGTGCTCGATTTCTAAATCTCTGATGATACCAACAAAAATCTAAATTTCGAGACCTCGATCTCGATCTAGATCTGTGACGGTGATTATTGTCACGTGATGGGGTACGTGGCCGTGGTTTATGGAATTTACTTTTCAATGAAGCTACTTCTTTCGTTAAACTTTCTAATTGTTTACTCAATTCTGAAATTTCATTATTTTTAATATTATTATTTAAAGTGCAAACTTGTTGGGAGGGTTGTACAATATCGTGAACAGAATCTGCCAAATCAGCAATTGCTTCTAAACTGAGACTTTTTTGTGAGGCTATTATTGTTTGAATATTTAATGGTAACCGACCTGTCCATAATGTCCGTAGAAATTCCTCTGGAACTGCTGGACCTGCCAAGTTCTGTAAATGTCTCAAAAATTGAGACGGCTTCCTATCTCCCAATTCCTCTTGAGCTAAAAGCTGCTGGATACGCTTTTCTTGAGAAGCTGTAAGCCTTTTTATTAACTCGGTCTTCAATTTGAGGTACTTGTTTTCCGAGGGAGGACTTTTAATAATATCTTTTACCTCCTGCGCAAATCGCTGTTCCAGTTGAGACGATATGTGGTAAAACTTCGTCGTATCCGATGTTATTCCGGCTAAATAAAATTGTCCTTCAATCTGAGCAAACCATAATGCGGGATCATCTGGCCAAAACGGAGGTAGCCGCACTCCAACTTTGTTAACTTCATTGTCTGTAGAAGCTTCTTGCGCCATCTTGTTCTCGAATGTTCTCGAATGTTCTCGAACGTCGGGGGTCACCAATTATGTGGATAGCCTACTGGGTATATCAAATCAAAAACTAATCCACATATTATAACAACTGTATTTACGATTTTACAATATTATTTGATATAAAAATTAATTATTAAATACGAATTTACGAGCACATTAAACAGAGTACAGAGCAAAAGATATGACATGCATTCGCCGTGAGATCTAGCCGCGCAGTGTCCCCGCCGCGGCGACCAAGTATTTTAGAAAGTTGTTTTAGCGGCGGCGGGGCGCGGGGTGAAGAGGCGGTGGTACAGCGCACCACTCGCGCGCTGAATTTGCTGCGTCATTTTCAAAATTATTTTGTTTTGCGAAGATTCTTCTGACGCCACAGATTTCTTATTGCTGTTCCTAGACAAATTCATAAACAATAAATTTGGACAGTTCATTAGGCTATTTGAGGGATAGATGTGTTTTTTCTGACGATTTTTTTTTTATGTTAGATATTGACAGACGAGCATGAGGTTCACTTGATGCTAGGTGATACCCCAGCCACAGAACATCAGTCAATGATGCGCTGTCGACCTATTTTTTACTTAGATACTGAAACCGAAATGCGCAATATGCACTTCACGGTTTTTCGATCTATGAACGTTATCTGGTTGGAGTTTCGATATTCGAAGTTACCAGACGTGGGGAAGGCATGCTTACAGAAAATTATAAACATGTCGTCCCGGTGGGATTCGAACCCACGACCCATCGATGCGCACCGCAGGTTTTCTACCGAACGCACCAACGAACCCGTCAAAAAAGATGAAGTCTCATTTGGGTTTCTCGTATATTACAGACGTCGGGTACGCTATATGAGTGGGGGCAACGGCGCGGTGTGCACCCACCAGCGGCTGATGGAGCACACCCCACACCCGCCGCACCCGCAGCACCCACACCCCGCGCACCTCCCGCACCCCGCTCCGCTGTTGCTGGATATAAACCAGGTGGGGTCTTAGAAGAACTCCCCTGATTATATATGACAACCAACCAATGGCAGGATTACTGTTTTATGTTAGATATCAATTCAAAGAACATCGATCAAAGATTCGCTGTTGACCTATTTTTTGGGAAGTCCATAGACTCTAACATCCGACGGTGTATATAAATATCGTCGGCTTAATTATCAAACTACGTATCTCCATTTGGACAAACTTTACAGGAGGAGGAAAAATCTACAAACAGGTCAAACATTCCATGGACATACATAGTTTTATTTTTTGTAACTAACAAAAAAAAAAAAAAAAAAAATTGTAGATACGAGTGATTCCATCGTATTCGTTACGGTATTTTACACAAGATGGCATCAAAAAACAAAAATCGGAAATTTTGGAATTACGAAGTGTTGTCAAACTATTTTTTCTCTATAGAATTTTGACATATTGACAGTTCTCAAAAATAGATTACGACTTGAGTAACGTCTTGGAATATGGGCCTTAATCTACGAGAGAGTGTGACACATTGCATACAGTTTTACCTCTATTTATTTTTTCATATAAAAATATTAAATTATAATTTTAACTTGTATCTTAATTTTTATATGTATATGTTAAATATGGACCGGTTTCTGTGATAGCATTACAGCTCAGACGAAATATTTTTTCCACCAGATGTCGCTGAGGGGAGCCCGCTTAAACGCCCTCGGTGGGGGCGTGGCGTGGCCTCACCACGCCCACCCACACTCACACCCCCATGCTCACCCACACGCACACCCGCACCATGCGCACACGCACAGGGACCATCCGCAACGAACACAGGTATGCTGAATAATTACCGTTATCGATTGAAAGTTTGATTTGCAATACTAAACAATTGAGTGAATCTCTTGACGATGTTTTTGTTTTAGATTAATCTAAATAGCTCGTTTTTATAATAAAAGATTCACTCATTGAAATTGGTTTGTGCAATTTCAGCTCTGTTTTTACTGTCACCGAATGATGTATGAATGAGCGGAAATGGGATGCTTTAGTGAGGCTAGCTAACGATTCTAGTACGTCGAAGTATTCATATTGTATAAGAGCTATAATATTTACGAAATACATACATAAATTCATACATATGGCGAAAGGTTTGTTTCTTCTATCTCTTCTCTCTATCGTACATTCATCGAGTTTAAAGGCTAATTTAATACTTATTATATGTTGTTGTGCCACCAATAAACGATTTCTACTAAGTTATTTGCAAATTCAATTTGGTATATGTACGGCTTAGAAAATGCTCTCATACGTACTAATACACTTAACTAGAAACGTCACTAGAGTGTCCCAGTGAAGAGAAATAAAGGAGTATTCATTATGAATTAAGATGTATGTGAAGTAATGATTGACCTATAAAAGGACTCCTGACAAATAGTTATAGGCCAGACATATTCTTCAGTTTTTTTTATATTTTTGCATACGGATTTGTGCGAATTTGGCATACTTATAATTGTCCCGTTTTACTTGAAATATATGATACAATAAGTGTAATTCTAAAGAATTAATGTTATTGTATGTTTACTTATTTACTTCGATGAGATTGTAATTTTATCCATACTGAATTTCTATCACATTCTTACAAGTAACACTTCAAATTTCTGGACTTTGTTTGCCAATTTATAAACAGCTTTAGTGTTATTTCACGCAATCCTGTTTTACTAAAGCTGTTTGTGATACATTTATATGGACTAGGCGATTCTAAGTTATATAGTGACTATAAAAGCATCTTATGGTTGTAAAAGATTCGAAAAACAATATAGTTTTTTGAAAAAATAAACCGATTGGTCTTGTCAATCTGGGCATAGCATATAAGTATAAAAAATATCGTGAGTAGATATCACGCGATACGCATTAAGTCAATTACAGTTGTTAAGGCGTAGATATATGTGTAAGTTTGTTTCGACGTGGTGCGACTTTTGTCCATATTATTTTTAAATGCAAAGTTTTTTTGGAGTATGTTATTTTGTTTTCTTTGTATCGCTACAAGTTTAGTATACCAGAATAGAAATGAAATTTGGAAAAGCTTAATCTATTTCTAATAAAGTTTTGCAAATATAAGTGACGTTTTAAAGACCGGTACTAAATATATGTTAATAGAAACATCACATAAACCTTCATTGAAGGTCTTTATTATTTTTCGAAGATAACAGTTTAATCTCTTAGGGACCATCTATAAAGTACGTTACACCTTAAGGGGAGGAGATCGACGAAGTGTGATATTGTGTGACAAGGGTGGGAGGGGTCGTAAGTTTTTTTTAAAAATACTGTATACCGGATAAAAACGCTATTTATTATTTATATTGTTTAAATTATTTATCCCGACGTTTCGGATGCTTTTCAGCAACCGTGGTCACGGGGAGACAGAAAGAATTTTGAAATGTCACAAAGTTGCCATATTAATACCATCGAAACGTCGGGATAAATAATTTATGCAATATACATAATAAATCGCGTATTAATCCGGTATACAGTATTTTATTTAAATGTGTGATACTCGCGTTAATAAAAGACAAAATAACATTTATTAAAATATAGCGGGTATTGAAAACCGAAGCGGGTTGTAGGAAAACAAACATGATAGTCTAAAAAATTCGTACCACGTCCCCGGTATGGTTAGTTGGTCTACAATCGCTCGCGTGTCGCGCGACTAACGCAGGTGGCGAGTATAGGTGGCGCCGAGATGTGGCCGGCCGTTCTGCCCGCGCTGCCGCACGCGCTACGTTATCAGGTACCGATTGAGGGCCTTCACCCTTTTCCCTTCACTCCCCCTTGGACTCCCAAAAACGGTATTCGCTTGCCCGATGTCCCACTAAATAATATAATTAATTTGCAGAATAGTGATAACTTATCTCTAAAAAAAAGTTTTTCAATGTGGTTTTTAAGAATGTTACGACAGTTGTTAGCGTGAATTAAAGTAGCAATGACAAAGAAATTTAGTTATGGGTTGTTATAAATTGGAATTCTTGATTTCAGTTTACTCGTCTTATCTCTGAAATGGTTATAATTGGGGCAATTGTCAAGCGGGCACGCGAATACGTAAGCTTATTTAACTTAAGGGTGCCTGTAAAAGCATGATTCCATTCATCCGATTCGAAGTGTGATGTCGGCTAAGGGTGATTCGTGACGTAACGGCGCGTGCATGCCTCCATACATTGATTTGAAATCTCTACGATGTCCCTCTCAGCTTTAGTAGTGTCTACTATCGATTAAGGATAAGTTAATCTTGATTCTTAATGGATAACTAATGACTGAAATATAAAACGTTATTTGGACGCTGTTAAGCAATACAGTGTCAACCCACATGGTTGCCATTTTGAGATAGTTGAGTTTAAAGTTTTAATTAGGTTTTATTCAATTCCTTTTAAAAATAACAGAAATAATAGATTTTTTGTAATAATTATTATTATTACACTAAATATGTTTTGTTTTTCTTGGTAGCAATCAAAGTAATAGAATTTAGTGCATTATTGTTAAATATTTAAACATTTTAGGATTTCGTGCCCGCTTGTTTTTTCAATATTTTTGCTATTAAAACGAGTTAAATGATATATATCTCTTTTGTAATATGTACTCCAGCTCATAAGGAAGCGATTGGTATCAAAATTTGCATTTTTATCATTTTGTGGGTTGACACTGTATTGCTTAACAGCGTCCATTTGTGGTTCTTAAAGTATTCTTCTCTTTCTTGGTTTATATGTTTATGAAAGAGTTAATACTTTTGAGTAGACTTTTACTCTAGCGTTTTAATTTTGAGCCATTAGCTAGTTTTTAATTGATATGTTATCGAGATAGAGATTTTAGATCAATGCACTGACTCCCAAATATTGCACAGCTATAATGTCGTCTAGATAAACAACCGTAACGCGAGTGATGGTCCGCTGCAGCTTGTTTCTGGCGTTGAAGACTCGTTAGCGAGTATTTGCAATTTGTATCTAGTCTGCGTTGTTCCATCCTGTAAAAAATAGTTTTATTGTAATTAATTTTAACTTCGCTTGGTGGATTTGTACTTGATGATACTCTTTCTTTCGTTCCATTTTAGTCGAAGCACTTTGTCGTGAGTCTGTTTTGTAGTTGCAATCGTTCTTCAAATGTTTCTAATGCTTAAGCTTAATTAATAAATATTATGTATATTTTTTCAGTCAATTCGATGTTCTACAATGCTTGTATCTTAATGAAACGTTATTTTTATTATGTATTTTAAGGATTTTAATCACTTTACTCACGTCAGGGTTGGTTGTGTTGTGTTTTTGGTCCCGATTTGGTCCCAGTTCAGGTTTATGGTGCATTGTTAAGCTTATTCCATTCTTCAGGTTGCCTGCTATAGGTTAGAAGTTTTCGCTGAAATGCTGTTTTAGTATTTTTAACGTTTTGTTCTGTCACTATTCCCCAATTGACATTATGTTTTTATTTTATGTTTATTTTATCTAATTATGTATTACCTCCGCGAACGGGCGCAATGATTGCTGTTTACTTGTGCCTTGTATCTTGTAGCTATTAAGTTCTTCAATCATACTTTACAATCCGCTCAAACCTTATGCTCTCGAGTTATGTATAATCTATAATTTTCAAGATTAGGTCATCTGACATTGTATATCAAATTAGGTCATGTTTAAATACGTAACTCTGGAGCACATAAAGTTTTTCACGGAGTATGTGCTATTTTTGACTAACTAAAAGCATCTGTATTCATTCTAACATTGTGCTACAAAGAACACAGCACGATTACGTTAAGCGGCAGTTAAGCAACCACTTGAGCTTGATTATGGTATCTTATAGTCAGTGTTACGATCTAGATGGGTTCACGACTGTATAAGTTAAGCACCGAATGATATGCATGCCCAGACTTTAATGCGATAACTTGCGGCAAGGGTATATGTTGCTTGCATTAAGCTTACGACGTCCGTTTCTGTAGTCACGGAACATAAAAACCTGTGCATTAGTTTACAATTACTTTTAATTACATCGTGTTTTTTCATTTGTATAGGAAATTTTAGAGTACGAGTTCCTTTAAGGTTTTACAACATTTGTTTCGAGATTAAGATAAAAATTTGAAGTATTTTTCAAACAAATAGGTTTAGTAATTTATTGGATGAGTTGATAATCACTTGTTTTTGTTTGGGCAGTGCCTTACTGAAAGCAATAAAGCCAAATTTAAACGTAGGTAAAATTTTTGAAACAAAAGTTGTTTAGTCTAAGGTAAACGATTTCAAGCCCAAAATCCCTAGTCAATTCAAAATAATCCAAATTACACAATCACTTTGTAGTCAGCGTTTATTAATACATATATGTACATTGTACATAATATATTTATTGCAACTTCTATCAATTTTTAGAATTTTACCACTATCTCATTGAGCAGTATTACTGCCGCCTTTACGATATAATAGCGCAACACATCGTGTAAGCTACACCCACACTAACTACACTACATACAATATCGTTTTTAAATATAGTGTGTAACGCCCTTCTCCCGTTACGATACGCCCAGGCAACTCTAGTATCTTGCGAGTCTCGGAGACTAATCGCCGCGGAGTATCCCACATACATTTGTATCGGTGCTCACACACTACGCTACCGATATCGTATGCGTCTTAGATTTATCGCATGCGACCCGCCTTGCCTGGTCGCTCTCGCGTCGCGTCTCCTACGCATCTCGGAATAATGGCGACAGAGCAAGAAAGTATTTTTTTATCATCATGTCGTAGTTCTCGTGCTGCAACTCATGTTCTTCTCAATATAGGGATGAAGCCAGTAATTTCTTCTTGTACGATGACGCTGCTGCTTCTGTTTCTAAAACACAAACTGCAAGCGCTTCTTATTCACTGGAATCGCTCGATATAATGTCCGTTCATTAATAAAGCACAAAACAAATTTATAGATGCATTTTATTACTTTTCAGTAGCGTAATGTGCAAACGGCGAGATGCCAACAAGTATTCGAGTACTTTATCCTACGTGTTTCGTAATGGGAGAAGGGTCTTAGAGTAAAATCAGTTTGATATCTGATTTAACTTCATTAATTATACAATACACAATTAATAGTACACACCCATATTAGAGATGAATATTTAGACTCTTCGCTCGTCCCTCTAATAGATGCTTGATTATAGTTTGTAAATATAATTGCTATTACTATGAATTATGGTTATAAATTACTAATTAGAATAAATTCATAATAATTACTAAAGTTATCGAAATTATAATGTCAATCACGTAAATAAGTTGGAGATGAATAGTGAATGTTATTTAAATTTAAACCATCTCATCTATGAGTTGCTCCCTTGAACACTTTTTCGATAACAACAGTCAATGTTGATATATTGAACCTCAGTAGTCGATTTAAATTGGGAAACTTATTAATACAGTGTATTTTTTTTCTATTATTCACTCATTTGAGAGCAGGTGATCCTCAACCCTAAAAATGTATGAGGATTATTGACACTGCCTAATTTAATTTTTACTTTAAGCATCCGGAAATTTAATAGACTGCAGCTGATATTTTGCGCTTGATGTATTATGTGAATTTTATGTTATTAGAATATTTAGAGACCCTGTTTTTATTAACAGCAGCTTGTATATTCTCGTAGAAAATGGAATATGCTATCTTAAATACGATAGTTTGTTGATAGTTTGGCCAAAACGGCTGAACTGATTTGTTTAGTTGGTAGATACCATAAACGATACCATCACAGTTACTTGGTCTTGCTCCTATTTTGAATCCTGTAGAACGCTTTATAGTTGAATTGATCTATTTGATAGAAATTGCGAACTAATGTTCACCACGCCATAACCTGCTCAGTATTAATGCAAGTGGCTATTATTATTTACGTTATGTGTTAAGCATGGGGCCTGTATATTAATTTCTTGCAAATTAATGTCCGTTGTAACTCTTTAACTGATGTGCAATCCTATCGATAGTAGTATAGACGCAATAAGTCTGGAAGACATGATTTTAAGAGTATTGAGTACAGGTTTAATTAAAACTTTAAAATTAGGAATCCTGCCGGCCTAGCATGACAACTGCGACAAAATCTTGTCGACCGTTTTCTCGAGTTTTAATCGATTATCGCTTTATTTCTTCCGGGTCTTGCATGACAATTACACTTAAAACTCGACTTTTAATATCAAAAATAGATATGTTTGTCGATCGAGATAATATGTTTTCTATCAAAATTGTCCATGTCGAGATATAATATATCGAGATATCTTACATCTTAGTTTGTCTTCTCTCGTCCGCGACAAATCTCGTGGCGGTCATGCTAGGCCGGCTGGAATCAAATTACTCGCATAATTATTATTTCCTATTCTTAAAACTAAAAACATTGACAAATCCTACTAAAAAGGCATAAATTTAAGTTATGAGTTTTGGCCCTAAACATATCATTTTATAATAATTGAATAGCTTGAGTAAATCTTGCGAAGAAAATAGGAAATCAATATTTGATCAGTTCGTAAACTTCTTATAAAAGCGTTTCGAACAGACAGTATGTGATACCAAATAATGCGCTGTCAACCTATTCATCTTTTCGAACTACCAACGAATCTTTTGGCCAGAAAATAAAATAGATTTTTTAAAATTTAAATACAAACGATTCATCTTTACGGCACTCAGTCCATACTTGTAACGGCTATCCAATTCTTATCTTATACATAGTATTAATTTTTAAACGAGAAATGCTTGGCTGGTCGCTTTTTTATACCTTAGCTCTTTTTAGAGACTTTTATTGTGATAAACGTTTTAGAAAATCCTCATGAGTGTTCAAGGGTGCAAACTTTAACGAGGTGGATAGATAATATTATTACCTCCTATTGGTAATAAGCTATAGTTGTTTTTTTATTAAAGTCCAATGTGTGGTTAAATAGAAAAAAAATTACAAAATTAACACATTTGCACAAAAAATCCATAGAAAATTGCTTGGTATTTTTTCACAGATTCTTATCTCAAACAATTTCATTTTATTTAGCTATTAGGTATACGTGCTTTTTTAAATGTCTGGTGTACGTTTATTTTATTTTAACTACCTCCCGATTTAATTTGCATTTTTCCTACAATATGTTACACTGATATAGTGAGTCAAATGCTCTATGAATACTGTATCCTCATCTCTTATTTTGGTAGAGTGTGTTATATATCATTGGACAATTCGGGCAGACACGAATGTTCAGACGTTTGAAGCTGGAACATGTACTATATAGCTAGTACAAATAGCATTCCCAGATTATTTATAGAAACATACGTAAGATTGATATGTAGAATTTTATATGCACTGCTTGAAATAGATGAGGATATATCTAATAAATTATTTTCGGGATTTTAGACATATTTATTTCTCAGCTTTTCCATATGTATTTTAAGAACGAGACTAAAATCTTACACGCTTAAAATTAATATCGACGCGCCTATAGCTAATTTTGTGTTTTGGTATACGGTTATTTTAATTAGTATATATTACAAATACATTACGAATGTATCACAGTCTTTAAGAATTGTAATGTAATTCTTCATTTGCACAATAATAAAGCTATTACGAAGTTCAAAAGGCACACTGCCTAGATAGCAGTAGATGTTTTATTTAATTATAATTGTCTAAAAATTGTGATAAATTCTGTTAACAATATTATGACGAAGCATTGAACGGGAGATCCACGCTTTAATTTGTTTCCTGATGATTTTATATCGCTTTCTTGGTAAAGATGTTACTAACAGTGACTCTTATATTACTTACTGCCAGTTAATTGTGGATGAAAAAGCATGAAAAACTAAAGATGATTTTTAAAATTTGTTTTGAAATTATATGGTATAAGGCATTTTGGTTAAAAAATAACTATTTAAATTGTATAATGAGTATAAAAAGGAAAGATTTATTTTATATTTGGGTTGTTTTTTTTTTCTTATATATAGATGATATTGTTACTAGTAACAAGTGACGTCTATTCAATAGATTCTGATGTATACTTGATAAAGTTAATCAAAAGTTTTAACAACTTCGTTCAAACAGCGTCTCCTGTTCAATGTTTCTCCCATCCCCAAAATATCCCTTAACTTTATACCCACGTACAGATGGGCGGTATGTACCCGGGACTTCAGTACCACGGGAGCTTCGCACCGCCACATCCACCTCGTGGGCCATTTGCTTCGCCCCCTCATCCACACACACACTACATCACAAACTCCCAGGTAAGTACCGACCTTGTGATTACAATGGTTAAATCACAGAACAGAAGAAGTAAGTAGAAGTGCGATGTGTCATAATTTGTACCGGATCGAGTGTCGCCAAATTCACACAAATGAATGCAGTATTTAATACTGCACACAGTTGCAATTTTTCTTCGATTGGTTGTTTTTATTTAACTCAAAACTACATAAATCACACTGGTCCTACAATTGATAATATATCTTAGTACTTCGCGATAACGGTTACTTTGTAATATTGAAACAAACTAATAAATAATTCCTCTACTCGATAATAGATGTCGTTATTCTTCTTGCACGCAATAATGATCTTAATCATCACTACAAAAAGTCGAAAACTGTGTCATGATTTGTCAAAAATTTAATAATTTCGTCATATCCGGCTAGTGTCGGACACGTTTAAAAACATTATCGATATTTGATACATTATTTTTGTTTACGATTTAAGTACTATGTTGTATGATTATCATTTGTGGTGTAATTATACCGTAGTATAGCGCCGTTTTAAACTGGTGTTAAACCAAAAATAAGGTATTTTATTTTTGATACAATTTTTATTTATTTTTTCAAATCAATATGTACAATAGTATGTATGCCTTTGCGAGAAGGAAGAACAAACCACACACATTCGAATTTATAATATAAGTTAGGGTTAGAATGTATTGAAAAAGTACTTGTAGGTATTATATTCTTTTTTAATTTTCAGTTCTGTATTACTAACAGTCTGAATCATAAATCACATTTGTAACAGTAGAAATCACTTAACTACTCACCATACTTCAAATCGCATTTATTACCGTACAAGCACGAACAAAATAAATATTTCCTATAGTTTAATTTTTCGTAGTAGATATGATATATAAAAATCTTTAATGTTTTTTTAGAAATTCAAATGTATTTTAAGAACGTGAGTGAATAAAAACACGATTGCTAGTTAAGAAGCTATATTATTATTCTATTTTATTAACGCGAGTATCACACATTTAAATAAAATACTTTATAACGGTTTAAAATGCGATTCATTAATTTATAAATATTATTTATCCCGACGTTTTTTCAGCAAATGTGTTCACGGGCAGACTGAAAGATGACAGTTGTCTGATGAAATATCACAAAGTTGCCATATTAACGCTATCTATTCCTACGGAGTTAATAGAGATGACATCTCTATATCGTGGCAATATTGACTTGCCTGCCATATTCCCTTGTTTTTTAGTATGTTTGACTTGGGGTTTTAGATTTTTAATTATCGGATCCCAGGTGTTGGAAAGTTTCAACATCTTCTCTGTTGAAGTTAAGGTGTTTTACTTACTTACTAATCTGGGAAAGGGTCTACTTTCTCTTGCAAGGAAAGGAAAGGACTTCTCTTTTTTCTTCAAAATTTTCGGTCAATCCGTTGGTTAATTTCAACTCGAAGGAAGGACAAACAAAAAATAAAAACACTTTCGATTTTTTTAATAATTTATTAATTAAAGTATTTAAGACTGCGATTTAACTATCGTGCAATTAAAAATAAAAATGATAAATTTTAATATTATATAAAATTATTACTGACACGTTGTATATCGATAAAAACATTCGACCTAACACATCACTACTAAGTGAGTAGCGATAGAACATTCGAGAATAGCGTTGACACCTGATATGACAAACGATCTAAACTGAACTTTATATGAAAGGTATAAGGATGATTTTAGCTTTTTTTTTCTACTAAATTTATGGTTAATTGAAATTTTAAGATTTATTGAAAAAATATATAAATTTGTACTAAGTGATGGTAAGAAACACCTCCGTTACTAAGACTTTTCCTTCTGCTATCATTCTTATACTCTAAAATATAACAGTACGGCATAGTTACGAAAAAAAATAATTTTATGACACGACCGACTCAACGCAGTGTTATGACACGACTGTGATGGGTTAAGGGAAATATCACTCAATCGTGACACGCATACCACGCCTACTTCGCAATTCTACTTATTTTTCCCTGTTCTGTGGGTTAAATGGTACGAATTGATATATTTATTACGTTTTATATATTGTTACTTTTAATGATAGATTTTTCCAATTATGCTATACTAAAATATTAGGACTTGAAGGGCGTCTTTCTCATTGGAGTACAAACGCTCCAAGCCATTCGTTTTCAGACTGGAATTCAGAAATAGATCCATCCTAAGTTTCGAAATATCACCATGAGTTTTCTAAATTGTTTTCTAATTGTTCTAATGTGTTTTTGACAATTGACACTTAGTTATTTTGATTTAGCTCCAATTATGTTCCATATGCAGCGCAGACGTATAATTTCAAGTCTGTGTAATTATGAGTGATTTTTAACTCTTTTCTCTTTAGTTAAAAATGTCTGACTTTGAGGCATTAAGGTAATTATTAATCATTGAAACTATTCTAGCTTGCGGAAGGCAATCGGCTGGACATGTTAGGTGGTGGGGAGAGCACATTATCGCCATTACAGGCAACTCCTGATATTCACCACGCTTCTCTCTTGTTGGCCACTGAGGTAAGTACCTTTATTACGATTATATATACACTATTGTCGGTGACTGTGAGGCGTCTTACTATTTAATACTTGATGGTAGGTGATATATCAGCCCCAAGACCTCACTGGAGATCGTGATACGCTATACAGTATTTCTTATTACGCTCAAAACGCACAATTTGCGTTTCAAGAATTGTCTTTGTCTGAATTTTATATTCGGATGGAATTTATATATATATATATATATATATATATATATATATATATCTCTCGGCCGTTTGATGCTTCAATTGGCAAGACGTAGAGAAAATAATACGAATATAGGTATTTGTAATTTGCGAGTAAAATAATTTGCGATCCTAGGATACAATGATATACTTTTATTTTATAGATGAGTAAAGAGAGTAACAAATTAAAGTTACCCCTAAACATGAGAACAAGTTAGTGTGCAACATTACAAAGAGGATATTCTGAGTAATAATTATTATTATTTATGTTAGATATCGACAGACGAGCATGACGTTCACTTGATGGTAGGTGATACCTCAGCCACAGAACATCGGTCAATGATGCGCTGTCGACCTACTTTTTACTGGAAACTGCATTTGGAAATACATAGACGCGCAATGTGCACTTCACGCTTTTTTCACCTATGAACGGTGGTTCGTTACCCCGTCGGAATTTCGATATTCCTCCCACCCAATCAATGCCCGAAGTTACCAGACGTGGGGAAAACATGCTTACAGAAAATTATAAACGTGGTGTTCCGGTGGGATTCGAACCCATGACCCACTGATGCGCACGGCAGGTGTTTTACCGAACGCACCAACGAGCCCGTCAAATTGTTCTTGGCTTGTAGGTTAACTTGATAAATAATGAATGGAGCGTGTCTCTTTCAGGCACAAAGGGCTCCAATCGAGTTGATGGCATCACATCACGCCAGACACGCTTTATCTCATCATCACCATGTGAGTATTTATTATAATCTGACTCCTTACATGTGTTTTCAGAATATCCCGTCATTTGGTACTAGACCACAGCGTAACAGAACTCTATGGAGGGTAGAGTCAAGGAGGAATCTCTGATATGGGGCTTTACTTTCAAAAGTGTCCATGATAAGCTGTTAGATTATAGTTCCAAAACCAACTAAAAACTTTAGAGGGCGCTGATGACCACGATGTGATTGGCGATTATTAATGAAGTGAAGTATGCCAAACGGAAACAGTAAAGTACAGAAGTAGTTGTACTGAATAGAGTAGTTTATAAAAATAAAGTAAATGAGTATGCAATTGAAAACGTCATTATTCAAAAGAATTCTGAAATTTTTAAAATTATTGTTCTATATTTAATCAAAGAAATTACTGTATTTAAACAAAGCATACTGTACTAAATGCTATGAAAACGCATTAGATTTTAGTACAATTGTACAAAACTTGCTCACACATTATTCACAGGTTTAACCTGAATATTATCATGTTTGCCTATTTTTATGCAACAAAATGATGGATAAAGGATAGGCTAAGGAACGAGAAGTGACAAACGCTACTTTTTTTAACCATACTTTGCCGTGAAAGTATTTATTTTCTTCACTCGTTGACTAATATATAATTTTCTCATTATTGTATACAGATGCAAAATATTAGAAAAATACGCTGTTTAAGAATCATATAAAAACTAGCGGACCCGACAGACGTTGTCCTAACAGAATGTTGTCTTCAAAAATAAAAGACATTTCTAGAACAAATGCTATTTTTCCACTTCCTGTTCTGAATTTTTCCGATATATTAATAGTTATTCTGTTATTCAGGACATAGACGAATCCAACAAATAAGATATAATTAAAATCGGTGCAGCCGTTCTTTTATATCTATACTAATATTATAAAGAGGAAAGATTTGTATTTTTGTATGTTATGAATAAACTCAAAAACTACTGGACCGATTTTGAAAATTCTTTCATCAATAGAAAGCTACACTATCAGCGAGTTTTGTGTATAGTACATCTACATTGCACCCGTGTGAAACCGGGGCGCGTTGCTAGTGAGTTATAAAGTAACTAACACGACTGTTTTATATCGCTGGTTTCAAAAAACGAGCCTACAGATTTTTAAAAGGCCGACAACGTATCTGAGACCCTCAAGTCCTAGATGTCCATGGGCGGTGGTGATTACTTACCATAAGGTAACCCACCTGCTCGGTTGTCTGCTCTGAAAATAAAAATATAGATAGATTTTAAGTTATTTTTCGTTTACAATGATTTAATAGCAATTCCTACGTGATTGTTTCTTCCTCCCTTGTAACCCAACGAAGCATATCTTGCAGCAACGTCGCAGCGGCGGCGGTGTCGGGCCGCACGCGCACGCGCACGCTGGGGTCGGGGTCGGTGTGGGCGTGGTGGGGGCGGGGTCGAGGGGCCGCCCCTACGTGCGCACCGCGCCCCGGTGGACCCCCCATCCGCACCCACACCCCGTGCACCATATACACGCACAGGTGATACATAGTATACAGGTTGTATGGAAATGAGGATACCAGCGAAATAACGCTAGTTGTCGAATATTTTTCTATGTTCTTTATAGTAAATTGTTCTTTTACTTTTATTTTACTTAAAATATGAAAATTACTTATTAAGTGAAGCTATAGGCTCGGTGTGATTTGAAATAATTTGATTTAAAATCATCATCCGACTCGAAGGACCATCATGTATATTGGTAAAAAATACAAGATAAATTCATTTCAGTTTTAAATTTTCATGTCACGGTGTTTGTGATTTCTAATTGTCGTCCGAAACGGCTCGGCCAATACTTATGACTTTTTTTATGTACATTTGGTAGATTTTACAATAGGTCGCAATAAATCATATCGCTAGATCTTAGTGTCCTTATCCAGATTTTTTTCTATTTTTTCTGAAAACAAAAAAAAATATTTAATCTCATTTTCTACATTGTACAGCATAACGTAAACATTATATATTTGTATATACAGGGTGGAGGCGGTCTCGTGAACGCGCTGCCGCAACTGCACGTCGCGTCGCCGCTGTCGCTGCCGCCGCCGCCGCCTACCTACCAGGTAAAACTTGCAACTACTTGCTTATAAGCTCACATTACATAAATATTATACAGAAAAATAAGGAAAATATTACCAAAGAACATAGATGTACATAGAAGCACAGGTCTTATATACGCGCTTGGCTCGGTTTCTCTGGGGTAAGAGTAGTTCTCCCCCCAGCCGCCGCGGGCTGCTAGTGTCCGTGTGGACGACACTCTGTCACGCACACATTTCGTATGTCGGAACTATACGCACGATTAATGCATAAATACAACAGCTATTTTATACTACTTGAATGTATTTTCATTAAATTCATATTTGAAATTACCTCTCAAACCGAGTGTACAACAAAAACTTAAGGGGTTTTTAATCGATATTTAGACGTAGACATAACATTTATTACTAACGAAACACACACACAGAAATTCAAAATAATAAGCATAAAAAAATCTCTAATAACAAAAAAACAAAGAATTATGGAAGACAAAAAGGTATATTTTATTTACACAGCAGTCTGATCCACAGGTGTGTGAATGTGTGTGTGTTGTGGTTGTAATTGGCCCTGGCTCAGCATTATGCTGTGGGGCAGACGTGTTCCACAGCGCTGGTCATTCTGCCAGGGACCAAAACAGTTAGTTTGCGCCTCAGACGCAAAATCAAAAATAAAAAATAATAATAGTAAAAATTAAAGTAAAGAAGTCTTGAAAGATCTGTGTGTAAAAGTATACAGTAAATAAAACTAAAAAAAAAAGAATAATTTTTACTAAAACAACTATAAGAAATAAGTAAATAAATATCTTTGGCGGATTAAAAGCTAGATTTTGTGGGATATTTGTTGAGTAAGTAGGTGTGCTTTGTAACTGCGATGAAAATTTGATTTCATTTGAAGATTTTTTAGCAGAGGGATATTATTCCAACATTTCGTCCAGCAATGTGAGGGATATTATTCCAAAATTTCGTCGCGCTATATTTAAAACTCCCACGAAATGATGCCGTCCGATGCTGGGGAATGGCGATCTCCTGAGTTCAACTCCTAATATTGTTCTTGTTAATATTACTACGCCATTTATTATTTAGGTGTCTGAAGTTAGTTATAATTAGGGAATACAATCCCGGGACCCCGGCCGTTTTCTGGTCCCGTAAATCCCGGGACTGTACTTGGCCAATCCCGGGATTTTCGGGATTGCCACAAACAGGTTTATTTTGCATTCCATATCCGTTGCGCCTTGATAATAACCTTGCCTAGATTATATTGATAGCATTTATTGTAATAAATGTAAAAATAACGACAAAAACAACCCTTACATACGTTTGTCGTAGACATTAGAAGGGACGTCCCATCACGGAATGATGATATATATGATACTCTTTAGGTCATTACCTAACTGGCCAACAGGGGCATCACTCGATCACCTCATATCATAATATTATAATATTGTATATAAACTAAGAAGTAGGCTTGGAAGTCAATCCTTTGGTATTTCTGCGATTTTATTTTATGTATTTTATAATTCTAAATAGTTTTTTTTGTGTTGCCCTTTTGATTTCTTGCAAAAGTATAGTTTTTATTATTTGGTCTATTTTATTTTCTTAGTAATACTTTTTTTTTAAAGAAATTACACATTTTTTTATCATTTGAGCCCAATTAGAAACCATATAGTCTAATCCCGGGATCCCGGGATTACGGGATTTTTGTTGCGTTTTGTTTATTGAAAAACATGCTCGGGACTGTGTTCCCTAGTTATAATACTCGGCGAGAAGAAGCAACTGACGTAAATGCAGTCGATCCGTGTGATCCAGGTGTTCCTCAACCTGCTGGCGATGTTCCCGCTGTCGCCGTACGGGGAGGCGCGCGGCGAGGACGGCGCGGACTCGCCCGAGACGGAGAACTACGAGGCGCTGCTGTCGCTGGCCGAGCGGCTCGGGGAGGCCAAGCCGCGCGGGCTGGCGCGGCACGAGATCGACCTGCTGCCCAGCTACAAGTACTGCGAGCAGACGCACCAGGGTGAGTGCCTCGTTGATGGCGACAGGCGAGCACCAGGTTCCCTTGATGGTAGGTGATACCCTGCAGAACATCAGTCTATGATGCGCTGTGTTCGATATCGATAGACGAGCAGGAGGTTCACTTGATGGTAAGTGATACCTCAGTCACTCATCAGAAAGTAGAGATTTACAACGAACAAAAAGTGCACCGACTTTTTAAAAAAAGCTGATATTTATAAAATAAGGGGGGCTTTTTGATATTAAGTCAAAATAAGGTGAAAAATAAATATTTAAAAATCAAATAAATTACAGTGTATTTAGGACATAAAATGGTATGTTTTCACCAAATTTAGTGGAGAAAAAATCTCCACTAAATGTTGTTGTTTCAATTTTTCACATAAATTTTGAGGTTATGTGAAAAAAGTTGATCTTTTTATTACCTACAACTTTGCCATTTGACTTTTCTATAGGACTTGTAGTTTTGCCGGAAATCGAGATAAACCGTATTTTACCCTTAAACCCCCCCTCCACATCCAGACCTCAGATCGCCCGTAAAACCATTTTTAAAGACATCAGCACTGGTCTACAAATGACTTTCCATTCTCAATATTAGTGTGTAAATAATATTATATGTGTTGCAGGCGAACAGACCTCGTGTGTGGTGTGCATGTGCGAGTTCGAGGCCCGGCAGACGCTGCGGGTGCTGCCGTGTGCGCACGAGTTCCACGCGAAGTGCGTCGACAAGTGGCTGCGGGTGTGTATACATAATGTTTACTATATTACCTAAGAACATAGATGTACATAGAAGAACAGACCTTATAGGCGCTTGGCAGTGTACTGCGCTGGCTCTTTGCGTTAACTCATTGCGCCATGACGCAACAAAATGGGATACGCCATGTTCACAGATTTTTAGAACAGGGCGTGAACTGATTTTGCTCATAGTTACTCAGCGAGTGAGTTATGAATAAGAGTGAGTGAGATTGGACATACTGACTCTTGATTATTCGCATTCATTTTCATCAAAGAACATAGAAGAACAGGCCTTATAGGCGCGCTTGTCACGGTGTCTCTGGCGTAAGAGTAGTTCTCCCCCAGCTGCCGCGGGCTGCTAGTGTCCGTGTGGACGACACTCTGACGTGGAGTCATAGCGCGCACTCTCTCGCACCCAGCCGCTTGTAGAGCGGTGTTGCCGAGAGCGAGCGAGAGCGAGCGAGACAGCGCGAGGGGAGGAGTCAGCGGACTGCTCAGATGTGTGTGTCACACCGATACATTGCCGTGTCAAAAGTAGAACTAGTTTTTCTGTGCCAAAAGTTAACATAGGCTCTGAGCTTCTATGTAAATCTATCTTCTTTAATATAAATGACAGAACAGAACATTATCGGCTCGTTGGCGCGTTGGGTAGAACACCTGCCGTACGCATCGATGGGTCGTGGGTTCGATTCACACCGGGACGACATGTCTATAGTTTTATATAAGCATGTCTTCCTCACGTCTGGTAACTTCGGGCATTGAACGGGTGGGAGGAATAGCTAAATTCCGACCGGGTAACGAACCACCGTTCATAGATGGAAAAACCGTGAAGCGTTTTGCATATTGCGCGTTTCGGTTTCAGTCTATGGATTTCCGAATGATCAAAGTAAAAAGTAGGTCGACAGCGCATCATTGACTGATGTTCTGTGGATGAGGTATCACCTACCATCAAGTGAACCTCATGCTCGTCTGTCGATATCTGACATGAAAAAATCGCGGTAATTAATATTTATTTAAGTGGTTTTAGCAATGTACCCTCGATAATTCCATCATCAAGTCTCTAATACTATATTATGTATATGTAATTTGAAATTAAGTATTTTTTTGCAGTCAAACCGGACCTGTCCCATATGTCGCGGCAACGCCTCAGAATATTTCAACAACTCCGAGTGACTCTGACGAAAATCGCCCTTATCCCGCTGCGATTAAGGGCGATAATGCTACGCCACGAAACGGACGGTTTTTATATACAGGACGATTGTTTCAGTGTAATCATTTTAATGTCAATTTTGAACGGATATGGAAAATTTATATGGTGTTCACTTTTATTGTGAATTGGAATATTGTGTATCAGTTAACCGTTTGCGGATAACAGTCGTATGAAGGCAATTGTTTCGTACAAGTTTCATACAAATGTCAGATTTTTAGTGATTGGCTCTCAGTAGGATACAATTATGAAAAACAGATATTTTTAATCGAATATCGATGTTCCGAAGCACCGTTATCTTTAAAAAAAACATACAAATGACAGATTTACTATATATACCAATACTTACTCGCAAGTTGTTGTAAAACACCTAATTACCTTAATTTGTATGATTTGTATCCGTGAAAAGACGCAAAATCAGTTTTGTGATTTTTTGAACACCATGTGTAACTACTTGAATAGACTAAAGGCCCACACACGATGCAAGTTTCTTGCCTGTTGCATACAATTAATATTGAAGCAATAAATGACTTGCATGGTCTAAACACGAAACATTTTTGATCCGTCATAGTAGTTTCGTTTCAATACTTTTCTTGGTGTAAACAGCACAATATAATATCCGCGTGTAAACAATTGCTTACAATTATTGCATTCAATTATTGCTCTTGTATACACAAGAAAATGGCATTGTGTAAAAGGACCTTAACTTGGACAGCGATTAAGTGCGAACACAAAATCCCTTTGAAATATTGTAATCCGATTACGAATTCAATTATTTCATACGTATACAGGTTGTCCCGAAAAATTCACGAGGTGATCGGAGATTTTTACAAAAACTATGATACGAAAATACTTTTTTTTTTGTTTCCCATACTGTGTCCGATCAGCTGATGGGAGACATTTTTTTATCCACCCCATATTTATTAGATTTTTCAAATATGGCCTTGTAAAATAAAATCCGTCATGTTTTTGGTAGATGCGTTGAAAGCATTTGGGTTTTCGCTACGACGAAAGTAAAATAACGGGACTCTCAAATATTTTAATAATTTTTATACGAAATTATTAAGAAAAAACTCCGTAGGAATAGATGGCTTTAGTATGGCAACTTTGTGACATTTCAAAAATCAGACAACTGTCATCTTTGTCTCCCCGCGACTACGGTTGCTGAAAAGCGTCCGAAACGTCGGGATAAATAATTTAAACAATATAAATGATAAATCGCGTTTTAATCCGGTATACAGTATTTTATTTAAATAAGAAAAATCTGTCGAAAGATGAAAACACCATGTATTTTTTGTCTCTATCGATTCAAGGGAATTCGATATAAAATATTTCGTTTCTTTTTTTTTATACAAGTCAAAAGGGTTTGCAGAGGTTTTTCTTAACATTTCGTATAAAAAAAAATAAAAAAAAAACATCAAATTTTGAAACAAAACTATGAAGTTACCGTGCAGTCTCATTTTATATATATTAATATTTTATATATCGTAATATAGGTTTGTCCTGTCCGTATTTACGGCCTTAGTTGTGTGGTTTTAGCGCTAGTGTGTGTAAATAATAGAATAAGTACTTTGCACTTTTTTTTAAATATCGTGGGTAGAATGATATTTTTTTGTTTTGGTTTTTGGGACATTACTAATGAATGTATCGAGAAAAATACGCTTTACTAATGAAAGGTTCTCCAACTGGAAAATCATCATAATTATTGGATTTAATACGCTCATAGATTGATATCAGAAGTGAAATTCGGGCACAGTTTAATGTAATCAGTAGTTCAAATAGGATTTTACATACGTTTCGAATGAATATCGAATAAGTTTTGAGGCATACACGTTCTTATTGGTCTTTATATACTGGAGCAAAATCATTTGTTTTGATATCGTCATGATGTAGATTCATTGCTTTACTAAGATCCTAACATACATACATACATACACATACATCACGCCTCTTTCCCATTGCGGTAGGCAGAGATCACGGAATTACATATGCTCCGATCCTTACATACCAATTTCGCTTCTTCTACTTTCACCAATGCTTTCATACACACTCGTCGGTTACGAATACTTTGACCTGGCCCTTTTGAAGAACGTCCCCGATCTGATTTTTAATAACAGTCTTCGAAAAAGCAGGTGTTGCTTACCCTTAGTGACTATAGAAGGTCATGCTTAGTGTTCTCATACGCAATAATTCTCCTAGCTTCTTTTACAACTTACTTTTGCCTATATATTTCAGAAAAAATCGCTATAGTGAAGCTCTTACTCTAATGAAATCACAGTGCTATTATTCACAGGTACTATGATTTATCATTAAAATCACTGTTAAAAATAACTGCTAACTTTTGATCATGATCCTAAAATATTATCTTAACTTTATATCGCTTTATTCAACGGCGTTGATGTTTTAGGACCAATTAGAATAAGTTTTTTTTTCTTAATTATCAAGGTATAGACTATTAACCGTCTACAATTGACTATTCTTAAATTAATTGATATACATAGAGTCCGATTATTGGTTCGGGGCGGCGTATTTTGCTATAGGATATAGAAGTTTGATATATCATTGAATGTATAATGAAAGGGAAGAGGGAAAAGTGGTAAGATCTATGTAAGACATAAAAACGTTTTACAGAATTCTTTTTTGATTTATAAGACGTGTAAAAAGAAAATTGGTCCCCAAAGCCGCCCTTGGCTCATTCCTACTCAGCCTCCTGATAAATTGGCCTCTACGATTGGGTAATCCAATTCTGTACCCCATTTTTAGAAACAAACCCGTAGTCCTGAAAGACGTTTTTGAAGTAACTAACGGGTTTTCGACGGGCTCGTTGGCGCGTTCGGTAGAACACTTGCCGTGCGCATCGATGGGCCGTGGGTTCGAATCCCACCGGGACGACATGTTTATAATTTTATGTAAGCATGTTTTCCCCGTCTGGTAACTTCGGGCAATGATCGAAATTACGACTGGGTAACCACCGTTCATAGATGGAAAAACCGTGAAGTGCACATTGCGCGTTTCGGTTTCAGTCTATGTATTTCCGAATGCTCCAAGTAAAATATAGGTTGACAGCGCATCATTGACTGATGTTCTGTAGCTGAGGTATCACCATCAAGTGAACCTCATGCTCGTCTGTCGATATCTAATATAAAAAAACTGTAATGGCCCAACGCTTTTGATGGATCTAGCTTCCCCGAAGTCTGAATTAAGCTGTTTTCATTTAGCTAGCTATTAACGTGTGATTGTTGTCTATAATTCAACAAAGCAATAAATAGGTTTAAGATGTTGCGGTGAAAACTAGAACGGTAGTCAAATTAACGAAGGACCATTGTCGTACTAGCGATAGTTTATCAACTTTTTTTCAAAATTTACTAACCCTTATCTAAATTATTAAAGAACTGGGTTCGAATCCCGGGGAAACAAGGGAGCAGGGCACAGAAAAATAAAAGAAAAATGATCAGTGAAACAGACACAGAAATGAGTCTGCCCCATGCCCCACTAGGGAACTCGGGATTTCACTTTCTATCTAAATTCGAGGCATTTTTGAATATTTTATATTTCATTAACATATCTAACTAGTAAACCAATCTCTTGATTTTTTTTTCGGACGGAGAATACTTCAATTGTCAACGTGTGCAATATATTTATTATTAATATCGTTGTTTGCGTTTTTTTTGTTATTTTTCTTATCTAATGCAATTATATTACTTTAAAATTTTCTTTAATCTTCGTTTCTTATTGAATAATGGCCTGATGAGATTATTTAAAACTTTAAAAATATGGATTCTTTGTGTTAACGCCTGAAGCTCAATTATAACCATCGGCTGTTTAGTGATTGCTTTTAGCTTTTGAGAATGCAGTTTAGATACTTTTGTCATTAATAAACACGGTGTGGCTTGAAATAGTTAAACCCAATTTTGTTTCTTTCATTCCAAAGCAATTAACCAGCAAAACAGCACCTTTCTAAACGGAGCGACACAGTTAACTGCTTAATATTAGATAGAGCGAGACAAAACAACTGTAAGTTTATGAAGAAGTCCGTGTGATTGTCACTCGTGGCAATTATCATCATAATTGAGATATATATTTTCATACATCGTGGACATTATGGAAACGAGGCCAATGAATATCAACGGCTAACAGCCGAAAAGTGACAACCGCCATTCCAAAACTTTACAGAAAAGTAATTTAAAGTTCTAAATAAACGGAAAAAAATGATATAAACATATCAGCGACTTAGTTTGTCGTAGATTCATGAAACTTAAGACCAAATGACGCAGAAAATATTAAATTTCTTGGAAAGAAAAGCCAAAAAAAAATAAGTATTTTGCCATAAATTTCGCTTATCTCTTTTTGACTGCTAGCCATCGGTATAATACTAATTACAGAGAAAGGGGTAAAAAACTAACGTATATTTACATATCTAAAAGTATTATTGCTCATTGCTTTGCATATCTTGGCCAAGTCTCAAATATTAAGTGTAGAGTCGACGTCACGAATCAAGTCCGACGGCGAAGTCTGGAACTAAACGTGACAGCTCCGTAATCTTGTTGTTTGTCAGTAATGCGCCATACGAGTTTATTACGCGCTAAATATTTTTGGGAAGTCGAGAAATATCAAATTGATTGGATGTAAGAGGTCATCCATAAAGTACGTCACACTAATTTCGTTATTTTTTGATCCCTCCACCATTCTTGTCACAGTTGATTACATTTGTGAGACCTCCATAGTGTGACGTCACATATTTTGCTATTTTACATCTAGAAATTATTAAATTAAAACAGAAGTACCGAAATTAGTTTTATTTTCATTTACAAAGGGCTCAGGGGGCTAGCGCGTGACGAGCTACATGTCGAATTGAAAATATTTTTAATTTGGCATTTTAACACAGTACCCCTCCCCTCCCTTAACGTGTGACGTATTTTATGGATGGACCCTAAGGAAAAGTTACACGTGTTTCTAACAACATTTTGATACGCGACAGAGGCGCCGCGGCTATTGGGCATGACTAGTGGCGTTGACTCTATAACTGATATATCGCCGACACCTGTCGTGTTTAAAAATGAATGGAGTGTTTTGTTTTTTGTTACGTTTTCACTACTAACTGTACATTTAATTTAGGTTCGTTGCGTTTTATAATGTTTTTATTTTATTTAGAAGGGCTGCTTCAAATCTCAATATGAAACGATCGGATTGATCTAATACATATAATAAACCGAATATAATCCAAACTGGAACTGGCATATGATAGGAATGATAACAGTGATTTTTCACAGTGAAATATATCATTATTCTTGATCCATCCCTATTAAAAACGAAAATATTATAAGATGTAATGTTTGCTTCTATTGAACTGTAAGTACGGCTTCCATTTTGAAATAAATGTAGTTTTTATGTTATTAAATGTTTTGTTATGGACGTTTTATTTTTAGTGTTTTTCTCGTATATCGGTGCGGTGATGTCACGAATCTTCCTCATTAAAGAAATTTAAGCCAATATTGTTGATGATCCAAACACAGCATAATGCTTGAAGTAAAAAGTAAGTCGACAACGCATCATTGACTGATGTTCGACCTACCATCAAGTGAACCTCATGCTGGTCTGTCGATATCTAACATAAAAAATCGGTGTTTGATAATAATGGGAGTAATTGGGAGTAATTTTATATACGGATTTTGTTAAAATTGTTTTTCTGCCAATAGTTTGTCATTTGTGACTCACCGCCTCTCGCTCAGTGCCATGTTTTAATTCCGTTATAATATATTCCGTAAAAACCAAATCGGGAATATTGAAGTTCTGGTTTTAATGTTCGTGCAAATATAAAGCTGCACGGAGATTATGCGCCTCGCCGCGTTCGAATATCTTATTGTTAAACTTAAATATATCATTTATTATGAAATAGTCAAATAATTGTGTTTTATTATTTGCAAAATAAATGCGTTATACAGACAAGTAAAAATGTAAAGGGAAATTTATAAAGGGTATGGGAATGTGCATGTAACATAATAAAATTTGATGCACTTCAATTCGATTTCTGTTTGTTTTTCATTATGTTTACACCTGTATAAGGTTTTATTATAATAAGTTTATTATTTTAGTAAATTTTGTAACGTGGTGGTCGTTTTAATGAGTTCAAAAAAATGTTTTTAATTACAGTAGAATAAATCAGTGCGTATTTGTACTTTTTAGTCTGAAAAAAAAATAAACCGATATAGTGGGGCGACATTTTCAACAGTGGTCGCGTAGTGTTAGTACGCCTTAAGGTTCAGTTTACTAATATCTCAATATTATATAAACTTTTCTTGTATTTCAAGCCAGTGCAGACGAGAGATATTCAGTTGGAGACTCGAATGATATAAAAATAATAAATTTTGTCCATCCTTAAATTACGAATATGGTTTCTGTCTGTGTTGGCATTTGAAATAGTAGTTACTAATAAGTGTCAAGGGTGATATGTCGATTATTAATAGTTTATTGTGATTGAGCCTAAATCTTGAGTAAATAATATTAAAATGTCTTCCTGATATTGTTTCGGGCCCGTATTACAAGATCAAACTCGAGTTTCGTCCTGAGATTTTCAAGAAAATGATTTTTCTGTAATAAAATAAGCTCTTGAGCCACGACTTGTAACACGGGCCAAAAATCGACACATTACGTTTTTAGTTTTAATATAATCGTTAGTTTTAAGTTGTTTTATGTGCCTTCTTGCGAACAAAATTATTTGTAGCACTATTTTTTTTTCCTTGTTTATTTACGGTCTACAATAACATATCTAACTCTTAGGTGTCCTTATGAAAGCTGAGAATTATTTGAAGGTAATACAGAATATAAATCTTAAATACGGACCTTAAAAGATAGATAAGTTATTGTAAGCTAATATTGTTTATTGTGTTTAGATTATGTTTATTCCTAATGCTATCCGGCTAGTTTTTAATCTGTGATTCTGCTATTATCTATGGTGGCTGTCGAAGTTCTCGTTTTGACAGCTGTCACTCGCCAGCCATTACCAAAGCATGTAATATGTACAGTACGCTCAAACGGAGTTGACACTTGACTCTGAATGCGCGGCGTCCGCCTCATATGCTCAGTCGTTTTTTTTTATTAAATGCACTGCTATTTTTATTTGTTTTTTATTTTTCTATCCTTTTTCGTTACGCTTTTTTTTTAATTTAAATTTTCTTACAACTAAACTTGAATTTACAAGATTGACATATGTTATTGAGTTGAAGAATGAAGAAAAACTATTTTCTCGTATAAAGCTTCGTATTATACACATACAGTGGTTTAGATGTCATTGGTGTTATATTGGACTTTGTATTAACGTTTGATATTAGACAAAAAACATCAAAATCGTCAATTTCCAAATAGATATGACAAGTACCGTTAAAGGAAAAATAATATAAGGAAAAGTCACAATTTTGTATAAATCTGAATAAACGATGTGAAAAGTGCCTTTGATATCGTTTTTTCCTGAGCAATATTGTAGATATACTGTAATTATCTCCCAAAAGACAATTATATCGAATTCTAATTCATCATAATCTAAGTACATTTACGATAAATAGAAGTGTTGATCGACTATACATATAAAAGTATATACGACACGAGTTTGCCTTAAATTTATATTTTATTTATGAAATATGTGATTCATATCTATTTTATTCCTAAAATAGTAGGGTATGGTCCTGTACTTTCGTCCTGTAACTCTCCAAATAGAAAAATCTAAAACAGCTGTAAATATCAAAGATAGAGCCAAGATTTTAGATATATTTAGACATTGGCACTGCGTATAGAGTTTTTCATGAATTTTTTACATGTATTTTAAACACGTTAGATATCAATATCATCGTGTGCTACTAGTGTTGCCAAATTACAATAAGTTGACAGATGTCAATACAAGTTTGTTGTTTTCTTCATGATGCAATAACATCAGTTTTTGTTACAATTATTCTCTTTAACGTTTGTAAAAAATTAAACGGATGCTTAGGAAGCCTTTACATCTAGCTTGGATCTACGACCTAACGTTTTAAAGCTGGAGTTGCCAGTATGTGGGCATTTGCCAAGTTATTTTTTTTTAAATTTAGTTAATTTTTATAAATTTAGTTCGAATTGAAATACGATCTATAAATAAATAGGCTAAAAATGCCTTGTTTTTTTCCGGGCAACTCCTTTCTAATCACAAACTGATGTTATTGTTTTATGATTGTATGTGTGTTGTAACGTAAAAACACAGCTTTATTATATATACACCACAGTCCGTACATATGTAGTATAGCAATGTACATAGCGTTGTAATAAATAATATATTATATAAGATGTATTTTTGCATGATTATTAGAAACTTGTGTTAGAGCTATGTGGTTTACTTACATATCTATTTTAATTTTGAGATGACAGAACATTCTACTCTAACAGTTCCAGTTACTAGCTCGTTTCAAGAGAAGGGTAAATCAGCAAAATTCCTTGCGTTAACTCAATTTCTCAGGCGCAGTGTACTGCATTGGCTCTTTGAGTTAACTCAATGTGCTATGACGCATCAAAGAGGGCCGCGCAAAGTGAGCAGCGAAACTTCCGAAACGCACGCCACACCACGCTCATAGTTCACTCAGTGAGTGAGGTCTTGTGCGCCAACACATTTTGAGTGTGTGAGTTAACTCATCCAGCGCTGTGAAGCGTGTTGACGCAATTGCGCGGTGTCTACTCACATATACATATTATGTCTACTCGTTAATAATTTGATAAATGTTTATAGTGCTTTACGATGTTCTCACAGTAAATTCCTTATTTGTGTTGAAAGGGCGAGAAGTAAGTAAAACACATCGCTTAAATATTGTATTTCGACTCTGGCGAGCGTTACCATAATATCTTTGCAATAACTTTTCTATACGAATTAAATATATAAAAAAATAAATTAAGAAGTTTGCGTAGTGTAGTGCGCGTGTGGAGTGACATTAAGCTTGCGTGTAATGAAACAGAATAGTGTTGCCACTGCCAATTTTTTTTTAAGCTCGCGATATTTTCTTATATTATTTTATTAATAAGGTTAGAATTCAATATTTTTATCTATAATATTTCATTTCATAGCATCATTTACGTCTAAAACTTACGTCTTACGCCGTCGCTTTGGTGAACCTTGTTGTGTACCTATTTTTTCTTATTCGAATAATATACTTAGTTGTTTTATATTCCACACATTTTAAATTAAAATATAAATTACCTGCAAATAGTAAACCGCCAATATTATACGTAAAAATACCCAAAAACTGGAAAATTCAACCAATGTATTTAAAAAAATAACTTAGGTCACATTAATTAATTTTATGATTCTGTATCACTTTTTATATAGAAAAAATATTGGCCCTAAAAAATATTACTGTATATTTTTGTCTTATATACAAGTACGTACGTCTGAATCTATTTGAAAGTAAAATTCTTTTTTCCGGCTCTACCTAGAGTCGCACCATACATCATTACATGTAATTATTCTTATAGATCAGTGCCGAAGCCTTTAAAAATGGTAAAAAGTGAAAAAAAATTACAGTAGGATGAAACCCATTAGAAAAGGAGGGGAATATGATCAAAATGAAAGGAAAAATAAATTACGGTCAATCCGAGTTCGGGAAGTGGAAGTGGGGGGGGGGGTTTAAGGGTAAAAAACGGTTTATCTCGTTTTCCGGCAAAACTACAAGTCCTATGGAAAAAAGTCAAATGGCAAAGTTGTAGATAATAAAAAGATCTACAACTTTTGTATTTACACTTTTTTCACATAACCTCAAAATTCAGGTGAAAAATTCAAAAAACCAAGTTTTTGGTTTTTTATTTATATCTTTTTCAAAAATTATTTTTTTTCTACGAAATTTGGTGAAAACTTACCTTATTATGTCCCAAATGCACTGTAATTTATTTGATTTAAAATATTTATTTTTTCGCCTTATTTTGAATTAATATCGAAAAAACACCCTAATTTTCAAACTAACTTCCACTTCCCGAACTCTGATCGACCGTAATTTATTTTTCCTTTCATTTTGATCATATTCCCCTCCTTTTCTAATGGGTTTCATCCGACTATAATTTTTTTTGGTTTCAAAAATTATCGACCCTGGTCTATTATGTCTATAAGAACTTTCTATATTCGTATTTAATTTGTTGTCTCTGGGCCTATGGCCAATAGACAAAAATCATAGACAATAGAATATACGAAATTAAAGCTACCTCCTTTAATAACATAACACCAAATTGAAATTTTAATGAATTTTATAATAACGCTTTGAAAATACTTATAATAATAATATTGTTAATATTAATCGATTTTTGATGCACATTGAAAATATTAATGTTAACTTTACATAAATACCCACTCTTTGGTTTCTACCTAATGTTATTTGCTGAGTGTCAGAAGGTATATTTGTATTTAAAACGATGCAGATGACACGAAAAGTGAACTAATTTTACTTGCGCTTAGGCTGATTTGAAGATGCGCAACTATGAATGATTTCATTCTAATTATTCGACTTAACGAATCATTCAAATGATTCGAATGATCTAGGAAAATTAGTAACTAATTTGATAGTAGGATACTTACTCTACTTTGCCTCGGACCTCAAATCGTTCGTCACTTGCGCGCAGTGGCGGAGTAAGACCTAATTTTTATGTGGGCAAGATTCATATATGGCCTTCTGCCAGCGCAAAAAATGTTTTTTTTTTTGGAAAAACATTTTTAGGCGCGTTTGTAATTAAGTAATGCATAAATTTTCGAATTTTTTGAAGAGTGAACGGTTCATTCAAAGTTAGTTCTACACTGCCAAGGGGGCGTCCATAAATTACGTGAGGTGTTTAAGGGGAGAGGGGGTCGAGTCAAATCTCATATAATCTCACGTTGGAGAGAGGGGGGGATAATCTCGGCAAATATCACGCAATTTCTTTATTCTGATTGAAACAAAAAAAAAAAAAAAGGTTGGTCCATTTAATCCAGATTGTATATGCTTAAGATTTAATATTGGGCATAATCGCGTAATACGATTAGGATCATTCACTAATTCGAAAGAAAATAATTTTTTTTTCTTTTTACAATAACAATCCAACGCGTTTACGTAAGAAACCCACATTTTGAAAAATCTCACGTGAGATTGGGGGTTGGGGGAGGGGATTGAATAAAATCTCACGACATCTCACCAGGGGGGGAGGGAGGTACAGAAAATTTAAAAAAACACCTCACGTAATTTATGGACGCCCCCCAACTGTCGAGAGTCGCGAACTCACTGATCAAAATGTCATTAGTGGTTACTAATGCTATCATCATTCAATCATTCGATTATAAACATTAGTGTATTACTAATAGTCAAGTGGAAGTACTTGTTGATGATTCGAATACCCTAATCATTCGCAGTCGCGCATCTCTAGGCTGATTACATAACACGTCCTAGATTTACAATGAATGGATTACCAATGTTGAGTACATTAACGGTAGAGTTCAAATACCTAAGTATTCGTTATTTTTTATCTGAATAAAGCGTGAATCATTTAATATGGAGCTCTGAGTACAACCGAAAATTATACATTATACATAACAGGGTTACCTACATCAAAAAGCGCAAAATATCTTAAGGGTTTCTTGAGAAGATGTATTACTGATTTTTGGGGAGGAACTGCTCCAAGTATTTTTAACTTGAAGTGACGAGGCGTATATAAAAAGGTATCCTATTTTTTTTTAAGTTGCGTGCTGTGTCCCCAGAGGAATTTAATCTTTCGAACGGCCGGTATAACTTTTTTATATTTTCAAATATTAAATTCTGTTTGTACCTGTATGTACCGATAGTAAAAAAAAAAGATTTTAATGTTTTTGTCGCTTCCAGAACATAACAGACATCTTCCTAAATATAATCCTTTAGATATTTGGCGTGTTTTTTATTGATTCTTGTATGACTAAGCTTGTAAAACAATTGTTCGGCTTCCTCAAATATAATTTCATACAATATACAAAATTATAATAATTAGACGGCTTTTGATGCACATAATAAACCTCAATGTATTAATATTAAAATAAAACAGTAATAATTATTGTATTGTTTTTGCGAAGATAATTTTTAAAATAATATTCAACGAAAATGCAATAACGTTTTTAAATGTATTTCATTATTTGGTGCGAAAGGTATTTGTGTCTGTGTGTGCAACACTACTGCAAATAAAGTAATTTTAAATAGCAACATTGGTTTATTTACTGTTTTACCCTTGGGGCAGTACTTACATGGAACTAATTATGAATCTAAACCATACGGACACACTCTACATTTGACGGGCTCGTTGGCGCGTTCGGTAGAACACCTGCCGTGCGCATCGATGGGTCGTGGGTTCGAATCCCACCGGGAGCACATGCTTATAATTTTCTGTAAGCATGTTTTCCCCACGTCTGGTAACTTCGGGCATTGATCGGGTGGGAGGAATATCTAAATTCCGACCGGGTAACGAACCACCGTTCATAGATGGAAAAACCGTGAAGTGCATATTGCGCGTTTCGGTTTCAGTCTATGGATTTCCGAATGCTCGAAGTAAAAATTAGGTCCACAGCGCATCATTGACTGATGTTCTGTGGCTGAGGTATCACGTGAACCTCATGCTCGTCTGTCGATATCTGACATAAAAAAATAAAAAAAAAACACTCAAAAATAACATCGGTCCAGCTGTTTAGGAGCAGTAACAGTGTGTGTAACACTCATACAGAATAATGGTATATAGAGATGTGGTAATTATAATATATCCATAGATCTTTTTCATCTATTTTAGTTTTTCTTTACGTAATAGAATAGTGATGTACCTACCATAGGTTGGGAACCAAGTAAGTACTAGTTTCGAAATGTTAACAAATTTAAAAATATGTTTTATTAATACGGACGTACACAGGTGTGTGTTCAGTATGAACGTCGGACGTGCACACTGCACTGCTCGTTACTATAACTTAGAAGTGGGCATTAATTCAACAAGCAGCTTTTTTAAGCCGCTTTTCTAATGTTAACGAATTAGCTGCTTTTCGTTTACCGCAAAACCCGTTAAATATATTAACTGTTTCATTCAACGATTTTCGAACGCAACGCGCGGATTAGCTCAACGAACATTCAACGCGTAGTCGCTTACATCATCCGAAGCAGCTTTTTTATTTAACGCAAAACCTAATGTAATAATTGAATTTATTAACTGTTAATTTATTTATTAACTAACAATTGCTACGTAACATCTGTTGACATTACTGCAAACCAGTTAATAAAATTAGCTGCTTTTTTAACAGGTTAATTTGTAATTACCAGTTTCATTTCATTTCATTCAAAACCGTCAACGACCCACCTCTAGTTTGTGCAGCATAGCTTCCGCGAGTTGCATCTCGCACAAGAAGAGGGTAGAAAATAATTAATGTGTATTGGCAATTCTTGCCAACGTTCATACTTTGATCAAACACTGATCTAAACTAGGAGTACTCGAAAAATCAGTACATTTTTTTCATCTATTGAAAACTAAAGTAAATATCAATAAAACAAAAGTTTCAATTTCAATATTTATTTTATATTTTTCATTTACAATTGAAAGTGACTGTAGAATATTATTAATTTATATCAGAATGAAGGTTGGAATTAATTGTGATTAATATAAAAAAAGGTATGTGTGTACTTATGTATACGCGTTAGAAGTTATACTTCTTTGGCGTCTGAAGAAAAATTTTAAAAAACAAAACTGCAGTAAATATCGAAGAAAAATGTTAAAATCAATCAAATTCTATTCTGTAGCCAACTTCACATCGCGCGCGCGCAGGTCATGAATTCACTCTCATCCAAACGCGCCAAAAGAAGTATAACTTCAAAAAATAGTAATTTAATTGGATCACCGCACACAACAAACAGTATTTAAGTAGTGTGGAGGAAGGGATGTGTGGTCTTCCTCCAACCTAAAGGGAGGATCCTCGACCAGTCGAACCGCTGACTGGCCGGCCCTAAGGCCCCAGTGGTTGATGTCGGGGTGTTGTATATATACTCAGCGCTCGGAAACATTTATATAGCGCGATTCAGGATTAGACGTCTTCGTATTCACTTAGTCTTTAATCGATCTCGGAGTAAATATTATCTATACTAATATTATAAAGAGGAAAGATTTGTTTGTTTGTTACGATATAACTCAAAAACTACTCGACCTATTTAAAAAAGCACAAGATCTTTAACCAATAGAAAGCTTCATATTTTTTTGTATCATATAAGTATACAATAATATCTGGGGATAGTTAAGCTATCGTGTGTGCGATGATCCATACAAATTGTGTATTAAAAAATGAGGAATGATTGAATTTTATCGATAATTTAAAATATTTTTAGATATATAACTATATTTACAAATTAAAACATTATTTTAACAAATATACAATAGTAATTGACAGTAAGACGTATACAATATTTAAGTTGTATAAAATAAAAGGTGGCTAAATCTACAAGGGTACATTTTATGAGTCACTTACATTCTGTCCCTTTGTCCCCTATTCGAAATATAGAAAAGTTTTTTTTCACTCCTACTTACATAAGGTAAATCACAGTGTTCAAAAATAACAGTTGTTCCTGCGGTTGTGATGTATCTGTTATTGAAAATATCACGCAATACTCAATAACAACTGTTCAACAAATACTAGTAACAGCTAAGCCATTACTCAATTTTAAAATGCCTCTTTCCCAAAAAAACTGTATTTTGTTAGTTTATCTACAATTCTTATATTAAAAACAATAATGGCAATAAGACAGTATTTTTATGTTATTTAATCACTAAAGTAAATAAAAAGTTCAAAAAACCGGAATGGAATACGTTGAAATGTAAATAAATTAGAAAAAAAAAACTTTATAACAGATTAAAACGTTTTTTATTATTTATGCCGATTTTTAAAAGCATCCGAAACGTCGGCATAAATAATAAATCCCTTATAAAGTATTTGCTTTAAATGTGTGATACTCGCGTCAATTATAGACAATATTAAATTGAAAAAAAAAAATTGTGTGTGTGTACCAGAGTACACAGGTAAGAAGTGAAACTTCTTTACGACATATCATTTCTGTACTATTTGCAACTTCATGAAAATGGGGTAGATAAGGCTTAAGCCTTAAGAAAAAGATTTTATCACTTTCAAATTAATATATTGTTATTCTTATTTCAAACCAAACTTCAAAACTAATATATTGTTGTTATTATTATAATATATTACATTATATTCTTTACGTCACTATACTAAACTTTGATAAAAAAAGCAACATGGCGCGTAACCGAAAAACGTGACGATACTTACAAAATTTCTCCCATACGTCGATAAAGAAGTTTCACTTCAAAAACAAAAATCGAGGTGATAACGTGGGTTACCAATATCCTTCAAAGATTTAACACTTATTGAGAGCAGTTCGTATGAGCCCCATAAGTTGTGTGTAGAGCAAGCAGCTACGGCTGGTCGGCTTGCAAATCTCACGGTGGTCGACTGACACCCATAGAGCAACACGGGCCACCGGCGAACCGGAGGGGAGTAGCCATAGCGTTCGTTACCGATACCAAACAATCTGTCATTTTTTGCGGGGGGAAACCTGCGCTATGTGTGCGTACTCAAGTTCGCACACACAAGCAATCGTCTGTCACTACGAAACTCACACCGTGACAATTAAAAAATACACTAACAATTTCACACATACATTTAAACATTCCGTGTCATAACAGTATAATTAAATGGCGCAACTACACTGACAAGTCCTTTTAGCCGTAGTTGCAACAACTGTCGATACGCAGTATCGATAATTTCAAGAACTGGGTTAGGGAAATTAGGTTTATAAGTTCGACTTAATTTATTTATTTTAAAGATGGAGTTAATTTATTACGTACTACAATAATACAAATGAACTTGTCGGATAATGCGCACGTAGCAGGTCACGGAGAGTGGACCATGAGTTGGTATAGGTATAATAAAATCTTAGAAATAATTTGAAAAATACTTCGTAATTACAAAATATGTTTATTCCATGTATCCCTTAACGATTACAAACAACTTTGGGCCCCCAATGTAACAATATGAAATTGGTGTGAATTAATAGATTGAGACTTAACAGTCCTTCGTTGAAAATTCTATTAGTTTTGACAATCTGAGAGCCGAGTTATTAGAGTTTTAAGTAGTAAACTGTAAAAGTAAGGTTATGTTACAATCAATAATTGACATATATATCATAAATCTGTGATCAATGATATTTGTAGTTGTCAAATCGTAACAATTCCTAAATGACGACAATCGGGAAAGCACTCAGACTCAAAACGTAGAAAACACGAAACGAATTAGCACAGAGTAAACAACTGTCATGCGGCATGCCAACGAGAGACTAAAATAAAAGATCGATTTTAATCGATAAAAAATCGATAATTATGTATATTAATTTTCTTTAATTAATAATTTATATTTTATTTAATAACATAACAGTAATTATATGCAATATATTGTATTTAAAGTGCATTTAATTACTTTTGAGTTAATTACCTTGTCCAAAGGTTTTTTTTTGTGATTGTGTAATCGATTCAATTAATCGAGAATCTCAGGAAAACTATATTTCTCATATTTCCCCTCTCCCAGATTGAGAATTGAGCTGATTTTTTATATTATAAGATTAAAAATATGTATTTTTTCTAGATCATATCGCAATTATTAAATTTGGGTTACACAATTTTCCATATCCTTTGGATTTTTAGGAAATAAAAAAAACATTATGGTTGAAGTTTACACTAAGTGATTTTAATAAATGTGCTAACGCGCGTAAGTATTATATTATATTTTAACAATATAACTATATTATCACAATATAATATTTGAATCAGAAAATTTAATCTCAAAACTGTCTCTGTATAGAAGACTCCTTTGCCATTTTTTTCGATAACTTAAAACAATCCGACAACAACACTATCGCTCGGTGACAGCGACTTCTCGGAAATAAACTCGGATCAGTCGCTCGACAGATCCGTGTATTGTATGAGGGCTCATACAATACGCGGATCTGTCGAGCGACTGTGTTGGTAAAAAAATCCGAAACAACACGACCGATAATATTGTAATTTTTTAAGTTTTAAAGAAGTAAATAGTAATAATATGATTAAAAAATACCTACATATGAAAGGTAACGCTATCTTTTTGTAAATTTGACGTGGCAGATATTTTTTGGCAACAAGAAACACAAACAATTCGGCATTTTTTTAGGAGGTCGATTCAGTCGCGCATCTGGATTTAGTCTAGTGAAAAGTGCGGCTACAACTAGTTTTATTATACGCATAGGACCATTTGGACTTGTACTTTGACAGAGGGGAACGCCTGCGTATGGCTACTCCCCTCCGGTTCGCCGGTGGCCCGTGTTGCTCTATGACTGACACCCCATATAGTGCTCCCCGCCCTGGGTCTGGAGTAGGGATGTCAGAAATGAAAACAAATATCGATATATATAAATATCACAGAACAGATCTGTATCGATATGAAAATAAATATCGATATTGTATTATTAGTATATCGATATTTTTTGGATATACTAATAATAAAATTAAAATAATCGATAGTCAAACATGAACACAAATATCAACATGAACACAATTATTAAGATAAGAATAGATTTATTAGGCACAAAACAAACAAACAATGAGAAAAAATAAAAATTCAAATTAGTTAAACATAAAAAAGAAAAAATTGTGAGGTTACTCAGCTTGTGCTATGTCAACACTCTTGGCATAGCGCTGGTTTTCAAAACCTCACCAATGTTGAGGCATCATGCAACACTCACCAGCCGAGTCGACGCTGACGATCCTCAGCCACAGCACCGACATGAGGGTCCTGCATGTCTCCACCAGGCTGTGCACGGCGGGCTGCAGCGGGGAGGTGGCGGCCAGCCAGCGGTCTTGCAGGGAGAGGAGAAGAGAACAATCTAGAAACGGGTGGAAAGACTGAGTCGTCATTTTCCAGGCGGAACCTTGAAGAAAGCTATTAGGTGAAGAAGGGCTCGTTTGCGCGATCGGCAGAACACCTGCCGTGCGCATCGATGGGTCGTGGGTTCGAATCCCACCGGGACCACATGTTTATAATTTTTTGTAAGCATGTTTTCCCCACGTCTGGTAACTTCGAGCATTGATCCCACCCACTATACCCACTATCCACTTTCATATTTACTTGTGACGTATCAATAAATCGTAAGTGCACGTGGCCGATTGCCGGCCAGTGTGCATATGTTGATGGCTCTTTCTGAAACCGCTCTGGGGATTTTATTAGATGGCATCCAACCAAGACACCACACGTACCCCTACTTTATGAAAAGATATCTATGAAAAAGGAAAACTAGTACTAAAACTAACTTTTACATATCTCCAAGAGTTCAATACTGCGCGCCGTGATGGGTGTCTTTATGTCAGCTAGCGGGGATCCCCGATGTGGTACCGAGTAGAACATGAACCCCACACTGTTCCTCCACAGTCCAGCTCTTCTGGACGCTGCATCATCTATCAATGACATTAAGATGTTAATAGGTACATACATACAGATTGACGACATGTCATACTTTCTAGCAAGTAAATCGTGATCTGGTTTATGGTGATTTTAAAACTTATTCATGGTGATTTCATAACTTGTCCATGGTGATTTCATAGCTGGTCCGTGGTGATTACAAAGCTGGTCCATGATGATTTGATAGACCAGTTATGAAATCGGAGGCCTTATATTTTATTATTACAGATTATTGTTTATTCATTGGATCTATATAACTTTTTGCTGCGTTTTTGAGCTGATGAAAGGACTGGGACTCAGCATTTATCTCATAGTCTAGCCACAACGCTGATTTTCTGCCTTAATTGACTGAGAAATATTGGAGTTGTTTGACGGATATATATCATGCGGAGAAAACGCACGAGATATGAAAAATCATTGCATACACGATTCATGTACGTGGAAATGTTACCGAACTCCTTCAAAACCGCTGCCCCGATTTTATATGAAAACTAGCCGTCCCCGCCCGCCCGCTTCGCTAGACGAATTGTAAAGGATAGACGAATATGAACTATCCACATAAATTTGAAAAAAAATGGTAAAGGGTTGATGGAATTCAAAAAATGAATAGCCTAAAACCTTCTACAATTAATTCCGCGTCGAATGGTCATGGTATCAAGCCATAGAGCAACACGGGCCACCGGCGAACCGGAGGGGAGTAGCCATACGCAGGCGTTCCCCTCTGTCAAAGTACAAGTCCAAATGGTCCTATGCGTATAATAAAACTAGTTGTAGCCGCACTTTTCACTAGACTAAATCCAGATGCGCGACTGAATCGACCTCCTAAAAAAATGCCGAATTGTTTGTGTTTCTTGTTGCCAAAAAATATCTGCCACGTCAAATTTACAAAAAGATAGCGTTACCTTTCATATGTAGGTATTTTTTAATCATATTATTACTATTTACTTCTTTAAAACTTAAAAAATTACAATATTATCGGTCGTGTTGTTTCGGATTTTTTTACCAACACAGTCGCTCGACAGATCCGCGTATTGTATGAGCCCTCATACAATACACGGATCTGTCGAGCGACTGATCCGAGTTTATTTCCGAGAAGTCGCTGTCACCGAGCGATAGTGTTGTTGTCGGATTGTTTTAAGTTATCGAAAAAAATGGCAAAGGAGTCTTCTATACAGAGACAGTTTTGAGATTAAATTTTCTGATTCAAATATTATATTGTGATAATATAGTTATATTGTTAAAATATAATATAATACTTACGCGCGTTAGCACATTTATTAAAATCACTTAGTGTAAACTTCAACCATAATGTTTTTTTTATTTCCTAAAAATCCAAAGGATATGGAAAATTGTGTAACCCAAATTTAATAATTGCGATATGATCTAGAAAAAATACATATTTTTAATCTTATAATATAAAAAATCAGCTCAATTCTCAATCTGGGAGAGGGGAAATATGAGAAATATAGTTTTCCTGAGATTCTCGATTAATTGAATCGATTACACAATCACAAAAAAAAACCTTTGGACAAGGTAATTAACTCAAAAGTAATTAAATGCACTTTAAATACAATATATTGCATATAATTACTGTTATGTTATTAAATAAAATATAAATTATTAATTAAAGAAAATTAATATACATAATTATCGATTTTTTATCGATTAAAATCGATCTTTTATTTTAGTCTCTCGTTGGCATGCCGCATGACAGTTGTTTACTCTGTGCTAATTCGTTTCGTGTTTTCTACGTTTTGAGTCTGAGTGCTTTCCCGATTGTCGTCATTTAGGAATTGTTACGATTTGACAACTACAAATATCATTGATCACAGATTTATGATATATATGTCAATTATTGATTGTAACATAACCTTACTTTTACAGTTTACTACTTAAAACTCTAATAACTCGGCTCTCAGATTGTCAAAACTAATAGAATTTTCAACGAAGGACTGTTAAGTCTCAATCTATTAATTCACACCAATTTCATATTGTTACATTGGGGGCCCAAAGTTGTTTGTAATCGTTAAGGGATACATGGAATAAACATATTTTGTAATTACGAAGTATTTTTCAAATTATTTCTAAGATTTTATTATACCTATACCAACTCATGGTCCACTCTCCGTGACCTGCTACGTGCGCATTATCCGACAAGTTCATTTGTATTATTGTAGTACGTAATAAATTAACTCCATCTTTAAAATAAATAAATTAAGTCGAACTTATAAACCTAATTTCCCTAACCCAGTTCTTGAAATTATCGATACTGCGTATCGACAGTTGTTGCAACTACGGCTAAAAGGACTTGTCAGTGTAGTTGCGCCATTTAATTATACTGTTATGACACGGAATGTTTAAATGTATGTGTGAAATTGTTAGTGTATTTTTTAATTGTCACGGTGTGAGTTTCGTAGTGACAGACGATTGCTTGTGTGTGCGAACTTGAGTACGCACACATAGCGCAGGTTTCCCCCCGCAAAAAATGACAGATTGTTTGGTATCGGTAACGAACGCTATGGCTACTCCCCTCCGGTTCGCCGGTGGCCCGTGTTGCTCTATGGTATCAAGCCGATCGGTCCAGTAGTTTTCAAGTTTATCGATAACAAAGAAAAAAAAAAGTTGCTTATATATATATATATATATATATATATATATATATATATATATATATATATATATATATATATCATACAAAATAAAGTAAAATATTTTTTTTTTTTTACATGTGTTGCAGAGTACTGTCAAATGGGATACCATTCAGTATAATCTGTGGCTATTATGGTCACAGCATTGATTTTTAAGGACTCATGCAATGATGACAAGTTGACAAATGATTTTTCCTATCAATTTTCTCCACGTGCTATTCGACGAAACAACTAAAATGTTTTTAAGTTTTTTTTTATCGACAGACGAGCATGAGGTTCACTTGATGGTAGGTGATACCTCAGCCACAATGATGCGCTGTCGACTTATGTTTTTTAATGTTCGATATCGACAGACGAGTATGAGGTTCACTTGATGGTAGGTGATACACTATAGAACATCAGTCAATGATGCGCTATCGACTTATGTTTTTAATGTCAGATATCAACAGACGAGCATGAGGTTCACTTGATGGTAGGTGATAGCTCAACCACAGAACATCGGTCAATGATGCGCTGTCGACCTACTTTTTACTTCGAGCATTCGAAAATCCATAGACTGAAACCGAAACGCGCAATATGCACTTCACGGTTTTTCCATCTATAACTATTATGTTAACTCGTAGCAACCTCTACAATTAGAACGAAGACGTACTATCATCCTGAATCGCGCTATCAAAGTGTTTCCGAGCGCTGAGTGTTTATACAATACCTCGATAAAAACTATTGGGGCCATCAGTGGTTAGACTGGAAACTAGAACCTTTCTTTTTAATATTTTACTTACCTCGCCTTTTAAAATATTGTTCTTCGGCTTCATAATCATTCGCATTACTTAATGATTCATCATTCATACAGTTGTCATTCTCATCATTATTTTTATTATCATTAAAGTCATTGTCTATCATTTCAATATCATTATTTGTATCGATGTTCTTGCTGAGTTTCAAATGAGCTTCGTAAGCTGAAATAATATTGTATTTTTAATTTTGGTATTTTAAATGCGTGAGATGACTTCAAAAGTATTAATTTCTTTAGATAGATTAAGAAAAAAGTAATATTTAATAAAAAAAATAATATTTAATATTAAAAATTAATCAGCTTGTTTTTATATATTTAGCAAAGTATTTTAAAGTTATTAGTTTTTTCTTTTGTTAATTTTTCTATTTTAAATCATTTAAAATAGAAAAATTAATACCCTATTAAAAGTATCAAAAGTTTAAAATATATTTATTATAGAAAAATGCATATTTTATTAGGAAAAATTGAAATATAATAAATTTATTATGAATAAAATTCCAAAAACGGCCTGAATAATGGTCAATAAAATGGGAAATCCAAAAAATTTGGAATTCACTGAACATCTCATCATTATCCTACTAATATTATACTTAAATGAGACAGTTTGTGAAGATCTATGAGATGGATGTTTGTTACTTGTTCACGCAAAATGTACTGAACGGATTATGATGAGACTTTACAGTATTATTGTTTAAACATCAGAATAACACATATTATGCTATATTTAACAACGATATTGAGTTACTTAGCCAAATTATAACGATAAGTGTCAAGTATCTAAGTCGGAAAAAAATCTTGTATTAGAAAATACCCAAATTTAAATAAAATATGTACTTTATACCGGATTAAAACGCGATTTGTTATTTATATTATTTATCCCGACGTTTCGAATGCTTTTCAGTAACCGTGGTCACGGCTGACTGACAGCAACTGTCGTCCGCAACGTCGGGATAAATAATAAATCGCGTTTTAATCCGGTTTAAAGTATTTTATTTAAAAGCTAGCTTTATCACTTTTAGACTTAATTCGACATTACCTTCGCAGTATATTTGTTTGATAAATAGGCCTCCTTTGGAATGTCCCACCCATATGATGGGCTTCTGTCCCACTCCCAACTCTAGTAACTGAGACATCATTTGTTCCGCTCTTTCGTGCAGTCTTAGTCTGAAATTTATTATAATTTTTATTGATCAATTCAATTCAAATTCAATTCGAATTCAATTCATAAGTAATTTATTTATTTAGGTAACACTTATGAACGACAATAAAAAATAAATGCTTCTAATTTTACATTTACTGCCAATTCTCAAATCAAGGGCGTACAATCTGATTTTGTAAAATAAATAAGAAACGACAACAGCAGACACCTTTTAAATTTTTATCTAGAAATTGTTTTTTTAGGTTTCATATTTTTTTTTCATGTTTCCACTCTTCGCTCACGTCACGCACACTTACATATAATAAAACTGTAGAGGTCTAATGTCTATGCATTGAAAAAAAAAAATGCTTAAAACCAAGTTAGGGAGGGGGATGTAAGAAGAGAAATAGAACAAATCCCCTTTTTTTCCCAATTTTTTTTTGTTTTCTGTCTGTTTGTACGGGCTAATCTCCGAAATTGGTGGACCGATTTGCATGAAATTTTGCATGGTGGTATATTATGCTTATATCAAAATCTTAGATACTTTTCATTCCGAAAAATTAAAGAGTTCCCAACATATAGGCTTTGTTTCATCGAAATCGGTTGTCGAAAAGAAAAGTTATCATTTGAAGCTCACGCGAACGAAGTCGCAGGCATCAGCTAGTTTGTAATAATTGGTGTCCACTGCAAATTAGTGATATACTAAACAGTATAGAATAGAAGTGGGAAAATAGCACCGTAAGTAAGTACACACTTTATTGCACCCAAAAATATACAAAATATGTAAACATATATTTTTTTATGTTCTTAGATATCGACAGACAGATCAGCCACAGAACATCAGTCAATGATGCGCTGTCGACCTACTTTTTACTCCGAGACATAGACTACGATCCATACACTGAAACCGACGGTTTTTCCATCTATGAACGATGGTTCGTTACTCGGTCGGTTTCGATATTCCTCCCACCCGATCAATGCCCGAAGTTACCAGACATGGGATAAACATGCTTACAGAAAACTATAAACATGTTGTCCCGGTGGGATTCGAACCCACGACCCATCGGTGCGCACGGCAGGTGATCTACCGATCGCGAACGTCAAAAATAATAAAAGCCTTATTTACCTACCTTTTTATTTCCTTAACCCACAATGGCCGCCACAAGTAAGGATCACTCGTGTAGTTAATCGAAATTATTCGAGCTCCGGGAAAATCTTCTTTTATCCAATCTCGGGGCCAACATGGGGAATAACATTTATCACACACACACCCACACCCCACCTCACACGCACTCTCACACTGACAATTGTCACTTTCACAGTCTTTTTCGCTTGTCTCATCACAGCTATTCTTGAACAGATCTTTGACGAAATTCGCTTGAGTTTCATAATTTCCAACGATTTCAACTTGGTCTAACAGCGTATTATTGTAAAACTTCTCAGTAATAAACAAATTCTCGTTCGGTAATATTCTTTTGATGTCCTCGTAAAATTCGTTAACATTCTCCATATTATCTTTGAATATCTCTTTTAACTCCTTATTCAAATTTAATTCATCTTGAACAGATTTGTCTTTGAAATTGTCCGTTCTGTCTTTAAAGTCATCCATTTTGTCTCTAAAATTATCCATTTTCTCTTTGAAATCGTTTGTTCTATCTTTAAAGTCATCAATATTGTTCTCTATGCTGTCTGTTTTATCTTCAATACTATCAGGCTGCTTAAAACTATTTTCTATGATGTGTTTTAGATCTTTTTCGGCATTTTTTTCTGTAGATTCCTCTGTTGATTCTGAAGTTGTGTTGGAATTTCGTCTTAATGGAATAATATTAGGCTCGATTTTGTAGTTAGATCTCCATTCTCCCTGTCTCCACGTATTGCCCAATGATCCTGGAATGAGAGGTGTTTCATTAGATTTTATCTATATAAAAACTAGCTGACCCGGCATACGTTGAATGGCAAATAATATCAGTCATTGAATGGTAAATAAAAATTTAGGGTTGTATGTATTTTTAATGCCACATTATAAAAAAATAAAATCAAAAAAAATCGTCCAGAAATTAAAAAAAGTCTAGATTTCCGAAAAAATAGGTCGACAGCGCATCACTGACTGATGTTCTGTATATTCTGATGTTCTGGGGTATATTGTCCCATCTATTGTGCCTCACGCTCGTCTGTCGATATGTAACATAAAACAATGTATTATTTTTTTCATTTTTGTGTGCAAATTAGTTTATTCAGAAGATTATGACAATCGGCTTAGAACCAAATACAATTTTGTAAAACATATTTCGTTTTCTTTTAATACTTTTCAAATCACTACATAGTATAAAACAAAGTCGCTTTCTCTGTCCATATATCCCTATGTTTGCTTAAATAGGGGAGGTCAGCTCAAAGCGGCCACCTTAACTTTGAGTGAAAAAAAAACATGTGAAACGACAGATTTTTTAAAAGAATTTTATCCTAGTAGGTAGAGAATTTATTAAATTTTTGTAATATGCAATTTAAATTGGCTCAAATTTAAAAATAAGCATATGATTTGTAAATTACTAAAACTTGTCAAAAAACCGCTTTGCCCGGGTAGGCCGCCCAAAGCGGCCATGGGGGTAAGGGCAAAGTGGCCAGCCCGAAAGAGGTTCACAAGAGATGTATTATTTTGTTGAAATGTGCTTGCCAAAATAAAAATGCCATTATATTATAATATAAAAAAAAAACATTAATATCCTGAGACTTGTTCTCAGTCTTTGCATAAAATGTATCTTAACAAGATACATTTTGGTGGTAGGTATAATATTGTTTTTAAGTAGAATCACTCCAAATCAATCAAAATATCAACCTTGACTAAATTAATAACATACTAGAACAATTCAATATGCAATGTTAGTTTACCTATTTAATATATACGAGTAGAATATGTATAATTATTATTAATATTTAACATTTTATAAATTAATCAATTTCTTTTACTTAAGTCTGAGATTTGACTTGACTTTTGAGAATAGCAATTAACTATTGTCATTCTTCCTCGCTCGTCATACTGCCAATATGATATTACGAGTACCGAGCGGAACTTACATTTTACCCAGTTTTGTTCAACTCTAGGTGGTATGTTGGCAGTTCGAGGATATTTGTATACCTGCCTCGTCTATGTTATAGAGATGCATTGTGTTAATTTAATGCTTCTCAATTATAGCTGAGGATCTTGAGCTTAGGATAGGTATGTTGAATCCCCAGGGTCTGACTATAGAACTCAGAATGACGCAAACCCTTTATAAAAATCATGTCTGGAGTGTGGAATATTATTTGCTTCGGCATATTGAAACGTAAGCTGCAGGATGTCTTCCTCCGTAAGGCCAAAACAGAGGTTGTTGATATGAAACAGGTACTATAAGAGCTTCTTCCTACTGCAGAGTAAATACTGTTGTAAATCTGTCAAGTTTCTTTTTTGCAAATCCTGTTTTTATTCGTCTTCTCTAAGCTGTACAAGGAACACCGTATGATTGAGCCGCGCTTTTCATTTACGACTTTAATTGGTCGTCGTTTCATATTTTTGTCCCCCCCCCCCCTGAGTAGTCGTTCACCATCTAAATAAATTAAATAAGCAATACCAATCAAATTTTATTTTGTATAAGGGCAAAACGGTCAGTGGGCCGCTTTGCCCGAGCCGCTTTGCCTTTTTCGGCTATTTTATTTTAGAAATTAATTGCTCTCACATTATTTATTATATTTCGAAGAAAATATTACACAAAGAAAGCCAAATAGATAAGTAATGATGTACGTGTTAAAAAAGCATTAAAATATAAAGAGGTTTAATCAAAACATGTTCAACTTATCTTGCAGTTTTTTAACAAAACAAGCAAAAAAAATATTTTTGTTATTGTACCCACACACTTGATTTGCACTGCTACCCAATGAGGTATTGGTGCGAAGAGGGAGGTTTTGTAATGCGACAAAGAAATAACGGCGTGCTATCATTTCAAATAACCGAAAAATGAAGCGTGGCCGCTTTGCCTGCTATGGCCGCTTTGAGCTGACCTCCCCTACGGATTTTGATGCGTTTTTTTTTAATAGATAGAGTGATTGAAGAGGAAGGTTTAAATGTATAATAACATCCATTAAATAGTGGATAAGTACTGTTAATTTTGAGGTTTCTAATGTGATGTCGTAAATAATTACATTTTTTCCGCTTACATTGCAAACGCAGGCTGAACCCTACGAGATTTATCAAAATAATGTACTAAGTATTGTACACATTGAAAAGGTCCACAGAAAAGTCCGTGATCGTATATGTCTATCTGTTATGGATATCCCACAATAACATTTTTTTGTCATTTACTTTTTACGACAAATAACTGATAATTTTCGAAGCGATTTTAACCCTACAGCATTAATCCTTATCCAATTAAATACCTTAAATACATTGTTGACTTAATATAGATTTTTTTGTAGTGTATTTAGAATCAGCATTGCACCCGTGCGAACCCGGGCGGGTCGCTAGTTCTTCTTACAAAACAATGATAATACGCAAAATGAGTAATACGAAATTAGTTAGCTCTACAGTTATCAACTCAAACAAGGAGACAATGGTTTGTTATCAAACAAACGCGATGTATCACTCGGTCATTGTACTATAATTTTGAAATAGCAACATCACTATACTCCTTATTCTAAAACTGACTGACTGACTGCCTTCGCGGCTCAGTGGTAAGCGCGATGTGTCTAGCACCGGAGGTGCCGGGTTCGAATCCCGGGGAAACAAGATTAAAAAAATGGTTTGGTCAGGCAGGGCACAGAAGGCTGATCAGCTACTTGCCTGTAAAGAAACATGATCAGTGAAACAGACACAGAAATGGGTCTGCCCCGTGCCCCACTAGGGGACTCGGGATTTCACTTTTATTCAAAAACAGTCTCAAAATGGGAGACAACAGCAACAAGGCCATAATCAGCCTAGGCCGGTGGGGGGAGGCAGAGAGAGGAACCTTCGCACTATTTGGGCAGTGTCCAGTAAAACTGCCTTCTGCATCTGACCCTTGATCCACCAACCTCCTTAGATGCTGATCAGATTAGAGAGAGCATCTTCAGATTGCTCATTAAATGAAAAAAAAAATTGAACTTTTTTGAAAAAAAAAAAAGTGTACAATAGTCGAATGATACGCGCGGACCCAATAGACGACGAGCATCGACTGCCGAACCAATCACACTCCACGTCAGCGTGGTTAACGTCATATCGACCAATGAAAAGTGTGCTCACGACTCGTGCCGCTAACTGGGGGCCTAGCACGAACGCGGAACGACTATCGACAAAGTATTCGAATCGTCAAACTATCAGAGGGGTGAGCACGAACAAGTATCGAAAGAGTATTCGTATCGTCGACTGTCATTTGTATGAAATTTCTCATACAATTGACATTTGACGATTCGAATTCGATGTCGATAGTCGTTCGTGCTAGGCCCCCAGTTGTATGAAAAATCATTTGAAATTTCATACAAATGACAGTTCGACGGTACGAATACTCTTTCGATACTTGTTCGTGCTCACCCCTGTAGTGTATAAGTATATCTGTGTATGTAAACGTTCCACGTGTAACCTAATTATATTGATATTTAATCAATGTTTTATATAATAAATGAGCAGTCATACTCGAGATCTTATTGTTTTAATACGTATCCAAATTCCTCCCGTACACCCCTCTGTAGTATCCAAATTCTATGCCCTTCCCGAATTTTTATTTTAATATTTCCCCGGGAGTCAAAGCCGGAACCTCCGGTGCCAAAAGCAACGCGATCACCAATGAGTCACAAAGATGGTAAAGATTTATACATTATACTCTTTTTATAAATTCTCTTACCATAGAGTCCATGAACGAAAATAACATCCATTGTATGAGTTGGTGGTTCGTGTAAAACCTCGCAGTCCACGAGAGGGTCTGGATGCAGGTGATCTGAGCTGGCTGGACGAGTCTTTGCAGGTTTTGCAGCTGAAAGAGAGGATTTTTTTGTAAAGCAAGTTTTAGAATGCCATGAATAGTCCAAATGCCATTAAGAGGAAACACTAAGGGCGAGAGAATTGAATAATATCTATTTGTAAAATCTATTGCTGTCGCGCAGTGCCCGAACAACCGAGCTAAGACCCGAAAGAGACAACTGCAGCTTGGACCGAAAATACCTATCAAAAGTACGTAAAATCAACCTTTCGTAGTCCCCTGATTGCTTCTCCAAAACTTGACCGATTTAACTACTTTTTTCATCAAAAATTAAAGAAAGGCTTTGGCCGTGCTCCTGTTTTTTTTTATTTAATCAAGTTAAATTTGTTTTTTGGATGTTTGATCACAGCGTAAAATCTGGCAATTTTTTAGGTTTTTGAAGGTTCATAACTCTTTTAATTATTAATTTATGAAACAAAGGACATGCAAATAATGGCCATAGATTTTTGGAAAAACAATATATTTCTCTACTGGCATTATCCAGGGAGGAAGCAGGGGAATACGTTTGTATGGAAATACGGCCCTTGTGTTTCCTCTTAATAAAGGCCACGCTAATAGGAAATATGCATGTATTATTTATATATTTTTTTAAGTATATAATAGAAAAAAAATATTCAACGCCAAAAAAAATATTTAAAGTATTTAAAAAAAAGTTAAAAATTGCTAACAAATACGGGCATTTTAAACGCCCGCCAAATTCGCGGGCTTTGTCAATAGACCACGACCGCTGACTCAGACAACAGACATTTACGTCATATTCGCTCTGAACAATGGCATGGCTTTTCAAATATTTGAATTTTAAGTACACAGTTTATTTGCACTTTTTAAATTAAATTCTTACTCAAAACTGAAATTGTAATAAAAATATTGATGTAAGCGATTTTAATGATACATCATTTGTTGGATTCGTCTATGTTCCAAATAGCAGACTGTTCAAAAAAGAAATATAAGAAGAAAGTTATTATTAAAATAAATATTAGGTTCGGAACTCCGCCATCTTCCACAAATGAAAGCTCACGTCACGCACGCTTATAGCTTTTTTGTAATAAATGATGTTCGATCCAAATCTATATAGAAATGGGAAAATAGCATATTATTTTTAGACATTTTTATTTTTGAAGCCAATATTCTAACAGGACAGCGTTTGTCGGGTCCGCACTCCGCTAGTTGAGTAGGTACCTATGTAATGAAAAATGAAGAGTTTGAAATTAGAACGTTCGTATATAAACTCGTGAAAAATCGTATTTTAAAAACAAATTAAAACCTGCTAGTGTCGTAGATGATAACTATTTGTAGCACTTAAAAATTGTGGAGGGAAATTTGAATTTGGAACATTCTTATCATAGATTAATAATTAATTGGTCTCCGCGCGCTAGATATAATACCGCGCTATAAAGAAAAAGCAGGTCCTGAATGCGGCAACTCAATATTGTAGTGTGTGTAAAACACAAAAAAAAACAAAAACAAAAAAAGTTAAAAAAAAAACAAACAAAAGAAAAAAAACACTGACGTTCGTTATATTATTTTACTGTGTTTATCACGATTTATACAATACTTACTGATGGTATGTGATGCCAGTACCTTTCTTGTTTCTTGTAGTATTCTTTTTATAGTCTGACTACGCAAACCGGCATTTTGCTCCGGCGGTACGCCGAATTCGGCGTAGTATTTGTTGCCGCATTTTTAAAGCCGCCAACGGTATCTAATCGTAGCGCGCAGAGACCAATTATTATTAATCTATGATTCTTATATTATTTCGTAAACAATGGCATTATCATAATAAATTACAATAGACATTTGCGTATCTTTTTGAGTGGTGGAATATTTAATCAAAAATCTTATAAAATTATGTCAAGTGATCTCAGTACGTCGCCGATAAGTCATCGACATACATATTAGAAATATTAACCAGGGATGTTACGGAGCTTCGATTTCGGTTCCGAAAAGTCGGAACTTCTGATTGATTTTGCACCTCCGATTCCGATTTCGGTTCCTATAAATTTGAATCGGAGGTTATAATCGGAGGTCGAAGCACATCGGCGGCGGTGGCCGCGGTCAGCACCATTTGATTTAATTAACTTCTGTTTAAAATTTAAGAAAATTAGTTTATTTTTATATCACACCCAGGAAGGTGTTTACTTTTTTGAACTGATATGAGGGTAGTTTTCAAATATTTGCCGATTTCACCTGCCAGTGTTTTATTACTTGTGATTATTTTGTTAATCGGTTTAGGGCAACACAAATCGCAGGGATAGTTATAAGTACATTAGTAGCATCAAGGCAAATGCTTTTAAGTTATTTTTAAAGAAAGTTTAACATCCAAATTTTTATTTGTAAGTGCATTTCCTAATTAACCTGCGTGTCCAAAGGACGAATACATGAGAATTTTATACATAAAATATTATACATAAGAGATAAACAAAATGCAAAAATACACCTAATTAATGAAAGTGTTAGCTACAATCTCTGAAAACTTGGGACTTCTAAATCAAGAATGAACGAAACCAAAAAATAAAAACTTTTTGTAAACAAAAATTTCTACATCACCTGTCACCTTCAATATTTTCTACTGGTGGCCACACTTATCACGTTCGGGCGTCCGAACCTCTCCCACCAGGTCGCTATAGTTGTCAACTAACGATGGGGGTGGCGAACCGTGAGCGAGTGTATTCATTGTGGCCAAAAAAAAATCATCTGTTGTCGCCACGTAGATTTGTAACCGAAAGTTCTGCCTTCTTTTTTCTGCCTACAATAACTTCAACGCTTATAAACGTTTCTAGTTAAATTTTTGACTGATTATATCGCATGAGGTCTGCTTTGGGGTGGAGTAGGTATAACCGCGCTGAATGTAATATTTAAATATATATTGGAATATAACGGTCATTTTCTCATTAACCCGTTTCTAAATAACTTGCCACTACCGCACAGATGGATGAGATGTGTTCGAGTGAATGAGATCGCCTTAGCTTTCAGACACTAATTCTTTTATTGGGCCTTATATTCCATAACAAGACATACATATTTAACAAATACAATAAGTATATAAATATATAAATAAATAAATATATAAATAACTTCTAAAAGAGTAGGAGCATTTGAATTTTCAAGGTAATTAAGAAAATTAAAACACTTTTTTGTACCTTATACTATCGATTTATTAATAAAAAGTCTGATTTTGAAGCTTGTTTTTTTATAATATTCCCTAATTTATCATTCACCTGAGGTTTTTCTAATCTAATCTGCCGGATTCTAATTAACCTGTCTCTTACCTGCTAAAAAACTGGCAATTTCTAGTTGCCTTACAGTGAAAAGTATTCATTTTTACATAACAAATCGAATATAATATCATATAAACACCATCCCAATTTTTTTTCACTTTTTGTCAAAATCGTCAATTTTTTGAAAACTACCCATGAATGAAAATGATGAATAATGTTTGTAATATTATTTTATTACAGATCTCTCTTTTGTATCTGCCTCCGATTCCGGTTTCGGTTCCGATTCCGGTTCCGATAAACCAAATTTAAAAACTCCGATTCCGAATTCGGTTCCGGTAAAACCACTTCCGTAACATCCCTAGTATTAACTATTAAGGCTTATATAATATATTTGATATTAGCGATCCGCTCCGGCTTCGCACGGCAAGCAGAAATACTAAAAAATATATAATAATAATAAAAATATTACTTGTTACTTGCTGATAATGTAGCTTTCTATTGGTGAAAGAATTTTTAAAATCGGTCGAGGAGTTTTTGAGTTAAATCGTTTTGTTTATGTTGAATTTTCAATTTCGTAATATATTTGGAATGAAATGTCCGATTTCAATAATTCAAAAAGTAAACAACAGGTATTGAAACAGTTGGATAAGAATTAATACAATTTATTTGGATAAGAATTAATACAAAGATATGGAAAACATCGTCTTATTTTACGGCAAAATGTAAAAATGTTATATGACCTAACTAGTAACTACAATAGTTGGACATAATATTATGGTCTCGCGAAGTTTTATATAGATACTAGCGACCCGCCCCGGCTTCGCACGGATCAAGATTTTTTGACAAAAAAAGCAGGGGTTGTATGTATTTTTTAATGCCACATTATAAAAAAATAAAAACAAAAAATTTCGTCCAAAAATTAAAAAAAAAATTTAGGGGTGGACTACCCCTAACATTGAGGGGGATGAAAAATAGATGTTGGCCGATTCTCATCGATACCGGATAAGCACAAAAAATTTCATGAGAATCGGTCGAGCCGTTTCGGAGGAGTATGGCAACGAAAACTGTGACACGAGAATTTTATATATTAGATTGATATGTTCTATAGTATTGTATTTTTTTTTGTCCTATCGTCAATACTTTTCGCAGCGCATGCGATAAAAGACATTTTATGGCTATTTTTTTACACCTTGGATTGTTTTAGTAGGGATTTCTAAGGATCTCAATTTTTTCTAGTAATAAAGCCTATGTTACTCAGTGATAATGTAGCTTTCTAAATTATTTTTTTAAATAAAATACTGTACACCGGATTAAAACGCGATTTATTATTTATATTGTTTAAATTATTTATCCCGACGTTTCGGATGCTTTTCAGCAACTCATTGTCTTCCCGCGACCACGGTTGCTGAAAAGCATCCGAAACGTCGGGATAAATAATTTAAACAATATAAATAATAAATCGCGTTTTATTCCGGTATACAGTATTTTATTTAAATGTGTGATTAATTAATAAAAGACGATATTAATTATTTTTTTTATTATTATTATTACAAAAAAGCTATAAGCGTCCGTGACATGAGCTGTCATTTGCGCAAGATGGCGGAGTTCCGAACCTAATATTTATTTTAAAAATAATTCTGCATATATTTTTTCCTGAATATTCTGTTATTCGGGACATCGACGAATCCAAAAAATAATTTTTCATTGAAATCAATGCAGCCGTTCTCTAGTTATAAATGGTGTAACTAACACGACTTTGTTTTATATGTATATTAGATGACTTAATAATTGAAATATTTCATTAGGAAAAAGATTTTCATTAACACAAATGAATATCGTATGATAAATGCATTTATTTATTCGTAAGTTCCTTTCTCAGGTAGGTATACTCAGGGCCGGATTTGGGCGATCCGGGGCCTCTACAAAAGAGAGGCCCCACTATAAAAATCTTTCAAATTCCGACGTGTAAACACTAGTAAACGAATTTTCCTTGGATAATTTCGTTTAGTCTTAGATTAAAACCTTTACCTACTGTAGGCACTTTGTACAAACATGATATATTCTTAAATATTAAAAAAAACTTCATTTTATTGGGAAAATAATTTGGGGCAATGGGGCCTCCAAACCTTTCTTGCCCCAAGGCCCCAACACATCTAAATTCGGCCCTGAGAATATTTTCTTGCAGTATGATGCTTATGTAACGAATTTAAGCTGAGACGACTTACTTAGAGAGATGAAGTAAGAAGTAGTCGCCCTTTAACAGCTGTTACGCAAATGTGTTGCCAGTGAAAGTTTAGCTTAGTAAAATAGACAAATTCCATATCGATGGGTAACGGCCTATATGTCGTACACCATTTTTTATAGCGAAATTGAGTTAGAGTTTGATTCAGAATGACAAACTGAATCGAACTGTATATTAATTATCCCATTTTCGCTAAAAATGTCGGTTACGACGTATAGGCCGTTACCCATCGATTTGACAGGCTCATTGGCGCGTTCGGTAGAACACCTGCCGTCCGCATCGATGGGTCGTGGGTTCGAATCCCACCGGGACCACATGTTTATAATTTTCTGTAAGCATGTTTTCCCCACGTCTGGTAACTTCGAGAATTGATCGGGTGGGAGGAATATCGAAATTCCGACCGGGCAACGAACCACCGTTCATAGATGGAAAATCTTTTTCGTTTCCCTACTTTCATCCATCCTTTCTACGTGCCAACATACCTTTCTCAATTCTCGTCACTACATCGTCTTTTATTTATTAGAACATCAGTCAGTGATGCGCTGTCGACCTACATTTTACTTTGAGCATTCGGAAATCCATAGGCTGAAACCGAAACGTACTATGAGCATTTCACAGTTTTTTCATCTATGAACGTAACCTTTTAATTCCCGAAGACCGAAGTGACTAGACATGGAACAGAAAATGATATAGATACATTTCGGCTCGACGGGTTTCGAACTCACACCAACAAAGCAGTTTTTTTATGGTTGTATGTCCCTGTTAGTCAATATTTACCTGCAATTGGGGGTAAAGGTGTCGTCAGAAGTCGATGGATGATGACTGAGGCAGTACTCCAAAATGAAGAAACGCACCAGCGTCTGAAACAATATTTTTATCCAAATTCAAGTATGGAATGAAATAATGAGTAATATACCCTTCGATCAACAATATACTAGATATCGGGTCGACGCAAAAAATCCGTGCCGGTAAATATCAGCTCACTTGAAATGTGAGAGTCTATTTTGTTTAGTTCTCTTCAAGGACGGCCAATATTGAGACGTTTCACAATGACACAGTTTGTCTTCAAAAATTGCGAAAATAATTCCCGAAAAAACAATTTTACGGACGGAGTCTTATTTTTGGTTAGTACATATAAAATAAGATATATTTTAAGCTTTCAAACTAACAAATAATTGAAAATTTGAACAAAATTATCTGTTTTAAATGAACGCTACAAATGTTTGGCCAAGGTTTGCCAACACATGCGCTAACTATTGTGTAACAGAATAGTGGATGCATGGAGTAGATTAGTACTAAAATAATTCTTACTATCTAAGGATAAGCATCCGTAGTAATATTATAAATGCGAAAGTGATTTTTTTTGTTTGTTACGTTTTCACGCTAAAACGGAAAAGAAAATATTCCAATCTGTATATATTCGGAACATTTTGCGGATATTATTATTTAACATACGAATTACTATTTATATAAAACATTATATTATTGTTTATCAAATATATTATAGTTTTTGTACCCTACTAGATACATGATAATTTACACATTGGTGTTTCATAAACTATACTAATAATACCAAAGTCTTCGAAGTTAGTCAAGTGTGTATGTATAATACATAGATATGTATATATATATATATATATATATATATATATATATATATATATATATATATATATATATATATATATATATATATATATATTGGTAACTAATAAAATCATATTTCAACTTCACTCTTTTCTTTGTTCCCATTGAGCAGTGTCATTTTTTCAAAATTTGACAAGGAACGAGGCTTAAATAATCGGTACACTTTTTTCGTGAATTTTGTATGCGACCTGAAGTCTATTTAATACTATGTCAATGAATATACCTTCAAAAATTGCGAGCTTTATTGTTAGATAATGATTTTTTTTATGTCAGATATCGACAGACGAGCATGAGGTTCACTTGATAGGAGGTGACTCATTGACTGATGTTCTGTGGCTGAGGAATAACTCAGCCACAGAACATCAGTCAATGATGCGCTGTCGACCTACGTTTTACTTCGGCATTCGGAAATCCATAGACTGAAACCGAAACGCGCAATGTGCACTTCACGGTTTTTCCATCTATGAACGGTGGTTCGTTACCCGGTCGGAATTTCGATATTCCTCCCACCCGATTAATGCCTGAAGTTACTAGACGTGGGGAAAACATGCTTATAAAAAATTATAAACATGTCAACCCGGGTGGGATTCGAACCCACGACCAATCGATGCGCACGGCAGGTGCTCTACCGAACGCGCCAACGAGCCCGTAATATTTTAATGTTTATATAAATTTAATTGTACTAGAAATACAGAAATATACGGGCACTTATACTGTAAACATCAGTCAATGATGCGCTGTCGATCTACTTTTTACTTCGAGCATTCGGAAATCCATAGATGACAATATAGACATTTCGACGGGCTCGTTGGCGCACCTCCAGGAAGTTGGCACCGCACTTTTAAGTTACAACAATTTTGAAGGTTGTTCCAGGTTGTTCTAGGTTTGTTCTACATTGTTCCAAAACGATATATAGCTGAGATTGAAACTTACAGAGAAAATTAAAAAAAAACGATTTTTGAACTGGCACCACACTTTTAAGGTAAAGCGATTCTGACAGTTGTTCTAGGTTGTTCTAGATTTGTTCTATATTGTTCCAAAATATTGGTTTCGAAAAACATTTATTTCTTATAAATTTCGCAAAAAAACATTTTTGAGCTAGCACCACATTCTCGAGCTATTGAGATTCTGGCGGTTGTTCCAGGTTGTTCTAGGTTTGTTCTACATTGTTCCAAAACGGCAAATGGCTGAGATTGAAACTTTAGGAGAAAATTAAATAAAACCGTTTTTTCCTCAAAGAAGTTGGCACCGCACTTTTAAGTTACAACGATTTTGAAGGTTGTTCCAGGTTGTTCTAGGTTTGTTCTACATTGTTCCAAAACGGCAAATGGCTGAGATTGAAACTTTAGGAGAAAATTAAGAAAAACCGATTTTTTCCTCCAGGAAGTTGGCACCGCACTTTTAAGTTACAACGATTTTGAAGGTTGTTCCAGGTTGTTCTAGGTTTGTTCTACATTGTTCCAAAACGGCAAATGGCTGAGATTGAAACTTTAGGAGAAAATTAAATAAAACCGTTTTTTCCTCAAAGAAGTTGGCACCGCACTTTTAAGTTACAACGATTTTGAAGGGTTTTCCAGGTTGTTCTAGGTTTGTTCTACATTGTTCCAAAACGGCAAATGGCTGAGATTGAAACTTGAGGAGAAAATTAAGAAAAACCGATTTTTGAACTGGCACTACATTTTTAAGGTATAGCGATTCCGGTGCCTATTCCAGGTTATTCTAGGTTTCATTTATATTCTTCCAAAATATTGTTTTAAAAAGTATATATAATTTTTGAAAATTTTAAGAAAAGAGCATGGCGGGATAAGTAGCGGCCCCAGTGGTAATTTCAACTGTCAATTTTTGTGTATGATGGTCTTACGGAGTACAACTTCCCAGTAAAATATTACTTGAAAATATGCATAAGTTTTCGAGAAAATAAAAAAAATATTTTTTATAAAAAACAATTTTTTTTCGTTAATAGTTACAAATATATCAGTGTCCATGATATATGTTGTACATACCTTAAAAAGACAAAAAATCTCGAGATAATGATTAAAAAAAATGTTTTTGAAATTTTTGAAAAATAAGTTCATGCATGATACACCTACGAAATTTTCACTAAAAACACCTCCATCATAATCTACAACATACTATATTTGGATCCAAATTTTTACCTGGGTGGAAGGGTGTTTTCCCACTAGTTAGAAAATATTCTTAAAAAATCATTATATATATCATTGAAAAGTTTGGGTAATATTTATTTTAAAATTATTTTGAACTGAATAGCGTTAACAATAAAATATTGTTTTTTTTCTTTCTAATTTATAAAATTAACACAAAAAATAATAATTATTCGTTATCACTATCCTCCTCAATAACTGACATCATATTTTCTTTTTTTAATAGATGACTTAATTGTTCGGCCGGACGGGGAATTTTTGTCAAGTAACGGCCATAGGATAAATAATAAATTACAGCCGCCAACCTGGAATAGCCACCGGAATCGCTATACCTTAAGGCGTCTGGCTACCCTGTAAATTTTTTTCTTGTCATTTCTTATTTTATTTATATTAATAAACCCTGAACTGTTAAGAACAATTTAAGCCAAAGTACGTATTGAAAAACGCAAAATTGACCAAGTTATAGCTATTTTTCGGTAGGAAGGTTGAGTCGCTGCGGGCGACCCTGCGGGTAGATTCGTTTTAAACTCGCACGTTTTAGCTCACACAGCAGTCCTATTGTGACCTTTTGTACAGATTAGATGTTTACTTTGTATTTCCTAGTAGTAGAGTAAGAACGAGTACAAGTACTACCTAGTATAGAGAGAATATTCGACAAGCAACATTATTGTTCAACGTCGTCGAACAGCATTCGAATATCGTCGAAATGGTCACTCAAATTGCTACCAGCACTTTCAATCTGATGATGAATGTGCTAAACCTAACAATCTGAGGTCGCAGCTATAGTTTCTGCACTACAGTAGAGCATGAGCGCTGCGCTACAGTGGACATTCACGTTCAAAAAGGATTCTAAGGTAGCAAGAACAGCACGAAGAGATAATCAAAAAAGGGTCCAAGACTCAAACAGCTGCCGAATTAGTCGTCTATGGCCTAGGGATCGCTGATTGAAGGTAAAACTCGGCAAAATCGCACCTTCAGCTGAATAACTGAACGGTTACTTTCTTTTGCGATTATCTCGAAACTACATTTTTTGACCTGGTACCTTCGAGATCTCGGAAACTATCTTTCTGATTGCTTTCAATTTTTTTTCTAAATATTCTTAGATACATTATCTACAATGTTACGTAGGATTTTTTTAATAACTTTATTAGTTTTTTTTAAATTAATTTTTTTGCTTGAAAAAATTCGGTAAAAAGTGATATTTTAATTTTTCGGCTCGCCATAATTTGTCTAATGGTCGAAAAAAGAAACGGCTACGCTACATTGTAGCGACACTATTCACGAATGGGCTGCTATTTTTTATTTTATTTTCAGACGTGACTTGACCTGGTCACAGATGGGATAACGATCGCGCGTATCGTGCGGAGGGCTTCCGCGGCAATGTGCATAACGGCGCCATTTTTTTAATATTTTGAACGGAAATTTATTAACGTTATTCTTAAAGCCCTTTCTGACGTTGTGTAAAAAAATCAAACGATTCCGGCTCATACTATCGAAATTATTATTAATTTTTAAATATACCTATTTTTCGACAAGCCAGGGTGGCCAGACAGACGCCTTAAAAATGTAGTGCCAGTTCAAAAATCGGTTTTTATAAATTTTCTCTTAAAGTTTCAATCTCAGCCCTATGCCGTTTTGGAACAATGTATAACAAACCTAGAACAACCTGGAACAACCTTCAAAATCGTTGTAACTTAAAAGTGCGGTGCCAACTTCCTGAAGGAAAAATCGGTTTTTCTTAATTTTCTCCTAAAGTTTCAATCTCAGCCATTTGCCGTTTTGGAACAATGTAGAACAAACCTAGAACAACCTGGAACAACCTTCAAAATCGTTGTAACTTAAAAGTGCGGTGCCAACTTCCTGAAGGAAAAATCGGTTTTTCTTAATTTTCTCCTAAAGTTTCAATCTCAGCCATTTGCCGTTTTGGAACAATGTAGAACAATCCTAGAACAACCTGGAACAACCTTCAAAATCGTTGTAACTTAAAAGTGCGGTGCCAACTTCTTTGAGGAAAAAACGGTTTTATTTAATTTTCTCCTAAAGTTTCAATCTCAGCCATTTGCCGTTTTGGAACAATGTAGAACAAACCTTTTTTTTTTTTTTTTTTTTTTTTTTTTTTTTTTTTTTTTTTTTTTTTTTTTTTTTTTTTACATGGAGAATCATCTAATGATCCCTGAGTCTCCGGGGGGAGACGTCAGGCGATGCCGGACTCACAGTGCCCTGGACTCCGAAGAGTCAAAGCGGGCCCCGTGCCTACCGACTAAACTCCATGGTGTTCCTCTCGTCGTCTTGTAGCGTCGGGGTCGCGTGGACTTTCGTAAACTCCGCTTCCCCGACGACGACCCTGCCCTCTTAACGGACGTTAGTCCCCCCCTCAGTGTGGTGCCGAAACACCAAACACTCACACTGGAGCCATCTACGGAGCGAGTCGCTTACCCCCGCGCTCCCCGCTCTTGGCTCTGGACGGGAAGAGATGTTCATTCCCGTCCGACGCGGCAGAGGCAAGAGCCCCCGCCACGCTCCCCTTTTAGAACGAGCCGATGCCCACTAAGAAGTGGACATCGGCACAACCACGTCTTCACCGACCGTCACATCTGGGCCAGAAGACCCAGGAACCGCCGAAGCGGGACGACGCCTCCGACGTTTCCCTCTTCTTCTTCCCCTCTTTTGCCGGCCAGAAGACCGGGCAGTCGAGCACGACTTGGCTCCCACCCGGTGATCCGCCGGCTTCCCGGCCGCAGCACAGACTGCGCAGTGCGGCGCCGCGGAGCAGACGTTGGACTTGTGTCCAGCCTGCCCACAGCGATAGCAGAGGCCGGTTCGATCAACGGTAGATCGACACTGCTCCCGTACATGCCCCTCCTCTAGGCAACGGAAGCAGCGCAACGGCCTCTGTTCCAGCACGCGCACGCGTGCCTCGGTCCAGCCAAGCTGAATTTTGCCGCCCTCTGCAGCAATTTTATTGACGGCCGCCACCGGGCAATTGGCCCAGACTGTTCCAATGCCGGAGCGGCCGCGACGGATGGTCCCCACAACGACTTCTGCGGGCGAGCAGCCTCCTGCTTTGCCCACAGCCGTCGTAACCTCCTCCCAAGTTATCGTCTCATCCAGCCCGATGATGCGCATGTTTGCGCACTTCACGGGCCGGGAGACGAGGACGTCTTCGGGATCGAATATCTCCCGGAATTTCCCGGCCAGAGTGTCGGCCAACACGCCGGCATCCTCGCCGGGAATTTCGAGGATCCTGGACCCCGATAGCGTCTGCCGTATACTGATTGATGTTATGCCTAAGGCCCTTATATCAATCTCCTCCTTAGCTTTTTGCATCAGCGAGGCGTAGGTGCATCCCTTCGCCACGCCGCCCGGCTGCAGCTTATACACCACAGCCGCCGACTTGGGCGGACGCAGCTTCGGTTGTTTAGGCCCTTGCGCCTGCCGCTGCTTCCCCTTTCCTTTCGCGCCTCTCCTCGCCACAACGCTCCATGGCTCATCGAGAGCCGATGGGGCGGGCGGTAGGGGTCGGGGACCGGTTGTGCTGGTCTCCCCGTCCTTTACTGTCTTGCTCCTCTTGCCCCGGGCCTTCCTGGCTTTGGGCTGTTTGGTCTCCGCTGCAGGCTGGGTTTGAGCCGTCGGCTTCTCGCTCACTGCCCGCCCGGCCTTGGAAGCGGAGCCAGACCTCGTCGTCCTCTCAAAGTTGGCGCTGGTGTTATTGCGCTGCGCACTGGTGTTAGTCAAGTCGCCACGGAGGGGCGGCCTGGTGCGCTCTTTCGGGAGCCGCGTCTCAATATTATCCAAGCGAGCTTCCACTCTGCTCAGAAATGAGCGCAGCTCGTCTGTCATTCCCACTGGTTGTAGCGGTGGTGGCGCGACCGGCATCGGGGGGGCAATAGCAGCCACCCTGTTCTGCACGATCTCGCGCCTCATCTGTTCCACCTGCGTTTTGAGGGCTATGATCTCCGCCCTGAGCGTCTGATTCTCAGACTGCAGCTTCGCCGTCTCGAAGTTGGCGGTGCGGTCTAAAAGGCTGCTGGCCGCGTCCATTATCGCGGCACTGGAGTCCTTGAGGTCTCTTACGTAAGTGCCCTTGAGGTTCTTACTCTTCAGGCCAATCCGCAAGATCTTTGCCGCCTCGTTGTTTATAAGCTCACCGAGCTCGTGCGCCGACATCTGGGCCGGCAGACGAATCGGGGCTGGTGGCGCGGTTGGTGATGATCTTCGGATTGGGGAAGGCCTCCGCTGTGGTGCGGAGCTGCTCCCTGCCTCTTTGCGCTGCGCTGACTCTTCAAGAGCGGCGCGCATTTCGGCTCTCGCCTTACCCAGGCCGATGTACTTGCCATGGGTCGGCGGTCGTCCCCTTCTTGCAGTTGTTACCTTAGGGGGGTTTGAGATACCCTCCCCCTCAACCTCACTGCCTTCTGTCTCTCTTTGTCTCTTTCGCAGGTGTTTAGCGAACATCTCTTCGATGGGGTCATCACCATCGGAGAGGTCGTCACTGTCTATCGTTGGCTCAGTGACTTTCCTACTATCATCCTTGGCCCAGTGCTGAATAACCGGGATACACGGGAGGCGCTCAAGCACCACTCTCGCGTCCATGCTTAGATCTTCTGCAATGTTATCTCCTTCCTTACTCACTCCCACATCGTCTTTATGGAGTTTGCCCCCCCCCAGAGTACGGTGGGGCTTTTGCGGCGGCTCTTCCGAGCGGCCGGCGGGATTTGACCCGCCTGGGGTAGTTTTACTGGTAATCGACTCCATTCTTGCTTTGGATTTTATACAGGGGGTCGCTCCCCCTGTAGTGCCCTAGGGACCGGACTCCCTCCGGCCACTCACCCTATTGCCGGACACCTGAAACGTAGGGTTAGGGGCCCGCCGTCAATTCGACGGACCTCGCCGGCCTTGAAGGCCAGCCATACCACGCGCATGAAGCGCCACTGGGCCATATGAAATGGCCCCCTACTGGGCCGCATCACCGGATCTTCTTTGTAGAAAGAAGAACCAGGAGCGGCCTCAATAGACGAGTCTTACCGAGCCATCCAACAGGATGAACCGGCAACACCCGCCCTCCAATTCGCGACCACCGGGTCATAAGACAGAACTAGTGACGACGTTGTGCCGCCCCTAGTAAAGTCCTGAAACCCGGCGATTCGGGCCCCCCCGGCACGACAAGCCTTGGGTCCGCGGGGATGGACATCCGTGGTGGGGGGGATGTAGAACAAACCTAGAACAACCTGGAACAACCGCCAGAATCTCAATAGCTCGAGAATGTGGTGCTAGCTCAAAAATGTTTTTTTGCGAAATTTATAAGAAATAAATGTTTTTCGAAACCAATATTTTGGAACAATATAGAACAAATCTAGAACAACCTAGAACAACTGTCAGAATCGCTTTACCTTAAAAGTGTGGTGCCAGTTCAAAAATCGGTTTTTTTTAATTTTCTCTGTAAGTTTCAATCTCAGCCATATATCGTTTTGGAACAATGTAGAACAAACTTAGAACAACCTGGAACAACCTTCAAAATTGTTGTAACTTAAAAGTGCGGTGCCAACTTCCTGGAGGTCGTTGGCGCGTTCGGTAGAACACCTGTCGGTCGCATCGATGGGGCGTGGGTTCGAATCCCACTCGGGACAACATGTTTATAGTTTTCTGTAAACATGTTTTCTCCGTCTGGTAACTTCGGGCATTGATCGGGTGGGAAGAATATCGAAATTCCGACCAGGTAACGAACCACCGTTCATAGATGGAAAAACCGTAAAGTGCACACTGCGCGTTTCGGTTTCAGTCTATGGATTTCCGATTGCTCGAAGTAAAAAGTAGGTCGACAGCGCATCATTGACTGATGTTCTGTGGCTGAGGTATCACCTACCATCAAGTGAACCTCATGCTCGACTGTCGATATCTGACATAAAAAAAAAAAAAAAAAAAAAGACTGAGACCGAAACGCGTAATGTGCACTTCAAGGTTTTCCATCTATGAAACTGCCATATGGCTATATATGCATGGTCCAAAAGAGGATATATTATTTTGTATTTTTAATTCTCTACAACTTGAGTTTAAAAGTTTTTCGATTGAATGCCTACGTTTTGAATAAAACGCATGTGCAAACTGCAAATGCATTTTATGCAAAGTTCTCGGTGGATGATGCCTCAGGTACCTTAGATTATTCGATTCAGCGTCAGTGACTTAACCTAAGGCCAAGTTTTCAGGTCCTACAGAAAAATTCTCCACCTTGCCTCCTTTTCACTGGACTATACTGAAGTTATTTCGTGTCCAAACGTTCTCATATAAGTTGCAGTGACGTAGTCATGTCAAGTCACGAACGGTTAACAATTGAACTGTGTTAGTGACATGTAGCTACAATTGAAGATGATTGTATTCTATTTGTAGTAAGCTAGATATTACAAATACCAACGACGTGACATTGAGAGAATTTAAATAAAATACTGTATACCGGATTAAAACGCGATTTATTATTTATAGGATAGTAGGAATAGATGGCGTTAATATGGCAACTTTGCAAAAATCAGACAACTTTCTTATTTCTGTCTCCCCGTGACCACGGATGCCGAAAAGCATCCGAAACGTCGGGATAAATAATTTAAACAATATAAATAATAAATCGCGTTTTAATACGGTATACAGTATTTTATTTAAATGTGTGATACTCGCGTTAATAAAAGACAATATTAGATTAGACAAATTAAGTTATAGGTACATATAATAGGTTTCATTTTTTATTTTTATTATTAAACTAAACTAAATTATTAAAGTAAAAAAATAATAATAATAAATATTATAATAAAAAGTAATATTAAATTTGTTATTGTTAAAGTAAAGTATTTGTAAAATAGCTGATAGTCTAGAGGTCACCCCGGGGCACACTGAAAACCGGCGCTGCGTCGACAAATATTGTTGGCGAAGCATATGCACGAGTCGTGAGCAAAAATGAACCGTGGTGGGGATTGAGTCAGCGTAAGTACACTGTCGGGCAAAATTATTTGGCACCTTTATTCAATCGGTAATTGAAAATCACATTAATTAATAGATTAAATTGTATTAGTCGCACGTGCAGTTTGTTTATAAAGGTTTTTAATTTTTTTTTCGTATTACATATTTATTTCATGTAACAAAACACTGAGTAGATCATTGGTGGGGTTTGTCTATTTTAACATCGAATATTTCCTTCTCTGCATATTTTGGTTTTTAGGTTCAATCAAATCGGTAACAAAATTACACTAGTTAAAAAGTTGTCACTAAATTTGCACTCGAGTGTACGATAGTCGAAAGATACGCGCGTAACCAATAGACGACGAGCATCGACTGCCGAACCAATCACGCTCCACGTCAGCGTGTTTGACGTCATATCGACCAATGAAAAGTGTGCTCACGACTCGTGCCGGTAACTGTACTCTATTAATATGGTAAATAATTATAAGTTTATATGTGGAATAAATATTTGAGTTTGAATTGAAAACCTCCTTTTTGCAAGTCGGTTAAAAACAATTGCAAATTTCAATATTAATTCGCTTATTATACAAACCAGCTGTCAGGTGTGTACTGTCAAGAAAACAAGTTTAGGTTCGTTTTCATAACACCTAAGCAAATGTTATCCATTTTTGTTTGCATTGGGGCCCGAAAAGGCTAATTACGCCAGATGGTAGCAGCGTAGCCAGAAGGTTACTTTTGTAACCTTTTAGGTGATTCTTAACTCCTTTAGCCAGCCTAGCATGATAACCGCGACAAAATTTTGTCGACCGTTTTCTCGTGTTTTAATCGAAGGGTCTAACATGAAAATTAAACTTTAAACTCGACTTTTATTATCAAAAATAGATATATTTGTCGATCGAGATATCTTTTCTATCAAAATTGACGATTTCGAGATATAATATATCTAGATATCTTATATTTTAGTTTGTCTTCCTTCGTCCGCGAGATGTCTCGTGGCGGTCATGCTAGGCCGGCAGGTTATTTCTAGGTTATACGACTCGAAAGGTTACTTTTAGGTGATTTTGCGGAATTTGTAGAATTATTTTTTTTACATGAAATAAAGTATATTTTGCGAACGAAAAACTTCATTCGTAGGCAGAGTGCAACTCTCAGTTCAATTATTAGAATCCTCTGATTAATGTGGAGGAAGGAAGGTATGCTCTTCCTCCAACCTAAAGGGAGGATCCTCGACCAGTCGAACCACTGACTGGCCGGCCGTAGATGGAACCGGATGGTTCATAGAATATGGAAAAGCCGTGAAGTGCATATTGCGCGTTTCGGTTTCAGTCTATGGATTTCCGAATGCTCGAGGTAAAAATTAGGTCGACAGCGCATCATTGACTGATGTTCTGTGGCTGAGGTATCACCTACCATCAAGTGAACCTTGTGCTCGTCTGTCGATATCTGACATAAAAAATGTCCCAGTGGTTGATGTCGAGGTGTTGTATATATACTCTTTTTTTTTGTATGGAATCACTGTTGGCCTCTACAGCTTAACACGTACAAGAGTGGCGAGCACTGTGGCTCACTAAGGGCGTCTCCTGCGAGACACGTACCTCGGCTTGGGCTGCCGTAGGAGGGGAGGGAGCCTGAAGGGCTGGACGGTAGCTCACCCGTTTGAGGGATGCGCGGAACAAAGGTCCTCGCGTTCGCGGGCGAAGGCGCTGTACGCGGGTCTGAGGTGGAATGTCCGACCGGGCGGAGTCTAACCTAGATCCTCTAGAACGTGTAGTTAACACCTCAGTAGTTAATATCGAGGTGTTATATACTTAGCGATCGGAAATACTTTGATAGCGCGATTCAGGATTTACGTATTTTTAGATTGTAGATGTCGCTTCAAAAGAATCATGTTATGGAGAATTATCTGATTTTTAAATAAATAATTATTAATCTTCTATGATCTTATTTTTCTTTATTAAAAAAAACCTAAAAGATTTTCAAGTTTCCTGTTTCGAATGCGTTTCAATAAGCGTGCGACTGTTACCTACAAAACGCTGTGTTGAAAAGTTTTCTAGGTATATATAATAGATATGGGTAACTCAGCGAAATTTCCCGCGCCAACTCAGCAACTCAGGCGCAGTGTAGTGCGTCGGCTCCTTGAGTCAACTCAATATTGCGCCACGACCGCGACGCAACAAAATGGGACGCGCAAAGCGAGCAGTGAAACCTCCGAAACGCACGCAACGCCACGCTCATAGTTCACTCAGTGAGTGGGTACTGCGCCGTGCGCCAACACATTATAAATGTGTGAGCTGACTCACCCTGCGCAGTGAAGCGTGTTGACGCAATTGCGCGGCGCAGCGCAGTGTTACACATGTCTAATATATAAATATTTTTCTATATACGTCAGTTTTATTACATAAGAGTAAATTATAAGGCTTCTAACCTTGGCAGTGACCGTAACCGCATCTTACAATATTATGCAATTGTTAGAGTAAATTGCAATAATCTTGTAATAGGATTTGTTACGAGGTATCAGTACGAATTATTATGATTAAATACAGATATTTTATTTATATTTTCCGAATGCTCGAAATAAAAATTAGGTCGTCAGCGTATCATTGACTGATGTTCTGTGGATGAGGTGACCATCAAGTGAACCTAATGCTCGTCTGTCGATATCTGACATTAAAAAACACTAATATTAGAAAGAAGTAAGATTTGTTATATTATCAGGCAGATAGGCTTTTGCATACAGTACATCTACATTGCACCCGTGCGAAGCCGGGGCGTTTTACTAGTTTAAACATAAAATGGCGGCTTTATCACTATGCAGTGATTTCTTCCGGCCAAACAATTGAAAGAACAAAAACAAACAACAAAACCAAAAAAAAGGAACCTTAATATATAAAATGTTTGTTTTATTTGCGAAGAGACGATAAGAGAAGCGTAAAAAAATACATGAAACTTATTTTATTGACATAAATAAATAAATAGTTTAATAACATATTTTATTTTTATATTCAAATTCTAAGACACAAAGGGGTACAAAAATACGACGAAACGCTTCGAGAAAAGGTAGGTCGTGCGCTTCCGTTGTTTCGTCTTGGCGGGGTATTGCCGTGCCCTCAGATTTGTGATGTGATATATTCTTTGTATATCTTAGGTAATTTTGTCCTTAAACTTTTAAAATTGAAATTATCTTAACATTTCATACTTCTGGGTTTTTGCACCTTTTGTAACCATTTAGATTTAAAGTCCAATCTAGATGTAATATTGTAGGATTTAATAACATCTGGATAAAATTAGGTATTAGGTATTGCCCTAATGGCCGACTGATTAGTCATTCTCTTATCACAACTCTGTATTGTCTTTGTCAACTAACCTTTGACCTAACGCTATCATTAGTCATAGATATACTTTCAACATAATATTGTGTTTTATTAACGCGAGTATCACATTTAAATAAAATACTGTAACCGGATTAAAACGCGATTTATTATTTATATTGTTTAAATTATTTATCCCGACGTTTCGGATGCTTTTCAGTAATCGTAGTCACGTTACAATATTGTCATCTTCTAATTTATAAAATTTCCATGTCACAATGTTAGTTTCCGTTCTCCTCCGAAACGGCTTTACCGATTTTTACCAAATTTTATATGCGTATTCAGTAGGTCTGAGAATGGTTTTTCACCCTTAATTTTTTTTTTAATTTTAGACGAAAATTTTTGTTTTTATTTTTTTATAATGTGGCATTAAAAAATACATAAAATCCTAAAATTTTACTTTTTTATCACCAACCCCTGCTTTTTTTTGTTAAAAAATCTAGATCCATGCGAAACCGGGGCGGGGTACTTACTTACTTACTTACTTACTCCGCTGGCTCAGTGACCCAAAATGAGTCTTGGCCTCCGAAACGAGAGTCTTCCACCGGGTTCTGTCTTGCGCCATTTCCTGCCAGTTGCCAGCTTGCAGTTCGTGCAGGTCTGCCTTCACCCTGTCTTCCCAGCGGTACCTGGGTCTGCCCACTGGCCTTCGGCCGCTCGGCTTCCCAAGGTACGCCATCTTGACGCCACGATCCTCTCCCATTCGCTCGAGGTGACCCACCCAACGAATTCGATGAGCTTTATACTCGCCGATTATGTTAGGCTGCGCAACCAGATTTTCAATTTCGGCATTTTTTCGGACTCTCCATGACCCATCCTCTCGCCTAGTTGGTCCCAAGATCTTACGCATGATTTTGCGTTCTGCTACTAATAGCTTTTGTTCCTCCTTCAAAGTTAGTGTCCAAGCCTCACACCCGTACATCAAAATTGGTCGAATCACAGTATTGTATATTCGGACTTTTGTACTTCTGCTAAGGAGCTTGGACACCAAAACTTTGTGAAGTGCCGCACTGCATCTCAAGGTGTTCTGGATACGGATATCAATCTCCTCTTCCCTTGTATTGTCCTCGGTTACAGTGCAGCCCAAATATCGGAATTTAGCTACTCCGGTCGCTAGTATGTATATAAATATTTTAAGCTTAATTTTTAATGATAAATTTTTTTTTGATATTGTTGTGTTTTTGAAATAAATTATATTCATGTTTAGAATATGTTTGTACAAAATACAGTATATAAAGGTAAACAGCGAAAAAAATATCAAAGGAAAAGTAAGAGTCCGAATCTATTGTCCCTCCCTATTATCCCTCCCCTCTTTTGTGGAGGCCCGGGGAAGTAGTCGTCCCCTAAATTCGACCGTTAGAAGAAAGAAGACGAACAAAGAAAATCAGCGCACGATTTGTCATATCATAATTTGTTAGAATAAAATACACGCATTCGGTCAATGACCGTGTTAGGAACGTATCAGGCAAACAAATATCCATTGAATTGACAAGTATGAGACTATACCCACTAGTCCGTTCCGTGACTGACCAACACCGTCGCGTGTCATGCACGGAGCGTCAATAAGTTGGCGAGAATATTTCGACGTATCTGTTATTGTAGGTCTTAGTATTCTGTAGTCTTTTGATATTCTATAAAGCGAAACAAAACATATTTTAACTATATAAATATAATAAGGCCGTAAGTGTCTGGCCCATTTTATTTAAATGTCCGGTTATCTGGCTGGTCTGTTCGGCTTTTCGGTTTTAAGTTCTGGCAACCCAAGTTGTCATGCACGGAGCCGATTATCAGCGATAATATTTTGACAGTGGATGTATTTAGAGGGCATAGGTACCCGTGCCTCTGTTTCTTTCATTCGTTGGTTTCGACTACTTTTTTAGCTTATCAATAAACCCGGCGGGATTCGAACCCACGCAAAGTGTAGCAACGCGCCAGTCTATCATGTACATACATAAAACATACAAGATAATTCACTAGATAATTCAAACCGCTCACTCCACGAGTCGCGTTGAGAATACGATATATATTTGACCTTGGGTCCACGTGCTGTTCACACGTGGTTGATAATATGAATTAGTTATTTAGCAATTCATGAACTAAAGCTGACTACTGTATTATATTCAATACATTCTACTATTTTAAAAAAGAAAATGGGACTTCAAAATTACGAATACGGAATAGTATTGAGTTTTGAATTTGGAATTCGTTGAGTTAGGAACGTCCAAAGAGTTTATAATATCGAGAAAATGAATATACTATTTACTCTTTATTATTTTTAAACAAGAAAATGTTCCCCAAGATACGAAAAGTATTAAATTTTGAATTTGGAATTAATTTGTTACGCGACCAAAGAGTTTATTATTTTTAAATAAGAAAATGTGACTTTAAGAGACGAATAATACTGAGTTTTGAATTTGGAATTATCCGAGTAACGCGACCAGTGCCGGTGATAAAGGGGGGCGGGATGGGGCGACGGCCCAGGGCGCCATATTTGGGGGGCGCCGAGGTTTGGACTCTCTTGCCTCCCGTGCTGCACACCCTCAATACCTGCATTACGCCCTGTGCTTACCCATATCGTATCCTGGCTACTTTGTCGATTGAAAATGAAACCACTGGAAAATTAGATTTTTCTAATTTAATCCGTGTATAAAAAATAAGCAGAAGATAAACATTCGATATTGATTTACTAGTGGGCGCCACAATATTCTTGCCCGGGGAGTCAGTGGCCCTAACACCGACACTGAACGCGACCAAAGAGTTTATAGGTAATATCGATATGAGTATACTACAGAGTACAGACTGGCTCTTGGGCACTTGCCGTACGCACCGATGGGGTTCGAATCCCACCGGGACGATATGTTGAGCGAGTATTCCGTACATACAGTACTAAGTCACTTACAGACACACAGACAGGACTTACAGACAGACAGACACAGTTTTAGAAGAATTTTAAAACGAGCTTCTATGCAGTTTTCAAGCCGCACAAGAAGATTCAACAGTTATGAGTTTTTTTTTATGTTCAACGTAATCACTACATAGTATAAAACAAAGTCGCTTTCTCTGTCCCTATGTATGCTTAAATCTTGAAAACTACGCAACGGATTTTGATGCGGTTTTTTTTAATAGATAGAGTGAAGAGGAAGGTTTATATGTATAATAATAACAGTTTTTCTGTAGTGTATTTAGTATCAGCATTGCACCGGTGCGAAGCCGGGGCGGGTCGCTAGTTGTTATATATTTTCGAATATAAATTGAAGTATATATCTGATGTGGGATGTACTTTAATATATAAAATAAAAAGAAGATAAATAAACTTAAAGCGGTGACAAAATGCAGTCAAGTACCTAAATAACTACGCACTTCCGCATTAGCAGTTGCTATCATAGACATTTACGTCATATTCGCTCTGACCAATGGCGTGGCTTTTCAAATATTTGAATTTCCCACTTTTATATGCACTTTTTATAAAATAATTTCTTGTTCAAAACTGAAATTGTAATAAAAACTATTGATGGAAGCGTAATTCTGAAGTAATAAAGTTTAATAAAAAAATGGTTGACCCTCATTGGAAACACGTACACATATTCTCTATTCTGATAACAAAGTTTTTAAATCAATATTTCCTTCTTATTACTTACAAGTTATTAAATATTATTTTTGATACTTCTGTCCTCTTCTTTAACTTAAGGTCGTTTACATATTTAATATAATAATATTAAGAAATCAACGTATCTTTTTTTATTTTTTAATCCGTATAATATAAATTATAATACGTATCTTTTTTGTGTTATACTTTTAGCCAGTCCATAGGTCATTCTTCTTATTAGGGATACGCAAAATTTCAATAGTATCGATATTTTACTCGATACCAGTATCGTATCAAAAGTATCGATACCAACAAAGTATCGAAACAAAAGTATCGATACCTGAAGGTGTCGAGTACTTTTTAATACATTTATAAAAAATCTGAATGGAGTGTTATTAATAATAATATACTTCATATTCGGCCGTCTGATCTCAAACTAGGGAGAGCCTGTGCTATATATACCAGGTAACCAGGCTGCTTATAAACATTAAACATAACTATAATTTTTTAAATACATAATCATAAATTATATATAAATTACACCCAAACACAGAGCAAATGGCCGTGCTCATCACATATTTGTCCTGGGTGGGAATCGAACCCATGAACTCCGGCTTAGCAGTCAAGGTCACTAAATACTAATCCCCGAATCAAGTCGTTTAGTAGTGACGTAACAAATATTGTGTTTAAAATATCGAGTGTTATTTTTTTTCCTTTTTTTAATTAGAAATGGGGAGAAAAGTATCAATACTTTAAGAAAGTATCTACATACTTGAGAAAGTATCGATACTTTGAGAAAGTATCGATACCTCAAAAGTATCGGAACAAAGGTATCGATTCCAGAAGTACTTGGTATCGAAACAAAAGTATCGATACTTTTTGCGTATCCCTACTTCTTATGTTTGGTCACAGTGCTAGCTGCTTTGTAGCGGCATATTGGTACGGAATATGTTATTATGTATGTATTATGTTATTCTGATAACAAGAATAAGTTTCATCAAAATCCGTTCAGTAGTTTTTGCGTGAAAGAGTAACAAACATCCATCCATACATCCACACAAACTCTCACATTTATAATATTATTCTAGTAGGATATTGATGTTACATGTACAAAGTTAAGTCACGATCATTTTGCAATGCTGCCGACCTATCATGATAACCGCGACAAAATTTTGTCGACCGTTTTCTCGTGTCGTAATCGATTATCGCTCTATTTCTTTCGGGTCTAACATGACAATTACACTTAAAACTCGACTATTAATATCAAAAATAGATATATTTGTCTATCGAGGTTTCTATCAAAATTGTCGATGTCGAGATATAATATATAAAAATCGCAGGGCGGATTTATCGCCATGGAGCTCTCAATGATTTGGTAAGGAGGGCTCTTGTCTCGGCCTCTATCCCTGCGTCTCTGGAACCAGCTGGTATGTCCAGAGACGATGGAAAGAGGCCAGATGGCGCGACTTTGGTACCCTGGTCTGTGGGGCGGGTCCTTGTGTGGGATGTTACTTGCGTTGATACGTTGGCACCATCCCATGTAGGGACTACGTGCCAGAGACCTGGTGCTGCTGCCGATCAGGCCCAAATTCTGAAATGCCGCAAATATTCTTCTTTAATGGGGTCTTACGAATTTGCGGCATTAGCATTTGAAACTTTGGGTCCTTGGTCGGCGCATACGAAAAAATTTGTGAAGGATTTGTCCATGCGGCTGGTCCAATCTTCAGGGGAGCCCAGAGCTGGTACCTATTTCGCCCAGCGAATAAGCCTCGCCATTCAGCGAGGAAATAGTGCCAGTATCCTGGGAACCATACCGCATGGCAGTTTTCTTGAGGGTGTATATATATTATAATTAGTTAAGATCTAGGCTATTGTTTTATTTTTATAATATTTTTAATAGATGAAGTTGTTTTATATATGTTTCAAGTTGAATTAATGATGGCAATTGATTGAAATAAAGAATATCTCCATATCTTACATCTTAGTTTGTCTTCTCTCGTCCGCGACATATCTCGTGGCGGTCATGCTAGGCCGGCTGGTAAAGGGAGATATACCAACAGTGAGTTGAAACCTGAATTGAATATAAAGTATGTACTAAAAGCATTTTAGATTTTTCTAGCTCTTACATACGAGTAGATGGGCGTTTTTGTTAAGTTTTTTTTTTTCGAAAGGACACTATTGTTTTTGGCACTAGCACTTTTAAAACTAACCGGACTTTTGTTAAGTGTTGTCATCGATGCGCATCGTTATTTAGCAAACCGCAACTGATGCCGGCATCGTTTTTTCTGGCATCGATGCCAAGCAACTGAATGCGATGTAACAAAATTACTCTCGGATTTTTCCGTTGCGCGATTAAATGGCATCTTTTTTTATGTTAGATATCGACAGACGAGCATGAGGTTCACTTGATGGTAGGTGATACAGCCACAGAACATCAGTCAATGATGCGCTGTCGACCTAATTTTTACTTCGAGCATTCGGAAATCCATAGACTGAAACCGAAACGCGCAATATGCATCTATGAACGGTGGTTCGTTACCCGGTCGGAATTTAGATATTCCTCCCACCCGATAAATGCCCGAAGTTACCAGACGTGGAGAAAACATGTTTACAGAAAATTATAAGCATGTGGTCCCGGTGGGATTCGAACCCACGACCCATCGATGCGCACGGCAGGTGTTCTACCGAACGCGCCAACGAGCCCGTCAAACACTTATTACACGCTGTAATTCTGTATCTTACAAATATTCATAAAAGAAGTTTCTGTAAGGCAGCTATGTCTATGAGTTTGAAATACTCATAAAAAATAGCTCTATCAATGTCCATGAGTCATATGACATTTTTGAATTAGACTCTATATGATAGTTTATTAACTTCAAAATCACGTGTAGATGAACTAGTATTATGTAATATTTCCGACTTTAAAAATAGTCTTACGTATGTATGAATTATAGGCATTAGGCAGGTCGTTGACCTCTTGACATTGAATTTGGCGGCAATCCAAGATAGTTCGAAAGTGAAAACGAAACACGTTACACGTGATTCTTGAATATTTGAATAATTCCATTCTCTATTTAAAACATTTATAGCGAACTTTTCATTTCGAAATTTAAATTACTATAATAAATTTTTATTTTTTAAAATTAGAATACAGCAACTTAAAAGTTTGATACTAGATAGATTATAAATTATAAATATTTGTTACGCGTAGAATAACGGAGCAAGAAAAATACTAAAAAATATAGATACTTTTGTAAATGATGTCAAAGACATCATAACGAGTTTTCTAAGTGGATTCAAGGTCGTTTACTAATCAACGCATGGTAAACGCTTTTCATAACAGTGTGTCATTTGTAATGGCGAATCTCACACTTTTAAATGAATGCATTTTATTCATTAGGTTATTTATCCCAATTTTCGAATTTTCTTTATAGTTTTTCATTCGAATAGCTTTTCATTCTTTCTGAAAATAGACGTCTTACGAAGCCACTTATGTTATTATTGGAGACATAACAATGACGTCTCAGGTTGACGCATACAGCACAATCACTATGTAACTTTGTATTTTTATCTGATAAAGCCGTGGATGATATTTTTATTGTTATAGGTAGGCGCAAACTCTATTATTTTAAGTAAGATATCGACAGACGAGCATGAGGTTCACTTGATGGTAGATAATACCTCAGCCACAGAACATCAGTTAAAGATGTCGGCCTACTTTTTACTTCGAGCATTCGGAAATCCATAGAATGAGACCGAAACTATGACACTTCAGGGTTTTTCCATCTATTGAACGAACGAACGGTGGTTCGTTAGACGGCCAGGATTTCCTTATATTCCTCCCGCCCTAATGTCCGAAGTGACCAAATGTGGGGAAGACATGCTTACAGAAAATTACAAACATATATCGTCCCGGATTTATAGTATGTTTATTTATTACTAGACGACCTACCTGACGTCGCTTCAATTTATTTTCACAAAAGAATCATTGAAATTGTCGCTTGACCTCCGTATTTGTATAGATATTTTGCGTATTATAGTTTTTTTACTATCTTCTAAACTACGCAACCAATTGATATACTGTAAAACGTAATTCTTATCTCTATTAAATACTAATGTTGATACAGTAATCTATTTTGCAAGTACATAATATTTTGTAGTGCAAAAAATCATAGATAAAAAATATTTCATATAGTTTTATCTAGAAGTAAGTACTATACAACCTTTTTTTGCCATACATGTAACTTTTTTATTCCACTTCCTAAATAAAATGGTGAGTTTTTTTTTCCATAAATCCAAAAATTATCTCCCAACAAACAAATTCCTTTCTGTTTTAAGGGGTTTTTAAATATTTCTAGATTAATTTTAGAGACTTTTATTTCAGACATTGCACTCACGTTTCGAATTAAAAACTACATGTTATGAAAATTATATATAGTTAGTCCAATATTAAGGCATTTGTGTAGCTTTATATTTTAGGAAGAAATCATTTTGTTGACTTGAGTCAATAGTTACATTTACTCTCAACTTTTCTTATTTACTTTCATTACTTAATCATATCTCTTTGTCTTATTATATTCATAGGTAAATTAAGTATTTAATTTTGAAGATATGCATTCAATACTATTAATTAAAAAGTGATCGACGCCATGAATAATTCGTATTATCTTCAGGCGTTAGAAATAAGAAAAAAAACTTACACTAATGCAACTAAGTAAGGATGCAATCGGGCGCCATCTTGTGCCAACGTGACGTCACCGGAAATGGCCATTTTCTGCTTTGTTACAGCTCTTTGGGACCTGAATGAAAATAAATTACAGTTATTGAATGATTGTTTACGTGAGGAAAAACATACCTTCTTAAGAAAATCAATAAAATCAGCTGTTTTATTAAATCTCGCCCTAGATGCTCTTAGATGCTAGCTATTTTATAAAATTAAGGATTTTGCCTGGACTTTATATTCATAGTGATATTATGTGGTGTGGGTAGAAGTTATAACATATAAGCATGAATCGTGAGGATGACTAGATGTTAGGTAATAAATACTTAATTTACAAGACAGAAATCCGTAGATTAAAGGCCAATTTACATGATGCCATTTTCTTTTACATACAAGAGCAATAATTGAATGCAAGAATTGTAATCTGTTTCCACGCGGATATTATAATATGCTGTTTACACCAAGAAAAGTATTGAAAAAAAACTTGTATGACAGATCGAGAATTTTATTTGTTTTTTAGACCATGCAAGTAATTTATTGCTTCAATGGATGGCTGGATGGATGATTCTTCCCCATTTAGGGAACATAGGACCAAGTCTACCGAGACGGGATTACTTTCAAGGCTTTGACAACGATCTTATTTTTATAGTGTTTCTTTTTATTCGATGTCTTCTTTTTTAATTTGTGGTTTGAATTATTCCATGAATTCATGGATATTTACTGGTCTGCTCTGTGCTTTTACCAATACTAGTTTTAGTAAAGTAGTACTTTAGACGGAGACTGAACCTGACTGACTGGTCGGCAAATTAATGACATTTACAAAAAAATAACGGTTTACAGTTATGTACAACACGTAGTAAATGAAGCAGTGAGTTTATATAATACTAACAATACGCCCCGGCTTCGCACGGGTGCAATAATATACTATACGAATGCCTATGTAGCTCGCTGATAATGTAGCTTTCTATAAGTGAAAGAATCTTTAAAATCGGTCCAGTATTTTTTACTTATCAAATCTAAAATATTGGTATTATTTTGCACTTGATGAAGTACGCTAGGACTTACGAACTTACGTAGCTCAGCACGTTTGTTTAAGCACCGGGGGTCCTGCATTCGAAATCCGGGGAATCAAGATCAACAAAAAATCAGTGAAACAGATACAGAAATGGGTCAGCCCCATGCCCCACTAGTTGACTCGGGAAATCAGTTAGAACTTCCATTGAAGTATTTCCACTGACATTCTACATTTAAAAACAATCACAGTGACATTTAACATAAGACCTATGTTGAAACAATTAACAATTGTGATTTTTGAATACATTTCTGTCTTTCGACCCACTGGGTCGTATGTTAAGTATTTTTAGACACAAACCACCGGAACAATTGTTAGAGATTTAATTTTAACGTTTTAATTTTAAGAAATAAAATAATAACTCAATATTGCCTTTAATTAACGTGATTATCACACATTTAAAACAAGAGGACACTGTTGGTCAATATTGCCATAATATAGAAAATAACAGTTAATATCAACTCCGTATAAAACAAAGTCGCTTCTCGCTGTCTGTTCCTCTTTAGATCTTTGAAACCACGCAACCGATTTTCATCAGTAGACAGAGTGTATACGTATAGTTTAATATATTGTTTTGTGTTAATATTTTGAAGTATGACGATAATTGTTCGAGATGTCGAAAGAAATCGAGCCGACTGAGAGCGAAATTGCAGTCTTATTATTTCACTAGTTTTGTTACAAAAACTGTTTGAATCACGCGAGTATCATCGAGTAAATAATATGGCTAGAAAAACTTGAAGAGATGTGTTTTATGTTAGATATCAACAGACAAAAATGAGGCTGGCTTGACGGTGATACCTCAGCTATAGGACATAATTCACTGTTGCGTTATCGACCAATTTCGTAAATCAAGCATTCGTAAATCGATAAAGTAACTATACCACCTATAAACGGTGGTCAAGATTTCAATATTCCTCCCACTAGTTAAATTCCCTAAGTGGTCAGATATATGGGAAAAATGTTTATAGAAAAATATTATAGAATCCGTTGGGATATGAACCCGATACCCATCGAAACGCAAAGCAGATCCATCCATCGCGCCAACTAGCACTTTAAAAATGTAGTGTTAATAATAAATTCCTAATAAATGATTATTACAATGACTATTACATTGTTACATTTCGGTAGCACGTGTATTTATTAACGTGAACTCTACTCAAAGGTATTGTATTGTATTATTCAATTAGACTAATATACTATTGATATTTATGTATTATGTACATAATTAGAATAACTTTGAAACTTAAAATTTTCCAAGTAAGTAAATAGTGTTAATTTGCCCTTGTAATTTATTGATAGGTGGTTAATAAAGAAGATAATGTTACTTTTTAAAATTTTATCATTATTTTTAATCTCACCAAATATATTTAAAAAAAAAAACAAAATTAGTATTGTATTCATAATTATAAAAAAGTTAACATCTTATTTAAAAATACAGAAAATACAAGTAGGTATCATGAACAAAATTGAAATAGAAAAAAATAACAATATTGAAGTATCAAAATTAATCAGTTGCAATATATCTTAATTTGATAAAAAAAAGTTCGTTACCTCTGCGTATCTAGTTCTCTATCATCCTAACTTAGCAACAGAACAACATACAATTAATTTTATTTTATAGAATTCTTTAGAAAATAACACCTTGATTCACATAATAATTAGATTAATAGCCACTAAAACTGATAAAAACTGAATTCGTTGTATAAATAAATATAATATGAAAACTCTTCGGTATATAAACAAAGGAATTTGAAAATGGAACGCGACGGACGACTATGTATCAGTCGCTTTCCCGCGTTACTGCTTCTATGTTTTGAGCAATTTATAATGACATAACCATCAAAGGCAGCATAGAAATTAGACTGTATTAGAACGGAATAGATATCATTTTGATAAGTATTAATGTAATCTTGACAGATTGTGTTCTCTCGATACGATATAATATGGTTTACTTATTTCTCTCGGACTTTTATTGAGATAATAACATTCATCAATATTAACACTTGGGTATAGCACGCTGCACGATCACACGATAAGCAGAATTTATTTAGAAACAAATTATTAATTAAAAAAAACCACCTGAATAATTTGTGTCTTCACAGGATTTTTTTGATTTTAAAAATATAATATAACTATGGTCTGTTGTTTAAAAACAATTTTATTTAATTACAAGTTTTTTGTACATACCTATTAATTACTATTTTTATTCATACCTACTTCGTACTTTTGTAAACGTTTGACGTATGACGTTGACTGACAATTGACATTTGACAGTCATGTCACATAGTGACATATGTCATTATAAATCAAATCAAAGTCCAGTCACGCGATAAAAAATGTGTATCTTGAATTTATTAACGCGTTATTATTTAAAAATTTCTTTAAACTTTTTCTATTTTCATATTTAATAAATTCATATTGTGATAATACTTTATTAATGTACAAATAATGCAATAACAGTGTCTTAGTTTACGTATGTTCGATGTTGTTATGTGTTGGAACAATTGATAAGTTTTAATGGTTTTTTTTTGACGTCTGACGAGTTTTTGTCGCGTTTTTTCCCTGTTGTACAACGTATTGATTATTCTTCTTGTTACACATTGTATGGTGGAGGCCTATATAAATGTGATAAAATTTATCATTGTTATTAAAATGTTTTGTAAACAAAGTTGATTAATAAATAGTAAGTGTTTTTCTCTATGCACTGAAAACGAAATATTTTGACTTTGAACTACTGGATGATAATGACATTTGTTTTTTTAACTTTATTAAACTTTCAGGCAAAATGGTTGAACCAGCTGTATCTGATATTGATCCCCTGGGAGCATTTTCATACCTTACCTATAATCATTATGGCCAATTTACTACAACAAACAATGACACTTATCAATTACCAATAAAACCTGAAGAGCAATACTACAACTTACCTCAAAGTAGCATTTCTGTGAATAACACTATTAATAATGATTATGTGAATGAACCAAATAATACAAAAAAATTGCCACAGGATATGACAAACAGTGATAATAACATTAATTCTGATATAAAACCAATTATCAGAAATGGTAAGGTAAAAAAAGAGAAAAAGAACAATTTTGTATCACAAAAAATAACAGAAGAAGGATATCCGTTCTATGGTTGTTCTGTATGTAATATAAGTTTTTCATTACTCCGAGAATTAGATACACATGTCACTACACACAAGGATAGGATAACTAGCTATGATTTACGAATAAAAAATCAATTAAAGAAGAAAAAGTTAAGAAAGGAACAGAAGAAACTGAAGAAAATGAAAAAAGAAAAACAATTAGATGTTGAAATAAAGCCAGAGGATGGATATATCGGTAGTGAACAAGCATCGGAGTTTGGTTTAAATAATAATGAGGCAGAAAACAAAGATGAACCGGAAACGTTAAGGGAAGAAATGGAGAAGAAACAGGAATTAATGAATTTACAGAAGATTTATAAATGTTTTGCGTGTCAGAAACAATTTACTTTGAGTTATTATTTGAAACTTCATGTCAGGTCACATACAGGTAAGTTATGCATAAATAAACCACCTTTTTTTGTATAATGTTGTAAATAAATAAACCACCTTTTTTATATGAGTCGTATAGAATCAAAGGCGGCTATCTGACTTATGTCTGATTGTTAGTAATTTAAAAAAGAAAATGTTCTTCTCCTTTATTTTTGTATTAGGTATCATTCATTGCATGTTTAAGGTATACAATTAAAGATAAAACCAAATATATAAAAAAACATAACAGTCTAAACGACAAGAACTTATTTTATTTTGGTAGATTGCCAGACCAAAAATGTCAGATAGTAGCCTTTGATTCTATACGACTCATATAATAGTCATATTAACATATTCAACCGGGTAGTCTTATTCTAATAGTGTAATATTTTAATAGTAAAAAGTTATACATAAATATAAAAGAAAAAAAGTCAACTTGGTACAACATCATTCTATTCAGTCAAGTATAATTCTGTGTCTGTTTCACTAATAATTTTTTATAATAAGCCAGTATATCTTATCAGTCTTCTGTGACCGTGTGAAATCTGAGGCTATCATTCTTCATTGTAATTCTCACTGGTCGTACTTTGAATTCTTTCCTCTGATATACTTATTCCTATCTCGCATCTCACACGAACTATTCTGCTATGCATTCCCTTGTTCTAGTGCTGGCTGGGTGAAATAACTCGAAATAGCAGCATTTTTTCCGACTTAGATTTTTTTAATGTTAGATATCGTCAGACGAGTATGAGGTTCACTTGATGGTAGGTGATACCTGAGCCACAGTACATCAATCAATGATGCGATGTTGACCTAAACTTGTACTTGACACTCATTGTTATAATTTGGCCACATAACTCAATATAATTATAATTATAGCATATATGTTATTCTGATTTATAAACAATAATTCTGTAAATTTTCGTCGAAATCCGTTCAGTAGTTTTTGAGTAAAAGAGTAACAAACATCTTAATAATTATTTTTGTTTCCATAGATGAAAAGCCATACACTTGCGAGCAGTGCGGACAGTCATTCATAACGGCTAGCAAGCTGGGTCGGCATAATAAGAGGTTCCACTTGTCCGTGCAATACCAGTGTAGGATATGTTACAGACAGTTTTACAGGTATGAAACATGTTTCATGGTAGCTGACTCGGCAGATCTTGCCCTGCCTAAACACTTCATAAACGTATTATAAGCGGCCTTATTCTTAAACCATCTACTCGGACAACTCAGAACATGGAATAACCGTGAGTCAAACTAAACCACAATGGAATTTTTACAAAACAGATTTTTATTCATTGTATTCTTCAATGGCGCTTGCCGATTGGAGTTCTATTTATAAAATGGATCAACCGGCGAGTGCTTTGGAGACATTTTACAATATTTTTAATTCGTTGCTTGATGATTATGTTCCTTAAAAACTACAACAAAATAATCGCGAATATTGCTATCCCGAGTGGTACACTAAAGAAATTATTAGGGATATACAGTTTAAGGTCAAACTGCATAAGCGATATAAATCAACACGGTTACAGGTAGATTACGATTCATTCTCTAATTGTAGAAAGCGGATTAAAGCAAGTGTGAGGAAAGAACTCCAAACGTACGAGGAACGGGTGCAGAAAACGTATTATAAGCTTGATATAGTTAAAATATGTTTTGTCTCGCTCTATCTAATATAAAAAGACTACATAACGAAAGAAACAAAACATATCTTAACTATATCGAGCTTTTAATATGTTTATCAATAAGTCCGTTATTTTATAAAATTTAAAAAAAAACTGCCTACCAGTCGGCCTAGCATGACCGCCACGAGATATGTCGCGGACGAGAGAAGACAAACTAAGATGTAAGATATCTCGATATATTATATTTCGACATCGACAATTTTGATAGAAAAGATATCTCGATCGACAAATACATCTATTTATGATATTAAAAGTCGAGTTTTAAGTGTAATTGTAATGTTAGACCCGGAAGAAATGAAGAGATAATAGATTAAAACACGAGAAAACGGTCGACAAAATTTTGTCGCGGTTGTCATGCTAGGCCGGCTGATCAAGGTATCTCAACCCACAAAAAAACAGTTGAGCGGTTTAGGAAGAGTTCATTAACAGTTACCCACAGTTGTTCATTTGTTAGTTACACCATTTATAACTCAAGAACGGCTGCACCGATTTTAATGATATCCTATTTGTTGGATTTGTCTATGTCTGGAATAATAGAATTACTTTTAAAATATCGGAAAATTTCAGGAAAAAATATGCCCAAAATTAATTTAAAAAAAAACGCTTCGCATAAAGAATAGAAGTGGGAAAATACCATATTATTCAATTTGTCTTCGTTATTTTTTAATTTTGCCAATATTTTGCCAGGACAACGTTTGTGGAACGAAAACAAACAAAAAACTATCATATAGAAAATATTTTTTTCAAATTATGTCAAGTTGAGTTTTTGGCATATGGCGACGGCGGTAGACAGAAATAACAAAAATCATCTTATTTAAATACATAGTTACTAGCTGACCCGGCAAACGTTGATTTGCCATGTAAATGATTTCTAAAAAGCAGGGGGTTGGTGATAAAAAAGTAAAAATTTAGGGTTGTACATTATAAAAAAATAAAAACAATAAACTTCGTCCAAAAATAAAAAATAAAAATTTAAGGGTGAACAACCCTTGTCACTTAGGGGTATGAAAAATAGATAGTAGCCGATTCTCAGAACTACTGAATACGCATATAAAATTTGGTAAAAATCGGTAAAGCCGTTTCGGAGGAGTACGGTAACTAACATTGTGACATGGAAATTTTATATACATAGTTATAATTTTGATATGGACGATTTTTTCTTTTTTTTTCTGAATACTATCACCTGTTTTCGGCTTGAAGTAAATTATAGTAACAATACATCACTCCTACCATTATTTCTTGTAGATTTGAACTTTTAACGAGGCATTTTGATAAGAAGCACGCTGATGACAAATTGGAAGGAGAGCCGTATGGTAAGTATTTTATTTATGTTAGATATCGACAGACGAGCATGAGGTTCACTTGATGGTAGGTGATACCTCAGCCACAGAACATCAGTCAATGATGCGTTGTCGACATACTTTTTACTTCGAGTATTCCAAACGGTGATTTGTTACCCGGTCGGAATTTCGATATTCCTCCCGATCAATGTCCGAAGTTACCAGACGTAGGGAAGACATGCTTACAGAAAATTATAAACATGTGGTCCCGGTGGGATTCGAACCCACGACCCAACGATGCGCACGGCAGGTGTTCTATCGAATGCGCCAACGAACCCTGCGTCCTATGTTATCGGAATTTCATTATTTCCCCCGTTTAACGCCTGATGTGACCAAACGTGGGGAAGACATGCTTATAGATAATTATAAACATGTCCCGGCAAGTGCGTAAGGTAGGTGTTCTACTAAACGCGCCAATGAGCCCGTCAAATTCTTCCATGTGTCCGTATTCTTTCTAATTTTAAGGTAGCTTTGGAATAAATTTCATTTTTTTTTACAGATTTCAATGCAATATTGCCATATTTAAAAGAATTAGAAGAGCAATTACGCGAGAAACAAGAAGCAGAAAAGACTAAACCCCCCGATGACTTGTGGTCAAACGAATGGCCCAACATGACGTCGAAACAAGACAATCAAATGGACCAAACAGACCAAATAGACAAAAAAGACCAAATACAAGTTAAAGAGTGTAAATTAGAGATAGAGATCGAAGAAGTGAAAGTTTCTATGGATGATGTTGAAATAAAACAGGAAAATGATGATGTTGATGATTCGGCTGTTGATAATGATGTTGTGAATGATAATGATAGCGTCAACTGTGATTTGAAGGATGAAGTTAGTTTGAAGGATGAGTAAGTACCTTTGTATTTGATACTTAATCATATTTCTTTATATAATATATACTAGCTGACCCGGCAAACGTTGATTTGCCATGTAAATAATTTCTAAAAAGCAGGGGTTGGTGATAAAAAAGTAAACATTTAGGGTTGTATGTAGTTTTTAATGCCACATTATAACAAAATAAAAAAAATATATCGTCCAAAAATTAAAAAAAAAATTTAAGGGTGAACAACCCTTATCACTCAGGGGTATGAAAAATAGATAGTAGCCGATTCTCAGACCTACTGAATACGCATATAAAATTTGGTAAAAATCGTTAAAGCCGTTTCGGAGGAGTACGGTAACTAACATTGTGACATGGAAATTTTATATATTAGAAGATTAATCCATAGCTAATGAGATGGTGCAAAGGGCAAATGCAACCATTTAAATATTAAAATAGGATTGGTTTTACCGGTTTAAAACGCAATTTATCAATGTTTGGAAGGTTTGACAGTCTGGAAAATAATCTACTTTCTACGTTCTGGAAAGTAGATTTTGATTAGAAACCTCAGGATAAAATTCGTATCAAAGACCAACTTTTCGTTTCCAGCGATTCCGATGAAGACTACTTTCCTTCAAACACTTGGTTGAAGGCCGAAGAGCCTCTTGATGTTACCCCAAATACGACAAATAGCGTTAAGTGTCCCGTATGCGAGAAGAGTCTCAGTACAGCGTCATATATGCGCGTGCATATGCGCACGCACACGGGCGAGAGACCTTTCAAATGCTATATATGCAACATGGGGTTCATCACGGCGAGTAAGATGCATAGGCATGTTCTTACACACCCTGAGTCCTTGAAAGGTAAGGATAAGAGAAGAATAATTGGAGATCTCAAGGGAAATAAGATTTGAAAAATTTTTTCGATCGTACAGGGTAAAAATGATCAGTGAAACAGACACAGAAGTGTCCGTTTATGTTCACACTATTGGACCCGGGAATCCACTTTATTAAAAAAAATTTTGGGTCGTTTTAAATAAAATGTTTTGGTTGGGCATGGAACAATAGGCTGATCACCTACTTGCCTATAAAGAAAAATTATCAGTAAAACAGACATAGATGTGTCTGCCCAAAGACCCACTAGGGGACACAAAATTCTAAGAAGTACCAGGACTTCAGAAGTAACAAGTGTTCTATCAATGTATACTGGTTAATAATTACTAAAGAATACTCTAGCGTTATTAGCAAGCGATGAACAGTGAAATAGACACAGAAATATGTGTGTCCCATGCCCCACTAGGGGTCTGGGGATTCTAAGAAGTACCAGGACATTAGAAGTATGTAACAAGTGATCTGTCAATAATTACAGTAGTTAATAATTAGTAAAGAATACACTAGCGTTATAAGTAAGCGATGATCAGTGAAACGGACACAGAAATGTGTCTGTCCCATGCCCCAATAAGGGACACGGGAATTCAGTTTTTAATTATATTATTACTAACTTTTCTAGGCCTCTTATGTGATATGTTTCAGACGACGTGAAAAAAGAAAAGACGGAAGCCGATGTCAAATGTGAAAATGTCGACGATGTGAATACGTGAGTCTTTTGTATTAGCAAAGAACATAGATGTATATAGAAGAACAGGCCTTATATACGCGCTTGTCACGGTGTCTCCGGGGTAAGAGTAGTTCTCCCCCCAGCCGCCGCGGGCTGCTAGTGTCCGTGTGGACGACACTCTGACGTGGAGTCATAGCGCGCACTCTCTCGCACCCAGCCGCTTGTAGAGCGGTGTTGCCGAGAGCGAGCGAGAGCGAGCGAGACAACGCGAGGGGAGGAGTCAGCGGACTGCTTAGATTTTTTTTTTTTGTCAGATATCGACAGACGAGCATGAGGTTCATTTGATGGTAGGTGATACCTCAGCCACAGAACATCAGTCAATGATGCGCTGTCGACCTAATTTTTACTTAGAGCGTTCGGAAATCCATAGACTGAAACCGAAACGCGCAATATGCACTTCACGGTTTTTCCATCTATGAACGGTGGTTCGTTACCCGGTCGGAATTTTGATATTCCTCCCACCCGATCAATGCCCGAAGTTACCAGACGTGAGGAAAACATGCTTACAGAAAATTATAAGCATGTGCTCCCGGTGGGATTCGAACCCACGACCCATCGGTGCGCACGGCAGGTGTTCTACCGAACGCGCCAACGAGCCCGTCGTAGATGTGTGTGTCACACCGATACATTGCCGCGCGAACTATTTTTTCTGTGCCAAAAGTTTGTATGGGCCTGTTTTTTCTATGTACATCTATGTTCTTCGGTATAAGTATCCAACTGTCATTTGTACCTAAATAAATAATTTAGTTATTTATTTTGAATAAGCATAATAAGATTTTATTTTAAAATATTTCATTGCGTAAAGGCCAATTTACATGATTTCATTTTATTGTACATACAAGAGCAATAATTGAATGCAATCGATTATGGGCAATAATTGACATCGAAGCAAGTAAGCAACTCTTTACACGCGGATATTATATTATGTTGTTTGCGCCGAGAAAAGTATTGAAACAAAACTTGTATGACAGATCAAAAATGTTTAGTCTTGTTTAGACCATGCAAGTCATTAATTGTCTCATTTTTATTGTATGCAACATGCAAGAAACTTGCATCGTGAAATTGGGCCTTTTTTGGGTTGCCACACCTTTTTTAAATTTCGGTAAATAAGTTATTTTTCATTAAAAATCGCTTTCAGAGAGAAAGTTAAGAAGGCAGTCAAGAAGTTATCGAAAAAATTAAGCGAGAAAAGTAAGAAGTACAAGAAGCGGCCACACGCTTGCGAGTTTTGTCACAAGCGATTCCTTCATCTTGATACTTTACAGGTAATTTCATTATATTTCTATTTCAATGAATATTCATAAAATTTTGATACTTGACAGGACTTTTATTCTGTGAATATACATACATAGGTAATTTCATTATTTTTGAGAATGTTTTTTAGTAAAATGCCCCAAATATTGATACTTTATAGATAATTTTATTATTTTTGTGAATATTGTCACTAAAATTGTTAAATCTTGATACTTTATAGGTAATTTTATTATTATACTAATTGTCACTGAATATATACCTAATATATTGATACTTGACAATTATTTTTTATTTATTTAAATAATATCATCAAAAGATTTCTAAATCTTGATACTTGACTGGATTTTTTGTGATTACTGTATTAACTAAAGATTCATTAATCTTGATATAAGATAATAATAAATCATTTCATTATTTTTATGAACATTTTGAGGTTGAGGTCTAATATAGACATGGATGTCTCTACTATTAGAGGTCTAATGTAAACATGATGTCTCTACTTTTAGAGGTCTAATATAGACATGATGTCTCTACCATTAGAGGTCTAATATAGACATGATGTCTCTACTATTAGAGGTCTAATTTAAACATGATGGCTCTACTATTAGAGGTCTAATATAGAAATGGGTGTCTCTACTATAAGAGGTCTAATATAGACATACATGGATGTCTCAACTATTAGATGTCTAATATAGAAATGGGTGTCTCTACTATTAGAGGTCTAATATAGACATGGACGTCTCTACTATTAGAGGTCTAATTTAAACATGATGTCTCTACCATTAGAGGTCTAATATAGACATGATGTCTCTACCATTAGAGGTCTAATATAGAAATGGGTGTCTCTACTATAAGAGGTCTAATATAGACATACATGGATGTCTCTACTATTAGATGTCTAATATAGAAATGGGTGTCTCTACTATTAGAGGTCTAATATAGACATGGACGTCTCTACTATTAGAGGTCTAATTTAAACATGATGTCTCTACCATTAGAGGTCTAATATACACATGGATGTCTCTACTATTAAAGGTCTAATGTAGACAAGATGTCTCTACTATTAGAGGTCTAATATAGACATGGATGTCTACTATTAGAGGTCTAATATAGGCATGGATGTCTACTATTAGAGGTCTAATATAGACAATGGATGTCTATTATTACTACTACGTGGAAGGTTTAGGAGTTTGACCGGCATTTTCTGTGTATTAATCCAGGGTTAATTGTGCCAAATTTTATCCAAATTCAATCAGCCGTTTAATCTTGATTGAGTTGAGTACATTATTTGTACAGATACACAAGAAATCTCACGATGGCGAAGAGATAAAGTACAGGTGCCATTTCTGCCTGCTCGAGGTGCTAGATGAAGATAGTTTGAAGTCCCACGAGAGCACCCACAGCGGGGCGAAGCCCTATCAGTGTACTATATGCGGGAAGTTCTATAAAAAGAGGGAGAGTATGGTGAGTGTTACTTGTATATACCCTGTATAAACAATTTTATTGTCAGTGTCAGTTTTGATATCTTATTCTGTGAACAATTCCGAATGCTCGAAGTAAAAAGTAGGTCGACAGCGCATCGTTGTTCGTTGATCAAAGGCTGTTGTATCACCTATCATCAAGTGACCTCATTCTTGTTTGTCGATATCTAATATTTAAAAAAATACATATATTGAGATTGTATTTTTATGATTTTTTAAACTACTGTGCCGATCGAAAAACTTTTAATTTTTTACCCAGGATTTCTTATCCGATGCCAAATGAAAAATTTGGTGAAAAGCGTATTCTTTACAATCCGTGAAGTGCATGGAAACTTTCGGTTTCTGTGTTTTGGATTTCTAAGTGCCAAATTAGAAATAGATCGACAACGCACCCGATATTGATGTCGAGTTCACCTCACTATAAACTATGTGATAACTGACATAAAAAAACCCCGTGGAAGTCGTATAGGCGAAACTTTATGCAATATTGCATTAACAATTGATCTATAGGCAGTGTTGCCACCATAGACCACCACCCTTTTCGGGCTAGATCTACTTTTTAGTTTTTACTGTAAGTTAATTCGTTTTTTTTTTTAATTTTTCCGCGGTAACTAAGTTATAAACATTCACTCTATTACTCTACCTATTTACTGGGAAATCCCCCAAGCGTTTACTTAACCGAGTTATTTAGGATACAATCTGTTCATTAAGGTGCCACTAGTCGACATTTTTTCCATAGAAATTTCGGGGGGTAATTACTCCACTATTTAGCACTGTACATGCAAAGTTAAACATGATATCGTTTTGTCTCATTATTAATTTTGTCTGTACGGAAACAGAATGGTAAAATAAAAAACCATTAAAAAGTTACGAGCTACCAAAGATTCGTTTTTATTGCCATTTTTAACACAACTTTGGGCTTAAATTAGTAATTAAAGAAGTATCAAATTTTCAAAACAAAGTCGGTACCGACAAAGCACGATTATCGAAGAATACAATAACTTTTATTTGTAATTGATTTATGCGGTGGTTTTTTCATAAAACTCGATTGTCCAAAGGCTTTTTCGTATTTTTTTAGACGCCCCTTTTACTATGAATTATCGTGCATCTCACTTAATAATGACTGCCCCGGTGCGGTGCGGGAGAATAGCATGCTTTTTGGCCACTCCCACCAGTGAGTTCGAGCCCGCGACTTGTGCAACCTTAAGGTGTCTGTATTTTTCGCAGTGTAGTCGTTTTGTGATATCTTATTGAATTAGCACTTTAAATGGCAAAATTTGCTAACCTTATAGCCCTTTTTAGCTTAACCAACTGCCCTTTTTAAAAAACTAAGTTGGCAACACTGCCTATAGACCTCATTAAATATGCTACAATAATTCCAGATATACCACAGAAAGAATCACAAACCGGACCGCGAATTTATATGCGATATTTGCACCAAGTCGTTCAACGCTCAATGTAAACTACAAAGGCACATTATAAGTCACAGTGTCGATAAATACATGTTGAAATACGAATGTCCGGTCTGTGCGCACATGTTCAATACGAAGTACCACGTGCAGATGCATCTCGCCACGCACCAAAGGGAAGGAGTGTGAGTATTATTACTATTAAAATTGCCTAATATTGGTAGCTAAAAATGTTAATTATAATTAAATAATTATTTGTAGTTAAAATGTTAATTATTTGTAGCTAAAATGTTAATTATTAGTAGCTAAAATGTTAATTATTTGTAGCTAAAAATGTTAATTATTGGTAGCTAAAATGTTAATTATTGGTAGATACAATGTTAATTAATGGTAGATAAAATGTTAATTATTTGTAGCTAAAATGTTAATTATTTGTAGCTAAAATGTTAATTATTTGTAGCTAAAATGTTAATTATTTGTAGCTAAAATGTTAATTATTTGTAGCTAAAATGTTAATTATTTGTAGCTAAAATGTTAATTATTTGTAGCTAAAATGTTAATTATTTGTAGCTAAAATGTTAATTATTTGTAGCTAAAATGTTAATTATTTGTAGCTAAAATGTTAATGATTGGTAGATACAATGTTAATTAATGGTAGATAAAATGTTAATTATTGGTAGATAAAATGTTAATTATTGGTAGATAAAAATTAAATATCTTGGTGGCTAAAAATATAATTTTAGACGGCTTATCTAAAAATGATACTTTTATAATAATATAAACATCTTCAGCTATTGAGAACATAGTTTCTCAAAGTAGATAGCGCCTTATTATGGGCCTGAGAGTAAAAGGCCCACGCACCCAAACATTTTCTGTATTATACCCTCCTCACTTACATATATTTAAGGCAATTGGCATACCGGTGACGATATTTACATATAATTTCAGAATCCAAGAAGAAAATCGCAACGAAATCCTCGCTATGGTTCTTCAGAACGCCCGAAGGATCCCGCGTAAAGGTGAAACCCACAACCTCACTGACGTGATCCCTTCGGACGAGAGAAGCCGAGTGTGCAACATATGCGGGGAAGTGTTCCAGCACTTCTACTACCTCGAGGAACATTTGAAAAGCCACGGCTCGAAAATCGCGATAGAAAACATCGATAAAGTCGAAGAAAAGAAATACATATGCGAAGTTTGCAATAAGGGCTTCAAATTGCATTATTACTTGAAGTTGCACAGTTTTACACACACTAAAGAGAAGCCCTTCATCTGCCAGCAGTGCGGGAAGGGATTCATCACGCGGGGCAAGTTGAAACGGCATTTGGAGACCCATACGGGGCTCAAAAAGTATCAGTGTCATATCTGCTGTAAATTCTTCACGAGGCCGAGCTATTTGAGGATCCACGTGCGTACGATACATGGGGCGCAGTTGGTTCGACTTGGTCTCACGTAGGCTGGATATATTGGGTACAGTTGGTTAGACTTGGTCTCACTTAGGCCGGATATATTGTACAGTTGGTTCCACTATGTCCCACTTAGGCCGGATATATTGTACAGTTGGTTCCACTATGTCCCACGTAAGCCAGATATATTGTACAGTTGGTTCCACTTTTACCCACGTAAGCCCACGTAAGATATATTGTACAGTTGGTTCCACTTGGTCCCACGTAAGCCAGATATATTGTACAGTTGGTTCGACCTGGTCTTACGTAGGCCAGATATATTGTACAGTTGGTCCCACGTAAGCCAGATATATTGTACAGTTGGTTCCACTTGGTCCCACGTAAGCCAGATATATTGTACAGTTGGTTCCACTTGATCCCACGTAAGCCAGATATATTGTACAGTTGGTTCGACCTGGTCTTACGTAGGCCGAATGTCATATAATTTTATCAAAGTACAGGGTAACTTTTAAGCGTCTAACGTTAAGGGGTAGAGTGTACCGTTTAAAATGAAGTGGGTTTTTTTTTCTAGATTTTAATATTTTGTACGTGAATAATCTTTATAGCGTTCATTTAGAATTCCAAAACATATCTGCCGGACTAGCATGACAACCGCGACAAATTTTGTCGACCGTTTTCTCGTGTTTTAATCGATTATCGCTCTATTTCTTCCGGGTCTAACATGACAATTACAACTCAAAAATAGATATATTTGTCGATCGAAATATCTTTTCTATCAAAATTGTCGATGTCGAGATATAATATATCGAGATATCTTACATCTTAGTTTTTCTTCTCTCGTCCGCGACATATCTCGTGGCTGATATTGATTGCTAAAAAAAGGTATAACTATTTAACAGTACAAGTGAAATGTGATATTTAAGCAATAACACTCACTTTAAATAATATCCGTGATTCTAGATTCGTGTTTTTTCATTGGCTACTGTAAATTTTGTTTATTCAAATGTTAATATTGTCTTTTAATATTGTCTTTTATTAACGCGAGTATCACACATTTAAATAAAATACTGTATACCGGATTAAAACGCCATAATATAGAAAATTACAGAAAATATCAACTCCGTAGGAATAGATGGCGTTAATATGTAATGGTTGCAGCTCCTTAGAAAACATTTGTAAAACGAAACACTTGGCGATTAAAAAGAGTGGCGGCGAGTTTCTTGCCAGTTCTTCTCGTCCGCTCTACGCCCTTGATTTGAGAACTGGCAGTAAATGTAAAATTAGAAGCATTTAAAATGTATTATTTTTTATTGACGTTCATAGATGTACATTGTGTTACCTAAATCAATAGATTATTTTTGAATTTAATTGAATTAAATATGGCAACTTTGTGACATTTCAAATACCAGACAACTGTCATCTTTCTGTCTCCCCGCGACCACGGTTGCTGTAAAGCATCTGAAACGTCGGGATAAATAATTTAAACAATATAAATAATAAATCGCGTTTTAATCCGGTATACAGTATTTTATTTAAATATTCAAATGTTATTGATGAGGTATGACAGTTGTTGGAATTTTTCGGTGTTTCTCAAGTTTTCTGTAAATTTTATCAAAATGTATGTATGACATATCACTTTAAAATCGCAATTTTCCGCCCCACAATAACGAAAATTAATATATTATGTCAAACTTTAACTATGACTTTCGTTCAGAGGATGCAGGTTCGCAGGATGGAAACAGTGTAATTCTTTTTTACATTATAATGAAAAATTATGTGCGAAAAAACTCTGGCTGTCACCTCTGAAATATTACCTACCAAATAAAAAAAGAATCATCCAAATCCGCCGCATATAACTTGCGGAGTTATCGCGTAACAAACATACAAAAAAAAAAAAGCAACACAGACGAATTGAGAACCTCTTCCTTTTTTGAAGTCGGTTAAAAACGAAAATCTAAATTTGGCATCCCACAGGTTTTTATTCAAAACCAAAAGTTTTTTATTTCAAATAGGCCTTTGCAGGCTCTTATGAAACGTCTAGTTGCACGGTTCCAAAAATGGGTCTCATGGAGAAGAACCGGCAAGAAACTCCATGGACACTCTTTTCAACAATGGTTTAGCTTACAAAGACTCGGTTACAATAGTAATAATCGGCTGAGAAGTTTATATAATGCAAGGTATACAGAGATTCTATACAATGCAAAAGAAAATTGAGTTTTTACTATTAGTGTAAAATGAGATACACACACTTGCACAGCGCAAGTTGCCAGGGAAGCCGCACATGCAGAGATGAATTAGTATTAACTGTATGTTTTTTTCTCTTGTGTTATCTTACCAGAGACACAGACTATTTTCATCATATATTAAGAAAACATCAAATCTAATGAGATATTTTTTTCGTTATTTCGCAGCAAAAATGAGACCTTATTGATACTCTTAATAAGGTATATTATATTATATTTATAGAAAATTAAAAAAAAAACGCTTAAATTTTTGGACAGTTCTTAATATTCCTATTATATAATTTTAAACTAAATGTTTGATGTTACATTTGTTTTTTATTCATATGTTGTTTGATAAAAAAGCGCGTTTCCGACATTAAAATGTTCATAAAGACACATATCTATGTTCGTTTCTTGAAAATTTCACTTCACAACTCAACTTGACCACTACGAAAACTTTTTTCCCGGAAATCGAACACAGGACTTAACGTGAATACCCGTGAACATACGGATAGTAAATAATGTAATATAATATGAAAATATGCAAGAACAGCATTCCTTTTTTTTTACAAAAATACTACAAGTGTTTTATAGTGGGAAGCTCCAGAAATGTAAATATGTAGTATATTTTTATTAATATTGTAAATAATTTTGTGCGGGTACTAGATATATGGTGGCGGGTTACCTTTAGGACTTATCGAATAGCATTTAAGATTTTTTTAATTTTCTTTTATCTACTTACCCCTATTTTTGGCACCAGTGTTGCCAGAGAAACGTCTCTTCCTAGCACCATCTCGAAATCCCTCCCGTTCACCTCTGGCTCTTGGCCGATAATGCAAACTTGAGATTACTCTATATAATATTATTAATATTTGATGAGACAGAAAAATCTATTAGATAAAAAAACTGAAATGAAAAATGTTTATTTTTTAAATTTATATAAAAAATAAAAATTCATCATTATTTGTAAATAAATAAGGCCCCCAAGTAAAAAAATACGTCTAAAAATAAGGGAAGAAGGGGGTCAGTAAGATCGAGGGTCGGTAGTTTGGGGTCAATAAAAAAATTCTTTTTTTTTTCAAATTTTGAAAGATGGATGCGTTTTAATCAATTATAAAGTATTTTATTTAAATATCAAGGAACCAAGTTTTATAGTTTATTATAAATTATTGTTGGTGTAACATACATTTAAATGTTAGGAACTTTAATTGAAATTAGTTTTTGCATTTTGCATACAATCGATGGGACATTATATAATATTTTTATAGTAAAACTAAAATTATGTCAGACTCTTGAAGTAATGAATTTTGAATAAACAGTGAGAAGAAAATCTCAAATTATTGTTCGTATCGTGTTTTTTTTTCTCCTTAGTTGCACACGAGGCCAGTATGGCCACTACATACGGTGGAAGAAGGTGGTAACTGTGGCCTGGGGCGGTCCTAAAGTTGTTTATGAATTTCGACAAGTACGCCTCCCGGATACGTTCGAATACGTGTGCGAAACCCCAGCGCTGTAATCCAAGGAGAAAACGTACCTGTTCGTTCTGTTTCCCATCAGCCCGTCTAGCATGCCCATCAAGATATCTCGCGGACGTGTGAAGACATACTAAGATATAAGATATCTCGACATCGACAACTTTGATAGACAAGATATCTCGATCGACAAATATATCTACTTTTGACATTAGAAGTCGAGTTTTAAGTGTGTGATGTCGAGATATAATATCTCGATATCGACAATTTTGATAGACAAGATATCTTAATCGACAAATATCTCTATTTTTTACATTAGAAGTCGAGTTTTAAGTGTGTGACCCGGAAGACTTAGAGATAATCAATTAAAACACGACAAAACGGTCGACAAAATTTTGTCGTGGTTGTCATGCTAGGCCGGCTGAATAACATGGCATTTTCAGACTAATACAATATTTTTTTTAGTTGTTTAGGGACACAAAAAATGTGAAACTTGAAGTGTCGATAAAAGCAGCGTTCAATACGTAAGGTTTTATAATATAACCAATATTTTATTTTAATTATTCCTCAACAATGATACTTGCCTAAGAATATCACCGGTAATAATATTATAGCAATAATTATTTTAAGATATTTCTTAAGGTTGTTGATATTTGTGTTAATGGAAAAATTATTAAATTTTTAAGTTTTTAATTATTTGTTTTATTTAATTTTAGTTTGTGTCGCCCTGCTTTAGACCGAGTAGGTAGGTCTGTTTTAATTTGTGGAGGAAGGGAGGTGTGGTCTTCCTCCAACCTAAAGGGAGGATCCTCTACCAGTCGAACCGCTGACTGGCCGGCCCTAAGGCCCCTAGTGGTTGATGTCGAGATGTTGTATTATATATACTCAGCGCTCGGAAACATTTATATAGCGCGATTCAGGATTAGACGTATTCGTATTGTTTCTTGTAGCGGATCATAGATGTCGCTACAAATTAAAACCACGTAAATCAATAACCACAATTTTATAGAAACACAAACTACAGTAGAATTCAATGTATGTTAGACATTACGCAACAACAAATTTTCCGTATCACATATACGCAATCGTTAGCCACAATCAAAATATTATTCAATAAATCACACAACGCTTCACAAAACCTTGACTCTCTATCACAAGTAAGGCTCTTATAGCATTGGACAATACATTCCAAGAAAGCACAACAGCACAAACAACAATTCGTGGCAGATTTTTTAAAACTACGCTCTTTACATTTCGGACATATTGTTTTAGTCGGCTTCTGAAGACACGGAGTACAGGATGGGGAGATTTCTGCTCGCTTGCCAGCTTTCTTGGATAATAAATGCAATTGTATTCCCTGTAAATATGAATTATTTGAAGTAAGTATGACTACTGTTTTTAGCTGAGCGTAGCCAAAATTCATCAATTGTGCGGGAATTTTAATGAAAACTACATTTATATGACAATATATACATAATTAAGTATGTATAATGTGTTTAAAAATACAATTTTATGTCGGTTTCAGAAATATAAAGAAAAATCAATCATAGCTCAGAATAATAGACCCACAAATCTGACAATACAAAATGTAGCTTTCTTTTGGAGATTAGACGGGCGAGTAATGTATAGCTGTTTAATATATAATATATAGGTGTTGAATAAATAATTATTATGCATTTACCTTATTTCTACAAGCATTCGCAATTAACTCCATCCTGACCAATTTTAATATTATCTATCTGATAAGCATTGTAAATCTTGTATTACGTAAGAATTTAAGAAATGAATTAAATAACATTCGGTTTATGTCAAATTTTCTGAACAGAAAGTCAGTATTTATGACAGAAGATTAACGTAACAACATGTTTTTTTTCTTTATTGGAATAAAAACTCTTTGCTTTGTATATACCTTTTTCATGTACGTAAATTGCCTAGATTGTCTGCATACCTGCTTCTCAACCCGGCATCAACGATGTGTGAGGGGTCCTTTTATATATATTAATATAACTCACAATCAGTAATGGCACAATGGGCCTTGTAACAACACACTTCAACGATCGATAGGCGGACGATATCATATCCAATGCCTTTAAAAAAATAAAAGCAAAGAATCGTGCGTGGTTCGGAATGCAGGATATCCCTTGAAGTTGTAAAAAAATCATCAAAATTGGTTGAGTAGTTCAGAATCTAAATGTGACATTTTTATGTGCAAACACTTACTAATTTAGTGAGCGAGCAAACAAACATTTTACAGGTACAATTTACTAGTGTTTGCCCACGACTTTACCCTTGTGGAACTATACAGTGTACAAAATCTTGGTCAGGGTGTCATATATTTTGTAAACATCTCATTTGATCATGAGCGAGTAAATACTAGTACTTGGCCGATCTTCGGTGACTACAAGCTGTTTTTAAAGTTGTATCCGCTAACTCCGGATGGCTATATCGGTCCTCGATAGGACTATACAAATAATATAATTAATATTTGCGATGTGATATTTTTTGTCTTTCTTAGGTATTTTTGTTCCAAAACTTTAAAAATCGAATAACATGAAATTTCATATTATTCGATATAGTTTTCGCACTAGACGAATGACATATCCAGATATGTCATTTGAATCAAAGTCTATCTTATATTTCGTTATTTCAAAGGTAAAACTCTCTACTAGGTGTAATTTTGAATAAGAATAAATGATGATACTATACCTTATTTTAAGCGTACATTTACGATAAGAACAAATTAATTACTTGAGTTTACCGCCGTGCCGACGCAATTACGCCGCGCAATTGCGCCGGCACGCTTCACTGCGCAGGGTGAGTCAGCTCACACATTCATAATGTGTTGGCGCACGGCGCAGTACCCACTCACTGAGTGAACTGAGCGTGGAGTTGAGTGCGTTTCGGAGGTTTCACTGCTCGCTTTGCGCGTCCCATTTTGCGTCGTGGCGCAATTTTGAGTTGACTCAAGGAGCCGACGCACTACACTGCGCCTGAGTTTCTGAGTTAGCGCAGGGAATTTCGCTGAGTTACCCATGTCTAATTGAACCAACGCGAACGATTTAACGAGGTGGAAAAACTAGTATTTGTGTTTTTTATGTTAATAATAATAATTGTAGTGCAATATTTAATACAGTCCAGGGTTACGTTATTATAATGCAATAACAAAAAATAGTTCAAAAATATAGAAAGAAACTCGAGTCCTAGTATTTTTGTAAAATAAAAGTTTTAAAAATTAAAGCTCTTAGTACTCAATATTAAGATATACTAATTATTATATTTCACGACGAATGGAGTGACTTTTGTAAGCAAAGTGTAGTGTGTTTATGCTCCAACCTGAAGGATTATTCCTCGATCAGTCGCACCACTGACTGGCCGGCCCAAAGGTCCGGGAATCGAACCCGTCTCTGGCAGAGACAGTAGAGACAGGAGAGTAAATAAAAGCCATTTTAAAACTAATAATTTATTTCAATACAAATACACAAAAGTTGCATAGAATGCCAGTGTCATAATTTCAAAGATTATAGAATAAACTTCAACGTTACAAGTGCTAGGACACTGTTCGAAATGGACATTTTTACGAATACACCCAAAAACAAGAAATAAAAAAGGTCTCAAAAAATTTCCCAAAAAGGGCGTATTTTGTTCGAATTTGTTTTAAATTCAAAATGAACTCTTTATTCATTCAAAACAAACCATATTGGGATTTTCTAATCCATGCCTATCAAACTACCCTAAGCGACATAGTACCTTAGTAATATTTTGTATTATCACGACTAAAAATCGATATCTTTGTCGAAATAATTTAGTACAATTTCTTTACAAGTAAAAATAGCCCTTATCGTCAATCATGCAAATAAGTTAGATGGAAAAGCAATTATATAGGCAATATTTGCTGTTTTACTGTAACTCTTATCTTCCACTTATAACGTTGAAGGAGACTTAATATTTCGTAAATAAAGAATGTTGAACCATATTTTAAATTTAACACCAGATATACGTCAGCAAAATATAATATACTAAAACCTTTCTATAAAACAAAGTAGCAAAAAAAGTGTAAAAATATCTAAAAAAACGGGGAAGAATTACGTTGGCAACACTGGTGTTAAATATTAAATCTTCTACTATGGCCCAACGTCCTACTACAACGCTTTAATAAAAATCAACTTGTCATTTTAACAACGCTAGACTTATTCTAGGTAATGTCAAATCGATAAAACCCAGAAAAAATAAAATAAAAATAGAAAAAAATATAATTTCTCGTAAAACTAGCGTAATCGTAACAAAATTACTGTGTACTGTTCAATGACGTTTACAACATGGCGGCCTGACGCGTCCGGTTAGGTGTTGCCAGTTATTTCACATTTCCCACAGTTCAGGCTAACTTATTATTTATGGCGAATAATAACGGAGCTGTGTTGCTGTTTATTGTTGTCTTTAAACCCGCCATGTTGTATCGGTCAACACGTTTAAACGATAAAAATAATTTAAACAAATCTACGAAAGTAGGCTAGCCGATAAATTCTTAAATGTACATCGATAGTGCTATATATTATATTTAATTTTTTGTAATGGCGACACAGTACACCGCCGCCGTTAGCGGGAATGTATTGCGCGGACATTTAAAAGCACGAATGGCGAAGGGGGGAATCCCCAACATTAAAAGCATTACATGCTAATATAAAAAATACGTACAGAATGCACCAAGTGTCCGATCATTTTGAACTATTTGAGTCATTTTAAAACTGTGTAACATTTAATTTATAAAAAATTCTCCCAATTTAATAATAAAAAAAAAATATTGAGTATTTTATCTTATTGCGTTCAAAACTCCCGGACGACTTTAAATTATAATTATTTAAACAAAAATTTAAAATATCAACATCATAAGAGGCTTGGCAAGTCATAATTAATTTTGATTCAATGTTGCCATACGAGAAAATAATTGGTTTACTGATTTTTTATAAAAAAAAAACCCGTGTTAAATAGCTCTTATACTAATCTTATTCAGAACTGAATGCGATGTCGGAAAGATATTTCATAATTTCAATCATTATTTGTTCCAGTCGTTCCTAGTATCAAAAAATCCACCTTAAATATACTAATAAAATTATATTTTGTGACTCAGTTTTTCAAGGTATAATATAAAACTTGACTTGCTTTTTATATTGAAATTATAATCCAAAGTCAATTTTATAATCATTTGACTGAACTGCTCCGTTTATACAACGATTTAAAATTTTTTAATAAATTAACACACCACGTTTTTTATGCGCTGACGACGAGAGCGGGTTATCAACATGTTTTAGCAGATTTTACACGTTTGTATCGATAAAAACACAAATATAACGCGCGTTTGTATCGATACAAACTCAAATGAAACGCGCGTTTGTATCGATACAAACGTTTCAAGCGATGACGTCGTAATACTGTGGTTCCAAAAGGTTTAAATAGCGATATAAACGCAAGGATTGTGTGCAAACGGAAGTTCAGTCTTGCGTTTACTGAGCGTCCTGATTGCGTACTACGCGTGTTGGCAGCGCTTTAAAAAAAACATGATGTGAAAAGGCTCTAAGACATAAATATGAAACGTATCATCAATAAATTTAACTATAACGCTGGGTTCTATGGATAGCAAGGATATAACTGTATTATGGATACTAACAAATCGACGGGTTCTAAAAACAAAATCGTATATGTGAAATTTCTTCGCAAATAAAAAAGATGAAAATTATGTAAAATTCGATAAAAGATTTTACTTAATTTCGTCTTTATTTGAGTAGATAGTTGATCGATATTATTTATATAGAACTTCCAAGCTTCAAACCCGTTGAAATAAACATATCGATGGATAACGGCATATGTATATGTCGTAACTGCCATTTTTAGCGAAAATTAGTGAAATATATGATACATTTCGATTCAGAATGACAAACATATTTTCGCTAAAAATGACAGTTACGACATATAGGCCCCTCGATATGTTGTATGCCAAATAAGTCTTAAACGCCTAATCTAGACATCGACTGTTACTTTTGTAAAATACCCACATTTTAACATTTATTATCAAGTCCAACAGTTCAAGTAACTACTTAAATACATTTTTAAGTAGTTTCATTCAGTCCTGAATAGGTGCGCAAGCGATGCCCAAACATCGGGCCTTTTACCGCCAAATAGGTGGGTAGATATAAAAAATTGGGACCAAGCGGTAAAACTAACAGCTGTAATTGTGGATTCAACCTTAAAATTACACGTTTGAAAGCGAGATGGCAGTGTTGTTTGTCATTTCTACCTGTGGACAAATAAATCTATATAGTATACTAGTGATCCGACCCGGCTTCGCACGGATGTATGTAAATACATACATGTAAATACACGAAAAAAAATTTAAAATCGGTCGAGTATTTTTATATAGTAATAATAAATAGAGTCTAAAGGCCCATTTGCATGATGTCATTTTCTTGTACATACAAGAGCCATAATATAATTATAGTGCAATAATTGACATCCAAGAATTGTAAGCAGCATATATGCAAGTAATATTATATTGATTCAATTTAGTTGTATGGAACAGGCAAGAAACTTGCTTCGTGTATATGTATGTATATGGGCCATAACGACAAGTTGAGACTGGAACGGCGTGGAAAATTATAAATATTGATGTGGCAACCCTCAATTAGAATAAAAAACTGGAATAACATAATTTTATACTTTAAAATAGAAAAATATATGGTTCTAGCTGATCCTCGCCCATAAGGTGTAATATACTACGAGTATATTACTAAACCAAGAAAATAAATTTTGACGGGCTCGTGGCGCGTTCGGTAGAACACCTGCCGTGCGCATCGATGGGTCGTGGGTTCGATTCCCACCGGGACGACATGTTTATAATTTTCTGTAAGCATGTTTTTCCCACGTCTGGTAACTTCGGGCATTGATCGAGTGGGAGATATATCTAAATTCCGATCGGGTAACGAACCACCGTTCATAGATGGAAAAACCGTGAAGTGCACATTGCGCGTTTCGGTCTATGGATTTCCGAATGCTCGAAGTAAAAATTATTCTGACAGCGCATCGTTGACTGAGGTATCACCTACCATCAAGTGAACCTCATGCTCGTCTGTCGATATCTGACATAAAAAACAAACAAATAATCACGTTCAACCTGGGATTCGAACCCGGGACCTCTCGAAACACACCACTTTTCCCCATAAGCAAAAACAATACCTCTAAGCTGGTTGCGGCGTGCTGGATTTCTCCTTCTTCTTCTCTTTCTTCTTCTTGAGGAAGGAGGGAGTTCTCAGGCCCTTCTTCTTCTTCTTGTCCTTCTTGGGCGAATCCTCGGTGGAGATCTCCTTGGAGGGCGAGCCCTGTGGGTCCGATTGGGATATATACTGTTAAAACTAGTTATGTTCCGGATATCCGTATCCGCGGATATGCGATATGAGAGACGAGATGAAAGCTGATGCCAGCGACTTCGTTCGCGTGGGCTTCATCTTAAGCTGAGCTTTTGAGAAAGGCTTCTGCCACTATTCCACAAATATATATTGAACGTGGCGAAATAATAACACTATTACATATTCATATCAAACTGTTATTGACATCTGATAATTCAAAAAAGTTCGACGCGGTTCAATTTGCATTGCAGTTTGTTGATATGGTGCCTTTAAAATAATATTTAAATGATGATAACTTTTCTTTCCGCCAATCGATTTCGATGAAACAAAGCCTATATGTTGCCCCGGACTTTGCTTAATATATTTGTGCAAATTGCATAAAAATCGGTTCAGTATCTTCGAAGATTAGCCCGTACAAACAGACAGAGAAACAAAAAAATTAAAAAAAATCTGGGTTTGTTCTATTTCTCTTCCCACATCCCCCTGACTCGGTTTTTAGCATTTTTTTTCTATGTACAGAAATTTGACCTCTACAGTTTATGTATAGATTATAGAAAATTTATATTATAGAAAATACACAGGACATATTGAATGTCATTAAAAGAATAATAAAAGAGCGTGTAGAAAACAGTAGAACAATATTTGTATTTTACTTATAAAAATATTAATCTATATTTTCAACATCCATTGGTATCCGGGTGCATTGTTGCTAAAATATTATTATTTATCCTCCGTAATTTTATTTTTAATAAATACTAGTGGACCCCGCAGACGTTGTTCTGCCACAATTTTGGCAAAGTTTCATGATAATCGGCTGAGTAGTTTTAGCGTGAAAGCATAACAAACAAACTTACATTTATAATATTATAGTAGGGATATCCCGTTTATTCAAAAATAATGCTCACCTCTTTACTGCTGTGCGAGAAAGTGCTTTGATGCGCGTCCGAATGGTCACCGTTCAAGGTGTGCTCACCTGAAATCAATTTATTATTTTTTAGGACAATTATAGAAAGTAAAAAAAAATACTAAATTTCCTTAGAAATCTCGCCATTTTTTTCATTTTCAATAGAAGCCTTGCATTTCGCTTCACTAAGAATTTATTAATTTTATATTATATAGATATGTTTGCTTAAAGCTGACGAAAAATCAATTTGAAAAATCATCTTACCTCTTTAGTTCTTTGGAACCAGTTGTACCAAGAAGTTATTTGAGCAAAGAATTTTTAACCTTAGATTGCTCAATAGCAAAGTATACATTTTAACTGGATTTACGAAGCTTCAAACCCTTCTTAAGCTAAATAAAAAGTATTTGATATTCAAAAATTCAAGATATACTCAAAAAAGAGAGTACAATGCACTTATTTCGACCACTATATTAACTTAATTCTCAAAGTTAGATATCGATAGACGAGCATGAGGTTCCCTTGATGGTAGGTGATACATCAGCCACAGTACATCAGTCAATGATGCGCTGTCGACCTATTTTTTGCTTCGAGCATTCAGAAATCTATAGACTGAGACCGAAACGACCTGTGAACGGTGGTTCGTTACCCGGTTGGACTTTCGATATTCCTTCCGCCAGTTTAGTGACCGGATGAGGGGAAGACATGCTTACCAAAACTTTAAACATATCATCCCAGCGGGATTCGAACCCGTGACACATCTGAGTGCAAGGTTAGTTTCTACCAAACGCGTTATACCATTGCGAATGCAAATTATAGAAGTGCTATATTTAAGCAAAATTAAATCTTGAATTTCCCTATATCATTAAAAAATTCCCATATAAAATAAATTAGTCATACATGCAAAAATTTATTAGTAAAACAAAAACATGAAAAACACAAACAAACAAAGAAAAACAAACATATGTAAATGGATTTTAGCATATTTAATTTTTTGTATCAAATGCCTTCAGAATCAGAGTAACAGCACACTCGGTGGCAACGTAAGGCCGTAAGTACTAATCAATGATGGGTTGTCGATCTATGTACGTTTACTACTCTCATTCTGGAATCCATAGACAGATACCGACACGCGCATCTTTTTAATGTCAGATAGTAGCCGAAGGCCAAGTCAAAGATTTCAAAGATTACCGCACTTTGAAAATCAATCTGTCGATTTTCAAATATCAACGCCATCTTGTGAGATTATAGTTCATCTTCAAAATGCAAAGACACAACTTCAAAATGTCAACTTTAAGCCGCTAGATGGCGCAATTATCACTATATCATTATTAGGAACTCGTAAACGTTACGACAATTTAAAACGGGATTTCCCCAAAAAAACTCATTTTACGTTTAGTGTCAGTTTGGTTTTGAAGGTTAAATAGGTGTTCGAGAACTAAAATCATTAATAATATATGAATTTACTAGCAATTGCCCCCGCAACCCCCCTTGTGGGTTAAATTTCGTAAAATCCGTTCTTAGCTGACCTCTACTCGGCGAAAGGAATATTCCTACCATATTTCAAGTTGCTACGCCTTATGGTTCCAGAGATATCGTGATGAGTATCTATATAGGTGGGAATCTCTTTTATATATATAGATAATGAGAGACGTTAACTTTCAAATAGTATCGATGTCGATAAATAAATAAAATCGATGCTAAAATCCATCTTGTGTAATTAAACTTAAAAAAGCAATTGTCAAACAAACTTCACAATGAACGAATTAAAACGACATACAAATACTTAAAAAAATTGTGAAATTGTTTGACAATATTAAAAGTAACATATAATTCCATACAAAAATAACTCGCTACCAACAAAACATGCTATATTATTAAATCTTAGTAAAAAAAATTCAGAAACCATTCATCTAAATGCATTGAATATAAAACTAGCATGCAAGCTCAACCGCACACACGACACTTTAAACATAAGACATCTTTCGGGAGTTAGAAGATAAATTTTGCTTAAATAACATCGTTTATTGCTTAGAAACTTTCAAGGACAGCTTCGGGCAGATAATTACTGGTAGCACACACATTATCCCCATACAATTAAACTCAACGTACAGCGTAACAGGAAGATATAATTCACATGTTACAGTAACCTAATGTACCTCAACGTATTTGTCGATGACGTACAACGTAAATTTCAAATGATTTCTTATACATCTGACAGATGAACGATTCGAATATTTTTTTGTCATTCGTGCTAGGCCCTCTGAACGCAATGAATGTGTGAGTCGTAAACGTATCCATACGGTGTGTTTGTGTGCGTAAGGTCCACAAACTAAATCGGCCTTTACTTTGAGACGATGTAATATCATGCTACGCGTACAAAAGTAAAATTTTTATATGCTGTAACAGTAACGCTGTAACAGTAACGTAGGAAGTAAAAAATAATGTGTTAATACGCCGTGTTTGAGTCTGCCATAAAGAACATAACATTTACGGACGTGCCACCCTTGAAAGTATTAAATATAATACTCGGATGTTAAAGTGTAGTGAGTGCGTCCGCCCTTAACATCTCGCTTCTTATAATCACAAGCTACTTTCAAACTTTGTGTAATTCAATTCGCTTAAATCAAAGCTCTCAGTCATCCTATAATTCGATATTATCCTATAATATAATGAATCTTCGGCCGGAGGCCAACTGGTAGCCAGCCTTCTGGTGTAATCTCTATTATCGTACAATAATCTCTCTTTACTTTCCTCACAGCTGTCATATTTAGAATAAGTCTCTTGTGAAAATTCGGTATTCGAATTGTCTTCAAGCAAAATTCTGCGTCTATCGCTATCGCTTGGGTTGTCTTCATCAAAATCAACAACAAAATAGCTCGGTATGGTGTTATCATCATATTTCTTGAATGATTTTCGACGTTCCGTTTCAACTTCGATATCATCGGAGAACGACACCCAGTATTTAACACCACCGCGGTGTGTATTTTGCGACATGGATAGTACTTGAGTTTTCTTTATGAAAGGTGACAGAATGGAATCATCTCTTTCATATAAATCAATATTTATGGGTGATTCTGGACATGTCGATACATCTTTATGCGGCGTCGACGATCGACTACACTGCGAATCTAAGAACGCTTCGTTCAATTTCTCTTCTAAAACAAACGTTTCATTCAAATATATATTTGCAACTGCCGTTTTTTGTAATAGACTAGCGTCTAATGATTTTTCAAGTAATGAACAAATGACATCTGATGCTATATCAAAACTATTATCCTCTAAAGTATTGATAAACCCGGAATTTAGTTCATCAACATTATCTTCAATTGTTTTCTCGATATTTTCTTTGTTTGGATCGTCTTTTATTAAATTATCGATGCAATCATAAAAATCATTGCCGTATTCATTTATAAATAGATCTTCATTGCTTTCGGAAGTATTCGAACCTATATTATCTAGGTAAAGAGGAATACCTAGATTCGTAACTACGTTTGTCTCCTCCTCAATTATTTCAGTACCTAATGCGTCAAAAATATCTAAAATAACTTCTTCAGCGTTCAATTTTAAGTCAAAATTTATGGAATCATTAAAAATATCCATCCATTCGCGAGATGTTGTACAAAGTATATCTTCTACATCAACTATAGTTATAACAGTTTTGGCTATTTTTTTGGATTTATTATGGCTGTTACTAATGCTAACTGCTTTATTAAAAATATAATATAACACAGCTTCAGCTATTTTAGAGGAATTATTCATGAAGGAATCGCTGATGTCAACGGGTGTGGTATTAAATAAGTCGTTTCTTTCTACATCCTTTATTATTTCAATTATGGAAAAGGAAAAGTTTGTTTCCTCGTTCACTTTTAAGCTTAAGCTAGCATCATCGATTTTATCTTCCTTAACAAGTTGAGTTTTTTCAGTATAAATACGCTCAAAATCTATTTTGCTTAAAAGAAAATCTATTACTTCGGTAACTGCTTCGATTTTTTCAAATTCTACAGTCGAATCAAAACTTGTAACCGCGGAGCTCGTACTGAGTTCATAGCTTGACCTAATATTACTTTGACTATTGGCAAATTCGCGATTTGGTGGTACTATAGGACGTTTGAAATCTTCAAAACTAGGTATTTTATCTAAAAAAATGTTTTCTGATACATTCTCTGATTTAGAAATAATATTCGTCGACTTTTCTTCTTCCCTTGCCCTTGAAACTTCAAATGTTTCAGTTTTATTGCTATCACTGGTTGATTCCTCGTAGCTTTTGGATTCCTCCAAAATAGGCTCTAAGATATTCTGTTTAGGTAATTCTTTCTTCTTCAGTGGGGACGTTCTCGGACTGTCTTTCCTGCCATAGTCTTCACAATAGAACTTGATCGGAACTGAATAATCCCTAATGTCTTTTTCGACGAGATCTTTAACTGGACTTTCGTATACGATTGCCTCAAACTCGTCCATCATTTCCTCAGTGAAGCTGTGATATTCACCCTCTGATTCAAATGTAATGTTATCGAATTCTGTTTGAGTTTCAATCGTAACAAGCTCGGCTCTGTAGATGTTACTAACATTTTCATCTTTCTTATCAATTGCAACATTTTGAGTTGTATCGGCTTCTATGACAGTATGATTTTCGGATAAACTATTGCTTATATCATCTAAATAGTTATCCTCATTAAATTCCTGACTTTCAACGAACTCATCTTCGACTTTTAAGTTAAATAAAGGTAATTCTTCGCCCTCAACTACAGTTCTCTTTGATTTTGCATCTAATTCGTCTTTTTTAGGTATATTATCAATGGAATAGTAAACAGAGCCGTATTGTTTATATCTTGGATCAATTTTCGGCATTTCCCAAGCGTAACAATTGTTAATAGCGCCACAACTATTGCATTTTGGGATGTGATAGTGTAGAGGTTCGGGGTCTTTTATGTACGAATTGACAAAAGCGCTGTGAGATCGAGTTCTGTATAGAGACTTGACATCCGATTTGACTTTCCTCGGTAACGACCGGGTACGCATTTGATATTTAGGATCTGAATCTAATGACTGTATAGAGAATAAGCTAGAACGACTGCTAACATTGTCCGGGTTATACACAGCTATAGCATTATCATTAGAAGTAGCGAGTTTAAGGTTAAGGCTGAGTTTACACTTGGGTTCTTCGTATTTTTCTATTATATTACTAAAGTTAGGACTTCGGGAAAAGTTGTGCAGGGTGCGTTTGTGAGCTTCGTGCGGTGATATTGTTAATTTTGTACCTGGAGCGAGAGGTTAGTTATCAAGCAGTGCTCAAGCATTTTCACAACGAATATAAGTGCCAATCAGCACTTTTAGAAGGCAGTTATCGTTATAGATTCGTTAATATTAATTCGCTAGCGTAATTTCTAAAAGTTCAGTGACTTATATTCGATGTAAAGGAAAAATCCCACACAAATCGGAAAACCAAATTAGTATATAATAGAATACATATCATATTAAACAATAAAGTTTAATATATTTGGATGATAAAGTTTTTTCATACTGACAATATAAATGTAAATTATTGAAATACAAAACCCAGATTACATGAACTCCGTAACTGCCATCAACACAAAATCAATATAGAGACAATGCAACATATGAATAACACAGAAATGAACCAAGACGTAGACAACATTTCAATAGGACAATTAACAGACAAACATTTCGACAAAACCAAGTAATATACGAGTATGATTCTCAACAAAAATGAGAAAGACTTCACAACAAAAGATCCCTTCGAAATTTAAACATGGAATATCTGACATATACACCTATTCCCGACAGTCATTCTCTTTCTCTTACTCACATATTTTTTATAATTTTCTTTCAATTACATTATCCATACATATTTTTGAGTTATTCAAGTCAAATCTATAGTAGCAAAGAACATAGATGTACATAGAAGCACAGGCCCTGTAGAGCGCGCGGCAATGTATCGGTGTCACACACACATCTAAGCAGTCCACTGACTCCTCCCCTCGCGTTGTCTCGCTCGCTCTCGCTCGCTCTCGGCAACACCGCTCTACAAGCGGCTGGGTGCGAGAGAGTGCGCGCTATGACTCCACGTCAGAGTGTCGTCCACACGGACACTAGCAGCCCGCGGCGGCTGGGGGGAGAACTATGTACTCTTACCCCAGAGACACCGGGACAAGCGCGGCTATAATGCCTGTGCTTCTATGTACATCTATGTTATTTGATTACTAACAATGTCAGTGTTTTCTCGTTTTTTAACTATACTGTCCATTTTCGTCATAGCCTCTCACTCCCACTCGATCACTCTACTAAATATCTCTCTCTCTCTTTCTAAATATCTTTCTGTCTCTTTCGCACACCCTACCTTTCACAGTCTGCTGCACGGCGGCGTACTGCGTGCGTATTATAACATGCTGTTCGGGAATATTCGGCTGTTCAGGAATACTCGGCGAAGTCAGTCCAGAAGGAATGGACGAAGAATCCAAGAACACCTCGTCGTCGGATAGAAGGTTCGGATCGCGATCTTTGTGGAAAATTATTAAAGTACCCTCAAAATTTTCAAAATGGAATCCTTAAAAAATCGACTATACGTATAAACTACCGACAAAAATCATATATATAACCATAAATTCTGAAGTTAGTGGGATTTTACACTTAGATACATATATAATGGATTAGTAGGACTGTGTGTCATCATTTAAAAAAAATGTAAAATTAGTGATTTTTCTTTGAACTGACACAGTCAATTAAATTTAAAAAAAACGTAGGTTGCAATTGAGTTAGCCATAATGCATTTTTTTTTAAATAAATACCATGCAATATTAAAAAGAAACAAGGTTTAATGAAAAGTGTTGCTATCCTTCACACGTAGTAACACATTGAGCAGGAGGACAACATTTTTGACTGGTTTAGTAAAAAGTGTTGATATCCTTCTACTGCTTCTAGCACGAGTAGGGTGGCAATATTTTTGACATTTTTAATAAAATGTGCTACTACGTCAGAAAAATAGCAACACTTTTGACTCATAATCATTCAAAATGGCTTCTAATCAGGCTACTACTAGAAGAATAGCCACACGTTTTATGATACCAATCAAATGTGTTACTATCCTCATCTATTAGCACAATGAGTAGGATGGCAATACTTTTTATAAGTTTAGGTTATTTTTACAATAGAAATACAGATTAAAACGCACCTCTACTCCGATCGGCGTGTTCGCGCTCAGCGGCCAAGAAATCAGTCGTATCCACTACAAGGAAATTTTAAATACATTCAAAACATGCACATTCTATGTCATTCCGTATCATTTCTACTTGACGCATGAAGTATACAAAAATGGCGGTCGAATATAACTTAAAACTTGTAATTTTTTTAAGATTTTTCCGATAAAACATCCCACTTAAGTGCGCAACGAAACATTTATACCACAATATCTTAGAGCAATATTATTTCCATCTTACTTTACGAAAAAGATGATTTATTATTTATCCAGACGTTTCAAGCAAACGTGGTCACAGACAGACTGAAAGCTGTCTCATTTGAAATATCACAAAGTTGCCATACTAACGCCATCTATTCCTATAGAGTTGACAGTTGCTGTAAATAATATAATGAATAAATCGCGTTTTAATCCGGTAAAAGTTATTTAATTGAAATATGTGATACTCGCGTTAATAAAAGACAATATTAAGCGTGATATATTGATTCTAAGGGCTTTTGTAGTAATACTGCTTTGAGAGAATTGTGATAGAGCCTCCGACTGTATTCTTTAATAAAAAAAAAATACTTTCTGAAAAAAAAATCAACCCCGTTTATATATTTCATGCTTCTTTATTTCAATACTAATTAAGAAAAACAAAACATTCCAAAAAAAAAACAGTTTTTTTTTATAAAAAAAAAATCTTTGCCCTTGTAAAAAAAAAGTGGTAGCACTTACCATCACTCAATACCACTTCAGGCTGGCTCCTCACCGGGGCTTGTTTCGTCTCTATTCTTAGGACGCGATGTTCTGAAATATGAAAACAATTCCATTTTACGGTTTGCCTCAGAGAAATGAGACTTTTTTTAAGGTTTTTAAAATAAAAAAATTGTTTACAAAATGCTTATGACCATATTCATACATACATACATACATATACATCACGCCTCTTTCCCATCGGGGTAGGCAGTGATCACGGAATTCCATATACTCCGATCCTTACATACCACTTTCGCTTCTTCCACTTTCATCAATTCTTTCATACACACTCGTCGGTTACGAGTACTTTTGACCTTATTCATAAACGTATAAGCTTGATATAGTTTAAAAATATGTTTTGTCTCTTTCGTTCTGTAGTCTTTTTATATTCGATAGAGCGAGACAAAACATATTTTAACTATATCAAGCTTATACTATAATGATTCCATTCGTTTATTTAACTTTTGACAGTTCGAAAACTAAGCAATTAGTGTGGTCCTAATGCGTTATCGATTCGATTTTGTATAACAATCGATTTTATTTATCAAGAAATTTTAATCGATTTAACAATGATATATTTTCATGCTCAACATCTTGTATTATTTTGAAACATATACACAGGTTACAATGTCTAATATTAAATTGTAGTTAGAAATTACAATTTTATATATTTAAATAAGTCATAATCAGTGCAAAGTATTATGGTAAATGTATTTATAACTTGGCAACATTGATTTACTATACTATCAAAACCGTGATGTGAATAATGTTTTAGGAAATTTAAAAAGTCATTGTAATTATTTCGATAGGACCATAATCAAACGATTTTACATTACTTGACTTATTCACATCCCTAAAATGACGTTGTCGCTAATGTAATATTGAACAGACGTCATGGCCAACAAAATAGATTGTTTTGTATGGAAAAAACTTCGCTTGACGCTGACACAAAGTTATATAATCGAATTTTGCGAGCTGTCAAAAAGAAAATAAATGGTTGGACTGAGTATACGGTTATGAATAGGGCCGTTAGTCTATACTAATATTATAAAGAGGAAAGATTTGTTTCTTTGTTTGTTACGATTTAACTCAAAAACTACTCGACTATTTTTGAAAATTATTTCACCAATAGAAAGCTACATTATCAGCGAGTAACATAGGCATTTTTGTATATAGTACATCTACATACCATCCGGGTACCATACGAATCCGAGGCGTGTTACTATTTAGTTATATTAGGCAACACTCACACACCCACCCACACTCTCTCTCTCTCACACACACATAACATCACTGAAAATCAGCGCTGGGGCGTGTCACATCCCAGCTTTTACTGAATGATCGGCTTTTTACATGTTTCATTTTGTGATTGTTATTATAGTTTCGTTTATAAGTTTTTGAATAGAAAAAAAATCTTCATTATTTCTAACAGTGTTTGTTTGTTTGTTTGTGTGCCCATCCCTCGAAATTTTAACACACTCAATGTCCTTTTGATTATTCTTTTTATTTTTTTTTATAATAAACAAATCCTAAAAACTAACTAATTAGATACAATTTTTAATACATACATATTACGTAATAGCGATATAATGTGTGACTGTGTGTGTATGAGGTAAGACAGAGAGAGAGACACTTACCATCTCGCGATTCCTCCTCGGTCTCAGAGGGGGCGCTCGCCGGCGAAGTTATCTGAGCGGCGCTGATCGCCTCCGATTCGGACAAGTCTGTGTCGTCTGTAATATGAACAAAAATAGCATATGAGAAGAAAAACTAGGGTAACCATGATTATGAAAATAATGGGACAGTACAGATTTATTATGACAAGGAAACATAGAATATCTTTTGACTTAGTGGTAAGCATGGAGGTCGTGGGTTCAAATCCCGGGAAGGTAAAATTTAAAAAATTGTTCCGTTCGGGCGGGGCAAAGAAGGCTTATATTCAACAAGCAACACGCCCCGGATTCACACGAATGCAATGTATTTACAAAATAAGCCTATGTTACTCGCTGATAATGCTACATACTTATATTGGTGAAATAATTTTTAAAAACGGTCCAGTAAATTTGAGTTTATTCTTTACAAACATACAAAAATACAAATATTTTCTCTTTATAATATTAGTATGGATATATTTATATCATCTTTATTTTTGTTTTCACGACTAACCTTACCTATTTATATTTTTATTTTGTTTTCTTATTATGAAAATTTTAAAAATTAGGAAGGCGAAATCAAAACTCACATTATAAAGGGGAAATATTTGTTTGTCACGACACAACTCAAAATAATATTTCACCAATAGAAAGCTACATTATCGGCGAGTAACATAGACTTGTAGCGACATCTATAATCCGCTACAAGAATCAATACAAAGACGTCTAATCCTGAATCGCGCCATCAAAGTTTCTGTGCGCGCTAAGTATATATACAACATCTCGACATTCAACCACTGGGGCCTTAGGGCCGGCCAGTCAGTGGTTCGACTGGTCGAGGATCCTCCCTTTAGGTTGGAGGAAGACCACACCTCCCTTCCTCCACAGACTATTTTTTGTATATAGTACATCTACATTGCACCCATACTAACCCGGGGCTTGCTAGTATCTTAATATCTCAAGGTTTCTTTTATTTATTTTTTAATAAAACAACAAACCACTGTACTATGTATCCCAAACTGCGACCCCTACAAATGTTTTCTACTCACACTCGCTCCGCTGTTTGCGCTCGACGGTACGGCGGTACTCGTCGATCTCCGTGTCGGTCACGTGGTCGAACGGGTTGCGGGCGTACGGCGCGCTGTACATGGTCGCGTTGTGCTGGTAGCCGCGCTGGATGATACCCTTCGACGCCGCGCCCATCAGCACCTGACGATGTCAATGTACCTTCATCTTCCGAATTGAAATTTAAGCCAGATGGACGTAGTTTTGCTAAAACTTTCAACCCACAAATAACTGGTCCAGCCGGCCTAGCATGACAACCGCGATGAAATTTAGTCGACCGTTTTCTCGTGTTTTAATCGATTATCTCTTTATGTCTTCCGGGTCTAACATGACACTAACACTTAAAACTAAACTTCTAATATCAAAAATAGATATATTTGTCGATCGAGATATCTTTTCTATCAAAATTGTCGATGTCGAGATATAATATATCGAGATATATTACATCTTACTTTGTCTTTTCTCGTCCGCGAGATATCTCGTGGCGGTCATGCTAGGCCGGCAGAAAACCGGCTTTGTTTTCGGCTGGCGGATCGTATATTTTTCTATTACGACAATCTTTCGAATCCGAAGTCTGCAATTATGTCTTTCGTTTGAAATTACTATGATGGTAAGTATAATCGTAAACAAAATTGAAAATGTTTATTTAATAAGTTATAATACGAAGTTGGTTGTTCTTTCGTTTCGCTCCGAAATGTCGGCATTCAGTTTTGGCTATAGTCCTGCTCGTTACAATTGGACTGCTTTTTTGTAAACTGAAAGATGTCCTAAATCCCTAAATATAATCATTTTAGTAATAAAAATATAATCATTTTGTCGAATACATGTATTGAAATAACTGATTCATGACCTCTGGCTAGGGTATCATCTACCAAAGTGAAACCTTAGTATAACAAAAATTATACTAAAGTTTCATATATTATTTTGTAAAATAGGTAACTGATGTAAAACTGTTGTCTGAGCCTGCTGCCTTTTGTTATAAGTTAAGTTTGTTTAAGATTATTGTTTGGTTTTGTGTATGTAGTTGTTACAGTAAAGTTCATATTATTATTATTAATTTTGTCATACTCACGACATGATCACCAGTGTGTGTATTCGCAGCGTCTTCACCGACCATCTTGGAAGCCTCGTCCCACGAGACTCCCTCCAGGATATGGGACTGAGGTCCAGCGCTTATCTTGTCAGCGCGACGGTTCTCCTTAATCTATTTGTAGCCATAAATATTATTTCGAGCGAATACAATCAACATGTACTACTTAAAAAAAAGAAAAATCTAAACAAAAAACAAAACAAAAAAAGTAACATTACGTTTGTAATAAATATAGAATTAAATTACTTCTTCGTTATTAATGTGCTTCGCACGTAGTGTCATGAAATCTCATCATTCTCTTAGATATATCATATGTATCGTCGTTGCGCCTGCCAAATTCCATATGTGCATTTTTTTGATTTTTGGTTTTTGCACAAAAAATAATCTTCGTTTTATTCTCTACTGTGTTACTAAAATCCTTTTTGTGATATTCGAACTGGAAAGGAGTTTAACTAATTCCATATGTGTTTTGACCGTTAAGAAAAACTCCGTATGTGAGTCAATAATATGTTTTTCGTGGTTTCCCAAAACTATACAAAAATGCACAAATGGAATTTGGCAGGCGCAACGACGGTATATTGATCTATATATAGATCATATAGATATATCATATGTATATAAAGCCTATTTTATGACATGAGCGGTATCGAATCCGTCTACTTCCAACAGCAACACCTACTAAAATAATATTCGCAACCATTTTTATAAATGTAAAGCCTTTTGACTCCAGCACTATAAAATTATAATATTTTTTTTATAGTTTATATATTACATATGTTTAAACTTTCAAGGCTTTAACAACAAACAATTTCTTCTGTCTTCCCCTGTACGTTCTGGGCGGATTCAAGAAGAAAATGAAAATACTCTTATATCACCTTGCTCCTAGACTACATTTTCAAAACCAGGTGAGAAAATGGTCAAACACTTTTTTTTAAACAGATTGCGATTCCCTTTATATAACCAACGCGACACCATCAGGGGTCGTAACCCCAAGCGAAAAAACTACAAAAGTAACAAAAAATCCACCTACCTGCTGTTGCAATTTCTTGAACTCCTTCGGATTGGTGTTTTTAGGCACAAATTGTAGCGTGTCGATCTTCACGGGCGTGCTCGAGTGCGCGGGCGAACCGTCTTGCACCCACTGACGTTACCCGAGCGAGTGAAGGAAAAAAAAGATTCAAATTATTCAAATGTTGCCTCGCAAGCGTTAGGAGAGGAAGGCGGAAGCGTGTAAAGCGAAACCTGGTTATCATCGAGCATGTACAGTATAGAATATCGACCTCATGCACAAAGCAAAAACAATGCATTCAAAGCGCGTTCGATATTATTTGGAGAAAAAAAAATGAAAAAAAAAAGTTTTTTTTTTCAAAAAAAAAATTACTACGACTAGTTGGACTAAAATCGCGAAAAAGTGACTTCATTATCAGAAAAAATCATTCAATACGAATCGTCAAAAATCACTATTTTCTTGCATAAAAAATTGCTAAAATATAACTTGCAAAAAAAATCATACGCAAGTGATTTTAATGAAAGAACTACGGATGCAAACAAGGATAGTGCAAGGAGAGGACGGCAACATTTCAATTAATTTAAATCTTTTTTTTTCACCCTACACTGTACAGTCTCGATGCGAACAAAATTATCAAAAACTGATAATTTCATTGAAAAAAACCAGGGTATTAATGAAATGCTTTTGAATGTTAATGTTATAAAAAAATATATAAATTTTAGTGAAGTGTCGACGCAACTTTGAAAAGTCCCGCAAAGTTAAAATACATACAGCCCCTACCCTCGTCTAGTGAAGGCCGATTAATAAAAGAGATAGACAGAGAGCCGTCGATAAAAATTATTATATCACCATATCGCTCTTTAAATTTTTCTACAATTTTCATCCGCGGGCGATAGACTGATGTTTGCAGGAATTTCAGTCAAATATGTAAAACAAAGTCCAACTTTGTGAAACCCTAGATATATGTATATATTATGTGTGTATTTGAAACAATCCACACAATTTTGCTTAATTTACCTTACCGCCATCCCTTAAAGAGTAGTAGAGTACGAATTACAAAAATAGTACTGTACTGTCACGTTTTCTCTTAAAAACTATTATAATAATGCTCTTAGAGATCGTGGTACAGTTTGCAAAATATAACACATTTAATAAGTCTGAGCTTTTTACATAAAAATCATGTGTCATGATTAATCAAATACAATCACATATACAATACACGACAGTACGACTATACGCTCCAAACTCGTAATCCCTCCAAAAAAATACCACAATAAACGTCGACTCAAGTCGAAATCTGATCTTGAGAACTGTCAAAAAACCAAAGTTCCCGTTCAAGGATAAATTGACGTTTACTTCTTTGTTTCTGCGAAGCATTCATAGATGGCGCTCACTACAGTAGCGGATAATTAGAATTAAGATTTTTTTATAGGTTAGAAAGTCACACTGTTGACTCATTTCATTGTCAATTCAATAAACTGATTGAAAATACAAAGCTGGTATTATCAGCAATACACTTACAGTAGTTACTAAATATACCTAAATAACTTCTCAATTCCTTAAAAATGGTTTGACAAATCTCAAAACCACCTTCAAGTCTGAGTCACATTTTGAAACACGGAGCTAAGAAAGGCATCAGATGACATAACAATTTCAACGATCGGCTCTCAGACTAGAATTATAGAAGATTAATTAAAAAAACTCATCTATTACAGTACCTCTTCGTTGTTAGCGTCCACCCACTGGAAAACATTGTTTTATTAGTCACACGACACACAGAAAAAAACAAAAAATGAAAAAAAAAAAAAAAACTTCAATAGCATTTCATTTGAGAGCGTTCAAAGAATAGAAATGTTATTTGTTTATATAGTTTATATTCATTTTGTATTTATAAGCACAATGTTTATAAGCAAATTGCTATCGGTAAAATCTCTTACATTCTGAATTTTCGACTACCCACATTCAAATCTAAAAAAGCAATTTAGTAAGTTCAAAACAAATTTATTATATACTTACGTCCTTATTCATAAACGTATTTTAACCTTGATATAGTTAAAATCAAGGACTGAATACCGGTTAATTTACTATGGGAGTTATACCGGTATAATAAAGATTTTTGTTAATATTCTTTGGGTTTTATTCATATTTACTCAAAAAAATTAATGTGGTAAATTTAGTGTGTATTACTCTTTAAAACTAATATCATGGTATCTCAGTCAGACACGTATTTTGGAAAATAAAAATTAACCGGTTTCAGTCCCTGGTTAAAATATGTTTTGTCTCGCTCTATCGAATATAAAAAGACTACAGAACGAAAGAAACAAAACATATTTTAACTATATCACGCTTATAATACGTTTATGAATAATGCCGTTTTTTATTTATCTATTTATCAGATATTATTTAAATTAGATATTCAGTATATAAAAGTGCGAAAATAAAAACTGTTTTTTTTATAACGTCTCCCCCGGATTCGAACCAGGACCCTATACGGAGGCAGCTATCAAAGGTACGATTATAAATTAGAAACGGTGCATAAATAAATGTAAGAGATTTTAGCGAGAAATTAAAAAAAACGCACACACACGAGCGTTACTACACTAATATATTTTTGGATAAATCGCTTAAATCTAAGTGTGACTCGATTTAATGATGTTGATTTTTGAGCTTCAAACACTGGATAACGACCACCGCACATACGATAATTTAAGCATCAATCATTCGCGATTGGATTTTTCAAACCTCTTTTTTTATAGTATGGAGGGCAAACGGGCAGGCGGCTCACGTGATGGTAAGTGATCACCGCCGCCCATAGACATCCGCAACACCAGAGGGCTTGCAGGTGCGTTGCCGGCCTTTAAGAAAGATGTAGGCTCGCTTCTTGAAGGTTCCCAAGTCGTATCGGTTCGGAAAAACCTCTGTTTTGCTCATAACCAAATAAGTATGAAATTTTAATATTGTCTTTTATTAACGCGAGTTTCACACAAATAAAATAATTTAAATCGGATTAGAAAATTAATAGAAAAGTCCGTAGCAATAGATGGCGTTAATACGGCAGCTTTGTGATATTTCAAATCAGACAACTGTCATCTTTCAGTCTGCCGCGACCACGATTGCTGAAAGGCATCCGAAACGTTTAAAACGTTAAAAACGTTTTAAGTTATTCAATTATAAAAGTTTAGGGGCAAATTTACCTAAGATATACAAATCATATCGCCGTTAATAATATTTATGATGTGTTATATCTTCGCAGTGGCGTAAAGTGAAGCGCCCTAGGCACGAAAAATAACATAATATGGCGTAAAATTATGAAAAATAATAATAATTTTACGTAAAATGATTCAAATTACGAAAAAATAAATAATTTTACGCAATATAACCTAACCAACTTTGGTCCTTAATATATTTTTAATTAGGGCCCAGTTGACCCTAATATTTGGTGGTTGTTATATATACCCATTAGCCCTCTACCACCCCACCAAAAAAAAATTAAAATCTGTTAAAACCAAGTGAAATTCTAAAAATATCGTATGTGCAGCGGCCGTTAGAACGTTATACAATAATTAAAGATAAAGGAATGTAAATAGATTTTTACGATATTTCGATATAATATTGAAAGAATAACGCAACTAAATTTGGGACCCAAAACATTATTATGAAATTATCTTGAAGAATCTATGGTCTAATTCGACCACAGAATATTAAAACCAGTTGGGATTCTTAGGAAACTACACCATCAATTTACCCACTAAGCTTTTAGAACATAATAAATATATTATTATTGTAAAAAATGTGAAGAGGAAATTACTCTAGGGTCCCAAAAAGTCACCAGTCTTAAAACTAATCATAAATATCTCAATTAATAATTTAATATGCGACAATCGAAATCTATTATCTTTTCTATATTATAAATACGACTACACTGTTATAACAATCATAATTATTTCAAGTAAATATACAACCGAGTAAATAAGAAACTTATCTAGAATTTCCCATATCAACAATTCTGTTGTTCACAAACTAACAACAAATCTTTTAGTTGTATTTAGATTCGTTTCATCTCTGTCATTTTGGGTCTTAATGAGCAAGACAGTCAGTTAGGTCATAAAGTACGTCACACTAGTTTCGTGATTTTTTGACCCCTCCCCCGTCCTTGTCACAGTTCGTCACACGTGTGACCAACTGTGAGAAATAGTGTGACGTCACGTTCGATTGGCTTGGAATTTTGTCTGTGTGTTTGTTGTTCGGGTCTCTGATTGACTCTGCAGTCGAAATTCGGAAAATCAAGATGGTGGATCAATAAGGCGGGACGATAAATCAAAAGGTTGTTTGACGACAGTAAAACTTGGTATTTAAGGGTTTTTGGACTAGCTTTTTACGAATCTGCAAATCCTGGATTTAAAAAATCTGACATCAGATTCGTAATAAGTGACAAGTGACATAACAACTTTATCACGAAAAAAAAAAAACTAGGCTTATACATAACAGAGGGGGGGGGCTGATAAGTGTGACCATTTGAGAAAAGGGGGGGAGGGGGTGTAGACAAACAAATCATAAAATTTGTGTGACCCAATGGAAATGTCACAGTGACATTAGTCTGAACTGCCAATGTTACATTTACATACGAAATCTCATTTTTATAAAAAAAATATGTTAGCTCGTAACTATACTGTACTGTTTTATGTACTAACTAAAATGTCAATATGACAGCTGTCAAGACTAAATACAGACTGAAGCGCCGTCTTGTAATACAAAATTAATTTCATAATTTGTGTACAACAGAATTGCTCTCAATGTCTTAATATAATAAATGCCACTACGATTTATTTTCGAAATGAAATGCAATTAATAAAATAATCGATTAAAACATACTGCGTACGTCTGTACGGCTTTAAAAAAAATATATAACATAATTTAAAGGGTGTTTTTTTAAAGTTTAAGATTGATTTTTTCATCTTGGAATATTAGAAATCAAATATTACTTTAGTATTGAGGACCTTTGTTTATTACTTCCTCTTTATAGGCATATATATTTTATTTTTAAGAGCAGCCCATTCTGGAACTTTATCTTTGACTCTTAATTTTTCTTTCTCTTATATTCTCTGTTACAAAAGTATAGAATAAAAAAAATATTACTTTCTCGTCAAATTACTTTCGACTACATCTAACTTGAGTTATCAGTTAATCTCAGTTAGGCCTAAGTTTCATTGTTTGGACAATATTAATAACCAATTGTGCGTATTATTTAAAAAAAAGCGATCGAATACCGAAAATGAAAAAACTGAGGCATTGTTAATTTTTTTTTAATATTTTCGTCGTAAATAACGATTGATCCCTAAGACATTTTAAGTTGTATTTAACTAAAAAGGTTTCTGCTTTATATTTTTGAAAAAGAAAACAGTATATTTTGGCAGAATTTTTGGTGAACAGTTTGGCATGACTGTGATCTAATAACTTCAGAAAAACGATAAGACATTTAAATTCTTAATATTAAAGCTATAAAACGCGCGTTTTTCTACCTCAACCTTAAAACATTCCCCAAGACATTAATTATTTTTTAAGACAAATTTAGTTCGAATAAGACAAATTTAGTTACATACGTTTTTGTGACATATTATGAAACACCCTCTATTCGGCCTCAACCCTCAGATATTCTACCTTGGTGATCTTCTTCGGATCAGTGGTGCCAGTCTCCAGAACCTCCACCTTCTGGTACACGTTCGGCGAGTTCAGCCAGCGAGTACGTTCACCCGTCTTGCCTTGGCCTTTCTTCCATATCCTGAAAAACCATAAAAAATAGTGTTAATAGCTTAGGCCTATCTTAGCTTTTATTAATGGCGAGGTGTTCTCCCGGCTTAGTCAATTCCCAAGTCTAAATAAAATACTGTATACCGGATTAAAACGCGATTTATTATTTATATTGTTTAAATTACTTATCCCGACGTTTCGGATGCTTTTCAGCAACCACGACCACGCGACCACGGTTGCTGAAAAGCATCCGAAACGTCGGGATAAGTAATTTAAACAATATAAATAATAAATCGCGTTTTAATCCGGTATACAGTATTTTATTTAAATGTGTGATACTCGCGTTAATAAAAGACAATACAATTCCCAAGTCCCCTGTGGCATGGGGTAGACACATTTCTGTGTCCGTTTCACTGATAATTTTTCTTTATAGGCATGTAGGTGATCAGCGTCAGTTCTTTGCATTTTGGAAGCAAATAAACAGTTAATTACTTCAACAATTGTTCAATACCTACGGTCTTACTTATAAACGTAGTATAAACTTGATATAGTTAAAATATGTTTTGTTTCTTTCGTTCTGTAGTCTTTTTATATTCGACAGAGCGAGACAAAACATATTTTAACTATAACAAGCTTATAATACGTTTATGAATAAGGCCGTATATGTATAGACCGCACCGCCTTTTGGTCTAAGACAGAGGTCGGCAAAGTGTGGCTCTTTGACTTGTAGCGACACCTATGATCCGCTACAAGAATCAATACAAATACGTCCATTCCTGAATCGCGCTATCAAAGTTTCTGTGCGCGCTGAGTATTTATACAACATCTCGACATCAACCACTGGGGCCTTAGGGACGGCCAGTCAGTGGTTCGACTGGTCGAGGATCCTCCCTTTAGGTTGGAGGAAGACCACACCTCCCTTCCTCCACAGACTCCTTAAGTGCGGCTCTGGCACGAATATCCACAGAAGTCGCAATAATATTTTCATTTAAAAAATAAAACTTGTCTGTCTTTCTGTCTGTCCTTCTGTCTGTCTGTTTGTTCACGCTAATTTCCGAAGATACTGAACCAATTACCATGCAATTTACACAAATATATTAAGTAAAAACTTTCGAACGGTACGGAGCGGCAGCGGTTGGCTGGCACTAACTTCAAATATAACTGTTTATAAATATTAAATAGATATATAAGTAATAATAATGTTGTCGATTGTCCTTAAAGGCTCTTGCTTTGAAATAATTAAAACATTATATTTTACTTTATAGTTTAAGTTCGTACATACTATATGTAGGTATAGTTTTGAAGTCAGTTTTGGTTTTTTTTTAATATATTTTTTTCTAATTCCCTTCAGTCGGCCTAGCATGACAACCGCGACAAAATTTTGTGACCGTTATCTCGTGTTTTAATCGATTATCTCTTTATTTCTTCCGGGTCTAAAATGACAATTACACTTAAAACTCGACTTTTAATATCAAAAATAGATATGTAGGCTGTATAATGAATATATCGACATGTACATTTTTTTTTGTCTTTTGCCAAGTTTGAATCTTATAATTCCTATCAAGTTACCAGTGGTCTGGTCATTTTGAGTCATATATCTCACCCCTGCTTGTATAATTCCTCCTCTTCGAGTAGGTATCCCAGCGAGGAGACGGCCGGCGGCACCTCCACATCGTTCTTGGGTCTCGGCACGTCGTTCTGTTGCAAAACAACAATTATATACCTTTGGATGTCTTAAACAAAGTCACGTCGTTCTGTTGCATACATACATACATATATATCACGCCTCTTTCCCATTGGGGTAGGCAGAGATCCTTACATACCACTTTCGCTTCTTCTACTTTCATCAATGCTTTCATACACACTCGACGGTTACGAGTACTTTAGACCTGGCCCTTTTGCAGAACGTCCCCGATCTGATCGAGGTACGTTCGCCTAGTTCGACCACTCCCGACTCTCCAACTCACACCAGTTTCATAAATCTTTTCGTTTCCCTACTTTCATCCATCCTTTCTACGTGCCCAAACCACCTCAACATACCTTTCTCAATTCTCGTCACTACATCGTCTTTTACTCCACAACGCTCTCGAATTTCGCCATTTCTTAATCTATCTTTCAGAGTTACACCACACATACTTCTCAAGGCCCTCATTTCCACAGAATTTATTCTACTTTCATGTTTCTTCTGCCATACCCAACATTCACTTCCGTACATCAAGGTTGGGACTAATACACCCTTATGCACTGCTAACCGTGCCTTTATGGACAGCAACTGGCTACTCATTAAGGAGTTCAATGCCCATTCAATGTTGCAAAACACAATTATATATCTTTAGATGTCTTAAACAAACCTAACGGGTTTTTTACAACTATATCTCGGACCCTTTTTCGTGAATGAGACCCAAAGTACATTTAATAGTCAATAATACAATGCCTACTGCTGATAGAGGACAATTCTTTGTTTTATATATTTTTTTTTCGTTTATATATATATTTTTAATTATTATAGTTAATTACTTAAAGATGTCACGTGGAACATGGTGTAATGGTTGCAGCTCCTTACAAAATTTTTTGTAAAACAAAAAACTTGGCGATTAAAAAGAGTGGCAGAGAGTTTATTACCATTTCTCTTCCGTTCTACGCCCTTGATTTGAGAACTGGCAGTAAATGTAAAATTAGAAGCATTTAATAGGTATTTTTTATTGACGTTCATAAGTGTACATTGTGTTACCTAAATGAATAAAAGTTTTTGAATTTGAATTAAGTAAGAGTCAGTTAAACAAAGTAAAATAAACCGTTATTGATTTGCAAATAAGATTTTTTTGCAAACTGTACTTTTCAAGTGACATTTGACAGGCAGAGGTCATTGACGTTCCTATTCTTATTTGAATCGCATTGTACGTTATATATATATAATACCTTAATGAGCGGGTGTCTGTATATATATCCAGTACGGAATCCAGCATTGTCCAGCATCCTCATCAGCGCTTCGAACTCCTCGCCGCCAACACGCCACTTCTTCTCATCGGCCGGCGGTTTGTGGGTCGATTCGTATATCTGTGGAATAAAGTTTTTTTTATGTCAGATATCGACAGACGAGCATGAGGTTCACTTGATGGTAGGTGAAACCTAAGCCTAGCTTGTAGTTCAGGATCAATAGGACAACATGAACGGGTTCAAATGGGTCGAAGATGGTCCAAAGGGGGCCATTTTATTTCTAACAACATCTGACCCCGGAAGTCTTTGGCAACAAGTGGAGATCCCATAGTGACACCGAGGAAGGCCACCGATGGTGTTTTAGTGGTAAAAAATGCCACATAACTTCGGCGTCTCCCTCATTTGAAGTATCTTATTAATTTTAAAAATTTCCCCTTTTAGGAGGGTAGACGATAATTATGAACTAAGTAGAATAATTTGTTGACCGCTGGTAACAAATTATTCTACTATGGCTCAGCGGTAAGCGCAATGCATTAAGCAAGATTTAAAAAAAGTATTGTCTGTAAAAAACAATGATCAGTGAAACAGACACAGAAATGGGTCTGCCCCATGCCCCTCTAGGGGCCTCAGGAATTGAGTTTATTGGTATGTTTTAAGCAGTTTGTTTATTCTTCTTCCTCCCCTGTTCCCTTTTTTTTTATTTGGGGTTGTCGCAGTATGTCTTTTTTTTTCTTTCTTTCTTTATTATTATCTACTATATAAAAATAAGTCGGGTTTTCCTTCCTGACTATAACTCCAGAACGCACGAACCGATTTCCACGGTTTTGCATTCGTTGGAAAGGTCTCGGGCGCCGTGATGTTTATAGCAAAGAAAATTCAGGAAAAATTTCAACAGAAAAGCGGGAAAATCATTTTTCTTTAAGAATAATTATATAATTTCGAAGCCAAAATTGTGGCTGAACAACGTCTGCGGGGTCCACTAGTTGTTAATAAAATAAAGTATATGGCTCTAATCTCTCATGAGGTACCATCCGTCGCGCGGTCCCACCCCCACATTAGTGCGGTCTCGGAGACCGACTCACCCGATGAGCGGTGTCAGAGACAAAGGCACCCGTCGCTCGTTGTCAGAAACCAGCCCACCCGTCATGCGGTCTCATAGATCAACCCAACTGTTGTGCGGTCTCAGAGACCAGGGCGCGGTGTCAGACACCAGCCCAACTTTCGAGCGGTCTCAGAGACCAAGGCGCGGTGTCAGACATCAGCCCAACTGTCGAGCGGTCTCAGAGACCAAGGCGCGGTGTCAGACACCAGCCCAACTGTTGTGCGGTCTCAGAGACCAGGGCGCGGTGTCAGACACCAGCCCAACTTTCGTGCGGTCTCAGAGACCGACTCACCCGTCATGGTCTCAGAGACCGACCCACCCGTCATGGTCTCAGAGACCAGCCCACCCGTGATGGTCTCACAGACCAACCCACCTGTCTCGCAGTCTCCTCGTCCAGTACGATGAGGTCGTCCAGCGGCAGCGTGGCGAGTCGCAGCTGCACCTCGCAAGCGGTGTTCAGGTTCTTCGCCTGGTAGAACGCCTCCTCGAGGGTCGCGCCGCAGCACAGGGCTCCGCCGCCGCTCAGCATGAGGACCTTGGAGTGAGGACCGAGGGCTCGCACCAGCTTGTCGCACTCCTCGTTGTCTAGGACGCCTGGGTAGTTCATGTAAATTTAAAAAAAAAACTTCAAACCTCTCATATCGGCTTATCAAACTTCGTATCTCCATTTGGTCAAACATTACAGCCGGCCTAGCATGACCGCCACGAGATATGTCGCGGACGAGAGAAGACAAACTAAGATGTAAGATATCTCGATATATTATATCTCGACATCGACAATTTTGATAGAAAAGATATCTCGATAGACAAATATATCTCTTTTTGATATTAAAAGTCGAGTTTTAAGTGTAATTGTTTATTCTTTAAAAAATTTGTCGCGGTTGTCATGCTAGACCGGCTGGAGGAGGAAAAAAATACAAACATTCTGTGGACATACATACATAGTTTTATATTTTGTAAATACTAAAAACCTAAAAACAATTAGTAGGTACGAGTGATTCCATCGTATTCGTTACGGTATTTTAAACAAGATGGCATTAAAAAACAAAAATCGGAAATTTTGCAGTTACGAAGTTTGATATTTAGGCCAGCGCTATGTGGACGGAATGTTGCATAATATGAAATATTACTATATTTCGGCGTGAAATGTATGCTGGAGATCAACAATAACTAATGTAATTCAGGCGGGATCCATTCGGGTTGTGGGTTCGAACAAACCGGGACAACATTTTTATAAACTTCTGTAAGCATGTCTTCCCCACGTCTGATCACTTCGGACATGGAAAAACGATACGTGCACATTGCGCGTTTCGATCTCAGTCATTTATAACCGAATATTGAGTATTTCAACAGTGGATCGTGTGTCGATATCTAGCACTAGCAACGCGACCCGGCTTCACACGGGTGCAATATAGATATACTATACACAAAAAAGTCTCTGTTACTCACTGATAATGTAGCTTTCTATTCAGTAGTTTTTGAGTTTGTTCATAACATACAAAAATAAAAATCTTTCCTCTTTATTTTTTTATTACAATTTTTATAACTTTATATTTATAATATTAGTACATATAGATAAAAATCCTCACCAAGCGGTACGCGGTGGTACGCCAAGCTGCCGAGGGTTGCTGCCTCCGAGCAGAGAGCCAGCAGACCTCTCTTCGTGGAGGATATAGCGAGGGCCGAGGGCGAACGCAGGTGAAGTACGCAGCGGATGTCCGGGCGCGCTGCGTGCACGCTCGCATGGAGCGAGAAACCTGGAAACGGATGTTATACGAACTTAATAAGGTAAAAAACAAACTTTAATCGATTGTTTTGTGAATTTATTTCGGTGAGCACTCTATGACTTTCTTAACTCTATGTAAAAAAAAATATATTTCTGTCGGAATAATAACTACAAAAGACAAAGGAATGTAACTGCTAGACGATACAAAACGATCTGGGATAAATGATAAATCGCGCTTTAATCCGGTAAAAGTAATTTTATTTAAAAATTAAAAAATAGAGTTTATTGTGATATTTTTTTTTATTACCGAGCAGGTGAGCACCACCGACCATAGACCTCCGCAACGCAAATGTCTCAGTTACGTTGACGGCCTTTTAGAAATGTAACGGCTCGCTAAAACCAACGAGGTGTCAATACATCACTCACCTTCCACATTGACAGGGAAGTTGGTGGTCCCCTGGTCGACCACGGCTCCCTGCATGTCGACCTTGACCAGGGATGACGCGGTCACCTCGTGCGGCAGGATCCCGCGCGGCGTGGTCAACACTTGTTCGACGGCCGTGTTCAAACGCGCCGTTATTTGTCCCGTGAAGCCGGCTGGAGAGATACATTCAAATATTTCATTAAAATTTCTGTACAACTGGACGCTTTAAGCAATACAGTGCCAACCAACAAAATGATAAAAATTTAAATTTTGATACCAATATGAGCTGGAGTACATATTTCAAAAGAGATATATAACATTTAAATCGTTTTAATAGCAAAAATATTGAAAAAACTAGCGGGCCGAAACCTTAACATGTTTAGTATATTTAACAATAATGTACTAAATTCTTTGATTGCTATAAAGACAAATGATATACATTTAGTGTAACAATAATAATTACAACAAAATCTATTATTTCTGTTATTTTTTAAAAATTTACCAAAACCTGATTAAAACTTCAAACTCAATTTTCTCAAAATGGCAACCATGTGGGTTGACACTGTATTACATAACAGCGTCTAACTAGTGACACGCCCCGGCTTCGCACGGGTGCAATGTAGATATTCCATAAACACAAAAAATAGCCTATGATACTGATAATGTAGCTCTCTATTGGTGAAAGAAGGTCGAGTAGTTTCTGAGTTAAATTGTAACAAACAAACACATCTTTCCTCTTTAGAATAAATAGTTTAAAATTATTTATTCTCAAGACCCAGGAAGGTGTTTTATTTTGTGAACTAATGTTTGTAATTTTATAACATCTCTCTTTTGCATTTGTCTCCGGTGCTGGTTCCGACCAAATTTACAAAATCCGATTTCGAATTCGGATCCGATAAAACCACCACCGTAACATCCCTATTCTATTTAAAAGCTTTCGACACTCACTCTGAGTCCATCCGAACAGATCGACGAGCCGGTAGACCGCTGCCAGCTTGCAGCGCAGTATCTTCTCGCCCTTCTCGTACCCCACACCTTCGATACCTCTGATGTCGTTGATCGGCAGCACGCAACTCGGCCCCTGAAACGAGAGGAAACGAATCGCGATTAGACAGTGACGATAAATCATACATACACATACATCACGCCTTCCCATTACGGTAGGCAGAGATCACGGAATTCCACATGCTCCGATCCTTCCATACCACTTTCGCTTCTTCCACTTTCATCAATGCTTTCACACACTTGTCGGTTTCTAGTACTTTTGATCTGGCCCTTTTGAAGGACGTCCCCGATCTGATCGAGGTACGTAAAAAAGACTTTCAATCCCTTCAAAAAATGAACTCAGGCGCCTAACTGTTGCAACAACGACCAAAACTATTCACCTATTTGTATTTTTTTTGGCCATTGTAAATCAATCTCAATTAATGTATAAAAAATACTGTATACCGGATTAAAACGCGATTTATTATTTATATTGTTTAAATTATTTATCCCGACGTTTCGGATGCTTTACAGCAACCGTGGTCGCGGGGAGACAGAAAGATGACAATTGTCTGATATTTGAAATGTCACAAAGTTGCCATATTTAATTCAATTAAATTCAAAAATAATATATTAATTTAGGTAACACAATGTACATCTATGAACGTCAATAAAAAATAATACATATTAAATGCTTCTAATTTTACATTTACTGCCACTTCTCAAATCAAGGGCGTAGAGCGGACGAGAAGAACTGGCAAGAAACTCAACAATATAAATAATAAATCGCGTTTTAATCCGGTATACAGTATTTTATTTAAATGTGTGATACTCGCGTTAATAAAAGACATGATTTTGACATTGAAATGAAATGATTTTATTAGTTTGGACACAAAAACAAAGAAGAACATTTAATATGAAAACTTAATGCCATCAAAAACATAAATTGTAAAAAAAGCCAAGTCTTGCAACTCAGTTCTTCTATCGTAAAAAGTTGTGAGATCCATATAATACCAAGTCGGTCAATTTATTCAGTCTCTACTGAAGGATCCTTCTGTCTTAAGTAATTACATGATAAGCTAACCTAACAATATCTTATAGTGATCGTATCAATGCCAATATTAAAAATCTTTGATGTTTAAAATAAATAGATTGGCTCGGCTATCGCATGAAATCACAATGTATTTTTTTTTATTTTATTAAAATCATAATGTATCTCACAAGTAATACATATTATATTAAATTAGATTGTTTAGTGCGATTGCCAAGTCAATCTATTTATTTTAAACATCAAAGATTTTTAATATTGGCATTGATACGATCACTATAAGATATTGTTAGGTTAGCTTATCATGTAATTACTTAAGACAGAAGGATCCTTCAGTAGAGACTGAATAAATTGACCGACTTGGTATTATATGGATCTCACAACTTTTTACGATAGAAGAACTGAGTTGCAAGACTTGGCTTTTTTTACAATTTATGTTTTTGATGGCATCTCATTTCTTTTTGTAGATAGTCCTTTTCTTAGTTTATTTGGATAAGAATTAATACAAAGCTATGGATAACATAGTCTGATTTTGATCGGCATTTTTATCAACTTTTTAATGTAAAAAAGTAGTTATAGTGACACAACTACAATAGTTGGACATATGGTCTCGTGAAGTTTTTTGTAGATTTTGATATGTTCTATAATATTGTATTGTAGAACGTTTTTTTGTTCTATCATCAATACTTTCCGCAGCACATGCGGTGAAAGACATTTTATGGCTAATTTTTTTGGGGGTTTTTAGTAGGGATTTCTAAGGATCTCTATTTTTTCTAGTAATAAATACCCTATGTTACTCAGTGATAATGTAGCTTTCTAACGGTAAAAGAATTTTTAAAATCGGTCCAGTAGTTTTTAAGTTATTCATTACATACAGAAATACAAAAAAAAAATGTATTTCAAAATATTGTAGTTTTTCCTTGATTTATAGACTAAACACTAATTGTATTCTAAATTTCAAGTTTCTATGTCTGCTAGAAGTGCCTTAGAGTTTTGATGATCGGTCAGTCAGTGAGTGAGTGACAAATTATCAAACTTTGACTAGTTATAATTCTTAAACTACTGGTTCAAACAGAATGATATTTGAAATATACCGAGTTTATACAATGTCTGCTTAGTGACTGAAAATTCAGGATTCTAGTTTTATCCACAACGAAGTTATAGGGGGTCGAAAATGGCCCGAACTACTTCGAGAAAAGGATAGTACGGCCGTGCCACTTTTTGCTCGACTTGGCGGGGGCACTACCGTGCCCCCAGATTGAGGATCAGCGTGACAAACTTCCACATGCAGATCTTTTATCCAGCTGGACGACCACTCTGTGGAACCAGCTGTCGCCGTTGAACCGATACGACTTGGGAACCTTCAAGAAACGAGCTTATTTTTTCCTTAAAGGTCTTGGCAGATGTCTATGGGCATCGATGAAACCATAGAACATAGATGTCCAATTATAATATGTAATTGTATCATGTGTTACGATGAATAAATGTATATATCTCTCTCTCTCTCAAATAAGAACAGTTCTTATAGGCGCGCTTGTCACGATTTCTCTGGGGTAAGAGTAGTTCTCACCCCAGCCACACTCTGACGCTGGAGTCATAGTCTCTGGCACCCAGCCGCTTTTAGAGCGTTATTCCGGTCGCTCGTAAGAGCAAGCGCGACAACGCGAGGGGAGGAGTCAGCGGACTGCTCATATGAATGTGTCACACCGATACATTGCCGCGCGCTCTACAGGCCAAAAATAGAACTATTTTTTTGCGCCAAAAGTTTGTATAGGTCTGTTCTTCTATGTACATGTACATCGATGTTCTATGGTGAAATCTGATTTTGATCCAAGTAAGTTGAGTAAATCTGGGCTGGAAGTAGTGTTGAGCAGGACATACAAGAGGCGGTACATTTGTCCCGGATATGACGTAATGTAAGAGCGGCTCGAAATTATAAAATGTACTACTTCAATTTTTATGTCGCGCTCCTTTTTTTCTCGATGTATTTGGGTCCTAAATCGTTGAAATACTGTTTTAGAGCTAATCAAATAAAAAATATGTTTATTGTTTCGTCACAAAAATAAACATCAAATGTCATATTAATACTCGCTAGTACAAATGACGTTCCGAGCCTCATTCGCCTCGCCTCGTTTGAATTTCTCAGTTGTATGAAAAATCATTTGAAATTTCATACAAATGACAGTTCGACGATACGAATACTCTTTCGATACTCATTCGTGCTCACCCCTCTGTACTACCCAACACTAGAAGTTCTGGCAGAGGTAGGCGCACATAAGGCACTCGGCACTCACCCTCAGGCTGCCGGTGTGCAGTCTGCCGCCGACCATTTCGCGGATGCGCTGCAGCAGCGGCGCGTCGTTGCCCTCGTGCATCTGCTGGTCCAGCACTCGCTCCAGCTCCTCGCGGAACAGCTTCGAGGACATGAGCGCCTCGACGCGCTTCCGGCGCTCCATTTCGCGGACATCCTGCAAGTTGACGAGATTGAAATGAAACACGACGAATCATAATAAATATGCATATATTTTTTTGTTAAACGAAACTGAAAAGCAATCAGAATGATTTCTTTGGGTAATATTGTGTTTAAAAGCAGCGCTATGTTGGACTCTGAGTCACCACAACATATATGCTGAATCAGCGCGTATTCAAAAGTCACGGCCGGGAGGAATATCGAAATTCCTACCGTCACTACAGTCTATAGATCATTCGGATCTAAATAAAAACATAGGTTTCGACAGACATTGAACGAATGTTTATAATTTGCTGTAAGCATGTCTTCCCCACGACTGGTAACTATCGAAATTCCGACCGGGTAGCGAACCATCATTCATAGATGGAAAAACATATTGCGCGTTCCGGTATCAGTCTATAGATTTCCGAATGCTCGAAGTAAAGATTTAGTCGACAGCGCATCATTGACTGATGTCCTGTGGCTGAGGTATCACCTACCATCAAGTGAACCTCATGCTCGTCTGTCGATAACTAACATAAAAATACTTGCGATTTCCGAATGCTCGAAATAAGTAGGTCGACAGCGCAACATTGACTGATGTCCTGTGGCTGAGGTATCCTACCATCAAGTGAACCTCATGCTCGTCTGTCGATATCCAACATAAAAACTCACAGCGTCGATATCAGCCGGCCTCTGCTTCAATCTCTCCTCCTCCTCAGCCGACAGGGTCGCGATGCCGTTCGGCAGCGTCTCCGTATCTGTGTCGGCCATTCTGTCCGCTCGTCCGCTCGCCTGGAGACAACACAAGAAATCATCATTAGCAGATACTCAGCATATTACCTTAGGGGCTTATATCATAATTTTTTCTCTCTCCGCCACTCTTTTTAATCGACAAGTTTTTTGTTTTACAAAATGTTTGTAGGGAGCTCAACCATTACACCATGTTTCACGTGACAGTCGGCATGGTGAAATAGGAGCACGCACTTATATTTTCGTGGAAACAACACGCAAATACATAGTCGAAATAATTAACATCACCGCATACACCAATTCAAGTTCGACCAGTCATCACAAGTAGCACCCGTTCACGAGTATGACGCATGGCCAGCCATTCGGCCGCCTCGCCATAACATATTTTAGGGAGAGAGACAACCCGACGCATGGACGCCTTGTTTGTGGCCCATGGAGGGTCGCAAGAGTTTTTTTTTTACTTGTAGAGGCGCTGCGTATTCAAAACATTGTAAAACACTGGTATATAGCAATAAATTAACACCACTCATCACACAATCAGATATCATTACGCTTCCTTCAATTAAAAGATAAGCCTTCCCACGGCGCTTGCGCAACTCGCGAAATAGATTCGGGTCAAAAATGAAAGTATGATGGCTCCGACCATTGTCTGGGACGTGTTTGTGTAATCGCGATTATTACTCGGAATACTGTAACTGCCGTCATTAGAGATATTGAAATCGTATGCTTTTATGGCATTAAAACGAGTATTTTTAATACTTGTTTTGGCTGTATATTTTGTAATAAAAAAAAATTTAAACAGATCGAGTACAAAATGTCAGCTCTAGGTCTCAAATCAATCGAGGAAGCAATAATACAGTCATTTGGTGCTTTTTGTTTGTTTGTTTGGTGCTCTAAAAGGGGGTTACCTGGAAAGTTTCCCGGGAATTTTGAAAATTTGTGATTTTATAGATTAGAACGTGCTCTTTCAGATTTTGCTGCCGCCATATTGGAATAAAACCTAACCACATAAATTGTAGGGAATTTTATTTGTTTTAATTTATTACATAACTTTTTTCCTCATAAAACAGTTTTTGGACGCCATAGCATGAAGTGGCCTATTATAAAATTCAGTCAATTGTAAATATAAAATATTTCGTTCATCGCAAAAAATTAACGCGGGCAAAAATTAATTCAAGTGTGTTTCTCACACCGATGACGCGGACGATGTTCTACTATCCGTGCGAAGCCGGGCAGATCGCTAGTATAATATAAGTTGATGTCACACTGTTCACGATTTAATGTAAAGCCAATATTATTTTCGTGATTAGAAGGTGTTTTAAGGAAAGATGACTATGAAGACATGTAATTTTGTCAACATTTTGAATTATCTAAGAAAAACAATAAATTTATTAGGCACCATCATTACAAAAGGAAAGAAAAACTAGTTTTGTATAGCGAGTAGCGACCTAAATGGTGAGTCTGCTCAGCGTGTGCTATATCAATATGCTTGGCTTAGCGCTGGTTTTCAGAACCTCACCAATACTGAGGCATCAGCCAAAAATTACAGTAAAAACTTAACCTTAAAACAGAAATAAAAAATCCAATCCAAACGCGATTTCTTATTTATATTGTTTATATTATTTATCCCGACGTTTCGGATGCTTTTCAGCAACCGTGGTCACGGGCAGACTGATTTGAAATATCACAGAGTTGTTATATTAACGCCATCTAATCATCATCAATACGGAGTTGATATTTACTGTAATTTTCTATATTGTGGCAAAATTGACTAACGGTGTCCTCTTGTTTTTTAGTATGTTTGATTTGGGGTTTCAGATTTTTAATTACTGGTTTGGAAAGTCTCAAACCATCTTCTCTATTGAAGTTAGGATGTTTTATAATTTCAATAGCCTCGCGTCTGGGAAAGAATCTACTTTCTCTTGCAAGGATTTTCGGTTGGTCGAAACGTATGCAGTGGTTTGGCTTGACTAAAGAGTGTCTATCTATACTAATATTATAAAGAGGAAAGATTTGTATTTTTGTATGTTATGAATAAACTCAAAAACTACTGAACCGATTTTAAAAATTCTTTCACCAATAGGAAGCTACATTATCAGCGAGTAACATAGACTTTTGTGAATAGTACATCTATATTGCACCCGTGTGAAGCCGGGGCGCGTTGCTAGTCCGGTATAAAGTATTTAATTTACATACAAAGTAATAACACACAAGACGTTCGTGAATCTGGTGTTTTCTAATACAACTGGGTAGGTATATTATTTACATAAAGGATTAAATAACCACGCCTACAACCGCGGATATATACCTAAGGTTTTCAGTAATGGTGGGGTCGTTGACCTAGCTCTGTGCGCTCTTTGATTTATGGCACGATGTTTGTACGACAGAGACAGCTATAGTCCCGTAGAGCGAGACGTGACGATGGCGTATTGACAAAGCTTTCGTAAACCATAATTCGTAGCTTTTCATGTCTGCTATAGAATAATTCTGTCTGACGACATTTTAACTAATTTGAAACATTTTCTTTAAAAATTGCTGAATTTATCTTGGCATGAGTGCTTTAAAACGAAAGCAAGGTTTTTATAATGATTATGTAAGTCCACATTTTTTTAAAAATAGATAAACAGCCAAAAAGGGCACTTCCATAACTTTACAGTCCAAAGTAATTTGAAGCTCAAAATGAAAAAAAAATATATATATATAAAAAAGCGACAAAACGTTTGTCGTGGCTTCATGAAACTTAGATCAAATGAAGTAAAAAAATAATAATAAGAGAGAAAGAAAAGCCAAAACCGAATTTTGACTTCGAATTTGAGTTTTTCAAAAAATCAACAAAATTCGGTTTTGGCTAAAAATAAGTCTATTAATTATAATTAATATTATAATAATTATTATTATTACTCTACATTTATTGACAGTGCACAATTTTTGGGCGTTTATAAATTCAAGCGGGAAATTATAAACGAACGTTTCATACAATAAACCGGTAATATATCTATTGATTAAATAATAATGTACCTACATAATTTTATAAGTAATTAGGTCCCGGGGAAGCCCCACTGCGCCCCACATCCTCCTTCGTATGTAACTCTACACTAAGTACCATTGATTTTACACTAACTAGCGGATCAATTACATTTTGGCGTTCGCGTTGAGTCAGTTGTTTGTTGGATTTTGGTTTATCGAATTAAGTAGTATACATCCTCTAAAAAGTGGGGCAGATTCCTTTCTATGTCTGTTTCACTGATCACCGCTTACTAATAATGCTAGTGTATACTTTAGTAATTATTAACCGGTATATAGATTGATGTAATACTTGTTACATACTTCTAATGTCCTGGTACTTAGAATTCCCGAGTTCCCTAGTGGGGTGTGGGGCATACACATTTCTGTGTCTGTTTCACTGATCACCACTAATAATAAATAGTGTATTCTTTAGTAATTAATAACTAGCCAGTATACTTTGATAGAATTCTTGTTACGGATTTCTGATGTCCTGGTACTTCTTAGAATTCCCGAGTTCCGTAGTGGGGTGTGGGGCAGACACATTTCTGTGTCTGTTTCAATAATCCGCTAACTAATAATGCTAGTATATTCTTAAGTAATTATTATTAGCCAATATAAAAAAAAGAAATATATATATTAATATAATACTTCTTACATATTTCTGATGTCCTGGTACTTAGAATTTCCGAGGCATTGAGCATTTCTGTGTCTGTTTCACTGATCATCGCTTATTAATTAATTATTAACCACTATAAGTAATTATTAACCAGTTTACATTGGCACTTCTTTATTTATTTTTTTTGTAATTTGAAATAAACTTAATTAATATTAATAATAAGCGCCCCTGACTGCATCTCACTCTTTAAGATCACCCCAGATACCAACAAAAAACAGTAAAATACAAAAAAAGTAAAAAAAGTGCGAGTCATACTCGCTCACCGAAGGTTCTCTACAAAGTTTTATTTAAGAAAAGATTTTCCCAAAATAAAAAATCTAGAAAACGGATAAAATTGCTTCATGCCAAATTTCATGATTCTAGGTCAACGGGAAGTAACCTATACCTAGGTTTCGATTTTCTCGCGAGTGTCAAAATATGCGACGTAAACGTAGCATAAAAGGCCGTATCTTTTGACTACGTCGACTTAGAAGTTTGATTTTTTCACTGCTGCAAGGAATTGCAGACCTGAGTTTTTAATATTAATTTCTTATTACTTGATACCTCCAAGCGTTCCTTAGGAAAATTATTTTTAAGCAAAAAACAAAAACTGACTTCAAAACTACAACTACATATATGTAGTATGTACAAACTTGCACTAAAAAGTAAAAAATACTATTTTAATTACAGTAATACCCCGACTTACGCTACCTCGACTTACGCGAATTCGGAGTTACGCGATTTAATTTTCTCGTCTCCGTTCCGTCAATCGTTCTCGAGACTCCAATGAAGAGCGCATTTTTGTTACAAAACATGGAATAAAAAAATTACTAGGATGCTATGAGGAGTTATTACGGGAGAAGAAAAAATCATTGACTCGCCAGACGACTTTATTACAATTTATGAAACCTTCTACATCCAAATAACTTCGGATTGTGTTTATACACCCTATTGATGTAGTTTGTCATATTATCTAGAAATAGACACTAATTATTTTCTAAATTATTGTTTTATTTAGTCTCCAGTCCCAATTAAACATGTTTTGTGTGTATTTATTTATATGCAAAATTGTACCCTGACTTACGCGAATTCGACTTACGCGGATAGCGCTCAGTCCCACCTATCGCGTAAGTCCGGGGTATTACTGTACTTCAAAGCATTATTTATTAACAGTTATTTTTGGAGTCGGTGCCGCTCCATACAGTTCGAAAATTTGTTGCTAAAGCAAGATTAAACTGCCTTCTGGGCTGGCACCGACTATGATATGGAGTACGGAATCCTAAAAATCACCACATTATGGGTAATCACACACACTTGATCGATCGCGCGCAGTGACAAGAGTAGAATCGATTTAACACTCGATTGAATTTAGAACGATTCCGTTCGCGATCGATACTGTGATTCGATTATATCGGATTAAGGTCGAGGTACCTACTATGTTGGTGTGTTCGAGGAATATAGCCTTGATATAGCGGCACAGTTCGATCGTATACGGCCAGGTTGGACAGCCGAGCCTATGAATAGAATCGTATCACTAACAAGAAATCTCCTCAACCTAAGTAAAAAAATAATACATTTTAATATATATCTAAACTTCTATACTAATATTATAAAAAGGAAAGATTTGTATTTTTGTATGTTATGAATAAACTCAAAACCTACTGAACCGATTTTAAAAATTATTTCACCAATAGAAAGCTACATTATCAATGAGTAACATAGGCTATTTATTGTGTATAGTACATCTATATTGCACCAGTGCGAAGCCAGGCGTGTTACCAGGTATATGTTTAAAAATCAAAGTTATTCAAATAAAATACTGTATACCGGATTAAAACGCGATTTATTATTTATATTGTTTAAATTATTTATCCCGACGTTTCGGATGCTTTTCAGCAACCTAAAAATATAAATAATTTAAACAATATAAATAATAAATCGCGTTTTAATCCGGTATACAGTATTTTATTTAAATGTGTGATACTCAAAGTTATTCATTAAACACAGCTCTACCTTTGTCCCGGGGTACTGATCATTATCTTACCAGCCAAGTAGTGTATTCTGTGTCCAAATCGAACTAAACATTTTTATATATCTCATCTCCCCGAAATTCGAATCCGGGACAATTAGCCCGCCAGATTCTAAACGATAGTTCAAATGCCAAGGGTGCGGGGTCAATGACCGATCAACCATCCGAAATGTCAATTACATCTCATTGTGTGATTATATGGGTTCATAAGGAAGTGTCCGCCTACACTACACTATATATGTATGTATATTATTAGCGGACTCATCAGACGTCCTGCCAGAATGTTGAATACAAAAAAAAACTACATTTTGATATGTTTTTTTCCCCACTTTATTATATAACTAGCAACGCGCCCCGGCTTCGCACGGATGCAATGTAGAATGCAATGTAGGTGAAAGAATTTTTAAAATCGGTCAGTAGTTTTTGAGTTTATTCATAACATACAAAAAATACAAATCTTTCTTTACATTATCAGCGAGTAACATAAGCTATTTCTTCGTTGGTGTATAGTACATCTACATTGCACCCGTGCGAAGCCGGGGCATGTTGCTAGTTTCTTATAAAATCTCACTACCGTTATTTCCCTGTATCTGGGCTGGGTTATCACCTACCATCAAATGAACCTCATGCTCGTCTGTTGATATCTGACATAAAAAAAACAACGGGGTGAGCCCCAGCGCTTTCATGGGCTCAAAAAATATAATCAAGTCATTTTTGATCTATCTATTTAATCAATCTAAGCTAAGCATTGGAAAACTAGCGAAATAATCTCAGCTAGAATACAAACTCCAATATACGATACTAAGGGTATGCCGACACACTCTTGGCCTATTGTCATGTCGAAGTCACATCTCGAGAGTGACTACGACCGGCGCCACACTGACCCGCCGATCGATCGATATGTCTCCACAAGCTCCATAGTACACTAACTGATAGTTGTGAAAGTCATATTTCCACGCTGATAAGGAATTCAAAATTCATCTATTCATTTAGGTAACACAATGTCATGAACGTCAATAAAAAGTAAATCTTTTTTTTATGTCAGATATCGACAGTCGACCATGAGGTTCACTTGATGGTAGGTGATACCTCAGCCACAGAACATCAGTCAATGATGCGAAAAATAGGTCGACAGCGCATCATTGACTGATGTTCTGTGGCTGTATCACCTACCATCAAGTGAACCTCATGCTCATCTATCGATATCTAAAATAAAAAAAAAACCCATTTTCACGTCTCGGAAGTTGGATCGGATTCACTCGATTCGTACAAAGTTTCATCACTGCAAGTACATACACTGTGGCAATTAGGGTAGTAACAGCACGCTACCCCAAAGTCGTTACCCCCCGCGGAAGGGCTCAGTTACAATGCGGTATCATTGCGTAACTACAAGACGTGGTACTCTTTTTTATAGTCAGAAGTAATAATATAATCTATACTAATATTATAAAGCTGAAGAGTTTGTTTAAACGCGCTTATCTCAGGAACTACTGGTTCGAATTGAAAATTCTTTTTGTGTTGGATAGTCCAATTATCGAGGAAGGCTTTAGGCTATATAACATCACGCTGCAATCAATAGGAGCGAAGCATCAGTGAAAAATGTTTCAAAAACGGGGTAAAATATCCATATTGGAGGGCTTCCGTTGCGTGCGCTGCGTAAACGGTTCCAGTTACCCAAAAAATATGTATCAAAGAATTATTCCTCTTTAAATGATCTAAAAAAATGTCCGCGACAGTATAATATGTCTATCTTTTAAGATATACTCATTATAACATTTTTAAAGTAAACAATTTTGGTAAAAATATAATTTACGCAGAAGTACTTTAAAATATATTATTTTTAAAGCTTCTTAATCGCAATCATAATAACAGAAATTGACGCGGACGAAGTCGCAGGCTAGTAATATTATAAAGAGGAAAGATTTGTTTGTTTGTTACGATTTAACTCAAAAACTACTCGACCGATTTAAAAAATTATTTCACCAATAGAAAGCTACATTATCAGCGAATAACATAGGCCATTTTTTATATAGTACATATACATTGCACCCGTGCGAAGCCGCTAGTCAGTAATATACTAGACATTATAGAATAGAAGTGTTAAAATAGCATAATACGATTTTTTTTTATTTTTGAAACCAACATTCTGTCAGAACAACGTCTATCGGGTCCGCTAACAGAACACTTAAAAAAAATAAAAAAAAAAACCTTTGATTACATGTTCTGTCGGGTCCGCTAGTATATACGTAACATAAGTAAATATGTACGAGTATTGTATGTGGAGTTTAAATAAAGCTTTTCCTAATATTGTCTTTTATTAACGCGAGTATCACACATTTAAATAAAATACTGTATACCGGATTAAAACTGTTTCTGTCATCTTTCTGTCTCCCCGCGACCACGGTTGCTGTAAAGCATCCGAAACGTCGGGATAAATAATTTAAACAATATAAATAATAAATCGCGTTTTAATCCGGTATACAGTATTTTATTTAAAGCTTTTCCTCTTCGTTAAATGGGAAATTTTAAAACAAAACGATAGCATTCTTGCCACATGCATACTAAAGGCAACATGTTTGTTTTAAAATCATTTGCGCATCGTACACGCTTAATTGGCTACTTCCAAGTTGCTTTGAGTAGTTGATGTGGTACAAGTTATGAGAAATACACGGTTAATATTAATTAAAATAAAAATGATTTTTAATGAACACATTTTTGCCCTTGGAAACTAATTGGACCAGTGGATCAAATGAAATCAAATCATTTATTCATATATAAACGTCAATAAAAAAAATTATTCTAATTTTACATTTAGTGTCAGTTCTCAAATCAAGGGCGTAGAACGGACGAGAAGAACTGGCAATAAACTCTCCGCCACTCTTTTTAATCGCCAAGTTTTTGTTTTACAAAATGTTTGTAAGGAGCTGCAACCATTACACCATGTTCTACATGACATCTTGAAGTAATCTATAGTAATATTATACAGCTGAAGAGTTTGTTTGTAGTTGTTGAACGCGCTAATCTCAGGAACTACTGGTTCGAATTGAAAAATTCTTTTTGTGTTGGATAGTGGATCACGCTGCGATCAATAGGAGCGAAGCATCAGTGAAAAATGTTGCAAAAACGGGGAAATTATCCATATAAAACTACTCGACCGATTTTATTATCATGATCTGATACCGTGCGAAGCCGGGGCGGATTGCTAATTAATCATAATAATAAAAAATAAATTAATTAAAAAAATAAGGATTTTCCTCTAACAGCATGGCATGGAGCACGCAATCTTGGGAACAACACGCAAACACATAGTCGAAATAACTAATATCATCGCATACACGAATTCAAGTCCGACCAGTCACCACACCCGTTCACGAATACGACGCATGGCCAGCCATCGGCGCCCTCGCCTTATTTATTTCGAGGGACAACTAGTGGGCGTTAATCCAACAAGCAGCTTTTTAAACCGCTTTTCTAATATTAACGAATTAGCTGCTTTCCGTTTACCGCAAAAGCCGTTAAATATATTAACTGTTTCATTCAACGATTTTCGAACGCAACGCGCGGATTAGCTCAACGAGCATTCAACGCGTAGTCGCTAACATCATCCGAAGCAGCTTCTTTATGTAACGCAAAACCAGTTGAATTTATTAACTGTTAATTTATTTATTAACTAATAATTGCTACGTAATATCTATTCACATTACTGCAAACCAGTAAATAAAATTAGCTGCTTTTTAACAGGTTATCAGTTTGTAATTAACAGTGTCATTTCGTTAACACAAAAACCGTCAACGACCTATCTCTAGGGACAACCCAACGCATGGACACATAAGCCAACTGATATTTAACGCTACCGCCTATAACTTAACATCGCGAGTAGTTATCAAATGTAATGATTCGCAGACGACTCGCTCACTCAAGTGGGCCTCACAATTGCTCGTTATGCCTTATACTCCTTGAGGGACATCGGAACAATACCGAACACAGTTTGAATATGCTAATGTGTATTCCTGGCGTTTGGTCAACGCCCATACTGGAACCTTGAAAATGACTCACTTAGGCGGGCACTATGACACCTAGCGTCGTCAGGTCCAATTTTGGTTTAAGCATTGGGGCTACTTATTTTTTAGGGGTCATCCATAAAGTATGTCACACTAATTTCGACACCACCCCTCCCGAGCCCTTATCACAGTGACGTCACATTTGTGAGACGTCACATATTTTGCAATTTTACATCTAGAAATTATTAAATTATAAGAGAAGTTTTCTGATCGGATCGAGGTACACTCGCCTATTTTTTACCAAACCCAACGGAAATCCTTTTTACTGACGGCCGCGACGCGGTAGTGAAAGTGACCCGGGGATCCTATCCACTAAAACCCACCTCAAACAGCGTCGCATTAAGTAGACATTCAGACAGTCAAATTCGTAGTTTGCGAATCTCCAACGTCTCTCGGCAGGATGTAAAAACTTTTTGGACTATTAGTTAAATGTACTCAACACGTACAATACCTAACACTTATAAAACGACTGAATCCTTCTCAATCAATAATTTCTCTTCTACTTGCCACTAGTTATAACATTGAGTATTATGAAGTCAGAAAAGATTATATAATTAACACTGCTATGTCAAACATAAACAATGACTCGTTCTATATGAAAACAGCTGAGTAGAATAAATATCTCAAGAGAGCACAGCTTACGATGCTTATCATAATATATCAACACGTTGTACAAATGGAGCGTCCCTACGCATTTTATTTTTAACCAAAAAAAGATTTAATAGCACGCGAACACGACCGATATAGACAACGCACGATCGAGGAATGTGCTTCCGCCCGTTCCAAATTTAAAATATTCACCTTTTTTTTTATTTAATTCGTCAAAGGGCTTTAGATTACTGAAATTTCAGAAAGGAAGGAATGTATTGTGAATATACCACCTGTATGGCTTTAGGTTTGGGGAGGCTCGTTGGTGCATATAGTATAGCTAACTTGCGTTATAATGGGTAGCGGGGTTCAAATACCGCCGGGACATTTTTATAATTTTCTATAAACATGTTTTTCATACGTCTGGTCTTGGAAATGGAATGGACGAATTCCGATAACACATGTTACGCTTTACGGTTTTTATCTATGGAGAATACTCCAAGTAAAACGTAGGACGACAGCGCATCATTGATTGATGCTCTGTGGTTGAGGTACAGTCTGTATTCACGCTCAGCCTCACGCGGTCTATATTTGATATTAAAAAAAAGTAAACCACCCAGGTAATTTGTATCCATCACTTTTGACACAACCGAAATCTACGCAGTCGAAATGTGGGCACAAACTTATAAAAAAACAATACAAAGCCAGGGCATATCGCTAGGATAAGCAACGAAAATCCCAAAAACATTTTTGGCATTACTACAAATCATTCCTGTAATGGCGCCGTCTCGACGCCATTTTTCTTTTTATTACAGGCGTAGAGAAATTGTGATGGAGTCGGCTGGATTCGGTTCACCCTTTAGGGGTATTGCGGACGACATATTGTCTATTATGGTCCGGGAGCCAGCAACAGGTTTTCATGACCAAGTTCCTCTCAAGCGGTAATTAGTAAAATGCATCAGAGTATAGTATTATGAAGCCTCGTGAACGTCAGCTGGCGCTCCGGTGGGGGGATGAGCGGTTGTAGCCTCCCACGCACGAAGGAAAAAAAAATACATTCATTCATTTCCTCTCAGCTAAAATTTTGTCAAATTGTAGTTAATCCAATATTTCAACGAAAAAAAAGAATCAGCTGGTTACAACATAGTGTATTATACGTCAGCTGGTGTCTCGAAAATGAAAAAAAAAAATTTTTTTCCGTGATTTCCTCTCAAACAAAAATTTACCTGATGATAGCTTATATGTAACTGTGGATAAATATATAGATCAGCTGGCTGTATCTTGGTGGAAAAACCGTCAGCTGATACTTTGGAAGTTATTACATAGGAGTTTGGCAGAAGCATCTACTGCCAATTTATATGCATCAGCTGACTAGGTTTTCCTCGACTTATTGCTAGCTGATTTTTTTTATTTATCGCATCAGTATATTAACAATCAGCTCACAAATTTTCATCTGAGAGGAAATGACGTATCTTTAATTATTCGATATTGCGCTTCAATATGAGAGTTGAGTTGAAATAAACATTCAGTATCAATATTTTTGAAACGAATAAATAAATAGGGCTTCAAATATTTAAATTTATACCAAAAAAAAAAAAAAACTTTCAATGTATCAGCTGACGGTTTTTCCACCAAGATACAGCCAGCTGATCTATATATTTATCCACAGTTACATATAAGCTATCATCAGGTAAATTTTTGTTTGAGAGGAAATCACGGAAAATATTTTTTTTTTTTTCATGTTCGAGACACCAGCTGACGTATAATACACCATGTTGTAACCAGCTGATTATTTTTTTTCGTTGAAATATTGGATTAACTACAATTTGACAAATTTTTAGCTGAGAGGAAATGAATGAATGTATTTTTTTCTACAACTGCTCATCCCCCCACCCGAGCGCCAGCTGACGTTCACGAGGCTTTATAATACTATACTCTGATGCGTCTGACGAATTATCTCTCGAGAGGAAATAATTAACCAAATTTGCACCTGGCTCCCGGACTATTAGCTACGACGCACTTTTTAGTCTGTGAATACACAGCATTAAGCGCCTGATAACACCAATAATCTTCAGAGTGTAGATTTTTTTTGTATGGAATCTCACTGTTGGCCCTACTGGCCTTTACAAATTCAAATTCAAAATCATTTATTCATTTAGGTAACACAATGTACACTTATGAACGTCACTAAAAAATACATATTAAATGCTTCTAATTTTACATTTACCGCCAGTTCTCAAATCAAGGGCGTAGAACGGAAGATAAGAACTGGCAATAAACTCTTCGCCACTCTTTTTAATCGCCAAATTTTTGTTTTACGAAATGTTTGTAAGGAGCTGCAACCATTACACCATGTTCCACATGACATCTTTAAGTAATCTCTCTACTATATAAAAATAAGTCGGGTTTTCCTTCCTGACGCTATAACTCCTGAACGCACGAACCGATTTCGGTTTTGCATTCGTTGGAAAGGTCTCGGGCTCCGTGAGGTTTATAGCAAAGAAAATTCAGGAAAAATTTCAACAGAAAAGCGGGAAAATCTTTTTTCTTTAAGAATAATTATATAATTTCAAAGCCAAAATTGTGGCAGAACAACGTCTGCGGGGTCCACTAGTTAACTATAATAATAAAAAAATACAGCTTAACACCGACAGGTGAGACTAAATAAATTTGTCATAATCAGTTCAGTTAGTCAGAAAACGTCACCGAAACACAGAACTACTCCCTCATTTATAGTATCAGCATGTATTTCTGAGACTCGGCTCTGGCTGAGGGGTGAAATGAATTCATTTGAATTAAAAACGCCCATTAAAGAGTCAAGAGCGTTTTGAAATATAACCTCCCCCTCCCCCCCCCCCCCACTTTTACCGCAGCAATCCTTTCAAATCTAACAGACTGTGCAGTTTTGATAGCAGCGGTTATACTAGATGATATAGTAAGACCATTTATTCCTTCGGAGCTTACTGTAATTTTCTCTTGTTTTTTAGTATGTTTGATTTGGGGTTTTAGATTTTTAATTACTGGATGCCAAGTGTTGGAAAGTCTCAAGCCATCTTCTTTTTTTTTTTTATGTCAGATATCGACAGACGAGCATGAGGTTCACTTGATGGTAGGTGATACCTCAGCCACAGAACATCAGTCAATTATGCGCTGTCGACCTAATTTTTACTTCGAGCATTCGGAAAACCATAGACTGAAACTGAAACGCGCAATATGCACTTCACGGTGGTTCGTTACCCGGTCGGAATTTAGATATTCCTCCCACCCGATCAATGCCCGAAGTTACCAGACGTGGGGAAAACATGCTTACAGAAAATTATAAGCATGTGCTTCCGGTGGGATTCGAACCCACGACCCATCGATGCGCACGGCAGGTGTTCTACCGAACGCGCCAACGAGCCCGTCAGATCTTCTCTATTCTATAAATCGCGTTTTAATCCATTATCAAGTATTTTATTTAATCCCGTTTATTCCGGACACCCGGATGGTTCAGAGAGCCCCAATCATTTGAAATTCGACGATACGAATACTTTTTCGATAGTTGTACGTGCTAGCCCCTCTGATTGAGTTGTCCAAGTACTCAATGACCCAACATACATGACTAACGCCACAGACATCCAACCAAACAGTCTACAGAGCCCCACTGTTCAACCAATTACCGCGATGGAGTTAATTTTTTGGCCGCGTGCCATACTTCGGTAGTTCGTTGTCGGTAGAACAACTGCCGTGCGCATCGATGGGTCGTGGGTTCGAATCCGACCGGGTAGACATGTTTATAATTTTCTGTAAGTCCCCCACATCTGGTAACTTCGGGCATTGATCGGGTGGGAGGAATATCGAAATTCCGACCGGATAACAATCCACGGTTCATAGATGGAAAAATCGTGAAGTGCATATAGCGCGTTTCGACTTCAGTCTATGGCTTTCCGAATGCTCGAAGTAAAATCTCGCGAAATCGCATCGTTGACTGGTGTTCTGTGGCTGAGGTATCACCTATCATCAACCGACGCCAACGAGCCCATCTAACGTCGAATATTTCATTATACCTATATTCTGTTCGCGGATAGCTGATAAATATTATGAGAACATTATCGGAGTAGCGACTGTCGCTTAATTATCGCAAACTGTATGGCGGGTATAGCTGTCGCCGTGCGCACTGGATTTCATGGTACGCAGGCACGCAGTACGTACGAAAGAATTGCCAACATTAAACAAAGCTGAACATTTACTTGAAGCTGAAACATTACCACACTCTATTCTTTATTAAAATAACTAGCAACACGATCCGGCTTCGCCCGGGTGCAATGTAGATGTAATATACACAAAAAAGCCTATGTTACTCGCTGATAATGTAGCTTTCTATTGGTGAAAGAATTTTTAAAATCAGTCCAGTAGTATTTGAGTATTTTTTGTAACAAACAAAAATACAATTCTTCTCTCTTTATATTTTTTTACACCTTGGGTTACAGTTTTAGATGGGGTTCCTATTCATTTTCTATATATAAAAGAGATTTCCACCTATATAGTCACTCATCACGATATCTCTGGAACCATAAGGCGTAGCGACTTGAAATATGGTAGGAATATTCCTTTCGCCGAGTAGAGGTCAGCTAAGAACGGATTTTACGAAATTCAACCCACAAGGGGGGTTGCGGGGGCAATTGCTAGTAAGCTATAAAAGCCTATGTTACTCCGGGATATGTTGCATTCTAATGGTGAAATAATTTTTGAAATCGGCCCAGTAGTTTTTGAGTACATTCGTTACAAACATACAAATCTTTCCTCTTTATAATATTAGTATAAATTGATATTTTTTGTATTATCATAGCTAAACATTATCGGGCCGCATTTTTAATGAGTTATGAAACCTTGATTTAACAATTCAAACACGCTATAGCTAGTTATAATCCGAAAGAAATACGACTCCATACGAACAAGGGCAAAGTACGGCGCACTATTGATCTGGAGGCGGGTTTCCAGGTAATGTCCTGGCAACACCGCTAATTGCCCGCCATTCGCGGTAATGAATGTCGTGTTTAGGCTGTTTTATCGGGGGTTGGGCTTTTTTTTTGGTTGAGCATTAATAAAAATGATAATATGCATAAATGCTCACTTGGGACCTTTCAAGCCACTAAATTAAAGTTTCATGTAATATGTATTCATGTCATAAATTAATCATTTCATTTCATAATGGTATCTGTTTTATGACAAAGCCGAAAACCAATCAGGTGGGTTACCTGTTTATAAGTAATCACTACCGTCCATCAGTGATGGGCAAAAAGTAATTAGATTAACAATTACAAATTACAGTTACATTGTAATTAGTAATTGAAATACTTAGTAACAGATTACTAAAGTAACTAATTACAATGAGTACCTAATGTAATTAATTACATTGTAATTCAATTACAAGTTAATCTAATTACATTTTAACAGATTACTTATGTAACCTGTTATAATGTAATTAAATATTTATATTAGTAATAAGACATCTGCACTTTACAAAAAATGCCTTATCAATTTAATTTTTGACAAATACGAAAATGAAATACATTAATTAGTATACAGTATTTTTAAATCATCTGTCAATAAATGTATAATTTGACAATATTTTATTAGTTTTTTTTAATGCTAGATATCGACATACGAGCATGAGGTTCACTTTGATGGAAAGTGATACCTAAGCCAAAGAACATCAGTCAATGATGCGTTGTCGACCTACTTTTACCTTCGAGTATTCGTGGCTAGTGCATTTACGCCCGATCGCTTGTGCGCTAGCAGTGCTCGCTTCGCTTCCCTAGTATGGAAAGGGTCCAATACATCTGCGATTTTTTTTAAAACAAAAAAAAACTTCATCCATGGAAGTTCCTCATCATTTCTCACCTCAACACCCATACCCTGACTACAACGGTTTCCACGAACTGATGAACTTTAATTTGTATGGAAAATGGAAACCAGAGGTCAAAACTGATTTCTGAGTATGCAGATCTGTTAGCCGGGTCAATTAATGAGGCCACGCTAATTTTCAGCCCAATCGCTTCGAAAACAGCAATATTGAAATTATATGGCGGCCATCTTTTTTTTCGACCATTTTGAAAAAAAAAACACACCCGTTAATAATCACTCAAGGTGATCACTTCAACGATTCACGTCAATCACTTCTTCAAAGTTTGTTCAAACATCTACCTCCAAGTATTACCATTTCGGTAGGCTGTTGAAATCTTTTTTCTTCTCTCCGACCTTTGACCTGAATTTACTCTCACCAACCGCCATGAAGCTCTCCTACACAACCGCAGTAATAAAATAAAAATCCATCTTTTTCTTAGATTCCAGAGAAAGTGACTTTGGTGGTGCAAAACTACCGAAAGTGTGGGAATTTGGTAATTATTCGCCCCCCTCAATGGCATTCCTCCAACAAAAGTCTCACCGTTTTCGAGAGCCGTCGGGCACCCATCGTATGCTTCCACAACCCTCTATCTCTCTGACCGGTTTTCCTCCTTTCAGACTTCGAACAATACAACCCTATCACCTTGCCATCCCAAATCCTCCGGCAAATACCCGAAACCACATTTGCCCCCCTATAAGTCAGATTTTGGTAGGTAGGGGGGCAAACTTCTCAGGCTTGGTAATTGTTTACTTCCTATTTACCTCCATTATCCCGTAAACGGCAACCCCCTCCGAGAACCGTAGGATCCACACCTGACACATTCGACGTCCTCGAGGTTTCAAATTTTTCCCGGTGGTTTGGGGACATCCCCTATACGACTGTATCCAACACCATGCCGGAACCCCGAGATGTAGACAATTAGCAGTGAGTGGTAATGTAGTTATATGTATATATATAAGGGAAAGGAATATAGCAAGAAAATATATTCCATGTTCAAAGTTAAAATTACAATGTAACTGAATACTATGTAATTAGGTTACATTTTAACCAAATTATTTTGTAACTAAATACATTGTAACTGATTACATTGCACATCCAAAGTAATTCTAATTACATTGTAATTTAATACTATGTAATTAGGTTACATTGTAATTAAATTATTTTGTAATTCAATTATTAATTAGATTACATTTGTAACTGGTTACGCCCATCACTGCCGTCCATATACATCCACCACTTAAGAGTCTCATATGAGTTGTCGGTCTTTTAAAATGTAAAGGCTGGTATTTTGATTTCAATTTAGTGGGGCATGGGGCAGACACATTTCTGTGTCCGTTTCACGGATCATCGCATACTAATAACGCTAGTGTATTCTTTAGTTATTATGAACCAGAATACATTGATAGAACACTTGTTACATACTTCTGATGTCCTGGTACTTCTAACAATTCCCGAGTCCTCTAGTGGGGCATGGGCCAGACACATTTCTGTGTCCGTTTCACGGATCATCGCTTACTAATAACGCTAGTGTATTCTTTAGTAATTATAAACCAGTATATATTGATAGAACACTTGTTACATACTTCTGATGTCCTGGTACTTCTTACAATTCGCGAGTCCTCTGGTGGGGCATGGGACAGACCCATTTCTGTGTCTGTTTCACTGATCATCGCTTACTCTCGTATATTCTTTAGTTATTATGAACCAGAATACATTGATAGAACACTTGTTACATACTTCTGATGTCCTGGTACTTCTAACAATTCCCGAGACCTCTAGTGGGGCATGGGGCGGACACATTTCTGTGTCTGTTTCACTGATCGTCTTTACTGGCAAGTAGGTGATCAGCCTTATGCCCTGCCCGACCGAAACTTTTTTTTTATAAATCGTTTTCCCGGGATTCGAACCGCGCATCACGCTTACTATTGAGCCACTGTGGCGGTCAGGAGTACCTCATGATAGGTAACGGGTAATTCACAAAGTTTACTCCAAGGTTGAAGGGACGGCCCTCTGTCTCGACAAACAACCCCATAAATAAATTACATAGGGGTTGTTATTTAGTTACGAAAAACCTTGTATTGAAATGAAATGAAATGATATTTATTTGTGACACATAGGAACACATAAGCCGGGCTAGCATGACCGCCACGAGATATATCTCGCGCGAGAGAAGACAAACTAAGATGTTAAATATCTCGATATATTATATCTCGACATCGACAATTTTGATAGAAAAGATATCTCGATCGACAAATGTATCTATTTTTGATATTAAAAGTCGAGTTTTAAGTGTAATTGTCATGTTAGACCCGAAAGAAATAAAGCGATAGTCGATTAAAACACAAGAAAACGGTAGACAAAATTTTGTCGCGCTTGTCATGCTAGCCCGGCAAAAGACATTTTACATACAAAAGAGTCACAAAAAGGGCCTCAACTCAGCATTTTGCTGGCTGTTAACCAGCGCTGATCTTCCGTTGGGACCTCTCGGTTACCTCACGGGCCACGGCACACAATATATTATGTATATCAACTACACCCTGCTAACCGAAGTATTGACTTTTATATTAACTAATAAAAGATAGTAAGAAAGATATCGACAGACGAGCATGAGGTTCACTTGATGGTAGGTGATACCTCAGCCACAAAACATCAGTTAATGATGCGCTGTCGACCTACTTTTTACTTCGAGCATTCGGAAATCCACACTGAAACCGAAACGCGCAACTTCACCGTTTTTCCACCCATGAACGTTGATTACCCGGTCGGTCGATATTCCTCCCACCCGAACAATGCTCGAAGTTACTAGACGTGGGGAAAACATGCTTACAGAAAATTATAAGCATTCGTCCCGGTGGGATACGAACCCACGACCCATCGATGCGCACGGCAGGTGTTCTACCGAACGCGCCAACGAGATAATTTTGTATAGCTCCGTCTCGTTCGGCTGTCAAGGAGTTCTACAATAATACTTTTGTAAGATATAGCGGTAGGGCTGGCCCCTGAGCTACTATCACGCTACTGCAAACTAGAGGTGGGTCGTTGACGGTTTTTGTGTTAACGAAATGAACCTGCTAATTACAAACTGATAACCTGTTAAAAAAGCAGCTAATTTTATTAGCAGGTTTGCAGTTAGCGACTACGCATTGAATGTTCGTTGAGCTAATCCGCGCGTTGCGTTCGAAAATCGTTGAATAAAAAAACAGTTATTAATATATTTAGCGGCTTTTAGGGTAAACGAAAAGCAGCTAATTCGTTAAAATTAGAAAAGCTGCTAAAAAAAGCTGCTTGTTGAATTAACGCCAACTCCTACTACAAACGTTTAATTATCCAGACATTATCACACAGCTACTCAACCATAACGCAACAAACATGTCGCCAATCAGCTAAGGCCTGATTTTTATTGTAAAAAAAACCATTAGCTGCCGTTTTTTAACCAAATCTTTAGTTAATAACCTATAAAGTGCAGTTATTAACGGTTAGTTATCCGCCTGCGATCTATAAAGTTGGTATTGTATTTGTGTTTTTGTACGCGACTGCTCCAAGAAAAGGAGTGTCATATTTTTAAGGTTAAGGTGACACTAGTCGACATTTTGTCCATAGAAATTTCGGGGGGTATTACTCCACTATTTAGCACCGTACATGCAAAGTTAAACATGATATCGTTTTGTCTCATTATTAATTTTGTCTGTGCGGAAACAGAATGGTAAAATAAAAACCCATTAAAAAGTTACGAGCTACCAAAGATTCGTTTTTATTGCCATTTTTAACAGTTGGGCTTAAATTAGTAATAAAAGAAGTATCAAATTTTCAAAACAAAGTCGGTACCGACAAAGCACGATTATCGAAGAATACAATAACTTTTATTTGTAATTGATTTATGCAGTGGTTTTTTCATAAAACTCGATTTTTCAAAGGCTTTTTCGTATTTTTTAGACGCCCCTTTTACTATGAATTATCGTGCATCTCACTTAATAATGATTGCCCCGGTGCGGTGCGGGAGAATGGCATGCTTTTTGGCCACGCCCACCGGTGAGTTCGAGCACGCGACTTGTGCAACCTATGTATGTGAGTTTCTTTAAACAACTGTAACTTCTATACGAATATACGAATGAAAAGATTTAAATGTATGAGGTGTCGTTGGAATCCTTATACTACATTAAGATAAACGTTTTTTGGTATAGTAGGAGAGCCCGTGGGAGATCGTCCTTCACCGATCTGATAACCAGATGAGACGTATTTTTTATTAAATATTTTTTATAAACAAATATGCCTATAATTGCTTGCCTATCGAAAAGTGGTCATGGCTATTTTTAATTAAATTAACTTTTATTGATTTTTTTTTCATCACCTTCATACTTTTGATAACCAAATGAAATTTATTTGACTGATAGTTTTTGATACACAGAATATGCCTAGGTATGCTTGCCTACTCATTTCAGTGTATAACTACCTGGCAAGCAGGTGTAAACAGGTAAGTCAAAATAATTAAAAAAAAAATTAAATAAATAAATAAATAAAATTAAAAATTAAAAAAAATAAAAATTCAAATAAAAAATTAAATTAAATTAAAAAAAAATTAATTATTTTTTTTTTATTTTTTTTTATTAAAAATAGCCATGACCACTTTTCGATAGGCAAGCAATTATAGGCATATTTGTTTATAAAAAATATTTAATAAAAAATACGTCTCATCTGGTTATCAGATCGGTGAAGGACGATCTCCCACGGGCTCTTAGACCAGTAGGGAAATCGTGTTTTTAAACATTAAAGTTGTTAAGTCATAACAAGCAAAAAGTGCGGTTAAATAACCGTCAATACCGAAAAATGCATTTTTAACAGCTTGGTTAAAATCGTTAATAACCAGCTTCCCATCTATAGGTCTGTAGGGTTATTCACAATCAATCGAAACCGTCTTTCCGAACCGATTTTAAACGATTCCTTTAAATCTCAATTCACGAATCCGTATCGGAAAAAAAAGACGTTTTAAAACTGGATTTTCACGGAAAGTTATCCGAGACCAATTTGCTGTCGGAAGCAAGCAAGTTCCGAGATCAATTAGTATTGTGATAACCTTAAATATTCATGACTGCTTTGATTATTTATATTTTATATTGATGAAGCTAAACATAAAGGCAGTAGTGTTTGTTTACTTCGTTTTAGGTTGATTCTCTTTAGTATTCACAGTCTTTTTGTATTAGTAAAATAATAATTGACGGTGAGTAATCGAAAAGAGTTTGTGTCCATCTAAAGTTAATCATAATATATTATATTAATAATACAATAAATACTAATATTAAACCTTTAGTTTTAAGCGGAACATATCGACGTAACGTTGGAAAACAAAACAACAAACTAATTGTTGTAACTTCAAATTACTCATAAGAAAGTGAAAAAGGCAGACCTTCATTTTAATGCTCAATAGCAGAAACCTGATGGAAGGGATTCTTTTAAGTCAAGCTTCTGTATCAAATACTATATCTCAAGCCATAAATAGCCTTATTATATCCACATTTCTGTAAGTGTTTCCACATTCTGCACAATAAAGGCAAGTTAGATTGTTCAAGTTTGTATATTTTTATTTTTGTAAATGAAATTAAATTAAAAAGGAAAACATGATTAAAACATAATATTTAGAGTTTTACTTTAATATATACAATTTTGTAGAAACAATAGTAATTTGTAAAATAATTTTCTTGGTATGCTGAGTTTTGTATTAGATACAATGATATCTAAATATAAATACCAGTGGATTGTGAAAAACTTTACATCAATAGAAAATGCCAACATTCCCTGAATGTACAAGTGATAAAGCCTTATTCTTCTTCAAAGTTCTAAAAATTCAATAGTTATTGAACTATTCATTCTTTGACAATATACATTTATTGTAAAGATATCCAATTTTAATATACCTAATATAAATGCTATTTAAAATATAGGTATCTAACTCTGACTGAAGAATCATAAATATATTGAATAAACTTAAGTCTTTTAATTAAATAAAATACTGTATACCGGATTAAAAATTTTATTGAAAAAAATTTAAATGTGTGATACTCGTGTTAATAAAAGACAATATTAAACTTAAGTCTATTTATTGTAGGTACAGAATGCTGTTGAGAAATGCTTTGTTGTGTGGCCTTCGTAAGCATGAATATCATGAGCAATATATTTTGCATTAATGATTTAAAAGTGCTGCTGGATGAAGAAACACATGATATCAGCTGCAGCGATCCACCAGACACACCTGCACAGCAAGTGGCAGTGGCCCTTTATAGAGGACATTGGACTTTAGAACCTCAGTAATAAATAAATAGCCTTTTTATTTGAACTGTTTTTATTTTATTTTTAATAGGTATATAATCTATATCTATTGTCTATCAAACCTTTAAAACTGAATATAAATTATAATATTCCATAAGATTCATCAACATTATCAGTTTTTAATATAAACAGTTTTACAAAAACAATATCTTGGATAAATATTAATAGTATATCTATGAAAATTTAAACTTTAATAAACCAATATAGCATTTTACTACCTATGACAAATTATGATATAACTATCATAGGAACTATAAAAATCTATCAGTTTGAAATATAAAGTTTTGTATCTATTAAGAGAACTAGTTACTTTATAATTAACAAAATAGGAAAACTTAATTATAATCTATACTAATATTGTATGTTATGAATAAACACAAAAACTACTTGACCTATTTTAAAAACCCTTTCACCAATAGAAAGTTACATCATCAGCAAGTAACGTATGCTATTTTTCTACCACTATGCTACCCGTTTGAAGCCGAGGAGGATTGCTAGTATTATATAAAGTCTTGATCTTTGGATGCAAAAATTAAACCATTTAAAACATAATAATAATTTATTTACTTAATAATACAAACTATTAAATTATATCTTGGTCACCTTTACAAATGAGTTGATAGAATGTAAATTACATGTAACAAAATCCCTTGAGTAGACAATTATTTGATATTTACTGTCTAACAATTATAAATACTATATGCACACATTTAGACTTATGTATATAAACATATTAAGAGGTACCAAAACAAATAAAATAAAAATCAATTAGTGATTATAAGTATAAAATTAAATATCTTAATTCATAGAGAACAGCAACTTGTAATTCTTATTGATAGTGTGTAGTGCACTGATGAGGATAAGGAGGTTTTCTGTTAGTATGTAATTCAGTGATTGCTGCAATTTTGTCGTCAGCATTTTGCCTCGAACAGATTAGGGGCGATTCCAATTTCTTTGTTGACTTTGTTAAATATAAATGGATGCATGAAACATGGGAATCGATAACCAAAGGCGGTTCTATCTTTCGGTAAATATACCCCATGGATTCTATGTATTCTAGCTCCTTGATTCCAACTTGAAGGGTTTCTGTATGAAGCTAAACGAGTTACAGTAATTGTTGAACTCGAAATACACTCGCTGTAGCCTTGCAGAGTTGAAGACTTTATCGGTGGGGTAGTGGCGAGGTTTGCGGAGAAATGTCTTGACTTATTGAGTACATATAGTTGGCGTATATTCATTATTATATTATTATTTAACTTTAATTTATTTTTTTATTATGACAGGCACTGTGACAGATGACAAGTAGCGGTTGTGACATATATGCTTCGTGCATTTACAGAGTCTTTTTATTGGCACAAAAAAGATTTTGTTATCCGTAATATATTTAAATATACACTAAACTCAAGAAATTATAACTATAACTAAGAAATTAAACTATAAATAAACCATACAATCTTAAATTAACTTATGTAGTATCTTAGGATATTCATGTTTAGTATAGACCATAGACCATCAATTCACTAGCGTTCTTCATGAACGATTTCTACCATTTTACCAAGACTCTTATCGGAAACTCCCGAAGATTGCCGATGTTCAGTTCTATCGGAATTGTGAATACCATTTTCATATCGGGTAGGATACAAAACATTTTCCGTGGCTTTCGGGTCGGAACGCTTTCGATCGATCGTGAATACAGGCACTGATATCGAAGGCTGCGCGCGCGCAGGGTCAACGACCAGTGACTCAGCCGCCCTTACTAGACATCGTGGGCGTTACGCGATCTCGCGATTTATAGGTGCTAGTTAGTAAATGAGCTTTTAACCAAACGTGGGGGAAATCTTTACTTATATAATACTAGCAACGCGCCCCGGCTTCACACGGGTGCAATGTAGATGTACTCTACACAAAACATAGCCTATGTTACTCGATAATTTTCAAAATCGGTCCAGTAGTTTTTGAGTTTATTCATAACATACAAAAATACAAATCTTTCCTCTTTATAGTATGAGTATAGATATAGATTATAAAACTGAAGAGTTTGTTTGTTTGAACGCGCTAATCTCAGGACTGGTTGGAATTGAATTTTTTGTTGAATAGTCCAATTATCGAGGAAGGCTTCAGGCTATATAACATCACACTGCGCTCAATATGAGCGAAGCATCAGTGAAAAATCTTGCAAAAACTGGGAAAATTATCCATATTTGAGGGCTTCCGTGGCGTGCGCTGCGTAAACGGTTCAAGTTACCCAAAAAATATGTGTTAAGAATTATTCCTCTTGATCTAATGATCTAAAAAATGTCCGCTGACAGTATATGTCTATCTTTTAAGGTTAACTCATTATAACCTTTTTTATGGTAATCAAATTTGATAAAAATATAATTTACGCAGAAGTACTTTAAAATATATTCTTTTAAAAACTTCTTAATCGCGATCATAATAACAGAAATCGACGCGGACGAAGTCGCGGACAACAGCTAGTTAGAATATAAAACAAACCATTCGACGGGCTCGTTGGCGCATTCGGTAGAACACTATATGTACGGTATGACTATAAGGCTCGCATGTGCGTTACCGACCTTTAAAGTATGTGTAAATCTATACTAATAAAGAGGAAAGATATGTTTGTTTGATACCATTTTACTCAAAAACTACTCGATTGATTTTGCCAATAGAAAGCTACATTATCAGCGAGTAACATAGGCTTTTTGTGTATAGTACATATATATTGCAGCCGTGCAAAGCCGGGGCGTGTTACGATGTTCAATATGTGCAGATAGCAGGTCACGATCATCTATTAATATCTGACTAAAAAACGAAACCTTCTCTTCAAATATTTGATTCCCAAACTTCTAAGCGCATATAAATCTTGTGAGAAGACGCTAAACCGTTTTGTAAATAGAAAACCGATGCTGGTTTTATTTGTATTACGAATCAACAAGGAAAGGAGCTTTCACCAATACTATCATACTACTATTATAAATGTGATTGTGAGGATGTTTGTTACTCTTTCACTCAAAAACTACTAAACGGATTTTGATGAAACCACAGTATTCTGATGTATAAACATTAAACAGCAATACTGTAGTTTCATCAAAATCCGTTCAAGATTTTACGTAAATTATAACGATATTGAGTTAATAATATTGGCCTAGTCTATATTGGCATAAGAGGTGTGTGAACTGTATAAGAGGAAAGATTTGTATTTTTGTATGTTATGAATAAACTCAAAAACTACTGGGCCGATTTTGAAAATTCTTTCACCAACAGAAAGCTACATTCTCAGCGAGTAAAATAGGCTATACACAAAATATTGTGTATAGTACATCTACATTGCACCCATGTGAAGCCGGGGCGCGTTGCTAGCTATAAATGTGATTGTGAGGATGTTTGTTACTCTTTCACGCAAAAACTACTAAACGGATTTTGATGAACTATAGTATTCTGATATATAAACAATAATACTGTATAGTTTCATCAAAATCTGTTCTGTAAAAAGTTTTCAAAAGTGTCAAGTAAGTTTGTTGGCATCGATGGGTCGTGGGTTCGAATCCCACCGGGACAACATGTTTATAATTTTCTGTAAGCATGTTTTCTCCACGTCTCGTAACTTCAGGCATTGATCGGGTGGGAGGAATATCTAAATTCCGACCGGGTAACGGACCACCGTTCATGAATGGAAGAACCGTGAAGTGCACATTGCGCGTTTCGGTTTCAGTCTATGGATTTCCGAATTCTCGAAGTAAAGATTACGTGGACAGCGCATCATTGACTGATGTTCTGTGGCTGAGGTATCACCTACCATCAAGTGAACCTCATGCTCGTCTGTCCATATCTGACATAAAAAAAAACCGAAAAAATCCTGCTCTCTGAGAGCTATAGTGACTACTAGTGTATTTATTATTATGACCATGTGAAAGAAACATATCTACTGATATAATACAATAAGGAGCGAGTTAAACCCCTCATATTGCAGCCGGCCTAGCATGACAAGCGCGACAAAATTTTGTCTAACGTTTTCTCGTGTTTCAATCGACTATCGCTTTATTTCTTTCGGGTCTAACAAGATAATTACACTTAAAACTCGACTTTTAATATCAAAAATAGATACATTTGTCGATCGAGATATCTTTTCTATCAAAATTGTCGATGTCGAGATATAATATATCGAGATATTTAACATCTTAGTTTGTCTTCTCTCGCGCGAGATATATATCGTGGCGGTCATGCTAGCCCGGCAGGTGAATACGCCACGACATACGACTAGTACTTATTAATAAACAAAAAATCCAATCCACCCCCTGTTTAACTAAAGCTAATTATAGTATACTGTATAACCCAGAGACAAAACCGGAAACAGACCTACACGGTTAAATCACCTGACGGAACGCCATTACGCCACTTCCGGTACGTTCCGCAGGACGCGACCAATTGGGAGCGCGGGAAGTCGCGCGGGAAGATGCCGCCCGCGATTTGAATTTCGAACGTGATTTTATTCATTCCTTGCAATTTGGCGGCAAATAACTTAAGGGCCTACATCCAAAATAAATTGATTCCTTAAAGGCGTGGCTAAGCCGCTGCGGTTGGGGAGCACCCCCGCTAGCGAACTTCGCGACAACGTACTCGCGCGGTTACTAGAACATAGAAACCGTGGAGGTGGTTATTGTAACTGATACATTTTCTAATAAATATTATTGTTATATTTTATATGACGTTTGTAAAATTTAACAATTACTGTTGTTATAAAAATTACACTGTTCGTAGTAGTAGCAGTATTAATATGAAAGTTTGTTTTTATCTTGTGGATATTTCTCAAAACGTTATTTTTTGGTTTTATACAAAAAGTAAAAAAGTTTTTCAGAACTTCACAATATAAGAAATCACGGTTGTGGTGGTTTATGTGATAAGTGATAATTACACACTAAATATTTGTATAGTAGTATGAGTATTTATTAAATAAAAGTGAATCTCATACAACATTATTAATATTTATTTTTTTATGAAAGTAAAATCTAACGAATTTTCAAATTTTTTTGTTATTTAGTCCTGCTAGGTTGCTGGTGTTTTACAAATTATTCTGTATATTTTCGTCCACTTATAATCTTACTATTGGATATTAATTTACCTTTCTGTTTTCGAATATTTAGTATTTGTTTTTAAGAGTTGCATTTCTATGCAAAAATTCCTTAAAATAAGAAGAAAAATCATTTATTTAAAATACACACACAAATAAAAAGAAATTGAAAACAAAATTAAAAAAATAATAATGTATATGTGGTATCTAAAAAGAGAGCCACTCAGCATGTGTTCCAACACAGATGTGTTGCAACGCTGATCTTCTGTAGCCCCACGTGACACTCTACCTCAAGGGTGACACCTCGCCTAATAGAATTAAAATTATGTTATTAAACTACAACTAAATAAAATTTAAAAACAAGTTAAGACATACGGTTTATAAAAAGTGATGATAAAACAAACAAAAAACAATAAAAAATAAAACAAACAAAAGGCTCCTGTTCAAAGAGTGTGTGTTGTGTTCAACAACTAAGGCTAGAATACTGGCTTCGTTGTTCATTAAAAAGATATCCTTTCACTTTTAATTTAAACGTAATTAATGACAAGGAAGCTTTAAAAGGTGGTGGTATATTATTCCAGCACTTTAGTTGCGTTATAACTAAAACTACCCCTGAAAGCAGCAGTGTGATGACGACCAAAAGACAGGAGACCATATAGGTCCGCTCTGGTGTGGTACAAGGTGTTCGTATCGCTCAACCAGTTCAGTTTTTTATATAAATACGTGGAAGCCTTAGATGTGACCACATTGAAAAGCAGAGCTGCGAAGTGCAGGCGTCTTCTATTTTCCATATTTAAAACTTTAGATTTCAACAAAAACGGTAAAATAATATTTCTGCTGCTAATTTTTTCAACTATTTATGATGAATATACCCGAGATTCTATAATTGTCGCATAAGTATACTATCATCATCAGCTATGAATTTATTTGGGTCTGAAAAATTTCCTATCGCATACTTCAATCAACTAGTGAAAGTATTATAATTTATGACAAAATAAATTGAATCTATGACTTTTTTTCTATACTAATATTATAAAGAGGAAAGATTTGTATTTTTGTATGTATAGAATAAACTTAAAAACTACTGGACCGATCAAAATTTCTTTCACTAACTACATTATCGCTGAGTAACATAGGCTATATCTATTATTAGAAAAAAATAGAGATCCTTAGAAATTCCTACTAAAACCAACCTGAGGTGTGAAAAAATTTGCTAAAAAATGTTGTTCGTCGTATGCGCCGCGGAAAGTATTGATGATAGAACAAAAGAAAGTTCTACAGTATTATAGAACATATAAATATCTACAAAAAACATCGCGAGACCATATGTCTAACTATTGTAGTTACTACAACTACTTTTTACATTTTAAAAGTTGCTAGAAATGCCGATCAAAATCAGACCATGCTATCCATAACTTTGTATTAATTCTTATCCAATAAAATTTTAGTTTATTTTAGTTTCGTATTTAAGACTGTTTCAATTCCTGTTGCTTACTTTTTGAAATATTGAAATCGGACATTCCATTCAAAAGATATTACGAAATTAAAAATATCAATATAAACAAAAAATACACGCCAGCGCATCGAGCAATATTTTAAAACTTCTTTCACCAATAGAAAACTATATTATCAGTGAGTAACAAAGGCTTTGCTTTTTTCATCTACATTGCACCAGTCGAAGCCGGGGCGTTTTGCTAGTATTATCTATATAACATACATACATACATACCTACCTACATACATTCATACACACCTACATAAATACATTTATACTACTTAAATATATAAATATAATTATATATGTTAAATAACAGGCAGACATATATCAAAAGTCCCTCACCTTTATCTATTGGTAGATTTTTTTTATATTTTTTGCAAGTGACACAAGAAAATAATGTAAGTTTAAAATCAATCTTAACTAATTTCAAAGTCTGGAACAGAAGCTAAATTTATAAGTAACGGCGCCTCCATTACACTTTGTTCACTTTGACTAGACTGGATACGGTCAAGTTGACAAGATGTATTTTCTCTGTAATTTTAGTTTACGCTTTAGTAATAATTTTTGTTTGATTTAAAAAAAAATACATATACGTACTTATTTTATTATTTTTCTGATATGCATCTCGTTGGTTCAGACATTTACGTTTACTACAATTCCTTTAGTTCTGTTTGTTGTCCATGTTACAAACTTACTAAATATATACACTATTATTATAATAAACATAAATATGAATGTTAATTATAACAAAATATTATATACTAGCAACGCGCCCCGGCTTCACACAGGTGCAATGTAGATGTACTATATATATAAAAAATATGTTACTCGCTTTCCATTGGTGAAATAATTTTTAAAATCGGTCCAGTAGTTTTTGAGTTTATTCATAATATACAAATCTTTCTTCTTTATAATATTAGTTTAGATTATAATACAGCGAAATTTACGTTATGATAATGTGAACTGGGAATAACGAGTACACGTCCTTCCTCATCAAAGATCACGGCAGACTGAATAAGCGATGGCAAAAAGGAAAAGTAATTATAAATCGTAACCGAGTAAAAAGGATAGCAAGTTCACGCGCATCCCAGAATTAAACAATGTAAGCGCCATATGACGTTTCTTCAATTTGTGTGAATATTAAGAAATAATATAACAATATTTTCTAATGATTCACTTTTATATTAGAATACAATTCTAAGGAACAAAAAATTTCGTTCCGATATAGCAGCGTTTTGCAGTAGAATTAAAAAAACAATTGCGTAAGGGTCTACTTTGAAAATTTTTTCTATCGAGAAAATTGACTTTAATTGTGTTTTGGCTTTAGTCATAAAATTAGTAATATAATCAAAAATAACATATTACAAAACTAGATCTGTAACCAAAGCATTCATTCAGAAATATTTCGCCAAAAAAGAGCGTTTTTTTTATTGTATCGCCTTAAGTACATACCTCGTAGGTTATTGTAATTTTTTTTAATTACCATTCAAATAGATTTTTATAGTTAATTAACTAAGTAGAAATCAACAATTTTATAAACATTCCAAATCAAATTCCAACTAAACATTGATTTAAAAGTATTTTCAATATATGCCGTCTCCGTCGCTCAGTGATAAGTGCGTTGCAATTTGCATTAACTACCGGAGGTCCCGGATTCGAACTCCGAGGAAACAATAAAAAACAACTCCGATAATTAAATAACAAAATAGTAGGCAGATCGCACACACGAGGCTGATCAATTCTTGTCTGTAAAGAAAAATCATTTGTAAAACAGACATATATCTGAGCTGTGGCCCATTAGGGGACTAGAGAATTCAATTCAATATATGCGGGTAAATTTGTAGCGACATCTATGATCCGCTACAAGAATCAATACGAAGACGTCTAATCCTGAATCGCGCTTTATAAATGTTTCCGAGCGCTCAGTATATATAATACAACATCTCGACATCAACCACTGGGGCCTTAGGGCCGGCCAGTCAGCGGTTCGACTGGTCGAGGATCCTCCCTTTAGGTTGGAGGAAGACCACACCTTCCCTTTGTCCACAAATTAGTATCAGATGTAAGTAATAAGTATTCATTATATTTACGCATTACGCGCCGAGCGCTCGACTCGAACGGACGTGTTCAATCGTTCACAAATTATCATATTCCACAAACGAGCGTTGTGTCTGATGCGAGGAGACGTATTGAAATGGAAATTAATTCAAGATGATGGATAGTATAATTAATGTTTACGCTTTGTCTGTTCAAGAAACTGCGTACTGAATGAATAATCGTTTTAATGAGTACACGACAGTGACACGAACTGTTTATTTATTTTAGATATCGACAGACGAGCATGAGGTTCACTTGATGGTAGGTGATACCTCAGCCACAGAACAACCGTCAATGATGTGCTGTCGATCTATATTTATATCGAATTTCGGAAATTCATAAGAGTAAAAAGCAAAAAATGTTTTTTTTGCATCTATTGGTGGGGGTTCGTTACCCGGTCCCAGTCCCAGGAAATTCGATATTCTCGCTTTTCTCGATTCTCGCGACCCGACAGACGTTGTCCTGCCAAAATGTTGGCTTAAAAAATAAATAAAATACTTTTTACTTCGAACATTCGGAAATCCATAGACTGAAACCGAAACGCGCAATGTGCATTGTGCATACCTATCAGGGTTTTTCCAGCTATTAACGGTGGTTCGTTCCAGGTCGGAATATCGATATTCCTCTCACCCGTTCAGCGCCTGAATTTACCAGACGTGGAGAAGACATGCTTACAGAAAATTATAAACATGCCCCGGCGGAATTCGAACCCTCGACCCATAGGTGCGCACGGCAGGTATTCTACCAAACGTGCCAACGAGCCCGTCAACGCCATTCTTTTCCTACATATAAAACTTAAAATATTTTTTTTTACGTTTTAATAATTTAGACTTGGCATAGAAATATTACTTCGGATTCCGAACTAATATTAATTATCTATCTATATTTGCCATTTCTTTTAGTTTTATCAGTACTTCTAGAGATAACCTTATTTACGAAAAGATAACAGAACAAACAAGGCAAACGAACACGTAATACAAGTAAGTAGCGGTTACTTGTAGCGAGATAATAATACTTTGGAGTCCCATTTAGTATTTAAATTGGTGGTTTTGTACGTCTAAAGAACTTTTATGGCTTAAGGACGAATTACAATATAGCAAAGGTTGTTTTTATGTTAATTTGGACTCTGGTATTAGTGCCGCCGCACATTTGGCCACCGGTGGCAACCACTAGAAGCTGACCACGGCCGCTAGCCGTGACCACAACATATGAAAGAACAAGAGATTATTTTTTGATGATAATGATTATATTAACATTAGAGAGTTCCTGTGCAGTGTTGGAAATGGGTCACCAACACAGGATTATCTGTGACACAGCTAGCCGTGGTTACAGTACTGATTTTCAGCGGCGCCTAATTAACTCTGGAGATACAGTGCGCTCTACATAAAACAAAAAGTCTATATATATCACGGACTCTTGGCACGTTCGGTAGAAATCTTCCGTGCGCATCGATGGGCCGTGGGTTCGAATCCCACCGGAACGACATGTTTATAATTTTCTATATAAACTTGTCTATAATATAATTTTCGAAATTTCGACCGAGTAACGAAGCACCGTTCATAGATAGAAAAACCGTGATGTGTATATTGCGCGTTTCGGGTTCAGTCTATGGATTTTCGAATACTCGAAGTAAAAATTAGGTCGACAGCGCATCATTGACTGATGTTCTATGGCTGAGGTATCACCTACCATCAAGTGAACCTCATGCTCGTCTGTCGACATGACATGACAAAAAAAAACATTATTTGAGGATGTGTGAATATAGCAAGACAGAAATGGTTAATGAGAAGCCAGCATTCATTCTCGCAGCTCATAGCCGCCATTTGGAGCCACACGAACGCCCAGAGTGCGCCGACGCAATATAAAATGTATGAAATATCATCCGCAGCCTGTGGTGGCCTAAGGTGCGGCAGCGCTTAAGAAACGTCGTATTGACAGTCTCTATTCTTTTTAACCGACTTCAAAAAAAGAAGGTTCTCAATTAGACTGTATGTTTGGTAGGTCATATTTCAGACTTCAAAAATAAATATTAAATATATATACTATAAGTATCAATAATTTTGTTAATTGTCGTTTAAGCCCCTTGCTTTGAAGTTATTAAAAAAATACATATTTTATTTAATTTTTAGTTTACGTTTGTACATATTGGTATATATATATAGTTTTAAACTCGGTTTTTATTATGTTTTTAAGTAATTTTACACACAGGACAAACTCTACACGTATGGCCGTTGACAATTTGCAATGTATGTTAGAGAAACTCTACTATTTCAGATACGATTATTCCGAGTTCCGACTGCTTACATGTACAGCAGTCGGAACTCGGAGTAATAATCTGTCTGTCTATCGCTAAATATAATAAAAAATACATGCACTCACTCAGAAAATCGTAATGGCAATCTCTTGCGCCTACACGCCTCGTAGAATCATGCACAACCTGGAAACAAGGCAAGTCTTATTTTAATATGTATTTTAAATTTAATTTATTCTTATATTATGAAGAGCAAAGATATGTTTGTTTGTTTAACACAAAAACTCCTCGACCGATTTTAAAGTCTTTCACCAATAGAGAGCTGTTTTTTAGTACATCTACATTGTACCCAATGCATTTCGGAAGTACCCTATAGCAAGGACTGAATACCGGTAATTACTATGGGAGTTATACCGGTATAATAAAGGTTTTTGTTAATATTCTTTCGTTTTTATTCATATTTACTGAAAAAAAATAATGTGTTAAGTTTAAAACTAATATCATGGTATCTCAGTCAGACACGTATTTTGGAAAATAAAAATTAAATGGTTTCAGTCCCTGCCCTATAGGTCTTGATTCCCTTGTGAGTGTCAAAATATGCGGCATAAACGGAGCGTAAAAGCCCGTATCTCTAGAAATTCCTGAGATAAAGGGTCTTGACAGACAGACAGACGGACAAATAAGTGATCCTATAAGGGTTCCATTTTCGGCATGGAGAACCCTAAAAAATTTTAGAAACGTTTTGTTTCAAACGGCAGAATAACATACCAGCAATTCTACCTACTCTACTGAGGGCTTTGAGTAAGAAATGAGTCACAGTTTTAAGTCTAGAGTGTCAAGCGTTCTTTAGTATCTAGTAAGGACTGAAGAGCCCTCTACCTTCCGTTCCACAATACGAATGCGACTTCTGTATTTTTCAACATTCAGTTCATACTGTGAACTACAGACCTAAACCTTTTGGCCTAGTAATCTGATTCTATAAGTTAAGAGCCTATGTCGATGAGGCTCGCAGGCCGACAAATCGCTCTATTGAATGTGAGCGAGCGAGATTGAAATATTTACTTGAGACATGTAAAAAAAAGAGATAGCTGTAGCTTGAACGCGCTCGGAATAAAACAACGTATATGCCAAAACTAATTCATTTCATAACTTTATAATACTTTATTTGATTAAAAAACAGTTTTGAGGAATCAGACATTTATTCTACACCCTTTAAAATAAATTAAATTAAACAACTCTTTGCCGTTATGCCTTGGGATCCAAAAAAGTGTAAAAATAGACATAACTTCACATTTATTTTCTATCGAGAAAATTTCATTGAAACATGTTTTCCTTTTGAGCGACACTGCGAAATATAGTCAAAAAACAAATTCCAAAATTTCATATCAATAATCCACAGCCTGAACAAGTTACACGTAATAGAAAAACCGCATTTTTCTCAACATATCCTCTTAAAATACAATTTGGGTATTTTCAGAACGATCATGATACATCCTATACCGCGAGTATGTGGTAAAGATCCCATGAAGTCGTAAGGAAATGTGGTTTTCACAGGTGCCAGCATAAAAAAAGATTTCCTTAAAAAAATTTTGGTTATTGTTGCCATATATCCAGGTAATATTGCATGGGTGATGCTAAAATAAGAGGGCGGCAATTATGGGTGGGTATCCGCACCGGGTGCTAGTGACCTATGCTTATATTAGGTTAAATACATAAATGGGAGCCGATGGGAATCATAATAAATGCATGTCTTCCCCACGTCTGGTAACAGGAATATCGAACTTCCGACCGGGTAACGAACCACCGTTCATAGATGGAAAACCCGCTTATGCGCGTTTCGGTTTCAGTCTATGAATTTCCGAATCGAAGTAAAAAGTAGGTCGACACCGCATCATTGTCTGATGTTCTGTGATGTCACCTACCATCAAATGAACTTCATGCTCGTCTGTCCGTAATCATTTTTTTTTTGTTAGATATCGACAGACGATGAGGTTCACTTGATGGTAGGTGACACCCCAGAACATCAGTCAATGATGCGCCGTCGACCTACTTTTTACCTCAGCCTCAAAAAACTACCATCTATTTCGACCAATCAGAATCTCGGTCGTGGTTACAGTTGCGATTTGACCAATGATTGATAATGACCTCACGTATTATAGTACGATGTTTAACAGAGCGTAACACGACTAAACAATCAACAGTTTCTATGTACGAACAGTACATAGAATATTTAGAGGCGAAAATGTTTATTTATTTTCAACTTTATTGCACACAACGGAAATACAAATAAGAAAACACATTTGCAGGAATAAGAGGTTGGTAACTTTTGGTGACAGGAATAACTTAAAGAACTTAAATAAAGATGGGGACGGAGCAAGAAAAAAAAGGCGTTGAGAGTATAGTATAATATATAAAGACATACATAAGGTTGGTAATTTTTTTTAAATATGGAACGGCATGGGCAGGTAGCTCGCCATATGCAGACGCAGACATATGTAACACTGCGCTGCGCCGCGCAATGCGTCAACACGCTTCACTGCGCCGGTGAGTCGATTCGTGTTGGCGCACGGCGCAGGACCCCACTCACTGAGTGAACTATGAGCGTAGCATGCGTTTCGCTTCTCACTTTGATGCGTCATAGCGCAAATTTGAGTTAACTCAAAGAGCCAGTTTTCAGTAACTAAAGGAATTTCGCTGAGTTACCCATGTCTAGCAGACGCAAAATTATTTAGCAATACAACTTTGTCTATGGTCCCTGAAGACACTGATCGTGCGTAATCTGTGGTACGAGACAACTGAACGCGGCGATAACAGCGCGTGACTTCAACGGATGCGTTCAGGAATGTATTATTAATATTACATCAACATATGGCAATTATAGTTATCCGGTGGTAGAGGCTTTAGAACTGTAGCGTTAGTATGCCGAAACCATTGTTCCACACTTTTTTTTAAAAGTGTTTTTTACAGTACATGCCATCTGGTGTTAAGCCAGCCGCCCATAAACACCCGCAACATTCAATATCACATACGATTTTTTTTAAATATACCAAAAAGTGTTTCACAGTTACACTCTACAATTATGCTTACAATCTATATAATTTTCTTTTATGTCAGATATCGACAGACGAGCATGAGGTTCAGTTAATGGTAGGTGATACCCCAGCCACAGAACATCAGTTAATGATGTGCTGACGACCTAATTTTTATTTTGAGCATTCGGAAATCCATAGACCGAAACCGAAACGCGCAATATGCACATCACGGTTTTTCCATCAATGAACGGAGGTTCGTTACCCGGTCGGAATTCCTCCCACCCGATCAATGCCCGAAGTTACCAGACGCGGGGAAAACATACTTACAGAAAATTATAAACATGTCGTCCCGGTGGGATTTGAACCCACGACCCATCGATACGCACGGCAGGTGTTCTACCGAACGCGCCAACGAGCCCGTCCAAAGTAAAAAAAAGTCGTTAGTTACACCATTTATAACTCAAGAACGGCTGCACCGATTTAAATAAACTCTCAAGCTAGTCCGCTAGTACTTAACTAAAGCATGACCCATAAAACGGTTTATCGAGCGTACAACGCTAAAACCCAAGTATGTCTTTTTGGGTATTTTTGGTTTTTAGAATTTGTGGGCGTGGGGAGGGGGGTATATAGTGAAGTTGAAACCGGACAATCATCGATTAATACGGACAGCACAAAAAGTCTCACCTCACCCAAACCAGTCGTCAAAATTCGTTGGGCGCGCGGTTCAATGACTCGATGACGTCACAGAAACCATTGTTCGAAGTTACATCCAATTAGAGCAGCCATTCAACGTGTCTGAATATTTGATATCTTCACTGCGCAGTGAAGAAAATTGAATTTAATAATATTTATAAGTATTGACTTTTATTTACGAGAGTACAACACATTTAACACTGACTGCTGAAACACAACGTATATGTTTTACGGCCGATATTGAAAACACACCAGATGCGTAAGGCAGCATCTTTAGGTAACACGTATGCGTGTTTTGCCGCATATTCGTAAATAGCTTTCCTTGGGTGCTAAAAACACTCTTACGTGTGTTTAGTCGCACGGCTGTAAAATAGTACTTTGGGACTAGCAGTCATAGAGTTAAATGTTTTTTTTTATTACGGTAGTACGCAATCACCACCGTCTATCGCCATCCGCAACTCAAATATCTCAGGTGCGTATCGGCCTTTAAAAAATTATATACTCCTATTTTTTTAAACGAGCTCGTAATTATCTAGTTAGAAACACTGAAGGTGGTATAAATATTCTATCTCACGAAGTCAGTTTGTCTATGAATGTTGTCAAGCGTGCACATATATACGTTGTTTGAGTGTGCGTAATCTCGGGACCGCACGCTAAACATTACGCACACTAAAACAATATGTTTGTGCACGCCTGACAACATTCACAGCCGAACGGACTTTGTGAGATAATCTATATATATTATAAAAGAAAGTTGTGTTAGTTACACCGTTTATCACTCAAGAACGGCTGTACCGATTTTAACGATATCTTATTTGTTGGATTCCTCTATGTCCGGAATAAGACATAAGCTATTAAAATATTGGAAAAAATCAGGAAAAAAATATATGCTAAAAATTTATTATAAAACTAGCTGATGCCCGCGACTTCGTTCGCGTGGGGATCACTTTATGCTGAACTTTTGAGCAAGCTTTCTTCATATTATATATCCTCCATCCTCTGTACTTGGTGATTTCTTTTCGGAAAGAGCTATCAGAGTAGTCATTGACGGTTGCTTTTGCATCATATTATCGACATGTTTAATGGTGGTTGAGGTTGGGGTTCAAATGATGATTTGAAATTCAAAAGAAATAATGGTATTTCTTTTGAATTTATATAAGTAATTGAAAAAATTAACCTGACTTTAAAGAAACTTTAGGGAGATGCATATCAATCAAATTTTACGTCACCAAAAGGCAGATATGCGTCTTTTCTCCACTAATCAGAGTTCAGTCGAAGATTGGATTCAATGCATTTTCCGTCTTAAATATATGCACGAAAATTGTACGGGGGTTTGAAAATACTTGCGACACATGGAAAAAACGCCAAAAAAATGTCTAAATACGAATAAAATGAAGGTATGGAGAAATGCAACGTAAAATGAATGAAAAAAATAGTATGGCCATGTTGGCCAAATACTTAATTTTAATAAATTTAACTAGTGTGGAAGATACTATATCCACCTCTATATTTATTTAATTTAATTGATCACTTTTAATTTCAGATATTTTTGTTTAATTCCCTTGGAAAGGAAAGGATTGATGAAAATGCGAAATAAACGATCTCATAAGAAATACATTTTTATATAATAGAATAGTTCAATAATACATTTTCTATTTAAAAAATAAATACAAAAAAATATTTCACTGAGTGATGATTCGAACTCGCATCTGAAATTCCGTAGTACGACCGTATATCCACTATGCCACGAACACATACCGAAAATCGGCGAAATTATCAAACTATTTCATTTACATATCAAACTGTGATTGACATCTGACAATTCGAAAAAATTCAACGCGAGTCAGTTTTCATTGCAATTTGTTGAAATGATGCCTTTAAAATAATATTTAAATGATGATAACTTTTTTTTCCGACAACCGATTTCGATAAAACAAAGCCTATATGTTGCCCTGGACTTTGCTTAATATATTTGTATAAATTACGCGAAAATCGGTTCAGTATCTTCGGAGATTAGCGTGAACAAACAGACAGACAGACAGACAGACAAGAATCTTAAAAATTGCATTTATGCATTCTGCTACCCTTCTTTTATCACCCCTCTTAATTTCTGGTAAAAATATTTAGTGAAGCGTAATTTCGATCCTACTCTTTTATTATATTATAAAATAAATTAGATTCGGAACTCCGCCATCTTGACAGCTCACGTCATGCATTCTTAGCTTTTTTGGAATAACAGATGTCCACTGTAAATCAGTGACATATTACACAATTATAGTGGGTAAATGGGCATATTCAAATTTAAGAATAATTTCGAAGCCAAAATTGTGGCAGAACAACGTCTGCGGGGTCCACTAGTTACAAATAAAACTATTATTTCTGTTATTTTTTAAAAGAATATTAATAAAACCTAATATTGTCTTTTATTAACGCGAGTATCACACATTTAAATAAAATACTGTATACCGGATTAAAACGCGATTTATTATTTAAATTATTTATCCCGACGTTTCGGATGCTTTTCAGCAACCGTGGTCGCGGGAGACTGAAAGATGACAGTTGTCTTATATTTGAAATGTCACAAAGTTGCCATATTTAATTCAATTAAATTAAAAATAATCTATTAATTTAGGTAACACAATGTACATCTATGAACGTCAATAAAAAATAATACATATTAAATTACTAATATTACTAATATTAAATGCTTCTAATTTTACATTTACTACCAGTTCACAAATCAAGGGCGTAGAGCGGACGAGAAGAACTGGCAAGAAACTCGCCGCCACTCTTTTTTAATCGCCAAGTTTTTGTTTTACAATCTTTACATATTAACGCCATCTATTCCTACGGAGTTGATATTTACTGTAATTTTCTATATTATGACAATATTGACTAACGGTGTCCTCTTGTTTTTTAGTATGTTTGATTTGGGGCTTTAGATTTTTAATTACTGGATCCCAGGTGTTAGAAAGTCTCAAACCATCTTCTCTATTGAAGTTAGGATGTTTTTTAATTTCAATAGCCTCACGTACTAGTCTGGGAAAGAATCTACTTTCTTTTGCAAGGATTTTCGGTTGGTCAAAACGTATGTAGTGGTTTGGTTTATCCAGAGTGTGTTCACATACTGCTGATTTAGAGTGACGTCTGTGTTTGATATCCGCAATGTGTTCCTTAAGTCGGTTTGAAATGCTACGTTTAGTTTGCCCAATGTAGGATAAACCACAGTCACAATCCAGTTTATATACACCTGGATCTTGCAAAGGAATATTACTTTTTATTGGTCTCAAGAATTGCTGAATCTTCTTGTGCGGCTTGAAAACTGTATTAATAGAAGCTCGTTTTAAGATTCTTCCAATCCTGTCTGTAACACCCTTCACATAAGGCAGGTAGGCTGGTAGACGTTGTACTGTTTGTGGTTTATTCCTGTTTCTGTGATGCTGTGGAGGCACCCGCAGCTTGTTGTCACGGAGTACCCGCTTAACATGCTGCAGTTCCCCGTTGAGGTGGGCAGCATCACAGAGGCGGTGGGCTCTCTGAAACAAACATACACCGACAGAAGAGAGTTGGCAAGGGTGGTGGTGGGAATCACCATTGAGGTACCTATCAGTATGGGTTATTTTCCTAAACACAGTATGGCCAAGTGTACCATCCCCTCCCCGAACCACTAAAATGTCTAGAAAGGCCAGTGAGTTATTATTCTCCTTCTCCATAGTGAATTTAATGTTACTGTGTATGGAGTTAAGGTGGTCTAGAAATACAGATATGTGTTCCGTGGGCAGAATAGTAAAGGTATCGTCTACATATCGCTTGTAAAGCCTCGGTTTAACCGGGCTTGTGGCTAGGGCTCTTTCTTCGAAGTCCTCCATAAAAATGTCAGCGACAACAGGTGAGACTGGAGAGCCCATAGCCACCCCATCAACCTGTATATAGAATTCACTATTCCACATTAGGTAGCCAGATGTTAAACAATGTTCTAAAATATCTGCATATTCTGGTGACATGTTGTGTTCTGATAACCTTTTCTTAACAATATTTAGACAGTCCGATACAGGAATATTTGTAAAAAGAGACTCAATGTCAAAGCTTACCATGGTCTCATTGTTGGAGAGTTTGAGATCTTTAATAGTTTCAACAAAATGGTATGAGTCTTTAACATGAGCACTACTGTTCCCTCTGAGAGGAGAAAGTACTTTAGCTATGTGTTGAGCCAGTTTATGTGTAGGTGTGTCAATCTGGCTCACTATAGGTCTTAAGGGTGTGTTTATTTTGTGAATTTTTGGTAACCCATACATTTTTGGAGGCTTTGCACATGCAGGTGTGAGGAATTTACTTGACAGTAAATTCCTCACACCTGCATGTGCAAAGCCTCCAAAAATGTATGGGTTACCAAAAATTCACAAAATAAACACACCCTTAAGACCTATAGTGAGCCAGATTGACACACCTACACATAAACTGGCTCAACACATAGCTAAAGTACTTTCTCCTCTCAGAGGGAACAGTAGTGCTCATGTTAAAGACTCATACCATTTTGTTGAAACTATTAAAGATCTCAAACTCTCCAACAATGAGACCATGGTAAGCTTTGACATTGAGTCTCTTTTTACAAATATTCCTGTATCGGACTGTCTAAATATTGTTAAGAAAAGGTTATCAGAACACAACATGTCACCAGAATATGCAGATATTTTAGAACATTGTTTAACATCTGGCTACCTAATGTGGAATAGTGAATTCTATATACAGGTTGATGGGGTGGCTATGGGCTCTCCAGTCTCACCTGTTGTCGCTGACATTTTTATGGAGGACTTCGAAGAAAGAGCCCTAGCCACAAGCCCGGTTAAACCGAGGCTTTACAAGCGATATGTAGACGATACCTTTACTATTCTGCCCACGGAACACATATCTGTATTTCTAGACCACCTTAACTCCATACACAGTAACATTAAATTCACTATGGAGAAGGAGAATAATAACTCACTGGCCTTTCTAGACATTTTAGTGGTTCGGGGAGGGGATGGTACACTTGGCCATACTGTGTTTAGGAAAATAACCCATACTGATAGGTACCTCAATGGTGATTCCCACCACCACCCTTGCCAACTCTCTTCTGTCGGTGTATGTTTGTTTCAGAGAGCCCACCGCCTCTGTGATGCTGCCCACCTCAACGGGGAACTGCAGCATGTTAAGCGGGTACTCCGTGACAACAAGCTGCGGGTGCCTCCACAGCATCACAGAAACAGGAATAAACCACAAACAGTACAACGTCTACCAGCCTACCTGCCTTATGTGAAGGGTGTTACAGACAGGATTGGAAGAATCTTAAAACGAGCTTCTATTAATACAGTTTTCAAGCCGCACAAGAAGATTCAGCAATTCTTGAGACCAATAAAAAGTAATATTCCTTTGCAAGATCCAGGTGTATATAAACTGGATTGTGACTGTGGTTTATCCTACATTGGGCAAACTAAACGTAGCATTTCAAACCGACTTAAGGAACACATTGCGGATATCAAACACAGACGTCACTCTAAATCAGCAGTATGTGAACACACTCTGGATAAACCAAACCACTACATACGTTTTGACCAACCGAAAATCCTTGCAAAAGAAAGTAGATTCTTTCCCAGACTAGTACGTGAGGCTATTGAAATTAAAAAACATCCTAACTTCAATAGAGAAGATGGTTTGAGACTTTCTAACACCTGGGATCCAGTAATTAAAAATCTAAAGCCCCAAATCAAACATACTAAAAAACAAGAGGACACCGTTAGTCAATATTGTCATAATATAGAAAATTACAGTAAATATCAACTCCGTAGGAATAGATGGCGTTAATATGTAAAGATTGTAAAACAAAAACTTGGCGATTAAAAAAGAGTGGCGGCGAGTTTCTTGCCAGTTCTTCTCGTCCGCTCTACGCCCTTGATTTGTGAACTGGTAGTAAATGTAAAATTAGAAGCATTTAATATTAGTAATATTAGTAATTTAATATGTATTATTTTTTATTGACGTTCATAGATGTACATTGTGTTACCTAAATTAATAGATTATTTTTAATTTAATTGAATTAAATATGGCAACTTTGTGACATTTCAAATATAAGACAACTGTCATCTTTCAGTCTCCCGCGACCACGGTTGCTGAAAAGCATCCGAAACGTCGGGATAAATAATTTAAATAATAAATCGCGTTTTAATCCGGTATACAGTATTTTATTTAAATAATAAAACCTAATTAAAACTTCAAACTCAATTTACTCTAGCAAATATGTGGGTTGACACTGTATTGCCTAATATTGTCTTTTATTAACGCGAGTATCACACATTTAAATAAAAAAGTTGATACTGTCATCTTTCTGTCTCCCCGTGACCACGGTTGCTGAAAAACATCCGAAACGTCGTAAATAATTTAAACAATATAAATAATAAATCGCGTTTTAACCCAGTATACAGTATTTTGTTCACTGTATCGCTTATCAGCATCCAAATGTAGATGGCGCCACATAATGAGATAATAACACTAGCGTTAAGTACACTAATTACAATTACAAATTAGTTACGCACGCGCGTACTACACAGCGTTAAATAATCAAACAACTAAAGACATACATACATATACATCACGCCTCTTTCCCATTGCGGTAGGCAGAGATCACGGAATTCCATATGCTCCGATCCTTACATACCACTTACAAGGACTAAGTTACATAAAGATAGTTTTTCCGAACCAATACTATTGTGGACCTTAAAAACGGGAGCCTATTCCTACCTTAAAGGCCGGCAACGCACCTGCAATGTCACCCTCCTTATATAATTTTTTTGCCAAAATGAGATGTTCAGACAATTCAAATATACATACATACATATACATCACGCCTCTTTCCCATTGCGGTAGGCAGAGATCACGGAATTCCATATGCTCCGATCCTTATCGTCGTTGCGCCTGCCAAATTCCATATGTGATTTTTTTTGATTTTTGGTTATTGCACAAAAAATAATCTTCGTTTTATTCTCTATGTGTTACTAAAATCATTTTTGTGATATTCGAACTGGACATGAGTTTAACTAATTCCATGTGTGTTTTGACCGGTAAGAAAAGCTCCGTATGTGAATCAATAATACGTTTTTTGTTGTCTCCCAAAACTATACAAAAATCACATATGGAACTTGTCAGGCGCAGCGACGACATACCACTTACAAGGACTAAGTTACATAAAGATAGTTTTTCACATGTTAGCGGCAGTTTTTTGGTATTTATCGCTTAATGTAAATAAAATAATGATACAACCTTATACGTCTTGTAAGTACCTAAAAAATATGTTTGAACTTTTTTTATTGTAAACACAGAAAATAAAAAAAATCAGACTGACAGAATCAGTATGGTTTAAAAAACATAATTTCGTCAAAATCGCTTATCTATATTCGCAAGGAATTTCCTTCCCTAAATGACGTAATTTAGATAAAACAGGAATTGTACCCGAACAAATAGATAAAACTACATAATTCTGATGAACAATGGAGTTAGTCGGTGATTCGATATGAGTTAATGTGTAGCGTCAGCAACGACATCGTTATTTAACAAAAAAACGCACCTGAAGGATTCTGACGGGCTCGTTGGCGCGTTTGATAGAGCACCTACGTTGCGCTCCGATGGGTCGTGGCTTCAAATCCCGCCGGAACGACATGTTTATAATTTTCTTTAAGCATGTCTTTCCCACGTTTGGCCACATCGGACATTCAACGAGTGGGAGGAATATCGAAATTCCGACCGGAGAACGAACCAACGTTCATTGATGGAAAAACCGTCAAATGCACTTTGCGCGTCTGCAGTCGTGTTTTACGTGTCGATATTTAATTATGAAAGTTTTCCGATAGCCATTTTTGCGCTGACCGTACATTTTATCAAACGTAACATAAACATTTGCAGCTGCGACCTTATTTCAACGCCTATAATAAAATGCACCGTTTGATTCATACCTATATTAGAAATTATAAAAACTAGAAATTCCATACAGCTCCACGCTTCTATTGTTCGGAACAACTAAAGCATAGAGATGACTTTTCTAAAAATATATTGCAGGGATATGTTAAACAGGTAGTAGGGTCATAATACACATTTAAAAAATAAATGGAAAAACGATTTTTTTTCATTTATCCAACCCTTTATTGCCCGAAATGACCAGACATTGGGCAAAACATATTTACAGCAAAATATAAACGTATCGTACAGGCGGAATTCGAACAGCAACTCATCGGTTCTCATTACCATATTATCTAACGCACTAACAGCCTCGTCAAACCTCTCTCGACAAACGATTACGAGGCTCATTTGGCGATAGACGATACCTCAGCCTCCGAATGCTCGAAGTAAAAAGTAGGTCGACAGCGATCATTGACTGTTGTTCTGTGGCTGAAGTATCATCTACCATCAAGTGAACCTCATGCTCGTCTGTCGATTTCTAACATAAATATTATAAAGAGGAAAGATTCGTATGTTTGTTTGTTACGATAGGAGTTGTAAAGTACGATTAACTAAAAAACTACTCGACCGATTTTAAAAATTATTTCATCAATCGAAAGCTACATTATCAGCGAATAACATAGGCTATATAATTTTTTGTCGACAATACATCTACATAATATTGTCTTTTATTAACGCGAGTATCACACATTTAAACAAAATACTGTATACCGCTTTAAAACGCGATTCATCACTTATATTGTTTAAATTATTTATCCCGACGTTTCGGATGCTTTACAGCAACCGTGGTCGCGGGGAGAATAATTTAAACAATATAAGTGATTAATCGCGTTTTAATCCGGTATGTACAGTATTTTGTTTAAATACATCTACATTTCACCCGTGCGAAGCCGGGGGCGTATTACTAGTCTAACATATAAAAAAAACACTCTGACATTAGATGCTGTTTACACCAAGAAAAGTATTGAAACATAACTTGTATGACACATCGAGAATGTTACGTGTATACCATGCAAGTCTATGAAATGAAATGATATTTATTTGTGACAAATAAGAGCACATAAAAACATATAAGAAGACATTTTACATACAAAAGTGTCACAAAAAGGGCCTCAACTCAGCATTTTGCTGACTGTTCTTCCGTTGGGACCTCTCGGTTATGTCACGGCACACAAAATAAAATAATAAATATGTATATCTATCTACTTGTTCTATTATTTACAAAGAAACGTTACAAACTACAAAGGAATCATTTCTAAAAAATGCACTTTTATCAGTTAAAAATAAAAATGACGTTACGTTATCTAAAACCGGGATATCCTTATCTATCCCGCTCTGAAGGTTGGGGTTATTTGTTTCAACTGCCCTTTCTATCTTATCTCCTTCTTCAGAAATAAGAATTGATGATTGAACCGGGCCGGTTAGATAGTAAAACCTATGAATTTTTCACAAATATAATACAAAAATGAATTTCTCTAAATCACAGTGAAAACCGTATTAAATTCCGTTGTGTGGTTTAGAAGAACTTAAAGCGGAGAAACCGACAGTTATAAAAGTTATGAATCCAAGTCATTTTATTTTTTTTATTTAGCCTGTTTTTCCTAACTCTTCAAACTTATTCAACGTAAATCGGGCATTAGCAACTATTCTACTCAGATTTAAAATCCAAAAGCATCCAATATTCTTATTTAAATAAAATACTGTATACCGGATTAAAACGCGATTTATTATTTAAATTATTTATCCCGACGTTTATTATATTAAATAATTTAAATAATAAATCGCGTTTTAATCCGGTATACAGTATTTTATTTAAATGTGTGATACTCGCGTTAATAAAAGACAATATTATCCAATATTCTATTCAGATTTAAAATCCAAAAGTACTCAAGCATCCAAAATATTCAACTTAAACACACTATCACCCGATTTTATGGGAGTTCAAACCGTTTTTTTTGCCAATAGGGACCCGTTTAGCCGGTCCGCCGAAACGTGGGGAGAGCGAGACGGATGCTTATGGTCGTGTGAGTGAACGAGATAGGCTGTGGTCACTAAACACAGTCTCCTATGTCCTGAGTTTATTTTTGATCATGGTATTTTAACTTCTTGTTTTTTGGGTAGTTGTTTTCATACATATTTAATAACTAGCAACGCGCCCCGGCTTCACACGGGTGCAATGTAGATGTACTATACACAAAACATGGCCTATGTTACTCGCTGATAATGTAGCTTTCTATTGGTGACAGAATTTTCAAAATCGGTCCAGTAGTTTTTGAGTTTATTCATAACATACAAAAATTCAAAAATACAAATCTTTCCTCTTTATAATATTAGTATAGATAGTATAGATTAAGAAGCGGTTTTCGTGAAAGGTAAATCTATATAGACACGAACGACTTGCGAGAAATAATTCGTATCGTAAAAGAAAAGGAAAATTAGATCAACACAATTCACTCAATGAACGAATGAATGGTAAAAATTATTCAGACAAATGTAAGACAAAAAACGAATAACTAACCTAATACCTAGTGAATTCCCGAGTTCCCTAGTGGGGCATGGGGCAGACACATTTCTGTGTCTGTTTAGATGATAGATAGATAGATGAACCATTTATTCACAAAAAACAGTAAAAATAAACGCAATAACTATAACTAAATATATTCTAGTACAGTCAAGTCGCAGTGTGCACTGCGGTTGCGAATAGGAACTGGCTCAGCATATGCTGTGACACTTTCATGTCACAACGCTGTTAATTCTGCCAGCCCCTTTGGATCGTAAGGCAGCTGCGCCAATACGTATATATATTTAATTTAAAATTATAATTAAATATAAAAAATATGAAAAAGGTAAGCTAATAAATTTATAGGACACTTTTTTCACTGATCAATTCTTTACAGGCAAGTAGGTGATAAGCCTTCTGTGCCTGACTGAAACTTTTTTTTAAATCGTGTTTCCCCGGGATTCGAACCCAGGAACTCCGATGCTAAACCCTTCGCGCTTACCACTGAGCCACAGAGGTGGTCTCAACTCAATACTAATTGTGTAAAAATAAGATAAAAACAATATTACCGTCAATCTCTCATCAGGCATGAGCTAACCTTAATGGTAGGTAACACATCAGCTACAGAACATCAGCCAATGATGCGCTGTCGAACTACTTTTTACTTCGAGCTTTCAGAAATCCATAGACTGAAACCGAAACGCGCAATGTGCACTTCACGGTTTTACATCTATGAACGGTGGGTCGCTACTCGGTCGGAATTTCGATATTCCTCCCACCCGATCATTGGCCGAAGTTACCAGACGTGGGGAAAACATCGTTACAGAAAATTATAAACATGTGGCCCCGGTGGGATTCGAACCCACGAGCCATCGATGCGCACGGCAGGTGTTCTACCGAACGCACCAACGGGCCCGTCAAGAGAGTGTCTCAGGTAGGTGGTTACGTGCCCAAACTAGGGACCAACCAGTTCAAATATTACCCGATCACTTCCATATTACCATATTATCCGAGTTACAAGTCTCGTCATAATTATATCCTGGCCAAAATAGCCTAGATCATTTAAAGTGACATCATGATGATCGCATTCAACTAAGTGTTAGCAAGGTCGCGACTCGCGACCACTCGTCATCAGAAATCGTCTGATACACATACATACTGTATATTATGTAAAGGCGTTGAGAATTCATCATAATTCCTAGCAATTTATTATTTACTAGCTGATGCCAGCGACTTCTTTCGTGTGGGCTTCATCTTAAGCTGAGCTTTTGAGCAAAAAAAGTGGTGAAATAATCAAACTATTTAATTTCCATAGTTATTGACATCTGATAATTCGAAAAAATTCGACGCGAGTCAGTTTGCATTTGCAATTTGTTGATATGGTGCCTTTAAAATAATCTTTAAATGGTGATAACTTTTCTTTCCGACAACCGATTTCGATGAAACAAAGCCTATATGTTGCCCCGGGTTTTGCTTAATATATTTGTGTAAATTGCATGAAAATCGGTACAGTATCTTAGCCCGTACAAACAGACAGAGAAACAAAAAAATTAAAAAATCTGGGTTTGTTCTATTTCTCTTCTTACATCGGTTTTTAGAATTTTTTTCTATGTACAGATATTTGACCTCTACAGTTTTATTATATGTATAGATGACCACCAAGTCTTGTATCTATACTAACATTATAAATAGTGTCGTTGTTTGTTTGTTACCATTTAACTCAAAAACTACTCGACCGATTTTAAATATTCTTTCACCAATAGAAAGCTACATTATCAGCGAGTAACATACGCTATTTTTATATTTTTGTCTATAGTACATCTACATTGCACCCGTGTGAAGTCGGGGCGCGCTGCTAATTTATTATAACTAGGATCTAGATTAATAATTTGAAATTGTAATCAAGAGCATCTACAAGAACCACTTATAGAACTAATCGTAAAGAATAATAATTAGGAAGTAATATACGTCAAAACTATAAAAGAATTTTAGAAAAAAAAAGTATAAATTATCGGTCAAGTATCAAGTGTCGCAAACACTCCTAATTTCTAGTATCTATATTTAGTAAAGTACATTTTTTTTTTCATTATTCAATTTAGACTAATGATAGGCGAGTGAAAGGAGAGAATGGAAAAAGAGAACATACTGCGCCGACCCCAAATAAAAAAAGGGAACAGTTTCTTGGCAACAATAGTTTATTGAGATTTGCATACATTCAATAATAATAATTTCGATTTGCGTAATTTTAGTTCAAATGCTAACTGCAACTATCAAGGGTATTGTCCTTAATTACAAGGATGTTCACGATTTCAATTTGAAAAGCAGGGGTTGTATGTATTTTTTAATGCCACATTATAAAAAAATAAAAACAAAAAGTTTCGTCCAAAAATAAAAAAAAAATTTAGGGGTGGACTACCCCTAACATTTAGGGGGATGAAAAATAGATGTTGGCCGATTCTCATAGATACCGGATAAGCACAAAAAATTTCATTAAAATCGGTCAAGCCGTTTCGGAGGAGTATGGCAACGAAAACTGTGACACGAGAATTTTATATATTAGATTATTAGGTAAAAAACACGAGTGTGCGATAGTGCTTCCGTATTACCCCTTCAGACTAACGTAACTCCATTCCTCAAGAGAACAGGTTTACTATAAATAAAAGCTCGTCTAAAGCTTCATGTGGTTTATCAGTCACATGGATTCGTAAACAACCTAACGACATTTATCCTGATTGAAAAACTAAATTGAATCCACAGACCAAGAAAGATATCGGTCTTTTTCTTATATTTTCGCAATGCTTGAGGCATCACACGGCAGTTTTAGAAGCAAATTTTAGTACACTGCGTCCATTGGCGCGTTTGATAAAACACCTTCCGTGCGCTCCGATGGGTCGTGGGTTCGAATCCCACCGGGACGACGTTTATATTTTTAAGCGACTTCAAAAAGAAGGAGGTTCTCAATTCGTCTGTATATTGGTTTTTTTGTATGTTTGTTACGCGATAACTCCTCAAGTTATGGATGGATTTGGATGATTTTTTGTTTGGTAAGGGATAATTCAGAGGTGGTCCCATATAATTATCAAAATTAGTTCGGTACTTTTTTAGAAAATCAACAATAACAAAAAATTACTTATACATAGGTTTGTAGTTCCTTTCACGGCGCTGTCTCATTTGAGCAGCACGTTTAGTGGTACGTCTACTTAATTATTATACGTAAGGATTTATGAACTTAAAAAATACACTTCCACTTCAGTGCCAGCCAAGAAGGACAGTTTAATCCTGCTTTAGCAACAAATTTTCGAACGGTAAAGAGCCGCATCGGTTGGGTGGCACTGACTCCAAAAATAACTGTTAATAAATAATGCTTTGAAGTAATTAAAATATTATTTTTACTTTTTAGTTTAAGATTATTATACATAGTATATGTAGTTGTAGTTTTGATGCCGGTTGTGTTTTTTGCTTAAAAATATTTTATTCTGTTAGCATGTCTTCCCGACGTCTAGTAATTTCGGGCATTGAACGGGTGAGAGGAATATCGAAATTCCGACCGGGTAACGAACCACTGTTCATAGATGCAAAGACCGAGATGGGCGTTTCAGTGTCAATCTATGGATATCCGAATGATCGAAGTAAAAATAGGTCGACAGAGCATCATTGACTGATATTCTGTAGCTGTCGTATCCTACCATCAAGCGAACATCATGTTTGTCTGTCTAAAGGCCTAATTAATCCTTCCCATCTCCCACTCAAATTGCGTAACGATAAAGTAACGCATTCTCGCAAACTAGCGAAATAAAAGTGCGTACCGTTAAAACAGTGCGGTCTGACGAACATTATCCGAAGCTGGTTTTGCCGAGACTGGTTTTACGACACTCGTCCAGATAAAACGGAGCTTTGCGCTTTCAACGTTGAGACATATTCTTCCTTCTAGCATTCGTAAATCCATAGACTGAAACGCGTCCTCCTTTTTTAAACGACTTCCAAAAGGAGGAGGTAGAGGAGGTGTTTGCATGTTTGTTACGCGATAACTCCGCTAATAATGCATGGATTTTAATGATTATTTTTTTGTTTTATAGGTTAATCCTGCCTTTGCAACAAACTGTCGAACGGAGCGGCCAATGACTTCGAAATAAATAAATATTAAATCTATGTATTTAGTATCAATAATTTTATGTGAAGTAAATATAATATTATTCTTTACTTTTTAGTTTAAGTTTGTACATATAGGTATAGTTTTAAAGTCGGTTTTCGCTTTTTTTTATTTTTTTTTTATAACAGGGCGGACAAACGAGCATGTGGGTTACTTGATAGTGACATCCGTGACTGAAACGTCATCAAACCGTTTATGAATGGTAGTGGTTCGTTACCCGGTCGGAATTCCGATATTACTCACACCCGTTTGGTGGCCAAAGTTACATGGGAAAGACATGCTTATAGAAAATGATAAACATGTAGTCCTGGCGGGATTCGAACCCGTGACCCATCGGAACGCAAGTATTTCGACACTTCAAAGAAAATTTTTGATAACTTTTAATTTTACTTAAATAATTTAAAAGTTATCATAATTAAGTTATTAAGTTATTATCACAAATTAACTTATAATTATATACTTATAACTTTCAAATTTATTAATATTAGATTTTTAATAAACACAATGGAATATAAATACTTTACTTTATAGGGTATGAAACCATTGAGTTGAAATATCTGATGGAAAGCGATAATCACTGCGCAATATCCTACATATTTTATAGTAAAAGCGAGCTGTAGTATAGCTATAGGTGTACCGCGGGCCTTATTCAGCCGGTTAGCAGCTAAATGGCAAAGCGATAACTTTAAAAGTTTTACGCAACGCGATCTCGCAACGAGGATCTGACTTCGCATCTTGTAATCGCAGCAATTTATCTTTGTTCAAAATTGTGTAGATTTTCTTTTAAAACTAATCATTACGGTAACAGATATTAATGGACTGTCTCCGTGGCTGAGTGGTAAGCGGGATGCGTTTAGCATCGAAGATCCTGGGTTTGAAACCCGGGGAAAAACTAAAACTAAACTAAACTAAAAAAATCGGTCATCTACTTGCCTGTTAAGAAACAGACACAGAAATATGTCTGCCCCGTACCCCACTAGAGGACTCCGGAATTACACAATGTCATACATACTAAATGAAGTCTAGATTCCATCAAGAATCTACTAAAACTGCATCATCTTAGATTAGATTGTTGACATTTTAAAATTTGTGTTTACTTTTGTACTTTGCGATTCAAATAAGAACAGGGGGCTTAGACATGATGCTTTCGCTTCGGAGCGATTCCATATCTACAATAGTCATCGCTTTAACAATAGCGAAGTTGGATTGGTAGCTAAAGTAACATTCGTTTATCGATCGCTTAGGCGAATCGTTTGTTCGATAAAAGTCGAGTTTAGTCTATGCTCTATCTACAATTGTACTGTCAAGTGTCAATTGTCATCAAACGTTAAATTATTAATTAAATACGCGTAATGTTTTGAACGTTTTAAAATGTAATTTTATTAATTTTTGCTGTTATTGTGACTAAATCTAACTTATCTATTAACTAAAATGTTGATAAGTAATTCATATTTATTTTCGTTCTTGTCAAAAAGCAAATAAAGTTTTTTTCGAAGTAATGGAATCAAGAGCACAAGCTAGTGGATAGCAATTTGCTTCTCTTTTGGAGTTTATTGAAAGGTAAAATATCAATATTAATCATTAATTGTAATCAGAGTTTTTTCTTTAATTATCATAGTAGCTTATAAGCTTCAATGTTATTGCTTCAAATGAAAGACACTTAATATTATGTAATTTTGAAATCCTTTATAATATCCAGCATATATAATGTATTTTCTTTCTCAAAATTCCAGCAATGGTGATCTTGAAAAGTCTTAGTCTGGTGCTCAAGGATATGTTGGTGAGAAAGCCTGACCAATTGTGGAAGGAACTAAAAAAATCATTAAATGCATTGGTCAGCAGAAGCAGAAAGAGGTATAGTTATTTGTGTGTTGATTAACTTATAATAACCATGATTCAACCATAATAATTTAATTATAAAATATAATACCTAATACTCGTAATAAATGTAACAAAGATGTTAGGTAATGATACAAACAAAGATAGACATTTGAATTTTGATTTTGTTTTGCAGATATACTACCAATTCAGACCCACCAATGCCAGAGCTTGGAGTCCCTGTACAAACATATTCAACAACTGCTCAATCAACCATCCCTCAACTGATAAGACTGAAATGTTGTTTTTGTTTGTTTAAAATTTATTAAGAATTCTTCAATTTTGTTTTAAATTATATTATTTTAATAAAAGATTATTATTTTTAAGGTTGTTTTAATGCATGTTGACTGTTACAAGTTAAATGTTTATACCTGTATCTGATATAATTTATAAGTTGATTACATATTTTACTATTTTATTTAAAGAAATGTTTTAATATGTGAGGCAAAAGCTGTTAAGAATAGGAAATAATTAAATGTACTTATTGTTTTTGTTGGTATATCAAAGTTTTTAAATCTTAGTTAAAATATATGAAATTACTATATGTATTGTAATAAAATAATGAAGTGTATTAAGGCATACTCTGTAATTTTATAAAGTACAAGAATATTCTATTTTGTTAATTAAACATTCACTTGCTTAGGAATAGATTAGTGTGTTTTATTTCTTACATTAGTAATGTTATTATGTTTGTCTCGCTTGTGCCAGCGCGCCCCTCCACCGCAGCCACTGAAAATCATGTTGGGACTTCCGTCCCAACTTACGCTGAGTGGTCTTCCGCTTCAAAAATCACTTGTTTTTTTTTTACTTTTTACAACATTAATGTCTTGTAATTCTTATTGTGTATACTTTCAGAACAGTTTTATATATTTGTAATATTGTTTTATAATGTAATACTAGTAATAGTTTTAAGTGGTTACCTGAATAAACTTTTTCAAACTGATTTACAAACTTTGATATACCAAAGTTTGTAAATCTTAATTCAATATGAAATTACTATATGTATTGTAATAAAATAATGAAGTGTATTAATGCATACCCTTTAATTTTAAGATATATGAATATAGTTTATAATTTATAAGAATATTCTATTTTGTTTATTAAACATTCACTTTAACTTGCTTAGGAATAGATCAGTGTGTTTTTATTTGTACATTAGTAATGTTATTGTTTTTGGCTCGCTTGTGCCAGCGCGCCCTTCCAATGGAGCCACTGAAAATCATTGTTAGGACTTCTGTCCCAACTTATACTGAGTGGTCTTCTGCTTCAAGCATCACTTGTTTTTTTTACTTTTTACAACATTAATGTTTTGTATTTCATATTGTGTATACTTTCAGAAATGTTTTATATATTTGTAATATTGTTTTATAATGTAATACTAGTAATAGTTTTAAGTGGTTACCTGAATAAACTTTTTCTATTTCCATTCTATTATTTACTATTTAAGTAAGTCTAAAGGTTTATTAAGTAATATTATAGAAAGTAAATGTAAATTGTAAGATGTCTAATACTAAATATTAAATAATATGTAAATAGCTGATTACAAATATTATGCAAAGTTGTCTCAAGTAACAAATCAAATGATAAAAAATAACAATATGAACTTGATTGTCACAAGTAGTCAATACACTACTCGTTACTGCATAGAGCTATTGTTAAAAGCTATTGAAGCTATTGAAGTTTTATACAATCCAAACATCCTATTATGTATTCAAATGGTATTTCCTTTGAAATACCAAGTATTATATTTATGTAAAAAGCTGATTACAAATATGCTGTTATCTCAAGTAACAAGGAATCACAAATGAAAATGATAATAATAACTTTATTGTCACAAGTAGTTGATACACTAAATTAAAATAATAGGTTTAACCAATTGGCTGTGACATCAGCATAAAGCGCTCCAATAGCAGTTTGTAACCAGTCTGCACAGTGCTGATTTTCAACCAGTCCTTCTACCAGATTTTTTTATATACTCATTAATGCATAGCTACTGTTAAAAGCAAGGCAGCAAAGATAAAAATAAAGGATAATTTCAACTAAAATTAAAGATATAAATTATTTTATGTAATCCAAACTTCCTATTATGCTATTCAAATTGTATTTCCTTTGAAATACCAAATATTATATTTATGTAAAAAGCTGATTACAAATATGCAAAGTTGTCTCAAGTAACAAAGAATCACAAATGAAAATGATAATAATAATAATACAAACTTTATTATCACAAGTAGTCAATACACTAAATCCAACCAAAATAATAGGCTTAAACAATATCAGCATAAAGCTGTCGAACAGCACAGTTTTCTGACCAGTCTGCACTCATTTCACCACAGTTTTTTTTAATTACCGCATAGCTATTATTAAAAGCAGTGCAACAAAGATAAATCGTTTTACTGTATGGAATCCAAACATCCTATTATTCTATTCAAGTTGTATTTCCTTTGATACCTGTAAAAAAGCACGAATAGTGGTTATACAAATAAAATAGAATCTATCCTAAATAAACATAGAATTTTCTTTGATATCTCAATAATCTTGAAAATATTCACTTACTCTTCTTTAATTTGTGATCATTTTTATGATGTTTTCGTTTACTGCTAACTAAATTGAGTGCAACCTCTCCAATGGAACGACTTGTTGTTCTTTGAGTTAGGTGTTCATAATATTTACAATTATTTCGTAAGACCCTGTTGCCAAAAGCATCTAAAAAGACTATGATGACGGCTGACGCTTTCCAATTATTGTCCGCGCACGGTATCTTTGTTGTTTAAGTCAAACACTTTCATTATGCATTATAAATCAAATTAAACACTAAAAGCACAATACACTCTACAATACAACATATGCAACCACCATTTTGATTCGTTTTCTACAGGGTTTTAGTATTCGCTAGACTTTCTATCAAACGAATCGAAACTAAGCGAAAGCGCTTGTCAAAAGTGTAATTTGGCTAGCTACATCTATGAAACTAAGCGATCGGCGCTATCGATTCGCTGATGGAATCGAATCTTATTAACGTTGACTACCTAATTTCTATTCGTTTACGACAGACCACGTGACATTTCTAAAGCAGCTGTCAATCCCATACATTTTTGGAGTTATCGACTAGCGAATTCGACAATAGAATGTCTCGATGTCTAGGCCCCCAGGATCGACTTAGCGCCATATTGTGACGACATAGCTGTCAATTCAAGTAGGTTTGGTGAGTAAAACAATCTTCTAATATATTAAATTTCCATGTCACAATGTTAGTTACCGTACTCCTCCGAAACGGCTTTACCGATTTTTACCAAATTTTATATGCGTATTCAGTAGGTCTGAGAATCGGCTACTATCTATTTTTCATACCCCTAAGTGATAAAGGTTGTTCACCCTTAATTTTTTTTTTTAATTTTTGGACGACATTTTTTTATAATGTGGCATTAAAAAATACATAAAACCCTAAATTATTACTTTTTTATCACTAACCCCTGCTTTTTAGAAATTATTTACATGGCAAATCAACGTTTGCCGGGTCAGCTAGCATTTTATAAAAACAAAAATTATTTACGAAGTTTAGGCGAAAAAAACAGAATTAACAAAAGAAACAGTATCAGTCCACAAGAACATACACTCAGTCGCACACCAACAACGAAAAATGGCGACTGGCGTCCTCTTTCTTTACTCTTTTTTTTTAATAATTTTGGCATGGCTTTTATATAGCTTTTAAATTCGGTCCAGTAGATTTTGGATTCATTCATAACTTACAAAATACAAATCTTTCCTTTTTATCATCTAATATATAAAATTCTCGTGTCACAGTTTTCGTTGCCATACTCCTCCGAAACGGCTTGACCGATTTTTACCAAATTTTATATGCGTATTCAGTAGGTCTGAGAATCGGCCAACATCTATTTTCCATCCCCCTAAATGTTAGGGGTAGTCCACCCCTAAATTTTATTTTTATTTTTTGGACGAAATTTTTTGTTTTTATTTTTTTATAACGTGGCATTAAAAAGTACATACAACCCCTGCTTTTTTTGTCAAAAAATCTTGACCCGTGCGAAGCCGGGGCGGGTCGCTAGTGTTGGTATAGATATAGTATAGAAATCTTTTAATTTGAATTTGTTTGTGCCTAAACCCGCAGCCCTTACCTAGCTATAGTGTTTTCCTATTTTTTCATCCTAAAGGCAATAAATTAAATTTACCTAAGAGAAACCGCTGCCTATCTAAATGGCCACGAATATAATAGACTTCTCTAGATTAGTTTAATAATTTATCTTTACAGGTAAATAAGTAGTATTTAAAAAAAAATAGTAAAAGCGTGACTAGGGATACCATGAACTCACAGATCAAGCACATGCATCATCATGTCACGGCCGGGCCAAATCAATTTTACTGGCTACCCGCCAAACGTGCTCGACGCGAATTACACTCGTGTTTAGTAAAATATTATACTAAGATCTATTTTCAAATAGATCCTTCAACGAAATCAAATTCGACGGCAAGTCAGTTTGAAATTTTTATATTTATGAATGACTAGAAATGCGCCCCGGCTTCGCACGGGTGCAATTTAGATGTACACAATATAAACAAAATAGCCTAGATGTTACTCGCTGATAATATAGCTTTCTATTGGTCCAGTAGTTTTTCAGTTTATTCATAACATACAAAAATCCAATAATACAAAAATACAAATCTTTCCTCTTTATAATATTAGTATAGAGTATAGACTAGCAACACGCCCCGGCTTCTATTACTAAACACAAAAAATAGCCATGTTACTAGTTTACAATATAAAGAAGTCACATAGATATTTTATAATCAAAACTTGAATTTGTATCTACTTTCTACTTTTTATTGAAAGTGTAGGATAGAATTATTTTGTAAGTATGTTTGTTACTCTTTCATGCAAAAACTACTGAACGCATTTTAATGAAACTTTTTGGTATTATTGTTTAAACTATATTGAGTTAATTGACCAAATTATAACTGAATATCAATGCAGAAAAATGTTGAATTTAGATACAAAATTACCCAAGTTACACAAAGAACATTGCCATAATTAATATTTGTGGTATAATTCTTGGTATTTTATCCCATTCTTGGTAGTTTAGGGACAAACATTGAATTTAACTCAAAACTTTTAGCACTATACTATTGGGCCATGTGACTTATCAAGAAGGTAGGTACTTGTGTTTAGTCCATTATCAGTCACCGATAACTGATAACCTGTTTCCACTCAATGTTTCTTTATTTCCACATATTTAATCTATAATAATCATTTATATATATTACTAGCTGTAGCTGGCATGCGCTGCTATGCCACGTAAATTAAAAAACTGGCCATGTGCGAGTCTGACTGGCGCACCAAGGGTTTTGTATAAATTTTTAAGTAAAGATTTTCCCAGTAAAATAAAAAATACACATTTACGGTTTTCGTATTATCCCTTTATTCGTGCTACATGACATTGCTCCGTGCCAAATTTCATGATTCTAGGTATTGACCTACCTACCCTACCCTATAGGTTTTGATTCCCTTGCGAGTGTCAAAATATGCGGCATAAACGGAGAATAAAAGGCCATATCTCTAGAAGTTTGATTTTTTCACTGTTGCAAGGGACTGCAGGCTTGAGTATTTGATATTGTTTTTTTTTTGCAGGCTTATTCAGAACAACTCACTATAGTTTCATCATAATCAGATGAATAGTTTAGTATATTATAGTTATAGTTTAGAGAGAATAGAGAACAAACATACATTGATCTTTATATATATAGATTTCAGGTTACACAATCATTATGCTGAGGCCATTCTTAGTTTGTAAAAGTTAATTTTCCTGTTCGTTTAGCACAGGGGTGTTTCTATTTAAAAACCAAGGAAAAAATAAAAACATTCTGTTGTGCAGGGCACAGTAAAGTATACAACCTATTGGCCTTTAAAGAGCAATGTTTTGTAAAACAGACACAAAAATAGGGGTATGTAAAATCACTTTTAAAGCAAATTATTTTGTCATCACAATATGTTTTCGTTGTGAGTAAAATAGAACAAATTGTCAAAAAATTATAGATTTTTATAATTAAAAAACTTATCAACAATCTAAACTCAGGTAAAAAGATAACATATGAGTTGGCAAATGGAAAATTTTATTCTTACAAGGTCTTAACAGAGATATATAACTTACCCGCAAATAAACTACCATGAGAAATACATAAAATTTCAATTCAACCGCATTATAATTTGAATATTTTCAACAAAATCTGAATACAGTTTGATTGTCATAGCAAAAAATGGATTCCACACCCAGACAATGGTTTCTGAGTGATGAACACTACAAAAAATTAATAGCTCTTTTTGGACAGTACTTGTAAGAAATATTTAAAGGAAGGCTATATCTAACGGCAATTGTTGGTGAAAAAACTTAGTAAATTACTATTATTTTCTTGAATGGTGATAATACATTTTTGTTTGACACTGTCAAGTAATCAGTATTTTAAAAGAATAAGAAATATTTATTTGATGCCACACACAAACTACATTTTTAAAAATTACACCTAACTAACATTAATCCTAACTTAAGCTAAAAATGTGGTGAAAGAAAAGGCGAATGCTCAGCTTGTGCTGTAAACCAGTACTGGCTACAGTGCTGATTTTCAGCATCTGCCTGGGTAACTGTTGGTGTGCTAGTAAACACAAAAGAGAATTTAAAAAAGAAAAGAAAGAAAATTATTAAAACAAAACTAAATTAAAAACAATTACATGCCTCCCAAGTGTTTTATATATTATATATAAATATAAAACACAAATATATTTTTTTTGGGTCAGGAACCTTCACGCTAATCAGATGAATTGTTTAGTAGTAGCAGTGAGGACAAACATACATTGATTTTTATATATATAGATCAAAGCAAACCTTCATATCAAGGGCCATATATACCTCATATCCAAAAAGAAATCATTCTAGAATTAAATCATATTCTTGCTCTCAAAAGTTGTTGTTTCTATGCAAAAATCTAGTATGTTAGTGACTTTCCAGTATTTAATAATGCTACAGGAAGGAAATGTGGTTCATGATCTGACTGCAAGACGTAAGTAATTCAACTGTATTATTTACATACTATTTAGGTGCGGACTTAAAATATATTTAGAACTACTGGTTATTATCAGTAAATGAAAAATAATAAATTTGACCTCTGATGCCAACTTACACCACTTAAATTTTACGTCTCTACTATACAATGAATGATTACTTAAATGAAAACAATTACTAATTCATACAAACTTGATAACATAAAATTACACACTATTGGCTTATCTTTCCTATAAGGCGAAATAAATGAAGGCATTAAGATCCAGAACGTAATTTTTCATTTAACCCTGCACAATCATGAAAGAATCAAATCTAACAAATGTTCGAATGAGTACCCGACCGATTTATGAAGCTACTATTTAGTGCCAGCACATAAGTACGTAAAAACCTTTTCGAATCAGTCGGGTTGTACCACAAGTCCGCGCCCTAGTGACATCACCTCTTGTAGTAGATAACAAGCAAATAAGTACCTGGCAATTGAAGTGTCACACCCAATATATTTTATAGCAATCGGCACGTTTCAATGGGCCACAATAAGGTGAATAGATCACGTATATACAATTAATTGGTCATTCTGCCATCAGGTGTCCTATTTACGTTTAAATATAGGAAGTAAGATCGGAAACGCGTCAATAACATCGCTCTAGCAACAGAATTCTCAAAATACAGCAATAGTCATTATGCACTCGTTTGAGCTAAAAAAAACTACCCATTTATACTGACAGTCTGACAAACCACACCCATGACTGTATTGTTCAAAGTATCCTATAAGATTCGGTTACGTTTCAAAGAAGAAATACTAAGTAAAAGACACTCACCGGCTTGGACCAAAAAGCAATTGATAATTTTTTCACAGCACAAAAATCACTTCACTTATCGAGTAGCTGACGACTTACACTAAGCACACATACAACATTATATCGCTAACGAAACACGCACAGATCGTTTCCTTGTATTTTTTAATGCACTAGCACCACCGACATTACGCGTGAACGCGTTATTTCTATTTCGTACGTAAAAAGAAGCCTATCCGTACCGCTAGCAAAGATCGATGTCGGCTTTATTTCGTTTTTTCACCAACTGATGTGGAGCGCTGGCGTCGCTGTTGTAAAGTTTTGCTTTTTTTACACTAGAGGGCAAACCACTGTGATGCCATATTTCTTTTTTATAAATTACCTAAAAATAATTAATACTGTGCTTAAAACGATATATTTCGTTACGACGTAGTTTCACAATTTGTACGCGTTTTTGTACGAATTCTAGTCGTACGAATAAGCACAAACGATCCCGAATCTCCGAGTACTATAGTGCCTCGCACACTCTATCGGTCATGCGTGTACGCGCGTATACATCCGACGTATAATGCCAACTTGCTCGGAGTTTTTAGGCATACGTACGTTAAAATCGATATGATATGGATATATAAAAATTTTATAATCTTGTCTTGCGAAAGTTACTGTATTTAGTTAAAACTGATAGTGGCTAAAATATAATCAAATGTATCTTTATTCATGCGCAGACAACCAAGAAATAGCGATTTTACCGGTTACGGTTTACAGTCACTACTAAGTTTTGGCATTTCAATGGAGAAAAACGAAACCAATGTGCGCATTCAATTCGTACGTTCAATGTACGACCGTCCTTAGAAACAAAATAATGTGGCAGGACGAATAGATGTACATAAAAACAAAATAAATTAACTCAATAATATATACATATATAAATTATCAATATGTTGATGCAATGTTACAAAAATTAAATTGTGTTTATAGGAGCTATATTGTTTTATTATATTTTCTCTTGTGGAGGATGTTTCCTCCTTTAGGTTGGAGGAAGACCACACTTCCCTTCCTCCACATTGGTGACCCCGACGTGATCTTCACCGTGCCGACGTGATTCAGCCACCATCCTCCACATTGGTGACCCCGCAGAAGAACACCTACTTCTGAACATCAAGAAGCATGACGTTATCACTCCTTCCTTACAACATCAATCAGCAGCAACCAAGTCAACAGCCAGCCAGCATCTTCGGCTTCAACGGGTTTCCTGTCCACTAGCATGCAGCGAGCGCGTATGCCTGGTCAACACCCTCAGCCACCTTCAGCACAGCACACTGTACTTCGGCCGGTCAGCAAGCAGAGCACACATCTCTCCTGGTCGACGCAGCATCCAGCTTCAAACACTGCAGCACTCCGACTCACTGGAGCATCATGCAGCATCATCGCACACAGTTCCGACTCACCGCGAACTCTGCGACATCCGATTCCGACTCACTGGAATCTCGGACATCCTGGCACTGGCAAGCAACACTCAACACAGCTGTTTCAACTACTCGATCGACCTCCGGTCTTCGGGGGGGAGTACTGTAGCGACACCTGTGATCCGCTACAAGAATCAATACAAATACGTCCATTCCTGAATCGCGCTATCAAAGTTTCTGTGCGCGCTGAGTATATATACAACATCTCGACATCAACCACTGGGGCCTTAGGGCCGGCCAGTCAGTGGTTCGACTGGTCGAGGATCCTCCCTTTAGGTTGGAGGAAGACCACACTTCCCTTCCTCCACACTCTTATAAGATATATATTGAAACCTTGCTTATTAATATGTAAAAAATATGAATATAGGAAATAATAATATTTTGTATAAAATGTTAAAATGCATTTTTTAACGGATAAATATTTTTTAATATCTATTAAGCATTTTGAGGGCCTAGCACGAACGACTATCGAAAAGTATTCGAATCATTCATCTGTGAGATGAGAAATCATTTGAAATTTCAAAAATCACAAATGCTAGGCCCTCTGACTGGCAGTCCCAGCAATAGTATTTAGTTTCTAAATTTCAGCTCTTATTTTATCTTCGTCATTATATTATTAATACATAAATCATAACAAGAAAATTAAAATCGCGTTTTTATCTGGTAAAAGTTATTTTATGTGTAATTATTGAGAATGAAGGCCGTTACCTGTGAATGTAAAATAGGTGTATTTGAAACACTACAATTTTAAATGAAATGAAAATTTATATCTATTTATCTCGGAAATGTATACCTCAAAATCTTTTATTTCCCGAAGTAAAGAGTAACAATGTACTACTGGCAACAATAAAATTAAAACGTTTCTTTACTCGTAGTTGTGCATAAGAGTAACATTTTGTATTTAAAATTTCATTTTACAATATAATAACAAAATTTGAATAATTGATTTATTTATTAAAATTTATGTAACTAATGATTCAAAGTAATAAAAATGTAACAATGTACTTTAATAATAATATCGTAGAAAGGAACGTCATCTTTCGACGTTACAAAAGTCAACATGAAATCCATTAATTTCCAAAATGGCGTGCGTATAGGTTGTGCGTTACTGTTATTTTAATTTTTAGTTTTTATTTTACACGTTGTTGACTTAAAATAGGTGAGTGTTTTAGTGTAATCATTTGTTTTGTTCGTCAATCAATTTATTTATCAATACTTTCACTTTCCAGTTATAATGGGCCGGTCTCCTAGTCCCCGCCGACGTGACCGCGAAGAAAGACGTGATCGGCGTGATCGTGATCGCGATAGACGAAGGCGCACGCGATCACGATCAAGGTCCCTTGAGCGACGGAGACGGTCCCCAGACAGAGAAAGGCGCCGCTCGCCTTCACCAAGACGACGCCGTTCACGGTCAATTTCGCCTGGACCGAGCACTTCTTTCGTTCCAAAACCAAAAAAGAGTTACGTAGAACGCCCGATAGTAACGCCCGCAGATTTAGAGGGAAAATCACCCGAAGAACAGGAGATGCTAAAAATCATGGGTTTCTGCGGTTTCGACACCACAAAAGGTAAGAAAGTTGAAGGAAATGTCGAGGGTGAAGTGCATGTTGTGTTAAAACGGAAATATAGACAATACATGAATAGAAAAGGAGGTTTTAATAGGCCGTTGGACTTTGTTGCTTAATGGTATCGCACAATCTTGGACCTGCAGGGTCATTTTAGCCATGTGATAGTTTTAAATCTTGTCCTAAAGTCTAGTTTAACTGGTTTTACGGGAGCTTCTATAGAAATTTTAACCCCTTTTATAACCACAATGCACCAATAACAAGATGCAATTTTTTTTTAACCAATGCCTGTGTTTTGTGACTGTGGTGATGAAGGACAAGGAGAATTTGTCAGATTTAGTTTATATTTAGCTATACAGAGGTTTATTTCATCTGATGGCTGAAGATCAGAAGCCTTGTTTAACGTGATCTGCATGTCTGAATCTTATATTGCATATCGTTGTTGCGCCAGCCAAATTCCATATGTGCATTTTTGTATAGTTTTGGGAAACAACGAAAAAGTTTTTCTTAACGGTCAAAACACATATGTAATTAGTTAAACTCGTTTCCAGTTTGAATATCACAAAAAAGATTTTAGTAACACATAGAGACTAAAACGAACATTATTTTTTGTGCAAAAGCCAAAAATGCACATATGGAATTTGGCAGGCGCAACGACGATTTACTAATTTTATTTACCATCCAGGTCACAAAAATCTACTGTAATTTCCAAATATTGATATTACCTCTTTAGTGATTAATATCAATTAAATATTACTTCGAACCTTAGATAAACTAGACACCTAGGACAAGATTTACAACATATTTTTAGATTTAAGTGTTATACATGTTTTCCATTTAGTATTTATATATTTTAAGTTATAGCTGTGATATGCAACATATTGTGTTATGATTAATGGGATTAAGGATTAATAAATATTCTAGTTCTTTTATTATACAACAGGTAGAAAGAAGTCTTCCTATTATAAAAAATATATGTTTCTTGTGAGTCAGGGATCACTTATTCTGAAAGCTTGTGAACTTTTTGAGTTTATTTATGAGAGATTGAATATAAAAATTTGACAAAGTAATATACATGAGCCGAAACAATTTTGAAAGTCTAAAAGAAATTGGTTTTGGGTTTAGAAGGAGTCAAATTTTTCCTCTGAAGGAGTTTATGTATTAAAAATTGCCATGATGTTGTGGGAATATTTTTTTATACTTTCAAAATTTTTTTCAGGAGTTCCGTCTCACAAAAAGTTCACAGATCCAACTCAAAAAAAGTATAGAAAGTCTTGGACAAGGTCAGTTACATCATGACATTTGATGAAAAGATGAAAATTTCAACATTACATAAACTATTTGGCCTAAGGCTGTTTAGGTATAATTTTATAACTTCTCATAGAGTCAAAACACTTATTCCCATAACATAGATAATGCTATTACTATATCATAACTATAACTTAAAATTCTAACGTCTACAAAACATTAAAACAGCTGATTTTAACCTAAAAATTATGAAATTTTCAAGATAGCTGAATATTTTGAAAAAAACTTGCAGATCTAATTTTTATATTTACATTAAAGTCAGCTGTTAATCTTACACAAAGTTTTGTAGTACATAGGTTGCAGTAAAAACAGTATCTCAACTCGATACAGACAATTTACATCAACTACTGACTCATGCAAGGTTTTCTTTAGAAGTTTTATTATAAAAGATTCACTTTTGAAAGCAGTTTGTACTCTGCAAGCCTGTTCTTAACTCAAATCAAGTAAAATTTTGCAAGCAAGATGGTGTCTATTCTTGAGATCTGTCAAAATGACATATGTCGCTTGAGAAAATGCTTTGACAACTCTCAATACTAGATTCCAACTTGAGTTAAATATAAGAACACTGGCTTTTGTTTTATTCCAAGACAACTCGTAGGATTGTCTGTTGTTGTTGCTTATCTAAGTCTCTTGCTGTTGTTCTTCAAACAGAAGCATCTTTTTTAAATGCATAATAGACATAATATTTTTGACCACAATCCCATGTGGTGGTAAGTGGTGATGCGACCTAAGGATGGGCACATCTGTGAAGAAGCCTATTCACCCTATCCTTAAAGATATCCAAATTATAGTGGTCCGGAATGACAGAAGCCGGTTGGATGTTCCATTCTTTTGCAGTTTTAATTAGGAATGATGCGAAGCGAACTCCGGATTCGGGGAATATCCATAACCATCTGTAGTGATATGATATCAATGGGAACAACAGATTATGACCCATGATTATCTGTATTATGTTGAGATGCTGCAAATTACTGTACATAAGTTAGGTTAAGCCCGTCAAACAGTGCCCGTGCGTTGCCAACGCCCGCACGGTGCCCGGAACAGCGCACTGCGCACCAAGAAGCAATTTGAAGTCGGTTTTGAGTTGACCTGTTAGGTATTAGTGAAGTATAAGTAGCGGAGATGTGTCACGGACTTAACTCAGATATGGCGGTATACATTTTCTATGCCCTAACTTTTCCTGGGTCAATATTCTTCATTTTCTCCAAATTTATCATCAATTACCTTTTACACATCTCTGTGATTTTTAGAACTTCACTAAACCGTAAATAAGACTGAAGCTCCGGTGCCTTAGTTTTAAGTTTCCCGCGCGACGTGTCCACAATAGATATATTTTTACACATATACACCCATACATACCCCCTCTCCTCCACACTTACAATAGTTCATGGCTGCCGAGTCATAGTGTTGTGTTTTTCTCATGTTTGAATATTCAAGCTGGCTAATTTGCCTATACATATCCCTGAATTACCTTCTATAGACTACAAAAACTGTTTTAAATGTAGCAATTAGATAATGTTGATTCTACTTTTTATATTTTGTTTAAAACCTAGTAAAAAAGTAATTTTTCTAAAAAAAATTTTTTTTCTTTTATTGAAAAATTTGCAAAAAGTATTTTTTCTGTACAAAGATCTAGTAAAAGTAGAATGTATACTTTTAAAGCAAATAATGATTGGAAGTTCAATAAAATATGTTTTGAATAATATTATTACATAATTTTTCAGTCTTTTAAATTAGCTTTGGCTTATATTATCACCATAATATCTAGTCAGGAAAAAATTTTCTCTGTATATAAAGCTTGGATACAACACAAATACTTAGAGTAACACAGCACTATGCCACAGCAGTCTCCATAGCCCATATACAAATGTTATTACTTATTGTGATATTTTTATAAGCACCCATGTCGCGCGGGGGGGCACTCATAGCGTATGACGTCACACCAAAGTCGACTTCACTTTGTTTGTCACAACATCAGCACCCCCTGAATGAATCAATCACAGAAAATTGCCCAAAAAAACTCAGAATCCTCAAGATCCATTAGTTTTTCATCTTACTGAAATAGATGAGAAAATTCTAGTATTATGGTGTCTTGTATGAGCTTCTCGTAATGGCTTTCAGTTCATTGATTTTTCAGTCCTTTTGATACATTCAAAGGAAACCTCATACAAGGCACGTAGGTATTTTATGATAATTTCCACATTTTTTTTTCAACACTGACATTTTTCCTGTTTTTTTTTTAATTTTGGAAATTTTCAGCTCATATTGTCAATCTGTCATTTGTCAAAACATTAAAAACTACAAGAGCTGTCTTTAAAAACACATACTTTGTTACTTTAAGCAAAACAAAAAAACTGTTAATTTTTTTTATTGCAAAGATTCATTCCCACGTGTACATACCACGAATTAATTTTTCTACAATTTCAAATTTGTACATTTTCGGTTGTAAGTGTAAATTCGAATAAAATAAGAAGTTTGTACAATTTTTTTTCTTCATGAAACAGATTAAAAATATCAATATCTTCACTTTGTATGATAAATGTTTGGAAACAACATTTGTTTCTTTTATTGTGTGAAGTATTTACTGTTATTTGGTTAAGATACCGTGTAAAAATTCTAAAATATTTTTATTATTACATATTTTCTCTCCCACGTATTTTTTTTCTAATGTACTTACAATGTTTTTTTTTTAGATCTAAGACAAGTTGTAAAATCGAATTAATTTAGTTACAGGATTTAAAAAACTATATTATTTTTTAAATAATATTGGTAATAATAAAAAAGTAAATAACGTTTAAAATAAAATAAATTATTATTAATATATTAGAAAACAATGGGATACCTTATAAAAAGGTGCACTAAAAATATTTTCCTGTACTAATATTATATGTATTAACTTTGTTTGTACGTTGTCTTTCAAATCGATTGTTTCGACACTGTAATAGAAATGAATGTTTTTTTTTTGTATTTTATCGTGCAAAAATTGTAATTTTGAAAAATTCGATCACTAACTGTTGTCAAAGTTGAAATATAAAAAAAATAAATTATAAAACTATATGTTTCGATAAGTTCGTGATCGAATATTGAACACTGAATAAAATCTGATTTCCTTTATTTTGTTTTATTATTTAACTGAATACCTTAGTAATTATTCTTTTTATTAATGACATGGCTGGGCTTAGGGGAGGGCAGCTGTAGCCCCGGGGCCTCCACAAGAGAGGCCCCCAAAATAGAGACTACGGAAAAATTATTTTTAAATTTCGATGACTAAACTTTTTCTTTGATATTTTTTTCGCTATTTTACCTTTACTTACTGTACAGTGTACTTTGTAAAAACATGATTTAAATATTAAGGTGCTTATAAACGGGTAATATTTTACTGCAATACAGTGCCGACGAGTGTGTATGAAAGCATTGATGAAAGTAGAAGAAGCGAAAGTGGTATGTAAGGATCGGAGTATATGGAATTCCGTGATCTCTGCCTACCGCAATGGGAAAGAGGCGTGATGTATATGCAGTGGCGGCGTAAGACCTAAATTTTTTGGTGCGTTCGCGCTTTTAAGTACGTAATGCATAAATTTTCGGGCCGCGAGGCCGTAGGCGGTGGCCCACGTCGCCCACGCCTTTCGCCGCCACTGTGTATATGTATGTATGTAATACAGTGCCCAGCAATACCAGCCAGTCTATACAATAGCCTGGCCATACATTTGGTAGGTATGTCTAAACATTTTCACGTGTGGCTGCCAATATTGCCGAACGATCGCTTCACATTCGAAAATACTGGAATATTGCGGGACCAGTTATATTATTGTTGTTTCGTTTTCCGGTATAAGTGGACATTCCAGTAAAGTTCCTAAGTCTAGTCAAATAAACTTGAAATTATGTAGATTGGGGATTGTTATCGTTAGGGAGCTCAGAATGCACCCCGTTCTGAGCATAAATTCCAATTTGCGGTGTTTGCCGAAGATCAGCGTTTAATTCGATATCTCGAGAACGGTAACGGTTAGGCAATCAATTGAAGAGACCTTTTCTCTTCTAAATTTTTACTAACTAATAGATCTCCAAAATCCTTGGTATCCTCATTTGGCTGCATTACATTATGCAGTAGTGACCAACCGAATTTTGATTTTCAAAGTAGAACCGAATTTTATATTGATGTAGTCTTGTCTTGTCGACTTCAGTTTCGCTAGTCATGTGGCTAACGCATTTCTGTAACTGCTTTACTGATCATTTTCCTTTAAAAGCAAGCACGTGTTACTATTCTCTGCTTAACCTGACCGAAATTTGTTACCACAGCCTTCGCAAAGCGCGATCCGCCCCGGCTTCGCATGGGCAACGATGTACTAAAAAATAGGCTATTTTACTTGCTGATAATGTAGATTTCTATTGGTGAAATAATTTTTAAAATTGGTCCAATAGTTTTTGTGTTAAATTTTCAAACAAATCTTTCCTCTTTATAATATTACTAAATAAAATTCAGTGTATGTTTGTCCTCTATACACTCCTAAACGATTGATCCGATTACGATGAAACCTTCTATGTTCCTTGCCTAAAAATATCACTTTTATACTTTACGTGGTTTTTCAACGCCGGCGTTGAAAAGCCAAAAAGCGTTCTTACAAAAAGTGAATTCCCGAGTCCTCTAGTGGGGCTTGGGGCAGACATACTTCTGTGTCTGTTTCACTAATCATTTGGCAAGTAGGTGATCAGCCTTCTGTGCCCTGCTCGACTGATTTCTTTCTTTTTCGTTTCCCTGGGATTCGAACCCAGGACATCCGGTGATAAGCATCGCGTTCACCACTGCGACACGGAGGCTTTTTAGGAGGATATTTGCTTAAGTCGGTCATATGACTACTCATTTCAGCAAGACGGGAGTTATATTAGGGAAAAAATAAAAAGCATTTTGACATAAAATAAATAATATTTTTACATTAGGTACATCAACTGAGATTCACAACACATTACTTATTCATCCCAATGAAGATGAACATTTTGTATAAACAATTTCATCCAAGCCAAAAATTTTTCTAAAACATTTTTATTTCTATTTTATATATATTTATACAGTGGCGGCGTAAGACCTAAATTTGATGTGGGCATTTAAATAAAATACTGTATACCGGATTAAAACGCGATTTATTATTTAAATTATTTATCCCGACGTTTCGGATGCTTTTCAGCAACCGTGGTCGCGGGAGGTTGCTGAAAAGCATCCGAAACGTCGGGATAAATAATTTAAATAATAAATCGCGTTTTAATCCGGTATACAGTATTTTATTTAAATGTGTGATACTCGCGTTAATAAAAGACAATATTATTGATGTGGGCAAGATTCATTTTGCGAGGCCCTCTGCCAGCGCAAAAAATGGCTTTTTTTGGCAAAATTTTTTAGTGCGTTCGCGGCTTTTAAGTACCTAATGCATAAATTTTCGAGGCGCGAGGCCCCGTGGGTCGCGAGGCCGTAGGCGGTGGCCCACGTCGCCCACGCCTTACGCCGCCACTGTTTTATATCTATGACAAAAACTTTCCATATTCATTTTTTATTTTTAGGCAGTTATTTGACCTGCCTACTGCTCAACTTGGCTGGGGTCAAATAACTATTTGACCTCAGCATGTCGACTGTTATGGAAAATCAATTTTTATCCATTTTAAAACGTTTGGTCAACTGAGCTGATAAGAAAAAAATAGTGGCTAAGTGACCCATGAGGGTAAATGGTCTGTGGAATAAGTTACCCCTAAAATTATTAATTGATTTCTTCACTATTAGGATGATGTGTTTATAGAAACTTTTCATCTTCATCAAAATGCGTACAATATCGATTATTTTAATACAATTTATTATTATTTAATTTTCACGAGTACTTTATTAAATTCAAATTACACACATCCATTATATTCTATTATACATGATGGAACTATGAAGGGGCATAGAGAAAAAGCACAATGAACATAGATTACATCAAAATTTATATTCGAATTCGAATTGTAATTGTTTTGGCTTTCAACCCAAGCACAAACAACTAGCAAGAAAGTATTCGTAGTATGTAGTCTACTTTCATCCTATAATCTTCTGAAAAAAAAAAATCGTTAAAGAAAATTATCGTTATTAGTTTTAGAATTATCTATTGTTTTATTTGATTTTATTAGATATTTAATCAATTTAGAATAGTATATAACATATTATATATTTTTACATATTTAGTTAGTTCCTTTAAGGAATCTGTGAATATAGTATTTTTTTTCTTATGCTCTCTTCCTCTATGTCCTTATAATTCATTCCACCCTATATAAACACGAAACATTGTTGGTAGACCAGCACAACGACATTATCACTCATTTACATCGAAAATTGATTAATTATTATAAATATTTAACTAGATATGTTAGAGCCATGAGCTTGGGACGTATTTATTAAAGACGCGTGCTCACTTGTAAACATTTATATGTTGAAGAAGGCGATAATTTAAGATAAATAAATAAATAAAAAAAAAAGTCAGTGTCATCATGGCACTCTTGATTAACTTAAAATCCTAAAAACCCTAGATGGGATAGAGTGCGTTCAAAGTGCTCCGCTACACTTCAAGCTACGACTACGTCAACCCTATTGCCTTTTTTTAAGCCGTTACGGAATTGCCTGGGACGCCCACGCTTTCTCTTACCTATGAATGGAAATACTCTGTCGTAAAAATGTTTACAAGTGAACACACGTCTTAAAGCGAGAAGAAATCTTTATATTATACAATAGGATAACTGTTCAAAACTATTTTTTGTATATTTTCACTATTTTCTAATACAACTGCATAAAAAAACACATTCAACAAAATAATTAGGAACTAGCAAATACTATTATTGTACAGTTTGTGCAAAACTGAAACGCACCTCAAAAGCTTTAATACTTCATTAAACAGAGAACGCATTTTTCCGCAAAACGAAGCATTAAGGTGGATTTTGCACAGAGCAGTAATATTTTTAGTTTAATACATTTTAGTTAAGCACAAACTGGAATATTCTATAAGGTATTACAATTTTCTATATATCTATATATCTTACAAATATGTTGTCATGTCACGTTTACTAAAAAATAAATGCATTCTGGCAAATAATACCATAGAATAAAAATATATTTCTCTATAAAAGCTACGTATATTAGATCATTTTATTTTTATACAAATGACTCAAAAGATGACGTCAAAATAATAGGTACAATGTATGAAATTGTCGTTCTGCAGCACTGTCCATTTCAAATCCAAATTGTTTAAGCTTGGCTAAGAATTCTAATCTCAAATTAATTATGTTTTAAGAACATGAAATTATTTATAATTTTCCAGAATTAGTAATTTGTTTATTGATAAGCGTAATGTTTTCATAGCATTTGAAACCGGCTCTCAATTAGCAGAATAGCCTCTTTTTGCTTATTTTTTTCTATACCATAAGCATATCTTATTATGTGTAAATCGAGTATTTGCAAAAGTAAGAAATAACCATTTTATATGCTTTATTGTTTGTGTTTTATTTGGGAATATTACATAGACCATTTCTAGTAACTAATGTATCTTCTTTACAAATATAAATGTGACAGGAATATTGCTCCTCACTGAGATTTACAGATCTAATAGTACTCTATTGGTCGTACCCCCCTAGGGATACCACAGACCCCTGGAGGTACCACAGACGCCTAGGGGTAGCACAGATCGCTTATGGAACCATAGACCCCTAGTGGAACTAAAGACACCTTGAAGTACCACATTCCCCTGGCGATACCACAGACCCCTAGGAGTACCACAGATCTCTTGTGAAACTATAGACCCCTAGGGGAACCACAGACACCTTGGGGTACCACAGACCCCAAGGAGTACCACAGATCCCTTGAGGAACTATAGACACCTAGATGATAGACAACTTTGAGTATCAACATAAATACTTTCTATTCTATTCTGAAAGGTAGCCATCTTTTGATTCACTTGCATTTAAAAGAAATTCTACTGTTTTTGAGCATTAATACCTATGGCTTGTAAATACTATATACAGTATGTATACTGTTTAAAGTAAAAAAAAATACCTTTTTCTAGCTGTTAAAAGATAAGTCTAAAATAAAGTTTGAGTAAATTCGCAACTAATTTTCTTTTGAAATACATAATTTTAAATAAAATACTAAACGTAGGTAGTAGGTACACATATGTGGAAATGTCCTTGAAGTGGAAAAAAAATTGTCAAAAGGCGGGCTAAATAGGCATCTTCACTTTAAAAATGTCATAATTAAAGAAAATCCTTGGCACAATTCTAAAAAAGATATTTTAACATAAGCTAATAAAAAAATGTACAAAACCTTGGTTGTACGATATTTAAATAAAAAATGCCTCTCATAAAACAATCTAAGACTTAAAACTGTTTTGTATACTTAATAAATAAAAATTACTATTCAACATGTTCGTCATAATCAAACATGTCTTAACATGTCCAAACATGTTTTTCAGAATCATAATATTTTATAATTCAAAAACTGCTTGCCTAAAGGCCGGCACACATATGGCGAAGCGCAGCGCATAGCTGTTCAATGCCAAAGGATTATCATCTTTGTATTTGTTGAAATAAAATCTAAGGTCCTGTCAACTACAGAATACTCTCAGAAATTATTTGTTTAGTTAATTATTTTTCGATCTTATACGCACACAAATACGATAATACTTTGATTATAAAGAACATGCTGAATTCTATCAAACATGTTTTTATTATAGACGACATGTCTAAATCTGCCAGTTAACATGTCAATAATGTTTTATTCTGACACACTTTCAATTATGACGAACATGTTTCGATTATAGCGCACATGTTATATTCTGACAGTCATGTTAGCACATGTTTTTGATTCTGACGAACATTATTTGAACGCTGTTAAGCAATACAGTGTCAACCCACATGGTGGTCATATTAAGAAAATTGAGTTTGAAGTTTTAATTAGGTTTTATTAAATTTATTTTAAAAAATAATATATTTTTGTAATTATTATTATTACACTAAATGTATATCGTTATTCTTGGTAGCAATCAAAGTAACAGAATTTAGTGCATTATTGTTAAATATTCTAAACATGTTAGGGTTTCGTGCTCTCTAGTTTTTTCAATATGTTTGCTATTAAAACGACTTAAATGATATACATATATCTCTTTTGAAATATGTACTCCAGCTCATAAGGAAGCGATTGGTATCAAAATTTACATTTTTATCATTTTGTGGGTTGACACTGTATTGTTTAACAGCGTCCATTTAAGAAACAACAATTTTTAAGGATATAATCACGAGTTAGGCTTTAAAACGGCGCTGCTTCATCGAGGGTGTGCAGCCAATTGAATATCATCATGTTACGTTCATATTTAGAGAGAGGCCGTCCTCTCTCGCGCTCCAAATCGGCCGCTGTCAGCGCCAAATGGGCGGCTTCTAGATTTTCAATGGAAAATCACAACATTGTTACAGAAACAGAAAAAAATATATAATAAATATCGGAGAAATAATTTTTTTTGAATCGTTTTTTGCTCATTCCCAAAAGTATGCTAAATGGAGATACGGCCTTTGTTGTGGAAACCATCGAAATATCTATGTTGTATTTTTTTATGTTAGATATCGACAGACGAGCATGAGGTTCACTTGATTAGTAGGTATTGGTAGGTGATACCTCAGCCACAGGACATCAGTCAATGATGCGCTGTCGACCTATTTTTTACTTCGAACATTCGGAAATCCATAGACTGAAACTGAAACGCGCAATATTCACTTCACGGTTTTTCCATCTATGAACGGAATTTCGATATTCCTCCCACCCGTTCAATGCCAAAAGTTACCAGACGTGGGGATAACATGCTTACAGAAAATTATAAACATGTCGTCCCGGTGGGATTCGAACCCACGACCGATCGGTGCGCACGGCAGGTGTTCTACCGAACGCGCCAACGAGCCCGACAACATTTAATGTCTTACTGGACCTAGGAATCTAGGAATCCTTGTTCTAGGGATGATGATGAGCTGATGATGAAGATGAGCTATTTACCTGGATGCACAAAGGTTGGTGTGGGTTTCGCTGGCACGGTCAGTGTGGTCGGTCCCGGTCCAGACACAGCGCTGACGGCGCTAACGGCCGCCGCCTAAAAAAAAAATCGCGTTTCGGTTTCGGCCTTTGATTTAAAGGCTCGAAAGGACAAACCTCTTCTATAAAGTGACAGTGAAAGTATAGTGCTGTTCAAGAAATACAACAATCAATGGTACATACCGATGTCTATTTTTTTTTCTTTTTTTATGTTTAACTGAGTTTGTATTTTTATTTCTTCTCATTGTTTGTTTGTTTTGTGCCTAATAATTCTATTCTTATTCTTTTCTTAACAGTCAAAAAGGGATTAGCGATATTTTTTGGCATATTTTTTTTTTTGGAAAAATATATTTTTTTTGGCATTTTCTTTAATTTTTTCTTATTATTTGGCATATTTCGGCAAGATTGGGTCTCAAGTTTCATCAATTTACTACAAAATATAAAAAAATAAACTCTATATAATGAAAACAATATTATACACTATATAAGAGAAAATAGACTGTATATTATAAAAAAAAAAAGTATAAAAACATTAGATTGTATAAAAAAATAACTTTGTATATAAAAAATAGACTCTGTATAAAAAAAACAGACTGCAAATACAGTAGAACCGCTTTAAGTCGAACCTCGATAAGTCGAATATTTCTTTACACAATCCGCCTAAGTCGAAAACTTTATAACTCGTGTAACGTATCGTTTTAATATATGCCGCGCGCAAGCACAGTGAGTGAGTGATCGACCGTTTTACTTGAGCATTCTCACCATTCAGCATTCTCGAGGAGTGAACGCAGCGCTTGGATAGTCGCGAGCGGCCAGCCGTTCTGTGACAATCATCTAAGGCGGACGCATGTTTATCTATTTCTTTTCTCTACTTCACACGTGGTGTGGTTCACTTAGCTTGAACTTTGAAATTATTTTTATATATTATTTTAACATATCAAAGATTCCCATACTGGGTAAGTCCTTTAATTTATTTTACATAAATAATGTATTAATAAAAGTAAATGCTTGATTAGCTAAATAGATTAGATATAAGTTTGGTTATAGTTACATATTTTGTTATAATATTTCTATAAAATGATTCAATGTGTTTAGTTGTAGATTAGTGATTAAGAGATTAACTAAGCTTTTAGTATATATATAAATATAAATAATATATAAATATATTTTAAAATCCTCATCAAGCAGATGGCCAAATGTGTAGTCCGGCCTACCCGAACTCGCTTCTCTCTCTAAATTGATTCTTATTGTGTTCCCTGAATATTACAGGAATCAAGTCTGGATATAAGCAAAACTTAAAACTGTTAACTGGATGACCTTGAAACTGATCTAAGTCAATCAAGCTAGCAGCGCTATTGGAATGCCAGGACTGGAATGGAACAGGAGAGTGCGGTAGTGCTGGCCCGAACTAGATTGTGAAACTTGTGATCACGGCAGAACTTTCCTTTGCGTTATTTATATATTTATTTTCTTTTAACTAGATTTTCTTTTAGGTGTTTTTTTTATATAATACATATTTATAAGACTATAATATAATTGTTAAATTTAATGTTTTTTTATTTATTTCAAGTAAAATCATTACACTCGATTTTTTTTGACGTCTCCCTTGAAGTTCGACTTACAGAGGTTCTAGTGTATAAAAAAACTCACCTCTAATTTGTCCAAATTGAATTCCGACTGAGACATTCTCTCCAGCGCCCGGTATGTAGTGATGAGACGTCGCTTTATGTAACTCTGGCGCACCTGTGTCAATCCAATACAAGACCGGAATTAGGGCAACCGCACCACAAGAGGGGCCCCAATAAAGACTTCGGAACAAATCTATCAAATTTCATTAGTAAACAACTTTTCTATTGATTTTTTTTTCGCTGTCTACCTATGTTGTCTATATTGTCCCTAAAAAAATTGTTCATTTTATTTGGAAAATAATTTGGGGCCCTGACCTTTTTTTATGTTAGATATCGACAGACGAGCATGAGGTTCACTTGATGGTAGGTGATACCTCGGCCACAAACATCAGTCAGTGATGCGCTGTCGACCTACATTTTACTTCCGAGTTTTGGGAAATCCGTAGACTGAAACCGAAACGTGGAATGTGCACTTCACGGTTTTTCCATCTATGAACTTTTTTTTTTGTATACATTTACATTTCACCCGAAATTATTACATTTACAGCGAATCGCTAGTGTGTTGATATAAGTAAAGGTAATACTGACCTTTTTATTGTCAGTGGTGAGCGATCTTTGAGGGGGCACTGGCTGAGAACGCTGTGGGGACGGCAGCTGAGAGCCACCGACTGAAAGGGGGAAAACATTTTATTCCACGGACTGAATACCGGTTAATTTACTATGGGAGGTATACCGGTATAATAAAGGTTTTTGTTAATATTCTTTCGTTTTTATTCATATTTACTGAAAAAAATTAATGTGGTTAGTTTAGTGTGTATAATAAGCATTTAATAGATATATAAGTAAATATAATTTATAAACGTGTCGTCCCGGTGGGATTCGAACCCACGACCCATCGATGCGCACGGCCCGCTATGCTCCACATAATATAACTAACTACTAGAAACTTTCGCTATGCATGCAATTCTTCGATTCTACGTAAACAATGGAAGGTACAGTCGGAAATAAAAGTGTTTGAATTCAAGTAAAACAAATTATAGTGCTATTCGTAAGCGTACGTAACTTAAATTTTGTTTTTTCTCGTTCTGACAACCAAAATCAAATTGGCAGATAGAGTACGTTTCAAGAAAGAAGTCCCACGGATAATGTTGGAACTACAATATTTTTTATGAAAGTATTTTTAACTCCATAGACACTAGCGACACCTAAAAAGGACTTCTTTTATGAAAAGGACTCTAAGGACAAACGAATTTCAGAGCAATTCTAAGTCAAGAAATGTTTAATAGAAATGTACTGTAGTGCAGTACTCACCAGCCACCCACGTGCTGCAAGATCGCGATGCTGCGTTCAGAGTGAGAGCCTCCAGAGCCGCACAGAGTCCCACTTCTGATGTGGCGCTGTAATTGAAAACAGTAGATATATGTAAATAAAAAACTGACCCCACGTTAGTCGAAATGAGAAGCGATTAGGTCTTTGGCTTTATTTTTTGATAGGTTTACTTAGATTGTTTCATTGAAAAATATGGTTCCTGACCTACACAATTTTTGTTTCAATTTTAATTCCTGTAGTATCAAAATCAAAATTTTTTATTTCAAATAGGCCTTTGCAGGCTCTTATGAAACGTCTAGTTGCACGGTTCCAAAAAGTGGGTCTCATGGAGAAGAACCGGTAAGAAACTCTATGGACACTCTTTTCAACAATGGTTTAGCTTAGAATAGATAAAAAATATATTTTTTCTGTTATATTAAGAAAAAGTGATTGTCCTAGACCACACAACTGAAGTAAATCACTTTCGCAACAAACTGACAAAAAAAATTATTCATTATTTTCATTGTTGAAATGAAAATAACAAAATACGAAATCGTTTTCGTTTTGTACAAATCGTTTCACAAATGTTACCACAAACATTGACATATCAGTTGAATAAATGAAATAACAATTTCGCCTCGGCCGATCACACTTTTCGTAACGCTTTCACCAGTTTACTCCCCAAACACTGCAAGCGTATAATAAGTTTAACTTTAAAAAATATATTATTAAAACTTATTTGTTCTGATTCTAATTCACATGAAAGATTAAAATACCGTTGGTTTTCGATATAAGATATGCCAATCAGCCGGAATCAAGGAGGACAAACTCTTTGAATGCCTTCAGAGTAATGCATATTCAGTCTGAAAAGTAATTTGATGTGAACTACGAAAGGTACAGTTAGCGGCACGAGTCGTGAGCGCACTTTTCATTGGTCGATATGACGTTAACCACGCTGACGTGGAGCGTGATTGGTTCGGCAGTCGATGCTCGTCGTCTATTGGGTCCGCGCGTATCATTCGACTATCGCACACTTGAGTGCAATTTTAGTGACAACTTTTTAACTAGTGTATTTTTGTTACCGATTTAATTGAACCTTAAAAACAAAATATGCAGAGCAGAAAGAATTCGATGTTAATTGACAATCCCGACAAATGATCTCATCCCGACATGATCAGTGTTTTGTTACATTATAAATATGTATTACGAAAAACATGATGGACCTTCATAAACAAACTGAAAAGGCCAAATAAAGGTACCAAATAATTTTGCCCGCCCGCGACAGTGTACTTACAATGACTCAATCCCCACCACGATTCATCTGTGTTCACGACTCGTGCCGCTATCTGTATTTTTTCTGACCCAAGTTGTACCTGTGTAATACTGGTCAGACGCACTGGGATATGATACTCACCATCTGACAGGTGGTTGGATGGCAGGCGAAGACACATCGCCCGCACTGAACGACCGCCGGAGCCCTAACTGAGCACAAAGGGCGGCGCACCCCGCTAGCAGGTCGCGACAGGCGTCCCCTTGAATTGCCGGAGATCCACGTCGCATACTGTACATACATACATATACATCACGCAAAAAAAAATAATTGAGAGGTAATCGTTTGGGCATGAGAAGAGATGAAGGGCATGTATCTAAAAAAGTTTTGAATATGAAAGTGGATGGGTATAGAAAGAGGAAGGCCAAAAAAAACATGGCTGTGTGAAGAATATGGCATGTGAAAGGAGAGAATGGAAAAAGAGAACATACTGCGCCGAAAAAAAAGAGAACAGGGTAGAAAGAGGGTATTTAAATGTGATTTATATTACAATACCTTAGTGCTTTTCCTTCAGGATTAGGGCTGGCGACTCGTAGTGAGGGCTCTGGCCCCTGGCCAGCCTGTTGAAACATAGGACTGAGTTAAATATTTAAAAATGTTTATTGGTATTGTATTACGTTTACCTATTCTAACATTATAAAGAGGAAAGATTTGTTTGTTTGTTACAATTTAACTCCAAAACTACTCGACTGATTTTAAGAATCCTTTCACCAATAGAAAGCTACATTATCAGCGAGTAACATAGGAATATTTTTATTGCTTATCTACATTGCACCCATGTGAAGCCGGGGCGGAATGCTAGTTACTAATAAGTAGTCATATGAGCTATATAGTATATGTAACAATTCAATACTAATTATTAAAAAAAATTACCTTGCAAGCAAGAAGCCTAAGGACCCTTGCATCCGACGCAGCCGACGACACACTGAACAGTGATAGATCAGTAGTAACTGACTCGTGAGAGGGGGACCGAGCCACCCCTAGCCCCCTCCACCCTTCTCCCGTACACATCTCCACTGAAATATAAATAAAAATATTTTAATATACAGTACTCTCTCGCTAGTCAGCCACCATCTTTTTTCTTATTGCCTATATACTATTTATCCGGCCCACGAGCAGATTATTATGTACAGGAACATGAAATTGAAGGAAACAACAAAAAATTTCATAGATATTATGTATTAGTACATATAATTTGTATATTCTGGTAAAAGTAAGCGAAATTAAATATGTTAATTAAATTTATATGTGTCAGTTTCAAAAAGCTCAGACACATCACTTTAATTACTCAGCTTTTAAAAAATACTGCTCCTATTTGGCTTGTTATGTACCACATGATGCATTGGGGCAGAGAACAGTCAACTGTTTATAATTGAAAATCTGATTGAAATTGACTGTTTGAAAATTTAGATAGATTATTCATAATTATTACTTCCATTGCATATTGGTACTACTCATTCCTACGATACAAAAATTAGGATGAACTCCTCAATCCTGAGATCGATTATTTATCGTCAGTGTTTCATAACAATATGTGATATAATATACATTTTTCCAAACAATAAAGCGAGTGTTTCCAAAAAATAAGACACGGAAATAAACTAAGCTACAGCCTATCAATAAATATATTAAGTTTTTTCTATTTAATCATAAATAAACAAGCCCCGGCATTATGCCGAGATAATAAATATTGCAATAATAAACTCACCACTGCTGTTGGGATCCACGGCGAATAGAATATTTTACGCACGGTAAATATATAAAATAGGCTTTGGTTTTATAAAAACTTAAGTAAACGATTTAGCTGTGATTTTATATACTTCAAATTCTAATGCATAATATAAAGAAAAAATATTTCCATTATTTTGCCGAAACCTGAAAGTTGAAAGGTGTAAAACTAATGTCAATGTCATATATTGATTTGACAAAGACACTATAATAATTTTATAATAAGTTTTAAAAAATTAAATATAAAACCATGTACATAATTTTCAATAATAATTTACGAGTTATCGTATACCTACTAATATAATTTATTCAGATTGGTAATGAAATCAATTAATCATAATATTGCCATCTATTGAACAATGTTGAAATACAAAATTCGTTCACGGTGTTTTCATCAATAGATGGCGCTCTATTGGCAAAGAATACTGTAATGAAGGTGTTATTTATTCATAAATTAAAAATATATAACGATTTAATTAACAGTTCATTAATTTAACACTTAATCCATGAAAACAATTTAAATCTAACATTATAATCATAGACCATTATTATTATAATCGTTACATAATAATAATATTATCATGGTCTATGAAATATGATTATATGCTAAAATGTTGAAGCCTATTGTCATGTCTTTTGTTTTATCTGAATATAAGCTTAACTTCGAATAAAATTGCATACGAAATAGTTATTTGCGTCGTATTTAAATCGTATCCATAAATATTATTACACTTATTGATTCCATTTGAATCGCTACACGCTATCGTCCAACGTCGAGTTTATCAAGGTATTGCTTGGTTAAGATTGGTTTACATGAAAATTTAATAGAGAAAAAGAAAAAAAAATTGTCATATTCAATGGTTATTTTATACGGTCGAAATTAACTTTTGAATCTTCACTAGCGTCCATTAGAGCAAAATATTATTATTACATTTCACGTGTTAAAACTACAAATACAATGCGTAGGCGAACCTCTTTTGTTACCGTGACTTCTTAAAATTGTATCGGAATTATATTTTCAGGTAGTGCTGACTAATTGAAAAATATACATTGAGATAGGATTAGGCAAATATGAATAGATCATTTAGGAAAGATAAGAAAAAAAAAGCATTCTTAATTTAATAAAAATGTCTATCGTTATTTATTTTGAAGCCGTTATAAATGAGAATGAAGGTATTGACAGTTCCATATAAGTTATATATCAAAAAAAAAAATTAATTGTAATTATTATTGATAAACAAAAACAACATATTATATTTCCGGCATATAGCAGACTTTTCATTAAAATTGTTATAAGCTAACATATATTTCGGAATATCTCGGAATAATCGGAAGGTAATTTAATATAACATATATAATTAAATTACCTTGCGATTTTTCATAGTTTCTTGATTCTTATTAAATATACATAATATTACGCTAAATCTATCAATTAATTATTATCAATTATAATCTGATTTTAACATATTTCAAATTTAAATAAATATTATTCTATAATCCCATGTAAGCCTACCTTAAACTAAAGCCGAATACATAAACAGAAATAGCGTCAAGTGCTATATTATTGTTGTATATATAGCTTTTGTTGTAGATAATACACGCAAAATGGTTATTTTGTAAACGTCTAGCTTTAAAAGCAAAAGAGCTATTTCAAAAGTTTGTTATGTAACTAGTGATAAATTTTTACCTTATTAATATTCAAAATATAAATGAAATCCTATATATAAATGATTAGGTAGCAATGAAAAACTATTAAATTACATTTTTTTTTCCTAAAATCAAATGTTTGACACCTTTATATTGCAAACTAAATAAATATAGTCAAGGTCATGTGGATCTTGACCGATCTCGATTAATCCATATCCAAGGAGATACAATTTTCACGATCCGATACATCACAAATTTTTTATTTAATGTTCAGTAGTGATCCAAGACATGAGTTTTGCTTAGTTTGGGCCGCAAAAATACTGAGTATTTGTTTTTCTGTAAACTATTGATGTATTGAATTAAATAAGTTAGCACACCTTTTTGTTATTTGACGTCGCCACACCACGTTTAAAAGTGACAGGATGGCCTTGGCTTACTACTTCTTTGGGTTTATAGTAGAATGTTGTGGTGTCTGGCAGAATGACCAGAGTTGTGGCATACCTCTGCTCTAGCTAGGGCCCGATTACAACCACAAAACACACACACACATTTACATGAAACTTCAATAATAGTTTTTTTTTTGTAATAACTATTTTTATTTTATGTGTATGTGTGTGTTTCGTTAGTGTAATCAATTTTATGTCTATGTGTAAAATATAACTAATGGACTTTCTCTTATTTTTATATGATGAGTCAAGAAAACCGATAGTAGATAAGCTTATCTATCATTGGCGCGAGTTTGAAACCGTATTTAACTAAATGACTTTGACATACGATCCTGTATAACCAGGTAATAAGTGATAATTGTCACTCATAAGCACACATCTCCTAAAGAATCGCAAGTGTGTTATCGCAAGTAACTTTGTAAATACCTCCGACACTTTATCAAGTGTCATTACGTATGCTTTTCATCTCAGCATCTTCATTTCATTTAATAAATAATTATTATTTATTTATTTCACCTTTTTTAAGTATAGATCTTAATAAATTGAGGCTCTGGCCTCCTAGCTATGGAGCTACTGTGTTAAGGAGGCCAAAGGACCTAGCGACTATCGAAAAAGTATTCGAATCGTTCATCTGTCAGTTGAATGAGAAATCATTTGAAATGTCATACAAATGACAGCTCGACTATACGAATACTTTTTCGCAAGTTGTTCGTGCTAGGCCCTCAGCTCCTTCCCAAGAGTTAGAAAGTACAAGTGGCATGCAATCCTTATTTTGAATCTTAAACAAAACCATCAATATTAATTTAAAAAAAAAATAAAAATCTAAGGTGGGATGTATGAACATAAGATGTAGGTATATTTAATAAATAAACACAACAATCAATAATTATCTTCGTCGTAACTATTAATAACTGATAAACTTAATACTCAAAGTATAGATAGTACGGTTCAAAGTTTCAATAAATATGTTTATATGATTTGTTTTTATTGAAACAGAATAATAATTAGATACATACTTGTTGAAGGTATCATATGTAAAGCACATGTTTAAAACGGCCATATAGCGATGAGAAAAGATGCCAAATTGATAAATGCTAAAACTGTATGGGTTTTTTTATACCTGAATTAATAAATTATTATTATTATTAATACCAGGGCTTCGAAGTACGAGTCCATAAAACCAGGTCCAAACCAGGGTCGAAAACCAGGTTTAATACTTTGCCGAGCTTCGAACTCATCATATCAAAAAGTTAAATCGTAACTAACAAACATACAAACAAACAAATCTTTCCTCTTTATAATATTAGGTACTGATCCTGTGATCGGGTTAGCATTCTACCAAGAGAAACCATAATATTGTTTTTTATTAACGCGAGTATCACACATTTAAATAAAATACTGTATACCGGACTAAAACGCGATTTATTATTTATATTGTTTAAATTATTTATCCCGACGTTTCGGATGCTTTACAGCAACCGTGGTCGCGGGAAGACAGGACAACAAGGGAAGACAAGACAGACTGTCTTCCCGCGACCACGGTTGCTGTAAAGTGTAAAGCATCCGAAACGTCGGGATAAATAATTTAAACAATATAAATAATAAATCGCGTTTTAATCCGGTATACAGTATTTTATTTAAAAGAGAAACCATTCTTAAAGAAATCTCAATTATCTAATCTTTTCAGATTTTATACCATCTCTAGTCGGTAAGAAGCCTTGATTGTCATTGAAAAAAAATACGACTCAAAAGTGGTAATATCTATCTGACTATGAATATATGTACGTAGTTGTATTTTACCATTCAAAATGCAAAAAAAAATATTCATGAAAGAAGACATTTTGAAAACATCCCAGTCAAAGTCACTACAACATGAGTAATACACATGAAACGTGTCACACTCACACACACAGAGACTGATAAACACTGCATACGTGTGCGTTCTTAAGAAATATTAATTTTTAGGGTTCCGTATAATTATTTATTGAGTTAGAAATAAGAATACTTACATAATATGCATAGTTACAGTATTTAGCCAATGCCTAAGTTAAGGAAAATATACTACATACTTCAGGTTATGTTTCTTTTCATATTTTTGATTCCCGGGTATTTGAACCTCCAGTGCCTTATGTAATGCGCATATTATTTTGAGGCGGTCTATATACATAATTATATTGATATTATAAAAAAACGCATATCATACCCGCGTACATATATGCGTTTTTTTATAATCTCTGTTACAACAGTACGTAATAATATAAAAATGTGAATTGTCTAGGTATATATCCAACCTTCGCGTCAAAACGGAATCTCTTTTTGCCTTAGTCTAAACTAATCGGACGATATTTTATATTTACATATTATACCTATGCAAAAACCGCGTGTAAAACTATAGTCTTTAATTAACTAAAATTATATTAAATAATTTTAATACGGAACCCTAAAACGCGAACCTAGGTATTTCTCAAGTCTCAAGATAATAATCTATAATAATTGACTTACATCTTTAATTATTAATTACGTTTTTTTATTATCCTTCTGTATTCTTCAATAACTATGTTTCTATTATTACGTAGATTATTAAATAGTGAAGTAGACTGAAACTCATTTTTGTATCTGTTTTATCAGTATTTTTATTCTACACGGCAAGCCAAAATGCGAATGGCACTCCTATGTAGATTTTCATGACTACTTTTCACTGCACTGAAATTTTTGAAAATTCAGGAAAAATGTATAAAAAGTTATAGATACGTATTCCTGAAGACTAGTCTTCATGGACTCTGGTCCTACTCTCAACACAATATCTACTTTTCGGCACTGTAATACTTGTTCCCCTCTACAAAATGACATAATGAAATAAAAAGGGGCGAAAATGTCTGCCCTCGTCTGTACAAAAATCAAAAACAAATTTGGAATAAGAATCCAAAATTATTTACAAAAAATGTTGAAAACAGAACTTCTTGATTAGTAAAAGTGTCAAATACATTTTTTTTATTTGAATCCTCGCACCTGGTAAAAATAATAAAAAAAAATTTCTTTCTTAAGTAATTCAAATTCTGAATTCAATGAAACCATTCTTGAAAAGAGTGTCCATGGAGTTTCTTGCCGGTTCTTCTCCATGAGACCCACTTTTTGGAACCGTGCAACTAGACGTTTCATAAGAGCCTGCAAAGGCCTATTTGAAATAAAAAACTTTTGATTTTGAATTTATATTCTATATTCTTCAAATAAAACCTTTATAATCTATTAAGCAAAGTCAAGAAAACACGTAAAATATTACCATTTTTACGAAATCAAATCGGAAGAATTTTAAAATTAAAATCATTTATAGTAGTGTGTGTAGCTATATATGTGTGTTTACATAATGCATAAGATGTGCTTGTATTTATATGAATGTGATAGAAAGATACTATGGAATGGCTCTATATTTTTATTTCAAACACAACCGACTACGTCCGGCCGATAATATAGTTTGTATTTTGTAATCATAATATTATACCGTAAAAAGCTTTTTATAAAATTTAATTTAAATTTAAAAACTAAATATTATTAAATTGAACTAATATAATACTTTATAACATAGTAAAATAATGTATCCATTTTCATTTTTGTAATTTAAAGTTTGCTAGTAACTTCGCCCTCTTAAGGTTCAAATTCAATCTATGCCTAGTTTTATCGAAAACAATACAGTGGTTAAGCCGTTTTCAAGTAACAACAGATGGAGATTTTTTCTCATTCAGTATAGCAGTTTCGTCTTGGGAAATACCATAACAGTTCCATATAGAGATGTCCATTTTTGTAACAACGATGTTGAAAACCGATGTCAGTATATTATTATTATTATGTATTTATTTATCAGATAAAATAATCCATTTTGTTAGTAGAGACAAATATACAAGTACAATATTATTATTATTTTTTTATTGAAAAGAACAAAATATCACGAGAAAGTCTATGCGTACACTAGTCGATCCGAAACGACGAGTGTACGCACAAAGTGTCTCATGATAAGTGATGAGAGGTCATCTGCTACAGTCTTCAAGATGCTGTTCTGACTGCCCCGTACCCGGCTCAACAGAGAACCTGTTTTAACTCGAATAACAGCCCAGAAGTCATTAGTACGGGCTCGGGCGACCATCTCCGAGGAAGTATAGGATGACAGCTTGCGATGCCAAAGACATGTACAACGGTTGTCACCGGCACCGGCAAACCTCGATAACCTGATTCAGTGCGAACATTACCGAGTGTTACCGACACCGCCCGATTACCTGCATCGGCAACGGTAACATAGCGGATGTCCGGCACCGTTCCCGAAGACAGCGATGTCAAAATCGGGTGCCGCTAGCTAGGTGCCGGAAAATAAAATGTCCGTTTTGATAAACCGAGTTTTTTGTGACATTTCCTAAATTTTTCATGTTGATTTCGTAGGAATGCTTGAAGTTGGTATTGGTCTATACTTCACATGACTCCATAATATAGCTTAAATGGTGAAAACTAATTGTACTATGACTGTTTTTTGCCGAAGAGCAATGTTATAATATTCTATATGGTATTATCCACAATATTCTGTCTATATTGTACTTGATTGTGGCGTGCGTGTCGGACGGAAAGCAAACTGAGCGTAGGGTTGCCACATGCCTCATTATTTATTAAAATATTTTTATTTCAATATTTATTTCCCGTTAATATTTTATTACAATTAAAGAACTAAGTTACCAGACGTGGTGAAGACATGTTTTCAGAAAATTATAATCATGTCGTTTCGGTGGGATTCGAGCCCACGAACCATTGATGTGCACGGCACGTGTTCTACTAAAGAGGTCGTAGTCAGATTAAAACACAAAAGGCGGAAATTCATACACTAATTTTGTTGTGCGTGGAATGAAGTTGCGCGTGAACCTTACTGTGCTAGACTTCCATACGTCAAGGTGAAGTGGATGAAATCTATACTTCTATATCTATACTAATCTATACTATACTATATAATATTATAAAGAGGAAAGATTTGAATTTTTGTATGTTATGAATAAACTCAAAAACTACTGGACTGATTTTGAAAATTCTTTCACCAATAGAAAACTACATTATCAGCAAGTGACATAGACATTTTGTGTATGGTACATCTACATTGCACCCGTGTGAAGCCGGGGCGCGTTGCTAGTATTTAATATTAATATTAAGAAAATATATTATTTATATCTTATATATATTCAAAGCCAAATCATTTTAGAAGTTCTAAATAAAACTATTGAAGCGGCAACCCTAAGTATGTCAACACATACACGTTATCTATAAATACACACACAAACATGCACATGTAACGAATTAGGGTCGGATCTATTTGGGCGCTATGTGAAGTTTAATACATCCTATATTGTCTTTTGTTTAATTTCATACTTTATAACTATACTAGTAAATCCTAAATGGTTCCTATAAACGTTATCCTGATTATTACTGAATAAGTAGACAACCTACCAGGTTAAATCGCGAATCTAAATCATACATGACACATAAAAATTTCATCAAAATCGGTCCATCAGTTTAGAAGGAGTTAAGTGACATACACACGTATAAAATAATTATATCTGTAAAGATTATTTTATGGAGAAATAAAATTATTTTATGTCCTTGGTTAACTTACAACCTAACCTACTTAACACTTTTACTTTTTATTTTTCCTTGTATTTTATAGTCACTTTTTTTTATAAGTAAGATTAAACTGACCTATATCATTTACTAGCAATCCGCCCCGGCTTCGCACGGGTGCAATGTAAATGTTACCTACACAAAAACAGTCGAGTAGTTTTTGAGTTAAATCGTAACGAACAAACAAACACATTTTTCCTCTTTATGTTACCAAAATATAGAGAAATTAATATTTGAAGATAGCAGTCAAATACATGTAGTATAAGAATAAGGTTTAATGAACGGTAATTTTGGTCTACAGATAGGTCGAAAAGGTTTCCAATGACTCATGTTTCATCGAACCGTAATATTAAATCCTACCAAAACCATTTTTTTTTTTATGTCAAATATCGACAGACGAGCATGAGGTTCACTTGATGGTAGGTGATACCTCAGCCACAGAATCAGTCAATGATGCGCTGTCGACCTAATTTTTACTTCGAGCATTCGGAAATCCATAGACTGAAACCGAAACATATGCACTTCACGGTTTTTCCATCTATGAACGGTGGTTCGTTACTCAGTTGGAATTTCGATATTCCTTCCTCTCGTTCAATGCCCGAAGTTACCAGACGTGGGGAACACAAGCTTACAGAATTATAAACATGTCGTCCCGGTGGGTTTCGAACCCACGACTCCATTGATGGGAACGCGCCGACGAGCCCGTCAAGCCGCAAAGTGCACTTCACGGTTTTTCCATCTATGAACGGTGGTTCGTTACCCGGTCGGAATTTAGATATTCCTCCCACCCGATCAATGCCCGAAGTTACCAGACGTGAGGAAAACATGCTTACAGAAAATTATAATCATGTTGTCCCGGTGGGATTCGAACCCACGACCCATCGATGCGCACGGCAGGTGTTCTACCGAACGCGCCAACCAGCCCGTCTGAAGCCCGTCTAGTTAATAATCAATATCGAAAACATCTCAACGCAACTCCGATGTTAGTATTTTAAACTCTGGAAATCATAGAGCAACACGGGCCACCGGCGAACCGGAGGGGAGTAGCCATACGCAGGCGTTCCCCTCTGTCAAAGTACAAGTCCAAATGGTCCTATGCGTACAATAAAACTAGTTGTAGCCACACTTTTCACTAGACTAAATCCAGATGCGCGACTGAATCGACCTCCTAAAAAAATGCCGAATTGCTTGTGTTTCTTGTTGCCAAAAAATATCTGCCACGTCAAATTTACAAAAAGATAGCGTTATCTTTCATATGTAGGTATTTTTTAATCATATTATTACTATTTACTTCTTTAAAACTTAAAAAATTACAATATTATTGGTCGTGTTGTTTCGGATTTTTTTACCAACACAGTCGCTCGACAGATCCGCGTATTGTATGAGCCCTCATACAATACACGGATCTGTCGAGCGACTGATCCGAGTTTATTTCCGAGAAGTCGCTGTCACCGAGCGATAGTGTTGTTGTCGGATTGTTTTAAGTTATCGAAAAAAAATGGAAAAAGAGTCTTCTATACAGAGACAGTTTTGAGATTAAATTTTCTGATTCAAATATTATATTGTGATAATATAGTTATATTGTTAAAATATAATATAATACTTACGCGCGTTAGCACATTTATTAAAATCACTTAGTGTAAACTTCAACCGTAATGTTTTTTTTATTTCCTAAAAATCCAAAGGATATGGAAAATTGTGTAACCCAAATTTAATAATTGCGATATGATCTAGAAAAGTGACATATTTTTAATCTTATAATATAAAAAATCAGCTCAATTCTCAATCTGGGAGAGGAGAAATATGAGAAATATAGTTTTCCTGAGATTCTCGATTAATTGAATCGATTACACAATCACAAAAAAAAAACCTTTGGACAAGGTAACTAACTCAAAAGTAATTAAATGCACTTTAAATACAATATATTGCATATACTTACAGTTATGTTATTAAGTAAAATATAAATTATTAATTAAAGAAAATTAATATACATAATTATCGATTTTTTATCGATTAAAATCGATCTTTTATTTTAGTCTGTCATTGGCATGCCGCATGACAGTTGTTTACTCTGTGCTAATTCGTTTCGTGTTTTCAACGTTTTGAGTCTGAGTGCTTTCCCGATTGTCGTCATTTAGGAATTGTTACGATTTGACAACTACAAATATCATTGGTCACAGATTTATGATATATTTATGTCAGTTATTGATTGTAACATTACCTTACTTTTACTACTTAAAACTCTAATAACTCGGCTCTCAGATTGTCAAAACTAATAGAATTTTCATCGAAGGACTGTTAAGTCTCAATCTATTAATTCACATCAATTTCATATTGTAACATTGGGGGCCCAAAGTTTTATGTAATCGTTTCCATCTCCTTTAAGGGATAAATGAAATAAATATAATAACGAAGTATTTTTAAGTACCAACTCATGGTCCACTCTCCGTGACCTGCTACGTGCATATTACCCGACAAGTTTTTTTCATTTTGTATTATTGTAGTACGTAATAAATTAAGTCCTTTGTATCACTTATAAACCTAATTTCCCTAACCCAGTTCTTGAAATTATCGATACTGCGTATCGACAGTTGTTGCAACTACGGCTAAAAGGACTTGTCAGTGTAGTTGCGCCATTTATTTATACTGTTATGACACGGAATGTTTAAATGTGTGTGTGAAATTGTTAGTGTATTTTTTAATTGTCACGGTGTGAGTTTCGTAGTGACAGACGATTGCTTGTGTGTGCGAACTTGAGTACGCACACATCGCGCAGGTTTCCCCCCGCAAAAAATGGCAGATTGTTTGGTATCGGTAACGAACGCTATGGCTACTCCCCTCCGGTTCGCCGGTGGCCCGTGTTGCTCTATGCTGGAAATAGATAATGAAGTATCAAGTAAAAACTCCTTTGCGCTGTTGTCGAGTGAAGTTTCGGAAAAAAAAATGTATTTACCTATAAAATTATCATATTACGGTCTCTTTGTGTGTTGCACACATCGACGTGTTCGATAGGGTTGTCAATAATAAGTTAAAATTGTTTATTTTTTGTGACTGCTAGATAAATAGGATGGGTTGTGTTTTGCGTTCAAGAGAAGCGGGTTCGATTCCTGCTTGGTTTTTTTATTTTAATAATATTTTGCCAATAAGCTATTTAGATTCACACTAGCATTAAATAATCATTTTTTATTAAATAATCATCGCATCCCATATCGTATAGTTTCTGAAAAAACATCTCCGGAAAAGACTTTCAATTACTATCTACCTGAGGGGTGAGCACGAACGACTATCGACAAAGTACTTGAATCGTCAAACTGTCAGTTGTATGAAAAATCTCATACAAATGACAGTTCGACGATACGAATACTCTTTCGATACTTGTTCGTGGTCACCCCTCTGATTGAGAAATATTTAAAATGACAGCTTATGTCAGTAATAATACAACGACTAAACATAATATGGGCCAAAGTCAGTTAGTAAGTGAGATTTCCTTCCAATACTACGGATAATTTATTTTCAGCGAATAAGATTCTTCGGTACTACATCATTCATTTATAATTATAGATATTTAATCTTGAAGTAGAAGCGCGTAAAGACATGATAATATCGTCATTATCGTAGAACAACGGCGGATCTGCAAAACGGCTACTATACAGGAGAGCGTTTTAAAGATTGATAAGTCGCTTTTTATGCATAATTAAAACACGGCTAATCTATTCGGGTTCAAACTCGGCAATATTATGTTTGGTGTCTTTTTAATATTAACTTTATACTGATTACCGTGAGGGGAGGCCGAGGGGACGACGTAGTACAATGAAGGTATAATTCGCATTTTTGTACTGCGTTGAAAAAGCAGAACCGCTGTTATTCTAGGCAATAACTTGATTGTTTTTATCAAACTCAAATTTTTTGTTTGTTCTGTTGAGAATTGACATTTTTTTAAAGATTTTTATACTAAAACTAAAATCGTAAAAAATCAGAACCGTCGTTGTTCTACGATCATGACGATATTATATACATATTTGTTAGCATTTAAATTACAACTTTTCTTATCCTATGTTAGTATAATTAGTATGTAATACTTCGATCAAATACTATGTAAATGAGGTAATATATTATATTTAATTTTACACACGCACACATTTATTATAAGACAATGGCTATCTCCATCCTCCGCATTTAGAATGAGTTTGGTTTGTTGCCCACCGACTTCAGTACTGATATGACTGGCTTTAAGATGCTGTAATATTGATGCTGATGATCATTTTACAGATGTTGAAAAATAAAATAGAATCATACAATATCATTCTGTATCAGTTGTGAATATAATACATACATACACATACATCAGGCCTCTTTCCCATTCCTTACATATCACTTTCGCTTCTTCCACTTTCATCAATGCTTTGATACGCACTCGTCGGTTTCGAGTACTTTTGACCTGGCCCTTTTGAAGAACATTCCCGAACATTCAACGATTCCCGTATCAGATCGAGGAATATAAAAAATCTCCTTCTTTAAAAAAATATTGAATTCGCTTTATCAAATTATATTAACGTATTCATATACATTAATATAATGAAGCAGAAACCTTTCTATTAAGAAATAAATAAAAATCCTTTTGAAAAAAAGATGATCACTTTTACAGGTCGAATGATAAATTAGTATTAATTATGTAGCAACCCTGACATAACACAAACATATTTCAACACTGCGGATATCGTACGTATAATCACGCACACAAACAAACATCGTAGGAAACACGCACACATTTAAATTGGATATATGAAACCGAATGCTTGTCAAACTAAATGGATACGGCTACTAGAGATGTGATATATTCAGAATATTTATGTCGATACATGTGTTTGAACCTAATTGTATTAAAATATACAGAGTAATAAGAATATCGAGAATATTAGTGTTTTATTTTATGAAAGATAAAATAAATTTATTCGTTATAACTATACGTGAATTCGCGTATAGTTTGAACGAATAATATTAACGAGTGAAACGTTATTTGGTAGTTGTGATGTCCTGTTAAAAGGATTTTTATCAGTACTGGATGTTATGTTTTTGACCGCCTCCTTGGCTTAATAAGCTTAGCACCGGAGGTCGTGGGTTCGAATCCCGGGGAAAAAGAAATAAAAATAAAAAAATTGTTTCGTTCAGGTAGGGCACAAAAGGCTGATCACCTACTTGCCCGTAAAGAAAAATGATCGGAGAAACAGACACAGAAATGGGTCTGCTCCATACCCCACCAGAAGACTCAGCAATGCAACATGTTATGTATGTGGATAAAAAAATGGTAACATTTGATAGAAATCTTGTAAATTTTTACTAGGTATTAAACAACCTTGCCGAAAAGTATGTACGCGCGTAACTTCCGAACTATTGCAAAAGATTGGATAATTATTAATCTGTTTATTTGTAATATTCAGAACAACGTTTGTACGACACAAAATATTTAAGAAATCTTACGGCATTGTGAAAAAATTGGATATAGAAGCAGACTTTATAAACATTTTGTAAAACAAAAAACTTGGCGATTAAAAAGAGTGACGGAGAGTTTATTGCCAGTTCTTTTGATTTGAGAACTGGCAGTAAATGTAAAATTAGAAGTATTTTATTTTTATTTTTTATTGAGGTTCCTAAGTGTATACATTGTGTTACTTAAATGAATAATTTGAATTTAAACTTGATTTGGTCTTGAAAAATAATATATCAAATTATCGACAAATCTCTATCGATACGTGTCAATCCCTAGTGGTTAGGGAGCAAGGTATGTTCGCATTATTATTAGCAGACGTAAAGATAAGCTTACACTGAGATTTCCTTGCGATTACTCATTCTTCACGTACATACGTCACATCGCCATTTTGTTTTACATTTAATATGTAAACTTTTTTAAGAGTAAATAATAAGATATGTTTGATTTACGACTTCTATATAAATTATCTAGACTACTAAATCCAACTATATGGTGGCACTATCCATGGCTATTTGTATTTGCGTATTTGGCATATTTGGCAAATAATTACCATGTGGACAGTATATTTGAGAATGTAAAGTGTGAATAGAAATTATCAGTGAAAAAAACCTTTTGTGAAGATCAGTGAATCATTAATTACAAAACGTAATGGCTTAGAAATGAATTGCCCCAAAATATCATAATTAGAATTGATGCATAAGTATAGATTACGTATAGATTAAAACACATTTTTGCTAAACATAGCTAGACATTAAAATCGGTCGAGCCGTTTCGTATAGATTACATACATGTAAAAATAATATTGTCTTTTATTAACGCGAGTATCACACATTTAAATAAAATACTGTATACCGGATTAAAACGCGATTTATTATTTATATTGTTTAAATTATTTATCCCGACGTTTCGGATGCTTTACAGCAACCGTGGTCGCGGGAAACGTCGGGATAAATAATTTAAACAATATAAATAATAAATCGCGTTTTAATCCGGTATACAGTATTTTATTTAAATACATGTAAAAAGTATGGCGTTTATTAAAGTACATAATTCCTGAAGATATAATACTTCAAGGTGTTTCCTTTTATGAACGATGTTTCATTATCCGGTAAAAAAATATATTCTTCTCACTCGTTTGATTAAATTTTAATTTGTCCGGCTGGATTCGAATCCATGACCCACCGGAACGCTAACGCGAATTAAGCACCAGATACATCACATTTTAAATTAACAAACTTCAAAATCATCTTATTACATAAAAAACTCCTTCAAGTAGTAATGATATATTTTTTAGAACACGCAGGTATAAGTACGTAGTTGAAAAATTTTAAAATAAAACTTTTGAATATGGAATTTTGTACCGGAATCGAGGAAATGGTACAAATTGAAATGGAACTGAATTTTTAATCTATATCTATTTTATTATTATATAAAAGAGATTCCCACCTATATAGTCACTCATCACGATATCTCTGGAACCATAAGGCGTAGCGACTTGAAATATGGTAGGAATATTCCTTTCGCCGAGTAGAGGTCAGCTAAGAACGGATTTTACGAAATTCAACCCACAAGGGGGGTTGCGGGGGCAATTGCTAGTATTTAAATAAAAGAACTAGTTACTTTTAATTAAAACCTCTTTTGTATGTAAATATATTAATTTATCCGCCATTTTACATACCGATAATTGTTTTTGCTATTTTTAACCGATAAATAACTTGGTGTACGCTTACCTCTACATGCCAAGTGTATTCAAGGCCTTGGCAAAGATTAATACAGATAGCAACAACAGAACTATCAATTTTAATTTCGTATTATGTACTAATTTAATCCGTAGCTCAGTGGAAAGTGTAACGTGTTTAGCACTAAAGGTTTTAGGTTCGAATCCCGGGAAAATAAGATTAAAATGAAATGAAATATGATTTTTTTTATTTAAAATCCAATCAAATTACAAAAATAATTTTAGCACAACTTAATTCTAATTTAATGAATTTTAACGCTTACTTTTCCTCTTGTATTGGTACTACTAAACAAATTAAAAAACATAAATATAAAAAACTAATATATAATAAATGCCTGTGAAAACTATCGTACACAAGTATATCTTTTATATTTAATTTTAAATGACAATAATGATTGAATATTGCGCAGTGGTGAAGGTATGTTTATTTAATGCCCAAAGTTACTATGGAATAGTCAACCTTTAGAAAATTTATAAACATTCGTCGTCCCGGCGGAAATCAAACCCGAGACCTATCGGAACGCATGGTAGGTGTTCTACCAAACGCACCAACGCGAACGAGCCCGTCGAAATCTGTCGTCGATTTTGTGGTGTATCTGCGAACATTTATTAAATAATCTATGTTCCTAAACACTGGAATTGAAGCCTAGGCCAATTTCGTAGTTTTGAAATAAACTAGAGAGTCTTACTTTAATTGTTGTTCGTGATTTAACCATCTTTTGGAAATTAATGTTATGGTTTTAATATCTAATCTATATCCAAATTATAAACGGCTATATAATATAGTATATAGCCAACCATCAAGAGATATCTCGCGGACGAGTGAAGCTAAAAATAAGATATCTCGGTATATTATATCTCGACATCGACAACAATAGACAAGATATCTCGATCGACAACATTTCTACTTTTGGCATTAGAAGTCGAGTTTTAAGTGTGTCACTTTAGACCCGGAAGACATAAAGAAGTAATCGATAAAAACTAGAAAACGTCGTCGACAAAATTTTGTCGTGTTTGTATATATGTATAAATATATGTTGTAGCTTTCTATTGGTGAAAGAATTTTAAAAACGGTTCAGTTGATTATCCAGCGATTATCCCCTACAACCTCACAAACTTTACCTCTATAATCTAATATATAAAATTTCCATGTCACAATGTTAGTTACCGTACTCCTCCGAAACGGCTTTACCGATTTTTACCAAATTTAATATGCGTATTCAGTAGGTCTAAGAATCGGCTACTATCTATTTTTCATATCCCTAAGTGATAAGGGTTGTTCAGCCTTAAATTATTTATTTTAATTTTTGGACGAAATTTTTTGTTTTTATTTTTTTATAATGTGGCATTAAAAATACATACAACCCTAAATTTTTACTCTTCTATTACCAACCCCTGCTTTTTTTGTCAAAACATCTAGACCCGTGCGAAGCCGGGGCGGGTCGCTAGTATTAGTATAGATATAGCATGAACCTATAATATATAATGCGTAAGTTTGTGAAAGTGTTTGTTAATAACTCGAAAACTACTAAATCGATCACTTTGAATATTGGCGATGATATAAAGTTGGCCAAAGACAAAACAAATTCAATCTATCATATCTCAGGGAAAGAAAAATATATTTTAGTAAACTCAAGCGTATCTTAAACTCCTGTTTTAATAGATACTCATCCTTTCCGGTGCGATTACCCGTTCCGTGAAAAAATACTGACGTTCTCACAGAATGTTCAGTGTCTTCAAAAAATTATTTTTAAGCAAAAAACAAAAACCGACTTCAAAACTACAACTTGCACTAAAAAGTAAGAAATAATATTTTAATTACTTCATAGCATTAAGTATTTATTAACAGTTATTTTTGAAATCGGTGCCGCTCCATACAATTCGAAAATTTGTTGCAAAAGCAGGATTAAACCTGTCCTTCTTGGCTGGCACCGACTCCAAAAATAACTGTTAATAAATAATGCTTTGAAGTAATTAAAATATATTTTTTTCTAAATTTTTGTAGGAAGTGTATGTAAGTTCATTAATCCTTACATAATAATTTAGTAGACCTACCACTAAACGTGCTGCTCAAATGAGACAGCGCCGTGAAAGGAACCACAAAGCAAAACATCATCTACGTAGGTATAAGTAAATTATATAAGTAAATTTTTGTTATTTTTGATTTTTCTAAAAAACCACCAAACCAATGCCGATAAAAAATTTATGGGTCACCTCTGAAATATCCCCTACCAAACAAAAAAGAATCATCTAAATCCATCCATAACTTGCGGAGTTATCGCGTAACAAACATACAAAAAAATAAAAGCAACATACATACGAACCTCCTCCTTTTTTGAAGTCGGTTAAAAAAAAACTAGATTTGAATATGGTATTTTCCCACTTCTATTCTATAATGTCTCTGTCACTGGACATCTTCTTCTTCCCGCCCCGTTCTCTTCTTTTCATTTGAGGTCAGCGCAGTATGTTCTATTCTTCCATTCTCCTTCACTCGCCATATCATCACACCTCTCAAACACATATCATTCTTCCGCAGTCAATCCGTGTTCTTTTTGGCCTCCCTGTTCCTCCATATTATAGTAGTTCCTCCCACCCTGGTGATATGTGATAAGGTTTTAGACGACCTTACCCAAAATCACGTGTATTTGTTTAGTACAAGGTATATTGAAATATTCAGAATATCTAAATACAAGGCCACGCCGCTGTTTGGTTTAGAAATCGTGTGTTCAACGAAAAATAAACACACGTGATATCTCATTATATCCCCCCCCCCTCTCCTTGTGATATTTCGTGATTTCTATCTGAACCCCTCTCCCCAGTGGCGTAGCTATCATAGGGCAAAGTGGTCCCTGGACCTGAAGCTGAAAGGGCCCCCTGAGCTTTGTAAAGACATTTAATTATTATAGTTAATTACTTAAAGATGTCATGTGGAGCATAGTGTAATGGTTGCAGCTCCTTACAAAACATTTGTAAAACAAAAAAATTGGCGATTAAAAAGAGTGGCGGCGAGTTTATTGCCAGTTCTTCTCGTCCGCTCTACGCCCTTGATTTGAGAACTGGCAGTAAATGTAAAATTAGAAGCATTTAATATGTATTTTTATTGACGTTCATAAGTGTACATTGTGTTACCTAAATGCATCTGAGCAAAAAAATTTTTTATTTAATCTGAGCCTAAATGAATAAATGAATAAATGAATTTGAATTTGAAGAGGCGGAGGCAGCTCTTGAAGCTAGAAAAATTCTCACAAGAATTTTAATTTTTTTCAAGATTTTAAATGAGAATTTATAACGCCGATAATGGAAGCGCCTTTGATTAGTAATCATTTGCAATTAATTTTGTCTAGATACTTACTGAAAAAAAAAATTTTTTTTGTCAGATATCGTCAGACGAGCATGAGGTTCACTTGATGGTAGGTAACAACCCAGCCACAGAACATCAGTCAATGATTCGCTGTCGATCTACTTTTTACTTCGAGCATTCGGTAGTCATGTCATCCATAGACTGAAACCGAAACGCGCAATATGCACTTCACGGCTTTTCCATTAATTGCCGGAGGTGAGCCCTTGCCCACCTAATTACGCCACTGACTCTCCCCTCTTCGGACGTTCCCCATGAGTTTGAATCCCGTGGGTACAACATGTTTAAAATTTTCTGCAAGCTTCCCTAGTGTGGTCTAAACTGGTGGGTGGAATAATTTCCAATCGGATTACGAACCACCGTACATAGATGGAAAAACCGTGAAGTATATATATATATACTTCACACATATATATATTTATATATATGTATTGCGCGTTTCGGTTTCAGTCTATGGATTTCCGAATGTTCGAAGTAAAGAGTAGGTCGACAGCGCATCATTGAGTGATGTTCTGTGGCTGACGTATCACCTACCATCAAGTGAACCTCATGCTCGTCTGTCAAAAATTATTCACACGCATACAAGGATTGGAGCATTGGAATTCCGTGATCTCTGCCTACCCCAATATATTATATTTTGTATTATTATGTATATTATATATATATATTATGTATGTATGCTATTTAGTATTTATTTTCAACAATGACAAACCTCAGCCTGAAGACATGATAACTGAATGTTCAAAATATTGATAAAACATTTTAAATCCCTACTCACATTAATCTTCTTTACATAGTATAAAATAAAGGCGCCGAAATGTATGTACGCGTATACCTTCCGAACTATTGCACCGAATTTGATAATATTTTTTTTGTTTTATTTGAAAAACGGATAGCGACAAAATTATTTAAAAATTTGTGAAAAATTTGATTGTAAACAAAAAAAATATACAGAAAAAGGTATCTTTAAACTTTTTTTTTAACGATAGTATTGAAATATTGATTTTCTATTATTTCTACTGTATATTTGGACTCATTTTCTTCATAAGTATAGCCGTGCGAAGCCGGGGCGAGTCGCTAATATTACATATAAAGTGAAAGTAGAGGAAAGTTTACTTGCTTCGTCCTCTTTCACACAAAAGCAGAGCAATTAATTAACTTGTTTTGTAAAGTTCATGGCTAAAGGACTGTGTTGAAAGAATAAAAAATATATTTTGACAGAAGCAATATATTATATATAAACTAGTAACATGCCCTGGCTTCGCACGGTTGCAAACCTACTAATCTTACTAATCACTACATAGTATAAAACAAAGTCGCTTTCTATGTCCCTTTGTATGCTTAAATCTTTGAAACTACGCAACGGATTTTGATGCAGTTTTTTTTAATAGATAGAGTGATTCAAGAGGAAGGTTTATATGTATAATAACATCCATTAAATAGTAGAGAAGTACTGTTATTTTTGAGGTTTCTAATATGATGTCGTAAATAATTACATTTTTTCCGCTTACATTGCAAACGCAGGCTGAACCCTACGAGTTTTATCAAAATAATGTACTAAGTATTGTACACATTGAAAAGGTCTACAGAAAAGTCCATGTTGGTATATGTTTATCTCTTATGGATATCCCACAATAACATTTTTTTGTCATTTACTTTTTACGACGAATAATGGCTAATTTTCGAAGCGATTTTAACCAATACAGCATTAATCCTTAAATACATTATTGATTTAATATAGATTTATATGGCCCTTTACAGCATATAATTTAAATGAATATTTTCGAAGATATTACAGATTTATAATTGCGGGACGTAGCGTTTGCGGCGGTACCGGCCGGTATGTTTTTCTGTAGTGTATTTAGTATCAGCATTGCACCTGTGCGAAGCCGGGGCGGGTCGCTAGTACTATTATAAATGCGAAAGTTTGTGAGGATGGATGAATGGATGGATGGATGTTTGTTACTCTTTCACGCAAAAACTACTGAACGGATTTTGATGAAACTTTACAGTAATATAGCTTATATATCAGAATAAAACATAGACTACAATTTATAAAGATTTTTTGTATATTGGCCATAATATAACGATAAGTTGATACTTATCGTTATACTATGGCGTTACTTGATAGTAACTCGGAAAAATTCCTGCCTTCTGAGAGCTATCTTGGCGTGCGCTGCCTAAACCGTTGGAGTTACAGGAATATAATGTAATATGGGATTGTTTGTCTTAAATAGTTCTACATAAAAGTCCGCGATAGCATATATCTACCTATTATGTGGAAGCCAATATACCCTAAACTATGAGCCATAAATACATTTAAATAATTTTGATACATTTTTTTAATTGCATTTTTTAGGGTATTTAGGTAATTCTTATCAAAATTGATACATTTTTCGCCTTGAGTATTTAATATAGATGAGCTTTGTCTTCAATACTAAGTAATTTGGACGAACGGTTTAAAAAATATCACGAAATGATTGACTTGAGAAGAAAAAACAGCTCGGTTAAAAAATAAGCTACCTACCCGTAGTACTAATTCTATGCAGACGAAGTCGTGGGCAGAAGCTAGTGTAGATATAATTAAACTACTTACTATCCGTGCGGAGCCGGGGCGGTTGCTAGTAATATAATAAAAACGAACAAAAAAGCAGCTACGAGACCGTTCCTTACACCTAATAAGACCAAGTAGGTACCAGATATTGAAGGAAAGTAGGTTCTATTTTAAGAGGATATGTTGAGAAAAATGCGGTTTTTCTATTACGTGTAACTTGTTCAGGCTGTGGATTATTGATATGAAATTTTGGAATTTGTTAAATTTTGTCTATATTTCGCAGTGTCGCTCAAAAGGAAAACATGTTTCAATGAAATTTTCTCGATAGAAAATAAATGTGAAGTTATGTCTATTTTTACACTTTTTTGGATCCCAAGGCATAACGGCAAAGAGTTATTTAATTTAATTTATTTTAAAAGGTCAAGAATAAATGTCTTTAATATTCCTCAAAACCGTTTTTTAATCAAATAAAGTATTATAAAGTTATGAAATGAATTAGTTTTGGCACATACGTTGTTTTATTCCGAGCGCGTTCAAGCTACAGCTATCTCTTTTTTTTTACATGTCTCAAGTACCTAAATATTTCAATCTCGCTCGCTCACATTCAATAGAGCGATTTGTCGGCCTGCGAGCCTCATCGACATAGGCCCTTAAGAAGTGCTTGCTGGCCTTCTGTAAGTCCAAAAAGTGACATTGTTTTTGTAATTGTCAGTTTATAATTTTAATATATCTATCTGTCTTGACTCGTGGCGCCGACTCTATCAGTTTCATTTGTTAAAACATAGGCAATCTTTGTTTCTTATTTCTGTATGTATTGTTTAAATAACAAAATATAGAAAATTTGCGTTTTAAATTTTTTATTCGATTTTTGTAAATTGTAAATATTTTTTTATATTATTTTATTAGTGCATTTTTTTTTATTATTCATATTTTTCTGGTCTGTGTATTTTTCACAGTTTCGTCAGTGACTTCCATCAACAATATTTTTTTAAATTTATTTCATGGCTTCTTGTCCTTCAATCGGATTAATAAATAAAAAATAATTCAAAATAAACAAATCATCTACATACCTAATTATATATGTATGTAATCATCTAAAGTGTTGAATTATTCAAATATATTGGTTTTAAAAACAAATTAACATCAATAAGTAACCGCGCCTAGGATTCCTTTAATAATTCTGTTTCTGAATACATTACTATTAAAAAACATAGACTGCCTTATTACCCACTAGCAACTCTCGCAACTGACACTTGACAACCAGGATGACATTCGCACCTAAACATTAAAAAAAATGTGCGTACATCATTGACTGATGTTCTGTGGGAACTGGGAAGAAAAAATGGCGGGAATAAGATAAGAAACTTAAGATATAAATAAGGAGAGATATAAGGAAAATATAAGATTTAAATATAAGTGCCGGCCTTATCTTAAAGGCAGGCAACGCATCCTCAAGACCCCTGGTGTTGCGGATGTCCATGGGCGGCGGTAGTCACTTACCATCAGGTGAGCCGCCTGCCCTTTGCCTCCTCTAATATAAAAATAAGATAAGACAAGGCGGTATGGTCGAAAGAATTTAGCCTGCCCTATGGGCGAAAATAATAATAATAATTAATGTTCTGTGGAGGAAGTATCATCTACCATCAAGTGAGCCTTATGCTCGTCTGTCGATATCTGACATGAAAAAAAAACCTAGGTAAAAAAAATTTTGTAGTCAGAGACGTACAAGATACCTCAAAATAAGTATTTGGAATAAAACTTACAAATTGACCGGCTCGTTTGATAGAACCTACCTAGCACCGATGGGTCGCGAGTTCGAAACTCGCTACGTACCTATACGTAATATTCACCGTTCATAGATCGAAAAACCGTGGAGTGCATCTTAGTCTATGGATTTCTGAATGCTCGAAGTAAAATGTAGGTCGACAGCGCATCATAACCTACCATCAAGTGAACCTCATGCTCGTCTGTCGATATCTGACATAAAAAAACCTATTTAAATAAATTAATTTATATATAGATATGTTTTAGGTCGACAGCGCATCATTTACAAATGTTCTGTGGGGAACCTACCATCACGTGAACCTCATGCTCGTCTGTCGATATCTATACTTCTTTACTAATATTATAAAGAGGAGAGATTTGTATTTTTGTATGTTATGAATAAACTCAAAAACTACTGGACCGATTTTAAAAATTATTTCATCAATAGAAAGCTACATTAACAGCAAGTAACATAGGCAATTGTGTGAAGCCGGGGTGCGTTGCTAGTCTTACATAAAAATATTATACTTTTAGAACATAATATAGTATTTGATACAACTCAAGCGGTCAAAGTAAGATCGCACGGAAAGAAAATTAAATTTAGTGCGTTTTAACCAGAAGCAGTTATTACATTTTTTAACTGTTGCGATATAGACTTAAGAATCTATAGATGTGATGTATATAAACTTACAATTTATTCATTCAAAAATTTCTCGTGTAAGTCATTGTATTTTACGTATGCCAAAGAAAAATCATTCAGAAGTTGGCTTCACACGGGTTCAAAGATGTACTATACACAAAAATATAGCCTGTGTTACTCGCTGATAATGTAGCTTTCTATTGGTGAAAGAATTTTTAAAATTGGTTCCGTCATTGTACAACAATTCAAAAATACAAATCTATCTATTAAGTTTAAGTATTAAGTTTAAGTATAGATATAGTTCTTATCAAAAAATATGAGGTGTATAAATAAATCATAATTCTTTTTATATCTACTTTATGTACTTTCGTCATCGGTCTGATTTGATTTAAGTGCTAATCTGATATTACACTGATGTCCCTACAAGTGTAGAGAGCTGGAGGAAAATTAGTTAGCATTTAGTAAATAATTAGCAAGAATTGGCGATTTATACTGTTTTATCCCGGCGAGATTTGAAACCACAACCCATCGGAACGCAAGTTGCGCCGACGAGCCCATTATCCAACACAAATAAACCATATAACTTGTCTATTTCTTTCTAAACTCTATACCAAAGATATTCCGGTTTAATATTACTGTATGCACACAAACAAAAATCGAACACGTACAGCACACACATGCAAATACAAACTCAAAACAATGTTCTATATTTAAAAATGAACCTTATCTCTTTGGGATAGAATTCAAATTTAAAATCGAGGTAGATGTATTAAAATTGTTTCACAGTATCAAGGTTTTCAACTAAGCGACTCTGTGTCTTATTACTATGGGAATTGGGGCGAGATTTGTGCACTCTGTTGCATTGTGCCGGTTGGAGTCGAGTTTACGAACATGCAACGTTGGCATAGACACAATATTGACCTGTTGTATAGCGCGATTAGTTATTTTGATAGTTTTATCAGATGCAATTAACAATTATTCGAATTTAATAAAAGATAGAATAATAATTAATTAATATTTATTAGAACCTTACTTACTTGACCAGGAACTGGTCCCCTGGTCTAGGATAGAGGTTGTATCATACATCTGCGATAAGGTTATCACTCACCAATTTTTTTTTTTTTTAATTTATTTAAATTAATTATAGCTATTTTTTTTATTCTACCCAATAACTTTTAAACACTGTAGTCTAATTATTATTATTATTATACTAGAATATAGGAATGGCAACCCTACATAAAACCATTTGGAGACTCAGGAATAAATCTATACTAATATTATAAAGAGGAAAGATTTTTGTATGTTATGAATAAACTCATAAACTGCTGGACCGATTTTAAAAATTCTTTCACCAATAGAAAGCTACATTATCAACGAGTAACATAGGCTATTTTTATTTTATTTTTCATATTTTTTTAGTACATCTACATTGCAGCGTGAAGCTGGGGCGCTTTGGTAGTGTTATTTAAATTTAATTCGGTTTTTCTTTATAATACATAATTCAAACATATTTGCGTTAACAAGTATCACGACTATTCGATCGCAGTATACAATTTTCCGATTTAGCATTAAGCCGTAACTCTGCATGAATTATATATTATTTTTTGTTTAACTAGTTTTGCCCTCTGATGTCACTTGATATTTTATATAAATATCTTTTTCATATGGATCTGTGGAAGCGATCTTGTTTTAACTAACAAAGAATCCCACCTAAAGGAAGTTCTTATTTTAAATTGACTGAATGGTACATAAAATAAAATAAAAAATTGAAAATTAAAAAAAGTCTCAATTTTTCTTCTTCTTATTACTTTAATCTGCACAAATTCAAATAAGCGAAAAGTCCTTAAAATTCACTAAGAATAATAATATACACTAGTAATCCGACTTCGCACGGGTGCAATGAAGATGTACTATACACAAAAAATAAAAATCGGTCGAGTAGTTTTTGAGGTAAATCGTAACAAACAAACAGACAAATCTTTCCTCTTTATAATCTTATATATAAAATTTCCATGTCACAATGTTAGTTACCGTACTCCTCCGAAACGGCTATACCGATTTTTACCAAATTTTATATGCGTATTCAGTAGGTCTGAGAATCGGCTACCTTCTATTTTTCATACCCCGAATTGATAAGGGTTTTTCACCCTTAATTTTTTTTTTAATTTTTGGACGAACTTTTTTGTTTTTATTTTTTTATAATGTGGCATTAAAAATACATTCAACATCCTGCTTTTTTGTTAAAAAATCTATACCCGTGCGAATCCGGGGCGGGTCGCTAGTCTTAGTATAGATTTCCTATCATAAAGTTTAGTGATATATTATGTAATGACATTTAAAATATTATATCGATTAATTATCTTGAAAATTCATTTGCGATAACACTTACCTAATATGTGGAACTATTCGCCAGCGGTATTTCCGAACTGTCGTCTTAGGACCTTCAAAAAAGACCTACTCATTGCCTAAAGGCTGGCAACGCATCTGCGAGTCCTCTGGTGTTGCGGATATGGGCATGGTGATCAATCATCAGCTCTATCACCACCACATTCCATAAAAACAAAAAAGTACAAACTCGGAAATTCTAAAGTACCAGGACATCAGAAGTATGTAACAAGTATTCTATCAATGTATACTGGTTAATAATTACTGAAGAATAAATACACTAGCGTTATTAGCAAGCGATGATCAGTGAAACAGACACAGAAATGTGTCTGCCCCATGATCCATTAGGGAACTTGGCAATTCTAAGAAGTACCAGGACATCAAAAGTATGGAACAAGTGTTCTATTAATGTATACTGGTTAATAATTACTTACTAAATAATGTACTAGTATTATTAGAAAGCGATAGTCAGTGAAACAGACACAGAAATATGTCTGCCCCATGCCCCACTAGGGGGACTCGGGAAATCTAAGAAGTACCAGGTCATCAGAAGTATGCAACAAGTGTTCTATCAATGTATACTAGTTAATAATTACTGAAGAATACAATAGCGTTGTTAGTAAGCGATGATCAGTGAAACGGACACAGAAATGTGTCTGTTTTATACATAACTAGAGGATTCGGGAGTTCATATTTTATTCGACACCTAGTGAAACTATTATAGTTTTCTTGCCTAAAAGTCAAACTGTTCTAAAATTAATTAAAATCGGTTTAGCAGTTTTGATTAGAAACATTAACGATAATAGCTATTATAAGCTTACAAACTCACAAAATTACTACAGCATTAGCTCTTGATTTCAGTTCGAGTTCAACTTTGATAAAATTTTGCACTGATGAGGCATTAATGTCAGATTTCGACAGACGGGCGTGAGACTATCATACACTGTATTATAGCCACAGAACAATCAACGATGTGCTGTTGACCTATTTTTATTATGAGCATTCGGAAATCCATAGACTAAAACCGAAATGCGCATTTTTCGGTTTTTCCATCTACGAATGGTGGTTCGTTACCCGGTAGGAATTTCAATATTTATTTCACTCGCTTAATGCCTGCAGTGACCAGGTATAGAGAAAAACATGTTTATAAAAAAACTAGCAAAGTGCCCCGGCACAATGTACAATGTATATACAAAAAATAACCTATGTTACTCGCTGATAATGTAGCTTTCTATTGTTGAAATAATTTTCAAAATCGGTCCACTAGTTTTTGAGTTTATTCATAACATACAAAAATACAAATCTTTCCTCTTTCCAATATTAGTATAGATATAATCATGGTACACAGCAGGATTTCAACCCACGATCCAACGCAAGACAACATAATTAGATTTTTAAATATTATTCTTTCCTTATCTATATATTTAAAAGAAAGTTGTGTTAGTTACACCACTTATAACTCAAGAACGGCTGTACCGATTTTAACGATATCTTATTTGTTGGATTCCTCTATGTCGGGAATAAGATATAGGCTATTAAAATATTGGAAAAAAAAACAGGAAAAAATATATGCATAAAATTAATTATAAAATAAATTAGATTCGGAACTCCGCCATCTTGACAGCTCACGTCATGCATTCTTAGCTTTTTTGGAATAACAGATGTCCACTGCAAATCAGTGACATATTACACAATTATAGTGGGTAAATGGGCATATTCAAATTTAAGAATAATTATATAATTTCGAAGCCAAAATTGTGGCAGAACAACGTCTGCGGTGTCCACTAGTTTAGAATAAATGTATATTATTTTTAAATAAACTTATTAGTAATACATTTTATTTAATTGAATATGGACAGGCCTTAAGTCACACAAAAAGCGCGCGGAAGTGGGATAGACTGATAGTGTGCGAGCGAGATAATTATACGAGGGGCAATAACATGTAAGAGCGAGAAGGAGATATAATTAAAACTTTTGTCGCGTAGGATTTCTGAGGGAAAGGATGGCTGGAACAGCAAATGTTATCGAGTCGATTATAACAACAATTTTTTATTAGTTTTTTAATTCAATTCAAAAAATTCAAAATTTATTAATTTAAGGTAGGTACAATACACAATGTACAATATACACTTATGAACGTCAACAAAAAATATAATATATATTAAAATGCTTCTACATTTACTGCAAATTTTACATTTACGATAAAAAAATATCAGGTGTGTGCATTCTCCTGCTTCTTATTGGGGAAAAGTATCATAGATATTTTTTTGTATGAAGGTAAATAGACCCTCATAAGTCTAAATCGTTATAAAATATGTCTTGTCGTAGAAAGGAAGGCAAAGAAACCTAATTTAGAAAACAAATAACATTAAAAAAGGAAATTATCCTTAATTTATTCGTAATTAATCAAAAGTATGGCAAACTAAACATCCTTCTGCACGTGTGTGAAGCCTAGAATACTAGAATAATTCTTCATTTACTCTTTATTCAACAATAAATTTACAAATATAGGTACAGAGACAAACCAAAAATGTATTATGAAAATGGCTGCCGTATCATTAAGCAGTAATTTCTTCCCGTCAACCTGAAATAAAAAAAGGGAAATACACACAGAAAACGCTTGCTGCAAAGCTGTATAAAATTCACGTCCTTAATATTTTTATCAGTTTTTTTTTATTTCAGTATTTTCTCGATCGGGGACGTTCTTCAAAAGAGAATGGTCCAAGTATTCGAAACCGACGAGTGTGTATGAAAACATTGATGAAAGTGGAAGAAGCGAAAATGGTATGTAAGGATCGGAGCACATGGAATTCCGTGATCTCTGCCTACCCCAATGGGAAAGAGGCGTGATGTATGTATTTGATATGTACGTAATAATAGAATAAAAGTGAGAAAACCGTATTTGTGAATAAATACACATACAACAAACATAACATACGAAGTAAAACACAAATAAATAAACATTTAAAAATTACAGGCTTCATAGACCAAAGATAAAATACTAAAATAATAATATAGTATACCAAATTATATTAAATTATTCATAAATGTATCATAACTTCTATGTACTACTCTACTCATTTTTCTGTTCTGTTTACTGAGAATATATTTCAATGAATTCTCTTTCGTACCCTCTTAACCGATTGTAATAGAAAGAGTGTGCTGTTTTGTGTAGTTATAATTTGGAATTTATTAAATAAACGTTTATAAATGATCATAAAAACATACATTTTATATTATATATAACTTTCAAAAATTTAAATTCAGCTCTTCAAAATATCAAGTTTATTACATTTTCATGGCACCTTATAATATAAATATCAAATTATATTTTAGTTTTAATAAATCTTTATGATATTTAAAATTATCTATTTCTTTTTGGAAACTAAAATATTTCATTAATTCTGATAATTTTTGTACGCTAATTGCATATCGCTAAAAACAATAGATAATTATAGGAAATATATAATATGTTATACTCCTTCGACTCTTAGTTATTTTTTTATAATAATACTAGCCGTTTTCTTATTTCGATCGATGAAATAGCTCTCAAATAGCAGGATTTTATGTTTTTATTGAAACAATACTGTAAAGTTCCATCAAAATCCGTTTAGTAGTTTTTGTGTGAAACAGTAACAAACTTTAACATTTATAAATGAGCGCTGACGTTGGTTTTCAGTAGTCCCCAATATGGCAAATGACAATTGTGGAGGATAGAAAAAAAAAGAAAACACTATAATATATATTAAAACCTTTTTAATTGCTTTTGGTATTAATATACCAAAACCAATAAAAAAGAACTTATTCAAATTGAAAGACCTAGAACTATATAGAGAACAATTTTTTTAGTTTGTATGTTTGATCATGTAATCTATACTGATACTTATATTATATAGAGGAAAGATTTGTATTTTTGTATGTTATGAATAAACTCAAAAACTACTGGACCGATTTTGAAAATTCTTTCACCAATAGAAAGCTACATTATCAGCGAGTAACATAGTTTGAGTAAAGTACATCTACATTGCACCCGTGTGAAGCCGGGACGCATTTCTAGTAATATATATGTATTAAAAACTTTTTCTATTACTTTTGGTATAATAAAAATGAAAAAAAACTTATTCAAACTGAAAGACCAAAGGCGACTATCTGACATTTTTGGTCCGGCAATCTACAAAAATAAAATAAGTTCTTGTCGTTTAGACTGTTATGTTTTTTTATATATTTGGTTTTATCTTTAATTGTTAATATTCATAGATACCTTAAACATGCATTGAATGATACCTAATACAAAAATAAAGGAGAAAAACGTTTTCTTTTTTAAATTGCTAACAATCAGCCATAAGTCAGATCGCCGCCTTTGATTCTATACGACTCATATATAACAAGTATTTTGGTTGGTATGTTTGATTATATAATGTGTTATATGTTTGTATAAAGGTTTTTGTTATCTTAAATTAAATAATAATAATAATTCCGTTATTCAAAATCACCTCGTGTGTTACCGCCCTGTGTCATATCCATTTTGTTTAAATTGCTGTTAGGGCTGCGTTCACACTGGCATTCACTATTATTCTTGACAAATTAACTATTTATTATTAAAAACCGTCTCCGTGGCTCAATGATTAACCGGAGGTGCTGGGTTCAAATCCCGGGGATACAAAATTTTTAAAAAAATATTTCGGTTGGCCAGGGCACAAAAGGCTGACCTACTTACCTGTAAAGAAATATGATAACTGAAACAGACACAGAAATGTGTCTGTCCCATGTTCCACTAGAGGACACGGGAATTATAAGTACCAGGACGTCAGAAATATGTAACAAGTGTTCTATCAATGTATACTGGTTAATAATTATAAATAATACACAAGTTTTATGAGTAAGCGATGATCAGTGAAACAGACACAGAAATGTGTCTGCCCCATGCCCCCCACTCGGGAATTATAAGAAGTACCAGGACATCAGAAGTATGTAACAAGTATTCTCAATGTATACTGGTTAATAATAACTAAAGAATACACTATCGTTATTACTAAGCGGTGGTTAGTGAAACAGACACAGAAATGTGTCTACCCCATGCCCCACTAGGGGACTCGGGAATATTTAAAAAACTTAGTTAAACTAATGAAAAAGCTGGGTCTAATTCTGGAATAATATTTTTAATTGTATTTATTTGTTTGTAATAATGTTATACCTCGTGGTACACGTGTTGCGGACTGGAGACTCTGTGTTCGAGTCTCATTTGATATTAAAAATTGTTTCGGTCAAGCATAGAAGATTCACAGATTTGCCTGTAAAGAAAAATGATGAGTGAAACGGACTTGCCCCAACAATAATTAAAACGTATTTTTAGGGAAAAGGAGGGTAAGAAAGAGAGGGTCATTCATTTACAGCCACAAAAACACTATCCCTTTATTATTCTAACTAGTAACACGGCCCGGCTTCGCACGGGTGAAATATAGATGTACTATACACAAAGCCTATATTACTCGCTGATAATGTACCTTTATATTGGTTAAAGAATTTTAGAAATCGGTCCAGTAGTTTTTGAGTAATCGTAACAAACAAATTTTGATTTTGATTTGATTGATAATATTCACTTCGCTGGGCGAAATATTTCTCAGATAGCAGGATTAGTTGCGACTTACTTGACACTCATCGTTATAATTTAGCCAATTTATTAAATTATCGTAATAAATGACAGCCTATATGTTATACATATAAACAATAATACTGAAAAGTTTCATCAAAATTCGTTCAGTAGTTTTTGCTTGATAGAGTAACAAACATCCATCCATACATCCTCAAAAACTTTCAAATTTGTAATATTAGTAGGATTATAGTTTAAATTTAATCGATAAACATTCGAAAAGTATATATTTTTTTAATAATTCCGATTATATCGATAACAATATAACACATCTGTTAGACGCAGTCGTTAAAAAAAATCAAAGGTTGTCCTATTTTTTATGTCATAGCGAAACGTGCTGTTTTAGATAAAAACAACCTTATTGCCAAGAATTAAAGTCGATTTTCATTTGCATCAAAACTTAAGTTTACTTAAAACCATTCTATCGATGTGTGCGTGAGTGTAAACACACTGCCTGTTTTTTCAAACAAACAAAAAATACATATAAATACACGGTTTTGTTAATTTAATATTCATAGATACTAAATATTATAGATGTTTAAGTAAGTTTTTGACCGCCTCCGTAGTTCAGTAGTAAGAGCGTTGCATTAAGCACCGGGAGTCCCGGGTTCGAAATTCTACAAAAAAGTTTGTTCCAATCGGGCAGAGCACTTGCCCGTAAAGAAAATGTTCAGTGAAACAAACAGACATTTTCCGCCCCATGCCCCATTAGGGGACTTGGAAAATTCTTAATAAAAATTAATTCTAAAAGTAAGTTTTCAATTTTAAGCGACTGTACAATTTTTGATGAAATGCAATACGGATATAACTTCAACTATTAAGAGACAAAATATCCCAAAACATTCCAATTTTGCAATTCATAGTTAAAAATAAATAAATAATAGTTATAAATTATTTACCTTCAAAAATATAGATAACGACGTCAGTACGTACATAATTTAAGTTAAAAAAACAGTTCTCTACTTTTTGAAGGATAGATTAAGTTATTTTAAGATAATATTCTATCTATCGTTATCGATAAGGACGACTTAGTATGATTCCATTTAAAAATACATAGTAGATATTTAATACTAGTTAATGCACGTGACTTTGTTCGTATTGGCTTCATCTTGAGTATGACATTGGAAATTAACATATTCATTACTCAAGCCTATACTAATTTGTAATAATAAACTAGCAACACGCCCTGACTTCGCACGGATGTACATCCAAAAATTAAATCGGTTCCGTAGATCCAGAGATTACCCCCCCCTCTACAAAACAAAAGCTCATAAAAAAAATTATAACATTAAATTAAATAATGATATATTTTCTTTCTGACATCTAATTTCTATGAAACAAACATCAAACCGTCAAACCTAAAACCGCATGAAGATACTTTCAATAGTTTTGGAGCAGCTTAAACAAACAAACAAAAATGTTTATTTCGTTTTAGTTGCTTTTATGGCTTTTAAGTGTGACTCTTCAATTTTTTTCATAATATTTAATTTTGTTGATAGTACATCAAACTGCTCTATTAATTTTGATGCAATTTTTCATAAACGTACGCTTTCTATACTCAATTAATTATTATAAGTGATATTCCAATATGGAAAACATTTTAAATTGTATGACAGAAATTCATACATTTTAGTTAGTTTTTTGTTAACGCTAATAAAAATAATTAAATTAAAATTAATTTATAGTATTATTTATCAACAGAATGTTTAGCCGCTTGTGCTAATTAATAAATCGCGTTTTAATCCGATAAAAATTTATTTTTCATTTAAACGCATTTTTGGACAAATAACAAAAGGTTATTAAAACATTCTAATAATTAAATTTTTACCCAAAATTTTATTAAATTTATTACGTTATTTGAAAAATAAATGTATATCTCTTTTGCAAAGTCGGTTAAATATAAATTCGAGTCGTTTGTAATCAGCCGAAACCATAGTTACTGCAATTGTCAATGTGTGCGTTATCTACTTGAAACGTTAGGGATGGTGCACACTGCCCGTCAATATTATTATTATTACTTTTACTATTTATATGTTATAATGTGTTCAGGGGCTGATTTTTTTAATTGTGACCTAACTTTTAAGCAAAACATAAAATTTTATAAGTAAAAACTATCAACAATATATTGAAAAGAATAATACATACCGAGTGTTTTAAAAAACCTTACATGATATTAATTATCGCTTTTTGAGAGGGAATTCAATTGGTTGTGGATATCTTTCATTTTTATATCTCTCTTAGAATTTTTTTAAATTATTATGATTATGTTTTAAAAACTATAACTAAGATGTTATAGTCATGATAATATCAATATTTAATTTATTTTGATAAAAATAAGCTAACTAATTAAAATACAGGTTATAATCATCATATTAATCATTGATAACTATTATAATAGGCTTTATTTTCTCTATTTAAAACTACTTAAGTTTAAAAAAAAACATTTGTATGTAATACGATCAAAAGCCTATCTGAAATATACATTTAATACGCTATCATATTATATTGAATCATTAAACACTTCGGAATAATTTATCTTAAAGTAATAATGATTATTAGTAACTAATTATAATTAGTAATATATCAGTGTAAATTTCAAATAGTTTATGTTCCAAATCAAACAACGTTATAATAATAAATAAATTTAATAATTAATAATTCTAATGTATTGTGTACATGGCTTTAGAGAGCAAACGTCTGAGTTTCGATGTGGAAGTGCCAAGGTTGTCAACCTTGTATTTAAATATTCAACCGACAGGACAAAAGAGAGTAAATTATTATATCATATTTAACATAACAAAGCTTCGAAAATAAGTTATAATATATATTTTATGTATCGATGATTCTATTGTTTTTAAGTGTTTGGATGGAAAAATAATTTATATTTTTAAAATATGTGGGGATTTTATGTTTCTTTTTTTTTTGTAGAGAAGACAACCGTGGGTTACTTGATGGTAAGTAATCATCACCGCCCATGGTCATCCGCGAGTTAAATATTTCAGATGCGTTGTCGGCCTAAATATTTACATCAAGCGTGATCAGAAGTTAGTTTGACGGCAGGTATAATGAATAAATTGCATTTAATCAATTTGGTTGTATAATTGTTATTATTTGTATCTGTTATAATCAATAAAGTGTGTTTGTTTGTTTGTTGTTTTTTTTTGTGACTCTGTGGTAATATTTAAATCAAATAATCGACTTCACAAAATGAAAGTCTTACTCTTTTGTATATGATCACACTGTAATCAAGTACATATTATATCTTGATTCTTGAGTAATTTAATTATATGCTTGACATTTATGATTCTTTCACTGGCGTAAAGGCGTAAATAAATATAGAATCATTTCAACTTAATATTAATGTTGTTTATTTTAGCAAAATACATACAATACGTTTTATAAAACTAGTAACTCGCCCTGGCTTCGCACGGGTGCAATGTAGATGTACTCAATAAAAAATTAAATAGCCTATATTACTAGCTGATAATGTGGCTTTCTATTGGTGAAAGAATTTTTTAAATCGGTTCAGTAGTTTTTGAGTGTATTCATAACATACAAAAAATCAAAAATAAAAATCTTTCCTCTTTATAATATTAGTATAGGTATATGGAAGTATAGATTTATTTAATATATGTATTTTTTTTATTTATGTTTTATGGTATGCACCAAAGACACAATAACATTAAAAACTAATAGTTTTATTTTGTCGTGAAATACTATCAATTTTTTTATTTCCACAACAAATTTGATATCCACTAGTTTTCTTATCTGTTTTTGTTACGAAAAATAATCAGTCGTCATTAAAATTATAAATAATCAGTTGAAAGTGAATGACTTTGTTAAGATTTCAATGATAAGAGGAATACAGAATGTAATTATATTAATATGTTTTTATATTTTATAAGCTTTAAATACGATTAATTATAAAATAACATTTCGTATCGACACAAACGCCAACCCAAACCAAATCGCATGTTGTTATATTAAATAATAACACTTAGTCTGGATATAAAGAAAAAAAAACATAATAAAATATTATGTTTTTAAAAATTTAAAAGCAATTAAATCTAAACGATCAACCCTAGAGTCTCCGCGTGTGAGCGAATACGCTATACAATGAAAGCACACAGATGCGGTCTCGCCGTCCGTCGAGGTGGCCGCGTTCCGTTTTCAAAAATGTGTACGCATTCGAAATTCGAATTATTATTTTTAAACGCCATATTGTTTTTATAACCGATAAGTCATCCAAAGAGGTTTATCGTCATCGTGATTACGTGAAAAATATAGTGATGTGTAAACAATAGTTGTTTTTTGTTATTTCCTAATCAACTAATTTATGTAATAATAATAGCTAGTGACAAGTTGTCTGTGAAAAAGTGCGCGTATTATATGTTCTGTGGTAAAAATAGCCTGAATAACTGTTTTGTAAGCGTTTACAATGCGTCTAATTTTTCGTTGCATTCATTAGTTTTGAATAAAATGTGAATTGTGCCGTTTTGTGGATTACCGATAATGGATAAACCGTCATACAAGGTACGAAACTGGTTTTTTTATTGCAGTATTATTTTAAAAATGATTATCAGTGTTTTTTAAATAATTAGTATTCTTAGCTCATTATAATATATATCGATTTGGAATAAAAAGAAATAGACAACGTTTATTCGGCCATTGTTCTTCAGTTCGGAAGTCATTTTTTATTTTAAATATCTTGTAACAATGAGTCAAATTATGCTAATGATTTCCCGAAATAGTGTTGATGTAATAATATTTAAAAAAAGGTAATTTTAAATGCCTACTTTATATTACTGTAATTAAAGATATGACGTGTCTTTGTGTTCAAAAGGAAGGAATAGTTATTATTAATTCGTATGTGTGCGTTGAACTAGGGCTGTATGAGGTCTGATTCCATTTTTATCGATAAAATTCTTTTGTTTACTTTAAAAGTATAGTTTGAGTATTTAATCGGGGATAAAAAAATTACAGCTTTCTCAATATATAGTAGAATCTCTTTAATACGGCACTTGAATAGACCGACACGTCCAATAATCCGGCACCCTCCGCCCGTGTTTTCTCTCATATAATTTGCACAAAAACAATAATTTTAAAACTATGACCAGGTATAATTATTAAATTGTGAGATATGTTTCAGTTATAAAAAACACAATTTATACGTTGTATTTCCTTTATGAAATACTTTATTTTTAACCGACTTCAAAAAAGGAGGAGGTTCTCAATTCGTCTGTGTTTTTTTTTTGTATGTTTGTTACGCGATAACTCCGTAAGTTATGGATGGATTTGGATGATTCTTTATTAACAGTTAATTTTGGAGTCGGTGCCAGCCAATAAGGACAGTTTAATCCTGCTTTTGCAACAAATTTTCGAACGGTACGGAGCGGCACCGACTTCAAAAATAACTGTTAATAAATAATGCTCTGAAGTAATTAAAATATTATTTTTTACTTTTTGTGCAAGTTTGTACATACTATATGTAGTTGTAGTTTTGAAGTCAGTTTTTGTTTTTTTGCTTAAAACTAATTTTATTTATTATGAATTTTTCAATACAATCCAGTAATCCGAACATTCCAATAATCCGTCACCCTCTGGTTTTTAACAGTGCCGGATTAGTGGGAGTCTACTGTATTTTAATTGCTACATCTGGGAATGATTGTTATTTATATATGTTAAGTGAACTTCGTATCTTATTTATATTATACTAGCAATTGCCCCCGCAACCCCCCTTGTGGGTTGAATTTCGTAAAATCCGTTCTTAGCTGACCTCTACTCGGCGAAAGGAATATTCCTACCATATTTCAAGTCGCTACGCCTTATGGTTCCAGAGATATCGTGATGAGTGACTATATAGGTGAAAATCTCTTTTATATATATAGATTAAATGTTATTGGAATTGAGTTACTCTGAATAATTACAGTACAGAATACAGATATCAACTATTTATATCGCCCTGTGCAGCCGGCCTAGCATGTCAGCCGCGACAAAATTATGTCGACCGTTTTCTCGTGTTTTAATCGATTATCGCTATATTTCTTTCGGGTCTAACATGACAATTACACTTAAAACTCGACTTTTAATATCAAAAATGGATATCTTTGTCGATCGAGATATCTTTTCTATCAAAGTTGTCGATGTCGAGATATAATAGTATATCTAGATATCTTATATTTTAGTTTGTCTTTACTCGTCCGCGAGATATCTCGTGATGGCCGGCAGCCGGCCTTGCATGACCGCCACGAGATATGTCGCGGACGAGAGAAGACAAACTAAGATGTAAGATATCTCGATATCGACAATTTTTAAAGAAAAGATATCTCGATCGACAAATATATACATTTGACATTAGAAGTCGAGTTTTATTAAGTGTAAGTGTCATGTCAGACCCGGAAGAAATAAAGAGATAATCGATTAAAACACGAGAAAACGGTCGACAAAATTTTGTCGCGGTTGTCATGCTAGGCCGGCTGGTCTCCCAAACGCGCCAAAGCCCGTCAGAAGTATTTTTTGCTTTTATATACTAAACTAAATAGCCATATTATACTATCGTTGTCTTACGTAAGTGTCAGTTGACTGAGTTCCGATGCAGCTACTTATGACTTTCACTCGGAACAAAAACAAATCTAATTTTATATTTTGACGTAAGCAATTTACCTACCAATTGTTTTAGGGTTACTAGCAACGCGCCCCGGCTTCACACGTGTGCAATGCAGTATACATATAGCCTATGTTACTCGCTGATTATGTAGCTTTTTATTGGTGAAAGAATTTTTAAAATCGGTCCAGTAGTTTTTGAGTTTATTCATAACATACAAAAATCCAAATCTTTCCTCTTTATATTTTTATAATATTAGTATAGTAAGTATAGATTAGTATAGACATAAATGATGATTGAATCATTCATTTGATTGAAATATTTAACCCTAAACTACTGGCCTTCGGTCTCACGGAGCCTTCTACAAGCCATCCGAGACCCTACCACGAACAATAATCGAGGAAGTATTGTCGATCTGTCGGTTGTATGAGAAATTATTTAAATTTTCATACAAATTTTAGATCGACGATACGAATACTTTCTCACAAGTCATTCGTGCTGGGCCTCTGTAGTGCCTACATTAAGATTTATCGCTCATGATTTATTTCATAATTTTTTTAAATATATATCTATACTTCTATACTAATATTATAAAGAGGAAAGATTTGTATTTTTTAATTTTTGTATGTTATCAATAAACTCAAAAACTACTGGACCGATTTTAAAAATTCTTTCACCAATAGAAAGCTACATTATCAGCGAGTAACATAAGCTATGCACAAGTACAAGCATATGAGTAGTAGTGTAAAGCCGGGGCGCGTTGCTAGTTTTTAAATAAATTAAACAGTAAAGGAAACATTATTCATTTCTCATTGTCGGCCTTTTTCATATTTTATTTTAAAACGATATATCGCATGTGTCTCAAAGACCGGGGGGAGGTAGTTAAGGGTTAAGTATCACGAATTTGTGAGCCTGAGGGTGTCAAGTCACCAAGGATAATAAAAACATCGAAATTTCCAAAAAAAAAACCTGTGTGAACATGGGTGATGAGGTAAACACATTTTATCTGTTTGACATTTCTAAAAAAAGGTAAAACCTTAGCCACAGGACAATTATGTCAATTGTCATCCCGCTAAAATTTGAAACCTCGAAACCGTCCAATATGATTTTCAAATTCAAATTCAAAAATCATTTATTCATTTAGATAACACAATGTACACTTATGAACGTCAATAAAAAATACATATTAAATGCTTCTAGTTTTACATTTACTACCAGTTCTCAAATCAAGGGCGTAGAGCGGACGAGAAGAACTGGCAAGAAACTCGCCGCCACTCTTTTTTAATCGCCAAATTTTTGTTTTACAAATGTTTTGTAAGGAGCTGCAACCATTACACCATGCTCCACAGGACATCTTTAAGTAATTAACTATAATAATCGAAAAATATATAAATGACTAATGTAAAGTACCGGTGCTTAGGAACCGAAAGGGAACCGTAACCGTACCGAAATAAGAACCGGTTTTTTATTCACGCTGTTATTGGGTTTTAAAATGCCATTATTTATTTCGTAAAAAACAATCATAAATACGAACAGAACAGGTTTCAAAACAATAATATGTTATAATATAAATACATATAATATGTGTTTGGGAAAATTTATGACAATGAAAATGAATCATAAAATAAAATTCATGTGTGTGTCTGTTTTCCTGCCGGCGGTTTTTCCAAAATTATACCATTTGGGAATCCTCAAGAAACGAGACTATTCTTACCTTAAAGGCCGGCAACGCATCCTAAAGACCTCTGGTGTTGAGGATGTTGATTTGCGACGGTGGTTGTCATGTGAACCTCGGACTCTAAAAAAGAAACGAAATAATAGAATGTTAAATATTTTGACGGGCTCGTTGGCGCGTTCGGTAGAACACCTGCCGTGCGCATCGATGGGTCGTGGGTTCGAATCCCACCGGGAGCACATGCTTATAATTTTCTGTAATCATGTTTTCCCCACGTCTGGTAACTTCGGGCATTGATTGGGTGGGAGGAATATCTAAATTCCGACCGGGTAACGAACCACCGTTCATAGATGGAAAAACCGTAAAGTGCATATTGCGCGTTTCGGTTTCAGTCTATGGATTTCCGAATGCTCGTAAAAAGTAAGTCGACAGCGCATCATTGACTGATGTTCTGTTGGTGAGGTATCACCTACCATCAAGTGAACCTCATGCTCGTCTGTCGATATCTGACATAAAAAAAAGAAAAGGTATGTGTGTACTTATGTACACGCGTTAGAAGTTATACTTCTTTGGCGTCTGAAGAAAAATTTTAAAAAACAAAACTGCAGTAAATATCGAAGCAAAATGTTAAAATCAATCAAATTCTATTCTGTAGCCAACTTCATCATGTCGTTTTTTTGGGACATCGTGCGCGCGCAGGTCATCTGTAGCCAACTTCATCATGTTAATTTTGTGTCACAGATGCGCGCGCATCTTAAAATTTCACTCTCATCATTTTTCCATAACGCGCCTAAAGAAGTATAACTTCAATAATTACAAAAGTATGAACAAGTAGATAGATAGAATGACCTGTATTAAATACGCGAATTAAAATTCGTATTATCATACGCGGCGCTAACTCACAAAAGCAAACAGTTTTGGGTCAACAACACTTGAGGAACGGCTAAAACATACATACAATAATACATTGTCTGTTTCAAACAATTTTTCAATATTATTTAGAAACTAGCAACGCGCCCCGGCTTCACACGGGTGCAATGTAGATGTATTATATACAAAAATAGCTTATGTTACTCGCTGATAATGCAGCTTTATATTGGTGAAAGAATTTTCAAAATCGGTCCAGTAGTTTTTGAGTTTATTCATAACATACAAAAATACAAATCTTTCTTCTTTATAATATTATAGTATAGATAGATTTTAAATCACCAAAACTAGTAAATCAGACTCAAAATGTTTTTCTTTTCATTTATCACAACTATTAATACGTTTTTATTTTTATTTAGTTTTTAATAGTTAAGTGAGGAGCATATGTAATTTATTATCGATACGTCATTTTATCGATACATTTTAAACAAATCTACATAATATATGGAAATATCTATCATTATTACTAGCGGACCCAACCCTACCCTCACCTACAGAAAGCTATATTATCAGCGAGTAACATAGGCTATATTTTGTGTACATCTACATTGCACCCGTGTGAAGCCGGGACGCGTTACTAGTACCAGATAACTTCGGCTTCACCTAGAAATATTATTCTCGAACATTTCCCTCCATACAAAAAAGGTGTAACGCTTCACGACAGTCCTTTACTCTGGTTCTAAGCAATTATTAAGTGAAATCAGATTACGACCACTGACATAGTGGTTTTCATACGATTTTGGGAACCTCCAAGAAACGAGCCTTAAAGGCCGGCAACGCATCTTCAAGACTTACGGTATTGCGGATGTTCATGACCGGTGGTAGTCACTATCAAGTGACACGACGTTCTGTTCATCTTCTAAAATATATAAAAAATTAAAAAAAAAAACAAAAAAAAGGTATAAAGCTTCACTACACTCCTTTACACTGGTTCTAAGCAAGTGACGTCGGGTTGCGGCAACTAGCGTGAACTGTGTCGTCTGCGTTCCGATATGAAACTGCGGTTCTCAAAATGTACAAATATTAAATTTTAAATATTAGAAAAAAAAGTGCCAGCGATCAGTGGTAAGAAGAATATCTTCGAGAATTTTTTTTTTTTTATTAATAACAAGTACTAAAATATTAAAAAAAGTAAGCTAGGTATATGTTTTATGTATTTGAGGTGGAAAATAAAAAATAAGGTTGACAGAAAAATAAAATAATGTTAATAATATTGAATTGAATTTCATAGATGGAAAAACCGTGAAGTGAATTGCGCATTTCGATTACAGTCTATGGACTTCCGAATGCTCGAAGTAAAAAGTAGGTCGACAGCGCATCATTGACTGATGTTCAGTGGCTGAGGTATCACCTACCATCAAGTGAACCTCATGCTCGTCTGTCGATATCTGACATACACAAAGGAAAAGTATATTTGTTGTATGTACGTGTGTATATACTATATATTATAAAACAAAGTCCTCCGCCGCGTCTGTCTGTCCGCGATAAACTCAAAAACTACTGAACGGATTTTCATTCGGTCTCGTCAAAAAAGCTTAAAATAGATAGATAGATAATTAGAATATAAAACGTTTATTCACAAACACAGTACAACATGACAACAGCTTAAACTAACTATACCTAAAACTATGCTAGTACAGTCAAGTCGCAATGTGCACTGCGGTTGCGTATAGGAACTGGCTCAGCATATTATGCTGTGACACTTTCATGCCACAACGCTGTTAATTCTGCCAGTCCTCTTTGGAGCGTAAGGCATCTAAATAAAATAAAATAGCTATTTGAAACAGTTTGAGAAGCACTGACCTCATCCAATATACGGCCGAAACATTATACAGAATAGGGTGTTACAATAGGGTTGCTAGTATTAATAATACTTTGGACGATTTAATAAATCAATAATAAACATTATTTTGTGCCCGCATTGACGCGTTTGGTAGCATGCCTGCCTTGCGCACCGATGGGTTGCGGGTTCGGATCCTGCTGGGACAATATTTTTATAATTTTGTATAAGATTATCTTTAACACGTCTTGTCACTTTGGGCATTAAATGGGTGGGTGGAATATCGAACTTGCGACCGGGTAACGTACCATCATTCATAAATGTAAAACCATATAAATATAGTATTTTTGGAGCGTAATCGCAGCAAAAATACCACTCTAATAAACCTAAAAAAATGCATCGAAATCAATCGAGCGGTTTAGGAGTTCGGTGACATAAACATGTAGTGCGTACAGAAGAATTATAAACATAACGATTAGCCTTTTTTAAAATTATCTATGAATTAATATTATTACATATATTCGTATTTCCCATAACGAAAGCTTTCATATATATACATTACTAGATAAAATTGTGACACCACACTCGTGAATTCACAAAAAAAGAGCATCAAAATCGGTCCAGCGATTTCGGAGGAGACAGAGACACACATAAGAATTATTATTATACTAGTGATCCGCCCCGGCTTCGCACGGGTGCAATGAAGATGTACTGACACATGAAAAAAAGCCTACGTTACTCGCTGACAATGTACTTTTCTATTGGTGAAAGAATTTTTAAAATTGGTCGAGTAGTTTTTGAGTTATATCGTAACAAACAAACAAATGTTTCCTCTTTATAATATTACGACATATTCAAGACGCAGCCCTGAATTTGTAGAACAAAGGTTATGCCAGAAACTGTATATGTGCGAGTGAGATGGGTATATTCCTAATGCGCTTTTCTTTTTTTTTGTCAATATTGAGTCGGGTTTTATTATAGTGCAGTCTTTGACATATTTAGGATACTTGGTACCAATTTTAAGTTTATTAATCGACTTCAAAAATGAGAAGATTCTCAGTTCTGTATGTTGCTTTTTTTGTATGTTTGTTACGCAAGTTGTGGATGGATTTTGATGATTCGATTTCAAAAATAACTGTTAATAAATATTAAATATATATAAGTATTAATAATTTTGTCGATTGTCCTTGAAGTAATTAAAATTATATTATTTTTTACTTTTTAGGGTAAATTTGTACATACCTACTTATAACGTATTATAAGCTTGATATAGTTAAAATATGTTTTGTCCCGCTCTACTGAATATAAAAAGACAACAGAACAAAATAATAAAAATATATTTTTTATTGAACAATAGCTACCCGCCCTGAATTCGCACGGATAGTATAGCGTAATGCCTACAAGTCTTATTTGTGTCTTGTGTTAAATAACTCCTAAGATATTCATTTAAATTTAATACATACATATACATCACGCCTCTTTCCCATTGGGGTAGGCAGAGATCACGGAATTCCATATGCTCCGATCCTTACATACCACTTTCGCTTCTTCTACTTTCATCAATGCTTTCATACACATTCGACGGTTACGAATACTTTTGATCTGGCCCTTTTGCAGAACGTCCCCGATCTGATCGAGGTACGTTCGCCTAGCTCGACCACTCCCGACTCTCCCACTCACACCAGTTTCATAAATCTTTTTCGTTTCCCTACTTTCATCCATCCTTTCTACATGCCCAAACCACCTCAACATACCTTTCTCAATTCTCGTCACTACATCGTCTTAAATTAAATTTAATGGTGTAAAATATTATAATAATGTGCATGAAATGCTTAAGATAAGTAACGTATTTTAGTTGATAAGGATTAATACTGTATCCGTCTAAATAGCATTCCAATTACCGCATTATACGTGACCATTTTTTTAGAAGATATATATTGGGTATAGTATGCTATCCTTAAAAGATAGATATATATGGCATCGCGGACTTTTTTATCTTATATATAAAACCATGTCACAATGTTAGTTACCGTACTCCTCCGAAACGGCTATACCGATTTTTACCAAATTTTATATGCGTATCCAGTAGGTCTGAGAATCGGCTACTACCTATTTTTCATACCCCTAAGTGATAAGGGTTGTTCACCCTTAAATTTTTTTTTAAATTTAAATTTTAAATTATATATGGTTATATTTCAACCAATTTTCACAAAACCTTGACAAATTTTATACGTAAACCTCCCTCTCCTCCCTCATGAATCACTCATAGTCTTGGTTAAAACCGAATAAAAATAAGTTCAGTAGTTCTTGAGTTTATCGCGAACAGACAGACAGTTCATAGATGAAAAACCCGTGAAGGTACATATTGAAATACCCACCTAGACGATATGTTTATAATTTTCTGTGAGCAGGTCTTCCCCACGTCTGGTAACTTCGGGCATTGATCGGGTGGGAGGAATATAGAAATTCCGACCGAGTAACGAACCATCGTTCATAGATGGAATAACCGTGAAGAGCACATTGCGCGTTTCGGTTTCAGTCTATGGATTTCCGAATGATCGAAGTAAAAGGTCGACAGCGCATCACTGACTGATGTTCTGTGGCTGAGGTATCACCTACCATCAAGTGAACATCATGCTCGTCTGTCGATATCTATTATATAATACTAGCAATTGCCCCCCCAACCCCCCTTGTGGGTGGAATTTCGTAAAATCCGTTCTTAGCTGACCTCTACTCGGCGAAAGGAATATTCCTACCATATTTCAAGTCGCTACGCCTTATGGTTCCAGAGATATCGTGATGAGTCAATATATAGGTGGGAATCTCTTTTATATATATAGATAAGACGTTTTAAATAAAATAACTTCGGATTAAAACTTGATTTATTATTTATATTATTTATCCCGACGTTTTGAATTATTTCCAAAAAACGTTATAATCCAGTAAAAACTATTTTATTGAATTACTAGTAAAACGCCCCATCTTTGTACAGGTGCAATGTAGATGTACTATGCAACAATGTTACTCGCTGATAATGTAGCTTTCTATTGGTGAAATAATTATTAAAATCGGTCCAGTAGTTTTTGAGTTAAATCGTAACAAACAAACAGATATTTCCTCAGTACTGGTGCACATAATATTGTCTTTTATTAACGCGAGTATCACACATTTAAATTAAATACTGTATACCGACAGACAGACAGTGTCTCCCCGTGACCACGTTTGCTGAAAAGCATCCGAAACGTCGGGATAAATTATTTAAACAATATAAATAATAAATCGCGTTTTTATCCGGTATACAGTATTTTATTTAAATACTAGTGGCCCCGACAGACGTTGTCCTGTCTACACGTCTTTAATTTGAAAATTTCAAACTTTTTTGTGAATCTAAACCATTCCCAGATCCCCTTGAACACACACAAAAAATTTCATCAAAATCGGTCCAGTCGTTTGAGAGAAGTTCAGTGACATACACACTCACAGAAGTATTATATATAATATATATATATATATATATATAAAGATTTCCTCTTTATAATATTAGTATAGACAAGACATTTTAAATAATAATGCAAGTGTGTTCGGACCCTAAGCTCAGTCCGTCTCGCTCGCACAATCACTATCTGCCCGGGGCTGTTTCAATTTTATACTTATTGATTCAGAGGCCGTGCTCGTTACGGTCAGCATAACAAACATAATTAAATAAAATTAAAACTTAAAAACGTTTTTCTATTTAATTTGCGAATAGCAATATTTCAGTTTTTTTTAAATATAAAAACGTTATTCTGTCTTATTTGCGACTACTAACATTTCTGGTTTTTAGGGTGCCGTACTCGTACCAAAAACGGAACCCATATAGGATTACTTAGTTATTTTTTTTAACCTAAAAACTTTGTTATATCTAAGTAATTTGCGACTAGCAACATTTCAGTTTTGCACGACCATAAATGAAATGAAAATTTTATTTAATATTAATAAATAATAATACTTGTATAATCTGGGGGCACGGTAGTGCCCCCGCCAAGTCGAGCAAAAAGCGGCACGGCCGTACTATCCTTTTCTCGAAGTAGTTCGGGCCATTTTCGACCCCCTATAACTTCGTTGTGGATAAAACTAGAATCCTGAATTTTCAGTCATTAAGCAGGCATTGTATAAACTCGGTATATTTCAAATATCATTCTGTTTGAACCAGTAGTTTAAGAATTATAACTAGTCAAAGTTTGATAATTTGTCACTCACTCACTCACTCACTGACTGACCGATCATCAAAACTCTAAGGCACTTCTAGCAGACATAGAAACTTGAAATTTAGAATACAATTAGTGTTTAGTCTATAAATCAAGGAAAAACTACAATATTTTGAAATTTCGGTCCAGTTTTCTAGATATACAATTTTTTTTTTGTATTTCTGTATGTAATGAATAACTTAAAAACTACTGGACCGATTTTAAAAATTCTTTTACCGTTAGAAAGCTACATTATCACTGAGTAACATAGGGTATTTATTACTAGAAAAAATCGAGATCCTTAGAAATCCCTACTAAAAACAACCCAAGGTGTAAAAAAATTAGCCATAAAATGTCTTTCATCGCATGTGCTGCGGAAAGTATTGATGATAGAACAAAAAAACGTGCTACAATATTATAGAACATATCAAAATCTACAAAAAACTTCACGAGACCATATATCCAACTATTGTAGTTATGTCACTATAACTACTTTTTTACATTAAAAAGTTGATAAAAATGCCGATCAAAATCAGACTGTTATCCATACCTTTATATTAATTCTTATCCAAATAAACTAAGAAAAGGACTATCTACAAAAAGAAATGAGATGCCATCAAAAACATAAATTGTAAAAAAAGCCAAGTCTTGCAACTCAGTTCTTCTATCGTAAAAAGTTGTGAGATCTATATAATACCAAGTCGGTCAATTTATTCAGTCTCTACTGAAGGATCCTTCTGTCTTAAGTAATTACATAATAAGCTAACCTAACAATATCTTATAGTGATCATATCAATGCCAATATTAAAAATCTTTGATGTTTAAAATAAATAGATTGACTTGGCAATCGCACTAAACAATCTAATTTAATATAATATGTATTACTTGTGAGATACATTATGTTTTTAATAAAATAAAATAAGATACATTGTGATTTTATGCGATAGCCGAGCCAATCTATTTATTTTAAACATCAAAGATTTTTAATATTGGTATTGATATGATCACTATAAGATATTGTTAGGTTAGCTTATTATGTAATTACTTAAACAGAAGGATCCTTCAGTAGAGACTGAATAAATTGACCGACTTGGTATTATATAGATCTCACAACTTTTTACGATAGAAGAACTGAGTTGCAAGACTTGGCTTTTTTTACAATTTATGTTTTTGATGGCATATATTATTTCATTAATAATATTAATGAATTTGTGGTTGCTCATATGGGCGATGACTTTGTGATAGCTTATGCTGATAAACAGCACTTGTTCTCAGTCTGCAGCTATATGTCATTAACTTATACATGGTAACATTATGAAACCTGCCAAACACCACACTGACTTCCAACTTCATTTAATCATATTTAAATTTCGAACGTGTGAATATCTAAATTATGGACGAAAAATGTTTTCAAATTATAAAATACGCCCCGGCTTCACCCGGGTGCAATAAAGATACACACACAATAAAAAAAAATATTTTACTTGCTGATAATGTAGTGTCATTATATGTTGTCATCTAATTGTCTTTTATATATTTCAAATCAGACAGCTGTCACTTATCAGTCTGCCCGTGACCACAGTTGCTGAAAAGCATCCGTAACGTTGGTATAAATAATAAATCGCATTTAACCCGTTATAAAGTATTTTATTTAAATGTAGCTTTCTATTGGAGAAATATTTTTTAATATCGGTCGAGTAGTTTTTGAGTTAAATCGTAACAAACAAATAAATCTTTCCTATATATAATATAATTATAGATAGATAGGTTTAATACAGTTTGTTTAGTTATTTGTTAGAATAGAGTCTTTGTTCATTAATTAATTTGATTATTCTATATTCCTACAATAATTGACTAAGACGACATTTATGCTGACGCTACATCACAAAATGGCCACATCCGCAGTTTGGATTGCTGGCAGGCGGCGTTCACATTTCTACGCACAATTCATTATTGTATTTATTTCATTAATTTTCTTGGTAGTATTGATTAAAAAATATCATTAAAAGGGATTTTAAATACATAAAAAGATAAAAGGTTTAAATTTACCGGCTTAAAACGCGATTTATCTATATTTTATACTAATATTATAAAGAGGAAAGATTTGTATTTTTGTATGTTATGAATAAACTCAAAAACTACTCAACCGATTTTAAAAATTCTTTCACCAATAGAAAGCTACATTATCAGCGAGTAACATTCATTGCACCCGTGCGAAGCCAGGGCGGGTTGCTAGTTTGTTGTTAATAGACTCAAAGTCAGTATATAAGTAAAATCTTTAACATTTGAAGAAAAAATAAAGCTAATTACTTCACCGCAAACCCAACCCAACTTGTGCATTTCTGACTCTCAATTTCTCAATTTAGTAGCCCTCTCTGTGTTTTTTTAAATCAGCAAGTTTATTTTAATACAACAAATCTTGGGAGTTGGGATAGATCGCCATAAAAAAGGTAAAATAAAATGAAAAATGGACGCTGTTAAGCAATACAATGACAAAAATGTAAATTTTGATACTAATCGCTTCCTTATGAGCTGGACTACATATTTCAAAAGGTATATGGATCATTCAAATCGTTTAATAGCAAAAATATTTAAAAAACTAACGGGCACGAAAACCTGTTTGAAAAATGTTTAAAATATTTAACAATAATGAATTCAATTCAATTACTTTGATTGCTACCAAGAAAACGATATACATTTAATTTAATAATAATAATTACAAAAAAATATATTATTTCTGCTTAGATTATATATATGTCTAGATAGAGTGTCGCGCTGCAAACGACCTAAAACAAACAATCCATGTCTGTTATAATAGTGTGCGTGACAGCTACGTCTTACACTCGCCATAAGTCATTATGCGTTCCTAGTTGGCGTGAATAATGTTACCAGTTGTGGAAAAATTCATCTCAAAATAGGGAGAAATTAATCAAAGTCGAGAATATATTTTTTCAATTCACAAAAATATGTAGTATGAAAAAATAAATTAATTGGAATAAAACAATAATACTAACAATATTTCGAAGGTCGGAACTCAAGTCATTTTCATTCTTTGCATATAAACGTACCAATTATTATTTTTTAAAACTTCTGGGTCAATTTTGAAGAAAATTGGAATATATAAAACTATGATTTATGTGGATAGATAAAAATAAAATCATAACTTATATGCAATGCGTTTGAAAAATGTTTTTTAACTTGGAATATATAATATTATTATGTATATTTAAACTCATAACTTTTGTTTTAACTCTATTAAAAATAATTATTTTTTTAAGATACATCTTTCTTCGATTGAAGATCTGACAATAATCTTTTGAGAACCTTTTGAGGCCACGTCAGAAACAAAAAAATCCGTTTTGTTTTTTTTTTTAAACGAAAGAAGGGCAAAAATTATCGTAATTAAACTATAATGAAATACAAAATCACAGTTTTTTTTTTATTTATTATTATTACATATATTGGCTTTTTCTAAAATTAAATAACAAAATAAACTTGGATTTCATATTTAAAACAATCATACCAATATCCTCAAAATTTAAAACAACTTAAAAAAAAATATTGTAAGAACGACTTCCAGGTACTAAAAAGTAAAAAATAATTGAACGGGGGGTTTTCATTTACTATAGAGAGATATTTTCATTTTGACTATAATTAGAGTTCCTACCTTGACATATTTACTTAATAGATATTCATATAAATTTACTTTTATTTAGCATAAATAATTAAATTAAAAAAAAAACAATTAATATTAAACTACTTTTTTTTTTTAAAGTCGGTTAAAAACGGCACCCATGTCGACGCTAAATCTATTTATAATATCTTTATGAATTACATACTAGGTCATATTTTTAAGGTATTTTTGGGTTCATAAACTGGCAACACACGCGTCAAACACAAAATGGCAGAAATAAATAATTATTTAATTTCGAAATATTTCAATGGCTTAATTGGCTGGAATTGATACGAAATAATGTTACTTACCGATGATAGGTAACTTTTTTTGTTGTTTTAGATCGTCCTTTGTAATTTCTGCACACTTTAATCACACAAACCGCCATTGTAAACAAGATAATTTTACAAACAAACTCGAGCGTATCCATTGACAGCACAACTGCTACTGAGCGCGGGGAAGGTATAAAGAGTCTAACAGCTGGACACAATATTTTTTGACGCGTTTTCAGCTTCGACTGTCTATCTAGACATATAAATAATCAAAGTATTTCTGTTATTTTTTAAAAGAAATTTTATAAAACCTGATTTAAACTTCAAACTCAATTTTCTCAAAATGGCAACCGTGTGGGTTGACACTGTATTGGTTAACAGCGTCCAAATAACATTAAGTGTCATTAGGAGTCTATTTTTTGGGCTTGCCCTTTATTGAAACCCTAGGCACGCTATACCAGTCGCTGTTACCCCAAACTATACTACCAAAAACCCCAAAGTTCCCTATTTCATATGTATGTTTGTTCACAGCTGGTAGGATCTCCTTGCGGTCAACATGGCCAGTACACTTTCTACAAAGCCTTGAGGCTGACTGGTTCCTTTGAGAGAATCGTCGCGATCGGAGACTTCTTTTTCGTCAGGATATGGCAGGACTCCGAACTGGTGTCTATTGGTAAGAATTTGTTACTTATTAAAAAGCTCTTTCGTTTTTTTCCAGGCAATCACTAAATCGTAGGAAAAACCCACATAAACCACCTGGCTCAATGAGCGCTGGTTCGTTACCCGGTTGGAATTTCGATATTCCTCGAAACCAGACGTGGTTAAAGTACAAATTTTAAACATATCATCCCGACGGGATACGAACCCACGCCAACAAGCCCCTCAAAACCATACAAAAGATTCAATTTTTCTTTGCTATACAAAAACGTAATTAGAATGTATTGTACAAACCTAATTTTACTAAATTTCCTAATTTTAGTTATATTTTTTAAACGATTCCTCTCAGATTCGTCTATGTCCCGAATAACAGAATAACTATTAAGATATCGGAAAAATTCACGAAAGAAAATATGTAGTAAATAAATTATTATATACTAACAATCGACTTCGCACGGGTGCATTGTAGATGTACTATATATACAAAAAAAATAGCCTGTGTTACTTGCTGATAATGTAGTTTTCTATTGGTGAAAGTCCTAAAATCAGTCGAGTAGTTTTTGAGTAAAATCGTAACAAACACACAAACAAATCTTTCCTCTTTATAATATTTTTATTTTTGAAGCAGACATTATGGCAGGACGTCTGTCAAAAAAACAAGATTAATTATACTATTAATACTAGCTGACCCCGCAATCGTTGTTTTGCCATGTAAATAATTTCTAAAAAGCAGGGGTTGGTAATAGAAGAGTGAAAATTTAGGGTTGTATGTATTTTTTAATGCCACATTATAAAAAAATAAAAACAAAAAAATTCGTCCAAAAATTAAAAAAAAAACATTAAGGGTGAACAACCCTTATCTCTTAGGGGGATAAGAAATAGATGTTGTCCGATTCTCAGACCTACCCAATATGCACACAAAATTTCATGAGAATCGGGAAAGCCGTTTCGGAGGAGTTTAACCACAAACACCGCGACACGAGAATTTTATATATTAGATTATAAAAATGAAAGATTTGTTTCTTTGTTACGATTAAACTCAAAAACTACTCGACCGATTTAAAAAAAATCTTTCACCAATAGAAAGCTACATTATCAGCGAGTAACATAGGCTATTCTTGTGTTTCTAGGAAATAATAAATGCGTGATACTCGCGCTAATAAAATATAATAATTGTTTGTCTGTAGGGGAGTTGCAGCTACTATGGACGGACAGAGTGTCCGACCAGACGCTGGTATCCCTCAGACTGTACTTTCTACCAGAAAACACACCAGACGGACGTGGGCATCATGGACAGGTTAGTTCTATTATCTCTTTACCGGAAATCCCAGCTTCGAATCCCGCCGAAACAAGATAAAAGAACAAAAATGGTCAGACAAGATACCTACTTGTCTGTAAATATACATGATCAGTGAAACAGACACAGAAATGTGTCTGTTCCATACCCCTATAGGGGACTCGGAAATTATAAAAAGTACCAGGACATCAGAAGTATGTAACAAGTGTTCTATCAATGTATACTGGTAAATAATTACTAAGGATAACACTAGCGTTATTAGTCAGCGATAATCAGTGAAACAGACACAGTTGTGTACGTTTTTTTAACTATGCCGACTGTTTTATATGTTTATTTAAGGCTTACCAACTAGATATATAATTTTACTTCCTTCTTAACTTAATATTATTACTTATAATTCACATATCTAAGGCACAATTTACTAATTCTAAAGTTCAGCCCATTCAAGAGAAAACTTATTTAAGTTGTTTGAAAGTATAAAAATTATTTTTAATCCTTTAATAGACCAGGACTGAAGCCTTTAAAAATGGTGAAAAGTGAAAAAAAAAATAGGATTTTTTTTTGTAAAAAAGCAAAATAAAATACCACTAACTTGGTTATTTCAATTTTTCACATAAATTTTGAGGTTATGTGAAAAATTGTAAGTATAAAAGTTGAAGATCTTTTTGTAATCTACAACTTTGCCATTTGACTTTTCTCCATAGGACTTGTAATTTTTCCGGAATCGAGATAAAAAGTTTTTTCCACCTTAGATTGCTTGTAAATTATTTTTCCTTTCATTTTTATTATATTCTCTTTTTCCAATGGGTTTCATCCTACTATTTATTTTCTTTCACTTTCCACCATTTTTAAAGGCTTCAGCCCTGGTCTAAAGTAATAGTGTAAAGTGGAAAGATTTGTTTGTTTGTTACGATTTAACTCAAAAACTACTCGACCGATTTAAAAAATATTCCACCAATAGAAAGCTACATTATCTGTAATATAGTTTTTTGTTTTTATTTTGTTTTTTTTACATTATTAAAAAATAAAATTAATTATAGATTTTCACAGCGCAGTTCTCGAACCCACTACCGCCGCGCCCGAGCGACCTCTATACTCACTCAACCATATCTCTATTCGTTTTCCCCATAATATAATCTTATCTCTAACAATCGAGTGACAAAAAATTTTAAACAAAGCGAAATGTCGAAAATCAGTCGCTCCTCCGTCCCGCTCTCGCGCATAGCGCTGTCCCGCTCTAATCCCTATTCGGTAACGCCAACTATTTCATGGATGAAATTACTGTTGTTTTGGTCTAAATTATAAGCGGTAGCGATTTACCTAACTATAATAATATTATAAAGAGGAAAGATTTGTATTTTTGTATGTTATGAATAAACTCAAAAACTACTGGACCGATTTTAAAAATTATTTCACCAATAGAAAGCTACATTATCAGCGATTAATAGGCTATTTTTGTGTATAGTACATCTACATTGCACCCGTGTGAAGCCGGGGCGCTTTGCTAGTGTTTAATATTTTGATAGCGATTGAATCTGTGAAAAGGTGTCTCAGGATGAAATGCGGAAGTTTTTACATTTTAATGTTAATGGATCGACAGATTGATATGATGTTTAGCATGGTTTGGTGTCTTATCTTATACCTTTAAACGAGCAATTCTTGTATATATATATATATATAATTGGAATCTCGGAATCGGCTCCAACGATTTTCATGAAATTTAGTATACGGGGGGTTTCGGGGGCGAAAAATCGATCTAGCTAGGAATCATTTCTAAAAAATGACATTTTATTAGTGTTTTATCAACTTAAAGGAAAAATTTCTTTTCCTGACATCTATCGGCGAATAGCAATACTATGTCATTTTATTCGTGTTTTATCAACTTAAACGAAAAATGACTCTTCCTGACATCTATCGGCGAATAGTAATACTATTTTTTAAAACTAGGTCTAGACAATGTCATTTTATTCGTGTTTTATCAACTTAAAGGAAAAATTACTTTTCCTGACATCTATCGGCGAATAGTAATACTATGTCATTTTATTCGTGTTTTATCAACTTAAACGATATATGACTCTTCCTGACATCTATCGGTGAATAGTAATACTATTTTTTAAAACTAGGTATCATTTCTAGAAAATTTCACTTTATTCGTGTTTTATCAACTTAAACATAAACTTACTTTTTTTTTAATCGAAGAATAATAACAAAAAGGTGGCGTTTGATTTTTTTAAATTGCTTTAACGACACAACAACACTAATAAAGCTATTCCAGCAGATGGCGTTGTTAAGTAACACGAAGTCAATGAGTGTTTGCTTTGAGGTTAGACTTGATTTTATTACTATGTAATTCGTACTTAAATTTTCCAAAAAACACAATTTATAAAAAAAAAATACCGAGCAAAGCTCGGTCATCCAGGTACTAAATATTATAAACGAGGAAAGCTAATATTAGTTATTTAGTGAATATTTATTATATGAAAGTTCCCTCGGGTTAGTGGGTTCGAATCTCGGGGAGACAAGATTAAAGAAAGCTATGGGGCAGGGAATATAAGACTGATCAGTTATTTGCCTGTAAAGAGAAATTATCAGTACAAATTTCCAAGGTATAAACTGTTAAATTCTTGCCGCCATTACCTCTGCAATTGTTAGTTCCTAAATCTATATATCTAAAAATCTCGTGTCACGGTGTTAGTGGATAACGGCTCGACCGATTTTTATGATTGAGTGTCCCTATTTAGATTTTTTTTCTATTTTTTAACAATTTTTTTTTATAGAAAATGATATTTATAAGGAGTCCTAAGCCATACGTCTCCTTAATATTACTTGGTATACTACATATTAGTAGTAAAGAATGGTAGAAAAAAATTAGAGCACTTATGAGCTGCAGTCCTGGTTCTGCATATTTACCCAATTCTGAAGGTAGAATAGAACCTATAACTTCAAGGTGTAACGCCACCAATGCGCCAATGATATCTATAGATTCATTATACTTAAAACTACCTGCTTAATAAAAAAAATACAACGTTTGACTCACACCACACTCAACCCTAAGTGGGAATTGCAAGCTAAAGTGAGCTCTATGGGTTGGTAATAACCGTGAAGTTCGTATGTAGCGATATCAGAGTAATTTTCTAGTACGTTATGGGATTTTCTACTGCGTTGTAATTGTTTTGATACTTTAATTAATATTTTATTAACGATTCCCGAGTCTCCTAATGAGCAGGGCTCGGAACCGGTTAATTTTTATTTTCCAAAATACGTGTCTGACTGAGATATCATGATATTAGTTTTAAAGAGTAATACACACTAAACTTACCACAGTAATTTTTTTCAGTAAATATAACTAAAAACATAAGAATATTAA